>CM072885.1:0-600000 GCA_037013685.1 Acridotheres tristis
TTCTGACTCCACTGAGTCTTTCTCCATCTCTGCAGGAGCACTCTTCTCCACCTTCAACGGGCAGCATCTGCGTCTTGGCTCCAGCCCCGCAAAAATTCACCTCCCGCCCCAGAACCTCGAAGCCTGCCCCGGTCCGTATCCCACTCCCATGGCGATTTCACCTCTGGCCCTACGGCCCCCCTCCTATTATGGCCCTACGTGTCCCTGTTCCATGCGCTGGAACGCAACCCAGACCCACCTCCAACAGCCCAGGCCTGTGCCAATTTCAGCACACGGATCACCCCGTCTCGATGGCACCCCTATGGCGTCTACCCCACTTGCGGCTTCTAACCCGGCACGAGCGATTTCAGAGTCAATGACTTCAGACACCCCTTCTGGCCCACCCCCTGTGATTTCAGCTCTTTTTCAAACCACATGCTTTATTCAACTGCCAGCTCTTCTGCTTCGCTTCTGGATCCACGTTGCCCCGGCTGAGCCATGTAACGCTGTTTCTGCTTTCCACGGCAGGATCATTTTTTTTTTTTACCTCTACCTCATTGTGCTTTGAGCACCTCCTTAACTCATTTTTCAGCCACAATCTGAGAATCCTTACCCCATTAACATCACTAGACCCACTTTCATACCCCTTAGTGATTTCATATCCCTTAGTGATTTCATATCCAGCCACACACATACCATCATGCCTCCATGTGACCTAACAAAGCCACAAATCAGTTATGTTTTCAAAACTTACCGTTTTTTTCCAGCTCTGCTTCGGCAGCTCCAGCCCCTCAGTTTTGCCTAAGAAAGAAAAAAATGTGATTAAATCATATAAAACTTAAAGATAAGAAAAACATTAAAAAGCCTCTTTATTCCCGATATTTGAAACCATATAAACTGCCCTCAGTAGGAGCAGCCGGTCCTCCAGACCCAGTAGCCACGCCCCTCACACGCTACACCAGGCCCTGCGCTGCCGCCGCCGCCTACCCCCGGGGCCCCGCCCCGCGCCGCCGACGCCCGGTCCCCCGCGCCGCGGCTGCCACCGCCGGGGCCCCCCGCCCCGCCGCGGGCGCCGCGCCGGCCCCCCGCCCCGCCGCGGCGCCGGGCCGCCCCGGCCCCCCGCCCCGCCGCCGGGGCCGCCCCGGCCCCGCCGCGGCGCCGGGCCGCCCCGGCCCCCCGCCCCGCCGCGGCGCCGGGGCCGCCCCGGCCCCCCGCCCCGCCGCGGCGCCGGGGCCGCCCCGGCCCCCGCCCGCCCCGCCGCGGCGCCGGGGCCGCCCCGGCCCCCCGCCCCGCCCCGCCGCGGCGCCGGGGCCGCCCCGGCCCCCGCCGCGCCCGGCCGCCCCGCCCCGCCGCGGCGCCCGGGCCGCCCCGCCCCGCCGCGGCGCCGGGGCCGCCCCGCCCCGCCGCGGCGCCGGGGCCGCCCCGCCCCGCCGCGGCGCCGGGGCCGCCCCCCGCCCCGCCGCGGCGCCGGGGCCGCCCCGCCCCCGCCGCCGCGCCGCCGCGGCCGCCCCGCCCCGCCGCGGCGCCGGGGCCGCCCCGGCCCCCCGCCCCGCCGCGGCGCCGGGGCCCCCCGCCCCGCCGCCGGCGCCGGGGCCGCCCCGGCCGCCCCGCCCCGCCCGCCCCGCCGCGGCGCCGGGGCCGCCCCGCCCCGCCGCGGCGCCGGGGCCGCCCCGGCCCCCCGCCCCGCCGCGGCGCCGGGGCCGCCCCGGCCCCCCGCCCCGCCGCGGCGCCGCGGCGCCGCCGCGGCCGCCCCGGCCCCGCCGCGCGCCGCCCCGGCCCCCCGCCCCGCCGCGGCCGCCCCGGCCCCCCGCCCCCGCCGCCGGGGCCGCCCCGCCCCGGCCGCGGCGCCGGCCCCGCCCCGCCGCCGCGGCCCTCCGACCCCCGCGCCGCCCCTGACCGCCGCCCCTCCCCAGATCCCGCCCTTACCTCTGCCGACGCCGCCTCCACAATGGCCCGACCCGGCCAAGCACACGCTATTTATGCCTAAGGGCCGGCCCGGCCAGCCAATCAGAGCCCGAGGCGGCGCCGGGCCGACCAGCCAATCAGAGCCCGAGGCGGGGCCGGGCCGACCAGCCAATCAGAGCCCGAGGCGGGGCCGGGCCGACCAGCCAATCAGAGCCCGCCCGTACCCGCTCGGCTCCATCCCCATCAGTCCCGTTACAGCGTTCCCGCCCGCCGCCTCCCCATTCTCCGCCGCCGCGGACCCCCGGAACGCAGCGGCGGCCGCCGCCGCCGGAAAAGCCCCCACCCCGCGCGGCGCCCGACGCCGCCGGAAAAGCCCCCGCCCCGCGCGGCGCGCCGCCGCCCGCCGCCCCGCGCGGCGCCCCCGCCGCCGCGGAAGCCTCCGCCCCTCGCGGCGCCCGCCGCCGCCGCGGAAGCCTCCGCCCCGCGCGGCGCCCGCCGCCGCCGGAACAGCCGCCGCCGCCCCGCGCGCCGCCCGCCGCCGCCGCGGAAGCCTCCGCCCCGCGCGGCGCCCGCCGCCGCCGCGGCCCTCCGCCCCGCGCGGCGCCCGCCGCCGCCGCGGAAGCCTCCGCCCCGCGCGGCGCCCGCCGCCGCCGCGGAAGCCTCCGCCCCGCGCGGCGCCCGCCGCCGCCGCGGAAGCCTCCGCCCCGCGACGCCGCGCTCGCCCCCGCGCCGCCTCTAACCGCCGCCCCTCCCCAGATCCCGCCCTTACCTCTGGCCACGCCGTCTCCACAATGGCCCGACCCTGCCCAGTCCACGCTATTTATGTCTAAGGGCCGGGCCGGCCAGCCAATCAGAGCCCGAGGCGGGGCCGGGCCGGCCAGCCAATCAGAGCCCGAGGCGGGGCCGGGCCGGCCAGCCAATCAGAGCCCGAGGCGGGGCCGGGCCGGCCAGCCAATCAGAGCCCGAGGCGGGGCCGGGCCGGCCAGCCAATCAGAGCCCGAGGCGGGGCCGGGCCGGCCAGCCAATCAGAGCCCGAGGCGGGGCCGGGCCGGCCAGCCAATCAGAGCCCGAGGCGGGGCCGGGCCGGCCAGCCAATCAGAGCCCGAGGCGGGGCCGTGCCGGCCAGCCAATCAGAGCCCGAGGCGGGGCCGGGCCGGCCAGCCAATCAGAGCCCGAGGCGGGGCCGGGCCGGCCAGCCAATCAGAGCCCGCCCGTTCCCCCCACGCTCGGCTCCACCCCCATCAGTCGCGTCACCGTGTACCCGCCCACCGCCCCCGCCTCCTCCCCACTCACCGCCCCCGCCGGGGCGCCACGGGCCGCCCCTAACACTAAATATGGCGGCGCCCGTCGGGTCACGTGATACCGGACAAATATGGCGGCCCGCGTGAAGTTCTGCGCGCCGGCGTTATGATCGGCGGGGATGTGCTGTCGAGGTCCCGCGGGGGGGTGGGCCGGCCGGGTAACGCTGCGAGGAACGTCGGTGTGCTGACGTTTGTGGGCGGACCCCGCCGGCGGCGTGGTGACGCGGCGGTGAGCGTCGGTGATGCGGACGGGTGACCCGGGGGACGCTCCGGTCCCGCGGGGGGGCGAGACCCAGCGGGGCGTTGACGAGATGATGCCAAGAGGCGGGTCGCGGCGCCGAAGTTCGAGGCGGGAGGGACAGCGACGGCGGAGACGCGACGAAGTGCCGAGCGGGGGCGTGGGCGGCATCGGGACCGGCATGGCCGCGGCCAGCAGGGGGCGCTGCGATACGGACCCTGGCACGGGGTCCGGCGCTGCTCTCCTGTTCCGCCGCCAGGCGGCGCTGCGCTGCCGTCCTGCCGCGGCTCCGGGCACGCTCCTGCTAATCCATAATCCTAATCAATAATTTTGGGTTTGTTTTTTTTTTTTGGATCGTGACACTTGGCACAGGAGGGACCTTGCCGGCACATCCCCTCCCCTGTAGAGCCCAGGGACAAGAGGTGCTCGCTGCCTTTTTTCCTTAGTAGCTCTCTGTGCATTTTGTCTTTCATTGTGTGTGACCACCTCCTTTCAAGGGCAAAGAAACTCGGCTGTCTTCCTGACTCACAGCTGCTTTTATTGCTAAGTTTTCTTTGAAAGAGAGATGAGCAGCTGGAACACTGAACTCGGATGTTGCTGCTCTGCTGGAGAGAGGGGACTGGGGTGTGGAAGGAGTGAAGAACCCCCCAGCCAGTGTGGGGCTGCAGCTCTTACTCAGTCAGTCCTAAGGCATCTGTCAGGTGCAGCCTGGAGCAAGGCTGAGTGTGGGTGGCCATCAATACCCCATGGCTTACCAGTGAGGAACTGGTGATACGGAGGCAGAAGGGAGGAAGGGGTCAGTTTTGGTGATGGGGAGGTGATGAGGGCACTGGGTACCTTCTGCCTTGCCATCAGAAGTGACTTTTCCTCTTCTGGTCATGCCACAGGCTCAGAACAATCGTTCCCTGTCCAGTTAGGACTGAGCCTCGTTTGTGGAAATTGATGTTCTTCTGTGCTTCACTAGAAAACTGGTATTTTTTCTTTCCTTCGGGTTATATTTTACTTGTGTACGAATTCAGCTGTGTAATTGCATTCAAGTGTGCGGCCAGTGTGGCCACCTTTGTTTTCCTTTGATTCCTCGGGCAGTAGCAACTGCAGAATCCTATTCCAGGTGGCACTGATTTCTATATTTCAATAACATATTTGTTCTTGATGCAGCACAGCAAGATAGCAGCCATGAGTTTCTAGAAGGGTTTAGGGGCGAGAGGCTGCAGGGCCAGGAGAGCAGCGATCCTATCAGCAGGAGAAGGCTTTCTTACTTCTATTTGTTGCATATCGGGCATAGGTAAGTGCAATGGGAGTGTTCTGTGACTGCAACCATAGCCTTTAATGCATCAAAAAGTAAAAGCGTTGTGTAGAAAGTGGGGGAAAACAACAGAGATTTAAAGAGTGTATAAGTGACTAACAGAAGTAGATGCAATAAAAGGTTAAACAAGGAATGCTAATGGGTAATACTGAGTGATATATCCTTAGACAAAGTATTCCTGTTTTACTTTATGCTTGTGCACTTGGACTTTTTTAGGACTGGCTTTTTATTTAAACATTGCCTGATATGTGGTGCGTGTGACTTCGTTACTCAGTTTTGCTATGAAAGTCTGAAGACTTACGTGGATTTTACTACCGAACTTGCTGTTTTGCGAAGAATTCCACAGTACTCTGACAATCGAAGCCGGTAGTGACAGCAAATCGTGTCCAAAGAAAATGGCTTTATAAGCATATTCACACCACCACTGTTGTGGTGAGAGAAATTCCTTTGCTGAATGATACTTTAAAGAGTGTCCACGGATCGTATCTAGAAATAACATTTTATGATCTGAACCGACAGTTCGTTTACAGAACTCCACGTAAAACTTATGTAGCATGAGGGGTTTTTTTTAATTGCAATATAACGGCTAGCTTGGGTTTTCAAACTTGTTTCTTAGATTACTGTGTTCTTCCTTCAGAAAAGTATTTCAAGAAATACTTGCTTGCAGAGATTGCCTACTGAGATATTGCATATTTTCTTGGACTTCTTCATGCTGATATGGCATGAATTAGATATCAGTTTGTGGCTAAAATTTACTGTGAAGAGCAGCTATATCCCAGTTTCAAACTCTGAGCAGTTACCAATGTGTTCCTTTGCTTACTGATTATTAAATCTATCATCTAAAATGTCATATAACCTTTTGAAGTTATTTGTATTGATCTAATAATACAAGTGGAATAGCAACTATGAAAGGAGTGTCTGTATTATACTGGTTCTTGATTAGTAGATAGGCAGCAGTTCTTAAGCAATTAATATTTTAAATGTCTAATTGCATTACAAGAAAATTGTTGCATAGGGCTTTATATAACCTCCCATTGACTGTCATGGATATTTCTTTTGGTTTTAATCAAGTCCTTAACACACAAGGTTCAAATAGCAACTGGTTCTCACAGAGGTCCTGCTTTGTTTGTGGTGGCAAAATTTTCTTTTCCGCTAAAGCTGCAAAATCAGGCCCTGACACTCCAAGTTTAAAATTCTGGCCCTTACAGGAAGCTGCTGGGTTTCTATCTCATGTCTAGCCTGATGAACCCACCATCCCTTCTAGCTGTGTGGTCTGTGGCCTTTAAGTGAATATCTGCTGCCAGGAGACAGTTCACCCAGTGAGACATGGTTCTAGCCCCCAGAAAAGCAGATAAGACGCACCTCGCTCATAAAGGTGATGCTTTGTGTTTTAGCATTACAGTCATTTGGGGGAGGGTTGTATTTTTTTTTTTTAAGTGATAACTGTAAAAATATCTCTGTTGTAAAAATACTTTGAAAGGTACAAAAATTGTCATATAATAATATATTTTTAAATATATATTCAAAGAGAGAGAAGCAGGCAGCTATATATACATATGTATATACTGAATTCATCTGCAACAGACTTGTCATTGAAAGAAATTCACTCAAAAGTCTGCCAAAACTAGATGAACTTGCAGGTCTCTTCAAATCTTGATGGTTCTGTGAAAAGCAGAATAGTTCAGTGCCGCTTATCTTTTAGTACAAATTGCAAATAAATCTTGAAATGTTTTTTATTCATTAAAAAGTTGCCTGAAATTGAATTTATAAATAACAATATATTTCAGACAAGTGAAATTCTCTCAGAATCAATTTCTTCTTTTCCTTCTTCCTATGATTAATATTTAATTATGTGATTTTAAAATTGCTTAATTACTGAAAGCATTTTTACTATAAAATAATTCCATTCCAGTAGAGCTGCAGTATTATTAAGAAGGGTATGTTTTCTTTTCTTTCCCCTCCAGGCTTGGAAATCTGATGAACTTTTTAAAAAGGAAGGCGCTTGCAAAATACACCTTTCTTCACAAGGTAATGTAGTGTTTGCAGCCTCTTTAATTTAAGAAAGTTTATAATCGTAAAGTGATCAAATGATTTGAAACAAAGTCCCTGGATTTCACTTTCGACCCTAAATGCTTTGATCTTTTTGTTACAGAAAAGCTGATCTTTATGCTTATAGGAAAGCTCTGTTTAGTAGAAGGATATTTTAATATCTTTTTTTTTTTTTTTTTTGAGGAAAAACAGCAGAAGCAAAGTCTCTCAAATAGCAGGATATCACTGGAACAAAGTTTGCTTCATGATTCAATCTGATATGGCTGGAAGAAACAAGGAAAATCAATACCTTTTCGTCTTTGCTGCTGGTTGTTCTGGCATTTCCTCACTGAGTCCTGAGAGTGTATTCTGTGACATTACAGGCAACATCCATCCTTGTCTCTTGGAAGTACCATCAGATAGATCATCAGCCAGAGACAGTAATCTCTGAACAACAATAAAACAGTGAGCTTGAATAACTCTATTTTTATATTATTTAAGACATGAAAGCGAAAGCAACTCATGCAATAATCTGAACACCTTTTTCCCTAAAAAGAAATAAACATGATTATTTGTCACTCACCCCTCAATAGGTGTAGCTTCCAAACAGCTCAGAGTGACAGAAAGTGCAATGAAGAAAACTGACAACTTCAGGTTGCGCATCTTCCCTTCCAAACTTTCTGAAAAGAACAGTCATTCAAAACTGAAAGCTAACCCAAATACTCTTCAGCACATCCTATCACCGATGCCCATTCTGTCCTAAATCAAGAGCAACTAGTCTTTTTCACGGGCTAGAGTGAGAAAAATGATCCCTTCAAGTTTAGTGACACAATTCAGTTTCAGAAATATAGCTCTCAGCAGTAAATGCTCATTTGCCATCCAGTAGTTTCAATCCTATCCCTTATCTCTGGTTTGCGTTTCCTGACATATCCCAGTCTCAAATTCTGGTCCCCAGTGCAGTTTGCTTTAAAGCTGTCTTAGTCTTTTCCTGAAAAAATGCTCTTGATTAATAATAGGGGATATAGTGCTTTTCTAAAGGCGCATCTTTTGCACTGCAGGTAAAGTAAGAAAAAGGGCAAAGTATTTACCTTTTTGTGGTCACAGATCTAACTGGAGAAGCCAGCAAGCCCTCTTGGTTAGCAGGAAGTGCGCATGCAACAATTGCACGCTTGCATCTGGCTCTGGAGTATCCTTCTCCCTCTTCCTTTCTGGCAAGTCTCACGACTCTTATATATCCTCGACACCTTTCTCAGCTCTGACATCAGGCAGCACAGAGAGACTGTCGTTAATTCCAATCCCTACAGACAGAAAGTGCCCCAGAGAGGAGCAGAGGCAGGTGGGTCGTTATTGCACTAGTACATCAGTAAATATTCTCCTGCTGTATGCAGACTGCCCTCGTGAAGGTACTGCAAGAGCATATTGCACATCAGAAATGTAGCCTCAATTTTGCAGCTCTGATAAGCTGCTGTGGTTATATTCCCTGTGGGTGTTTTCGTAAGCTAAATAAGGTAACAAAAGTCACAAAGAAAGCCAGAGCAAATGAAACGCCAGGCCACTGGTAATTGAAATACAAGAAAACATGTCTCAGAAAAGATGGAAAAGTTAAAGTTGTGGAGGTTTGCTGTACAGTATAGATAGAAAGCAAAGGTATCTGAAGGGATAAAAGCTGTATGACGAATAAGAAAAGAGTGAAAGTTATTTAAATTGGCAGATAGAGTTCTCATTCAGGGTAACACGGTAGAAATCATGGGACATTTTTCAGTCAAGTTTAAATGTCAATGAAAATTCTGTCGCTATGAATGTAAAATCTCATATTTTAAAAACCAGGTGGATTTGTCATGAGTGAAAATTGAGTCAATTAATGCTTTTCAGAAGGCAAAGACTAGGATTAAAAAGCCAGGAAATGTCAGAAAAGCCAGAAAACGTGCAAATTTATTTCTCTAGTATGCATAGAGTATGGTTGAGGGAAAAATGTACAGCTTTTAATAGACTAAATCCAGTGTTGATGAAATATCTAATTGCAGATTTCCAAGGATACAGATTAGAACCATTTAGCTCTGATTTCAGTGGAAATTAGGCAAATCACTTCCCCCTCCCTCCCCCCCCCCAGAAGTGTGAGAGCTGGAATCCTTCTGCAATCGACTTAATTTTCTTTTCCTCCTCTCTTTCAGGACAGGAAGAATCACGACACTCCTGCCAGCTTTGCCAAGAGCTGTGGCGTTTGATCAGCCAAAGCCCAGAGGCTTCAGCACCAGGGGTCTGAGCCTGGAGGACTCCTGGTCCTGCCCGTGCTGGGGGGTAAGTCAGAGGATGCAGGGTTCCGCTTTGCCTCTTTTTTTCCCCATTTTTCCCCATTTCTCACGGATTTTTTCCCCATTTCTCACTGATTTTTTCCCCTATTTTTCATGGATTTTTCCCCCAATTTTCATGGATATTTCCCGATTTTCCCCCATTTCTCTCTGATTTTTTCCTCATTTCACCATGATTTTTCCCCATTTCACCATGATTTTTTCCCCATTCCTCACTGGTTTTTCCCCCATTTCTCACTGATTTTTCCCCCCATTTTTCATGGATTTTTGTCCCACATTTCTCACTTATTTTATGTTTATATTTATGTTTATGTTTATGCATGTTTATATTTATGTATATGCATGTTTATGTTTATGCATGTTTATATTTATGCATGTTTATGCATGTTTATGTTTATGCATGTTTATGTATGTTTATGTTTATGCATGTTTACGTTTATGCATGTTTACGTTTATATTTATCCATGTTTACGTTTATGCATGTTTACGTTTATGCATGTTTATATTTATTTATGTTTATGCCGGCGGGCGCGGGTCCTTCCGCCATCCTGAGAGGGGCACGGCGCAGTACCCGCCTCTGTCCACACGGTGGCAGCAGCGCCCCACAACTCAGCCCGGCACTGCCGCCCTGTCAGGGACAGACAGAGAACGGAGAGAGCTCCAAGCACGAGAGTCCGCACCCGTCATAAAATCCTCTAAATGAATGTCCCCCAAAAAAACCCCGACCCAAACTAAAAATGCCCTGCTTCTAACCAAATGAAAAAATACCCCTTTAGATATAAAAATCATATATTTTTTAATATTTAGTTTATATTCATAATCTATGCGTATTTCATATATTCAATTGCTATTCTATTTATCATATATACAATTTTATTATTCATTATATACATATATTTATATTACTAATATTATTTCTATTTTATGTATATCCATATATATTTGTATGTTTAGTTTTTAATATTATTTATTTAAAAGCTCTGCCTCTAACCAAATAGAAACAAAAAACTCGTTTATTTTAAATTATATTTGAATATATTTTTCTATTTAGTTTTCATATATATATCTGTAGATTTATATGTCTATATTGTATATTATATATTATATACTATTTAATGTATTATTTATTAGTATATTAATATACTACATGCTATTTTCATACTATTATAACATATACTATTTAATATATTAGGTATAATAAAATCGATATTATTTATATTACATACTGCATACATATATTTTATATTTATATGTATTTTTATATATTTATATTTACATATATTTCTATATGCATATATATTTATAATAATTTTATGTCAGTATATATTTTTGTATATTTGTATATTTTTGCCTATATTATTTATAAAAAACATCCTCTAACCAAATAAAAACCAATAAAACATTCCTTTTAAAGTACCAATATTTATATATTTCTATTTTCATAATAGAACATAATGTAATATATTTATATATTGTTTGCTTATATTTGCTTATATATTTTTATTCTTTATCTTTTATATTTGCAGTATCTATAAAAAAACCCTACCTCAATCCAAACACAAACCAATAAAACATTCCTTTTAGACTGTATTTAGGCATTTTTTATGGTTCCAGTTTTCATGCATTCTACGCCCACCCCTCCCTGTGAATGTTCTGGCACCCAGCATGACCCCCCCCCATGCCCCACTCACCTGCTCCTCCAGCGCAGCCCGGCTCCCTCTCCCAGGGACCTCGGGGTGCCCCAAACCACGTCGGAGCCCCCCCCCCCAGCCTTTTTTCCTCACCCCAAAGAAGGCACAGAACGACTCCAACTGCCCTGGACAGCAGCAGGGCACTTGACTGGAACCCCTCCCATGTGTACACCCCACAGAAAGTGACTCTGCTGACACCAGAAAAGGGGGGGCAGCCCCCACAGGGGTTGAAGTTCCTCCCCAGCCCTGCAGACACAGGGGACAAGGGGCAGAAAGGAGGAGGGGCAGCACAGAGGACACGGGAAGAAAATTAACAGCAAGGTGCACGATGAAATGGAACCCAAAAAAAAAAAAAAGGAGAAGAAAAATGAAAACGAAAAATAACCAAAACACGAAAAGAAACCCCCGGGATGCTGGATGGGCAGCACAAGAGGGAGGGATTAAAAATGAACAGGGACAGTGAACGGGACACAAGGATGGATCCCATGGGAAACAACGGCACAGGGAGCACCACAGAGGCACAGAGAAGGACGGAGAAAAGACAGAGAGTGCCCAACACACAGCAAGGACCGAGGGCTACAGAGGCAAAGAGGGAACCCGGGAGCCAGAGAGGAAGCGAGCACAGCCCGTGCGGGGCGGGCAGAGACGGGCAAGGAGCAGCACAGGCACGGAGACAGAGAGGCACGGCCGGCAGGACAGAGGCTCACCAGGAGAGGGGCACAGGAAGGGAGGAGCACCGGGCAGCGCTCCTTTAGGACAACAATATTCACACACACAACCAATTCCCTCATTTGCACCTCATTTTTATTTCACCCACCCCCCCCCCCCCAAAAAAAATCAAAGGGTAAGAAAAACAAACCAGGTCTCATACAAATGTCTTAAAACACCATTAAAGCTTTTTAAACTCAAGGAGACCATCGTGATTCCCGACTTCAGTCTTCCATTCATACTGGTTTTGGCATCATGAAATGAATCAGATTCTTTTAAGAAATAGTAAATCAGCATGACTAAACCCCGGGCTCCTCGTCATTTGCACTTACAGCCCCTTGTAGGAAGCCTTCCAGCCTTTTTTTCCCATCCTACTTTGGACAGAGGATGGCTGTGAACCCCACGCCTCCGCACAAACAGTCCTGCCGGTTCCTCAAAAAGTTTAAAATGCCTGTGATAAAAATGACAGAAAGTAATACTGCCTCTCAGACTGTTCAAGAAATGGGAAGTTGGACTTTCAATGTCCCACTGAGAGATGCCGAATAATAGCTTCCCCACGAGCTTGCACAGAGTAGTAACATTTCTTGGACTAAACTAAACTAAGATTTTTTTTTTTTTTGACCAAACAAGAGAGGTCTGTATGAGAACAGCTCAGGAGGCTTTCAGGGCTCGCAGTGATGATGGCAGAGCACAGAACGTTAAAGACTAAGTCTTAGCTCCCTGAATTAATGCCCTGTTGTAGCCAAATCTTTTTGCAAAGAGACATAAGACTTGCTTCTCCTTGTTTCCGAGTTCCCAAGCCATCCTGTCATTCATCACCTGCACTAGTGCACACCAATCTGCCGTGGGCAAGGAACAGATGCGGCTCCTGAGCTCCAAGCCACGTGTCCCCGATGTAAACCCAAGTCAGGAATACAAAAACACCTGTGGAAGAAAGACTAGAGAAAAATCAGAAGACATAGATATTCTTCTATTCCCACACAGAAATACCGAGCCAAGCTGTTTACCTCTGGGACTCTGTTTTTAAACAGCTCCCCAGCTCTGTTCCTAGATGGAAAACGGGGAGTGGCTTTGCCCATGCAAAGCCAATAAGCCTCCTCACAAGAAGGAACAAACCAGTTTCCTGCTAAATCAGACACTTGCAAATCTCACCTGTCACATACTGTCATGGACCAGCAAGAGGGATCAGCATCCAGGCCCACGGGGACTTGTTTATTCCTGGCTTCTAATGCAGCAGGGACAACAGCACTGAAGGGAAATGATCACGTCTTCATTTAAAGAGAACCCACCTTCTTCATCAAAGCCATCTCTGTCCTCGATCAGGACATCCACCATATCCAGGACATCTAATAAGTGAAGAAAAACATCAAAGCAAGAATCCAGACTAACAGGAAAAACAACAGAGGTAGAATGCAACACTCCAGGAATACAAGGCATCTTTTTAATTAAAAAAAAAAAAAAAAAAAAAAAAAAAGGATGAAAGCAACATTTGTCACACAATACAACGTTAAGTGCAACCCCTAAATTACAGCTGAACCTTCACTCTGCCTTTCAATGCTGCTGTCCAGCACGGAGCAGCTGTGGCTGCTCCTGGATCCCTGGATGTGTCCAAAGCCAGGCTGGACACTGGGGCTTGGAGCAGCCCGGGCTACTGAAAGGTGTCCCTGTTCATGGCAGGGCTGGAACCGGATGAGCTTTAAGGAGCCTTGCCAGCCAAACCACTCTGGGATTCCATGACTCTGTCAACAGTCCCAGGCAGAAGGGCTAGATTTCCATTTTAGTTCAAAAACGCTGCTGCAAGAGCATGAAGGGAGATTTCAAATACCGTTCAAGTGGCACAACCACGTCAGAAATTACTTTCAGAGCTAAAGCGGCAACTTGGCAATTCCACTTCGACTTCTGATACCAAGTACACGTGGAGAGCTGAATCCTGGAGGCCCCTTACTTAACAGGATTGCTAGAGTTATCCATCCCCAGTTTGCTGATTAGGGCTAGAAAGTGTATCCCCAAGTCATGGAGTTGGGATGTTGACAGGTTACCACATACCATCAATGTGAGAGACGGGGATGCTGATGTTATCAGAGTCCTGTTTAAACAGAGCCACCTGGAGCACGCTGGCTGCCTGAACCAGGTCTGCTGCCTTGTCAGTGTAGGGACAGGGGTTGGTCACCAGCTTCAGCAGGATCTGTCAGCGAAGGTGGGGAGAAAGGTAAGTGCACCTTCTGGCTGGCAAGTGCAGGGGAACCACACGGTACCGAGAACGACCACGTGCTGAAAGCTGGGCAGCTTTGATGAGGACAACTTCCATCTCACTTCTGCAGGATTCTGTCTACAGTTCCTGCTCTACAGGGGACACTGATGGAAAAACAAAAACCCACCACAATTTGGCACCTAGATTGCGACCACACACCGAGTACCTGGGGAGACCACAGTGGAGGCAAAGCACTGGGCATTCAACATCCTGAAGAGTAAACAGCAAGTGTCACCTTTCCTTGTAAAGGACCACCATTTACTGAGCTCTGATAATGCTGGCACCTAAAGAGGAGATAAAAGCTACCCACCCCTACACCACTCTACCCTTACACCAACAGTGCTGTAATAACAGCTGATCTTTTTGGATTTCATTTTCCTACAAATCCTTTTGCTGCCCTCCCACTGAAGACAAGAAGGATGCCACCTCTGTATAAAGAATCCCAAACAAGGCTTTTCTCAGAATTCATTCGCTGGTCTTTGACAGGTTTCTCAACAACAGCAACAAGACCTCTAGTTTCCACTAACACTATTCTTTGCATTTTTTTATCCAGCTGATTTGAACACCGTTACCCTTTCCAAAAACTGAATCACTGCTTCCTTTTGGTCTTCTTTTGTATTATCCAAGTGCTCCAGCCAAATCGAAAGTTCCTTCCACGTGTACTCAAACGCTCCACTGTCACGTAAAACCTGTCCAGGAAACAAAGGAGGAAGTGTGTAAATAAACCTCAAAACACCTAAAATACAAAACCCCGAGGGATACAGATCTTTTTCTATAGTTACCTTCATGCTTCCTTCTTTTAGGAACGAAAAGAAGAGCAGGTTGATGAAGAGTAGTATCTGCGGCTCTCCTCACCCCCTCAGTTCAAGAGGCTCACTAGGGGGACTTCAGCTGCATAGTGGACAATGAAAATCCTACTTCTGCAATTTCTGGAAAGCAGGTTATACTGCTTTCAGAGGGCCGTACAGCTTTCTATCATCACAGGCAGGTAAAAAAAAAAATAAATAAAAGCACCTTAAAAATAGCCCGTAGGGGAGTTTTAGAAAACTACCGATGAAACAAAGGAAAATCATTGCTAAATTAAACCCGAATCAGGCTACTCGTACTTGAAGCAATCAGGCAGACGGATGAACAGTCACATAAATGAGCAGTGGGCTGTGACCACAGCAAGGTCCAGAGAGAAGTGCAAGTTGCTGGGGGTGGTGAGGAAGACCAACAAGTCCCACACCCTAGAGACAGGCTTTGACGTGCCTAGAAACTTCCCCCCGCTTTCCTGCTCTCTGAATTCAGGCCCTGACTGCGAGCACCCAAACTCGGTGACCCCGAGCTCCAGCTCTACGAGCAAGAAAGGAGGAGGGAGAAGAGGAAGGAATCAGAGTGACACCGTGGTTCAACTCCCTCCCCCTAAGGCCCAGCAAGAGAGGAAACCTTGCCCAGCTTCCCGACCCTGGCACCTACGTTGGACGACAGCAATTACACAGGATCAATCTGTGCCTTTGCTCCTCTCCACACATCAAATACAAGGAAGCCATCACAACTCACTTGTTCTACGGTTACTCCGTGTACAACACCAGCAGCTCTAAAAATAACTGCTGCTTACATCAATCTGACAGGGTAATTCATCTAAAGCAAGAAAACGTGAAGGAAAAAGGATTCATTATAATATAAGCGACTACTTTTGGCAGAGTCTGGAAACAGAAATGCACTTGCAGCTCTCACCAAACCAGGCAGGAACAGAATGTGAAATCCAAAAACGAGCCTTCAGTTACATGGCACTGTGTAGAAAAGTAAGTCCTTACCATCTATTCTTAGCAGCCTTTCTGCTGACGGAACTGCCCTAACTTCCCTGTTCCTGCATTCCCTTCAGAGAAAATGCAAAGGACTGAAGTGGAAAGTGGACACAAGAACAAGTCAAGCGGTCCATGTTCCCACCTGGCAAAGGAATCCAAAACCATCAGAAAAACGGCACATTTTGAGCAGCTTTTGGTTGAGACATTCATTGCTGGGAGACCAAGTGAACCTGCCTTTAATCCCTTGCAAGGATCAAGGGCAACTAAACCCTAATTCAGTCACCCTAACTGGGTTTTTTCTTGGCAGGACAGTCTGGTTGCATTTATTCCTTATTCCTAGGGGTAAATCTCTACCCCTACTTAGGTAACTAAAGGATGTCCTCTTTGAATAAGGTGCTAAAAACAGCAGCCTCTGGTGTCTGGTGGACTTCGAGCTGACCAGTTTTTCTCAAAAGTCAAATAACTAATTTAAATATGCAGAGGGGGATGTTAATTTTCAAGACAAAAAGTACTCCTTGCATCAAAGCTGGGATCAGACAGTAACAGAGAGGAATACTCTGCAGGGCCAGAGGAAACCAGATAAGACTTATGAAAGGCTAGAGTGCTGAAGTACAGATTAAAGAAACACTGATAAAAAATAAAAAATCCAAAGTAATATCTTCTTGATCAATGTCAAGACCTTTGCAGGCACAAACTACGCTGATTTATTACAGTATCAGAATTAATTCAGCCTCGGGGGGGTGCGTAAACACGACAGACATTTTCTTTGCTCTTTCATCAACTGCTGCAGTGAAGTCCGTTCACAGCATTGATTTCTGTCAAATATTTCGTTAATAGCCAGTCATCTGACAGCAAATTTCAACAAGAGTCACAGGAAAGGAGACTGTGGACCACGCAATCCTGCAGCAAAGGTAACTGCTTCGAGAAAAAATTGTACAATCCTGAAATTTCAGGCCAGTGGGATAGAGTGAATATCCTGATATTTCAATTCAAAAGCTTACCTTAATGGTCTCGGGCTCCTGGGCTTGGAGGGGGGGTCGGTTCGGAAGGGCCGCCTCCGGAGGAGGGGATCCCCGGGGGAGTCAGGGTGAGCCCTCTCCGGAGGGCGGGGGTCCGGGGAGGGAGAGGAAAAAGAGGAAGATGAGGAGGAGGAAGAAGGGGGAGAGGGTTTGAGAGGAGGGGAAGCCCAAATCCGTGCTGTGTGCCGAGCTCCGACAGCAGGCTGCAGCCCGCAGCTCAGTGTGAGCACGGGGCAGAGGAGGCGATTTCTGGGCATTAAATCACCCTGAGCCGGGCCCGGCACCGCCCCTGCAGCACCGTCCCCAGTACAGCTCGGTACCGCTCCGGGTACCCCCGGTACCGCCTGGGACCACCGGGGACCGCCCCTAAAGCACCGCCCCCGGTCCCGCCCGGTCCCGTCCCCGGGACCTCCGTGCCCCGCCTCGCCAAGCCCCGGCTCCGCCCCGAGCCTGCCCGGGCTGGGCCGGGACCATCGCTGGCGGCCCCGCCCCTCTTCCCCGGGCCGAACCGGGCTGAAGGAGATGTCCGCACGATTGGAAACGCCGCCGAAAATCGCACCCGTGGGATCGGTGTCGGCGTCGTGCGCAGGCATCCCACTAGAGCGAGCGGGCTCCTTGCTGTGCCGCCCTCCTTTTGCAGCCAGATTTAGAAGGTCGGGGAGCGACACCCGAGCCGCCATCTTGGGAGAGGCACGCGCGCAGTACCGCGCTCTGCCCACAAGGTGGCGCTCGGGAGACAGGCAAGGGATGGAATAAAGGAGCGTCCCAATCCTTGAGAAAATCCCCCTGAATGAACGCCCCAAAAAACCCCGACCAGAACTGAGAAACCGCCTGCCTCTGTATGAGTGCAAAGGGTGTGCAACGAGTGTGCAAATAGTGTGCATTAGCAATCGATCGCCGATCTAATCGATCGGCAGGCGCGATCAATCGATCGCCGATCTAATCGATCGGCAGGCATTGGCGATCGATCGGCAGGCGTTGGCAATCGATTGCCGATCTAATCGATCACCAAAGCCTCTCTGTCAATCACTTCTCAGCTGGATAAAATGCAAAAAGGCTCATGAGCAGAGAGAAGGACAGGGAGACATCACTCACCAATTACCATCACAGAGAAAAAATGAGAGAAATTAATTGAATTTATTACAAATCAAAATCAGAGTAAGATAATGAGAAGTAAAACAAATCTTTAAAACACCTTTCCTCCATTCCTCTCTCCTTCCCAGGATTAACTTTATTCCCAACTCTCTCCCTCCTCCCCACCAGAAGTGCAAGAAGATGAGAGTGGAGGTTATGGTCAGTTCATGCCACTGCTTCCCCCTTGTGCTGCTGCAGCATGAGACCACTCCTACAGGAGACAGTTCTCCATTAATTTCTCCAATATGAGTCCTTCTCATGGGCCATGGTTCTTCATGAGCTTCTCCAGGGTGAGGTGCCTCTCCCAGGGTCAGTCCTTCAGGAACTGCTCTAAATGAGTCCCCAGTAAGGTCACAAGTCCCACCAGGAAACCACAGGCCCACAGGTCCTTCCAGGACCTGCTCCAACACGGGGCTCTTCCACAGGCTGCAGGTGGATTTCTGTTTTCCTCCTGCAGACCTCTGTGTGCTCCAGGAGGACAACCTGCTTCACTATGGACGGCATCATGGGCTGCAGGAAAATCTCATTTCTTGTACCTGAAACACCTCCTTCCCCTCCTTCTTAGCTGACTTCGTTGTCTGCAGAGCTGTTTCTTTCACACATTCTCAGTCTTCACTTCTCTAGCTGCAATTGCTTCTGTCCAATAACTTTTCCTTCTTAAATATGTTATCCCAGACATGTTACTACCATGCCTGAAGGTCTCAGGCTTGGCCAGTAGCATCCTGGAGCCGGCTGGCATTGTCTTTGCCAGACACAGGGGAAACTTCAGCAGCTTCGCAAAGAAGCCAATCCTTTAGCCCCCTGCTACCAAAACCTTGCCATACAAACCAATACACATGTGAACATCACAGAAGCCTATGTATAAGCAAGAATCAGCCTAATCTAAAGTTTTGTTACAGGTCTGCAAGTTCTTCCTCTTTGCACAGGAAAAGCATGCCAACTATGGCATAGGCACTCCACTGAACATTTCCTGCATTCATCTTTCCTTCTGGTTCTCTTCCCAGATTCAAAGGAGCTTCTGGTCATGACCTTATCTAATGAACAGTGAACAAGACACAGTTTGCTGAGTCTGTCCATGCTGCATCATTCTTCCCATTGTGTACAAAATCAGTCATTTATGGCAGAACTGATCTAGAGTATCAGCTTCACTCCAGCATTCACATGAACAGCACAATTCACAAGTCACCTTGGTGAGTTGTTTCTTTTAATTAGATTGTCTCATCAAGGACAAGAAGAAAGACCAATAAAGGATATGTGAGGTAATAATATTAGGATCATATTCAAATACTTCATTTATCATATAGTCACAGAATGGTTTGGGTAGGAAGGGACCTCAAAGATCATCTTGTTTCAGCCCCGTGTCATGGGGCTAGATCAGGTTACTCCAAGCTTTGTTAAGTGTGGCCTTGAACATTCCCAGTGACTCAGTTGTATGAGAAGAGAATAAGTAGGACCCTGAGTACATAAAAGATTTGATCTCTCAAGTAATTCTTCTACTTTGGGATGTAGAAGAATATGAGTAGCATATTTTCTGTGGTTACAGAAGCTGCTCCAAACTGCTGACTTGTTTGCTAGAGTTCTTTGGTCACAGAAAGCTCAAACAGCTGCAGCTGAGAACAGATTTGTTACTGTCGGACTGGTTTTTCTTTCAGTTCTTGCCATCTTATGACTAAAGCTGCTTCTGTAGAGACTACCAAATTCAAGCACATCTGGTATGATGTTTATGAACCAATACCATGACAAGAACAGTGCAAGTTACATTCTTTGATAGTTCTCTACACTAATAACAGCTTGAAACTCTTCTTTTGTATGTCAGAATATTTCCTCCACACTCCACCACGCAGTTCTGCTACTGCTCTTCACAAACTTGGCATTACTTTTAGTCCATTTCAAAGTGGTAATTTGGGACACAGAATAAAAAGGAAAATTGTGCCCTGAAATTTGGCCTTTAAATTTTAGAAAAACAAGTCAAATACTGCCAACCTGATTCAGTTTTTCTGAACCTGCCCTGCATTTACGTGGCTTAGCTTCAGTATTTGTACAGGAACATGCACTCAGATACACAAACATAGCAGTGTCTTTCTGTTCCTACTTCCATATTCATGTTTATGGAAATTTTGTTTTGAAAAATGCTGTCTCTCCTTTCTTGTCTTTCTACACCCTTTTGTTTATTGGCACAGCATTTTCTCCCAGCTCGATTTATACACTATGCCGACGGTTGTTTATCATGGCCACAATGTGTGACAGGTCCAAACTTTTCATCATAACCTCCATGAACTCCTCATCTTTCCTTGCTCCCTCCACAAATTCATCCAGAGAAAGTTCACCTGTGTCAGACATAAATAAAAGGCATCAGAATCCACATCTGACAGGAAAAGAAGTAATCTAACTGTAGAGACCACTTACTATATAGGCACTGTTCTAAGGCACTGTTCTGAAGTCCTCAGAGAGTCTTCTTAAGCATTAATGAAATATCCCCAGTATCCAGACAACACCTGCTTCCTTTTTTTTGCCCATACAGGGGAAGAGGTACATAAGAAAGAACAATAGAAGTGGGTAACTAAGGAGTGGGATCACAGCATCCTTTTTGGCTCAACCTATTGTAGTACTAACCTGCCCTATACTTTCTGATTTTCAAGGATAAAGGAGCTGACAGAAAGAGGCTGTGACAGACAGAAACAAATTTTTCTGTCCTAGGCCAAAAAGCCCTTGTGTAGGGAAGCAGCTCAGCAGAGTTATTATGGAATAACAACAGAGCCTGTCAGAAAATAACGAGCACCTGAAGTAGCAAGGACTTGGGGACATACAGGGCGCACAGTGACACTTGACCAACTTTTGGTTAAGCACTTCATGTTCTTGCTGTACTGCCTGCAGCAGACCCAGTGAAGAAACTCTCAACTTCAACATTAAATTCCACTTCCTCCTTTCCATGCTGAAGCACTTAGGAGCACTTGGGGCCACTTGCTAATATTTCCCACTTCTAACTGGCATGAGCTACATAGCAACATACAAAAAGAGAAACAAAACACCACTCCAAAACCCCACTACTAAAGTCACGTGGACAGAACAAAGCTGGGACTCAGTAGAGGGAACAAATCCTGTCACACTAATAATGTATAATGCCAGGAGAAAAATCCTTTTTGGTCCATGGAGAATGTGTTACTGGCTGAGAATGCAAATAGAAAGAAAATATGAAGTGAAGAGGCCTAAAGTCCAACCAAGAAAGGAAAAATTGGATGTTAGTCTGTAGAAAAGAGACTGAGCTGGGTGGCAAAGGCAGGAATCTTACCGTCGCCGTTCACATCAATCCTGTCGAAGACTCGGTTGGTGAACTCTTCTGCACTAGTTTCATGGTCACCACCATTAATAGCTCGAATAGCCTAAAATAAAAGAGCAAGAGTAAGAAGCTGCCTAACAACTCCCACACTGATTCCACATGTCAGCATAGATTCAGAATAGAAGACTGTCATGCCTGGTACCTTTCCCATACAAATGAACCAGCATCACAGGAAAGCAAAGGATGAATCATCAGGCCTTAGGGATGGCACTGAAGGGTGCAAAGGGAGCGTGGCTCTGGAGCACAGAAGGAACAGCAAAACCCAGAGGATTGGCCTAATTCTGCTTAGGTACAGTTTAGGCTGCACAAATGATAGAATCGGAATCCACCTAATCGATCCATTTTGGTCCACTTTGTGACCTTGGGTTGGTACACCCAGCCTCAGAAACACTGTCAAACACTCTCTACACTTGACATTATGAAATTCCTTTGTTATATGTTGTGGTAATTTATTTCTATTCTTACTTTCACAGTTTCCATTTATATACTGCTTCCTGTGTGTGTGGCTTCTCCCTAAAGCTCACTGTAAATTCATTTTCATCTTGAGAAACTAAGCCTTATCCACTTCTGGTTGCTACAATTCTTCTTATTCATAACTACATAGCGCAGGATTCTCTTTTCTTTCAATGCTAATTATTTCCTTTGTTTAAGGAGGTCCATGAAATATTTCAGAGCCTTTATACTGATTCTAAGACTATTAATTTTCTAGTTTTTGGCCTTTGATATTTGATATTTGGCCATTTTCTTCAAATGCTATTTTACTGAAACTAATATCCTCTCAGCAATTTCCTAAGGTTACCAAAAAAGACACTAAACTACACCCGCAAAATACAAAGGGCAGTAAATTTCTTGCCACCAGTTGTTGCTCACAGGACTTGTTTCTCAAGAGCTCTGTGTTAACTCTTGCTATCTGTTGCTTCACTGTAATGTCTGATTATTTCTGTTTCAAGCTACTAGTAGGAGGCTGTATGTTACTACAGGTATTGATTTTGCTCAGGTCTCTTTGATACCCAGCTCTAAAATTCTTATCCAGATGAGAATGCATTATTAACATCTTATTAGTGCTTTATCAAATCAATTTCATGACATTTCATATTCAGAAATGAAATTTATTTAGGGTCATTGATTCTTTCCTGCATCTTGGTAATTTCCCATTATCTGCAGAATAATCTGAATTTGCAGCATAATTAATTCTGAGATATTTATAGTGATCTTTATGCCCGTAATTCCAACCTCATCCACAGTAGCTATTTTTGCATACAATCCTTTCCATTCTTATTCTTCTTCCAGCTATTCACCAGAGTCAGAAATGTTTTATTATCTTGATATTTAGGAGCTGATTCTAAAAAGCAAATTGAGAGTAGCTCTCCAGCTTCTCATGGGGAAAAGGACACATGAAGGATGCATTGCAGAGATAGCAACTGACAGTCACAGGGTCTGAAACCTTGTAAAGTGCAGTTAAGGTCACAGGTAGCTAAAACAATTTTATGGTTAGCTGTGCTGTAACATAACCTGTGGTGATAAAGTGTCTGTCAAGTCTGCTTATTGCATTATGCAGTGGTAGGGAATTCTACTCAGAGAAGGAATCATCATCCATATGGGAAACAGCAAAGGTCTTACTTGTGTGATTTGTCTTTAAGGAAAGAGGCAAGAACACACCCCTGGAGAGTCACCTTAATAATGTTGAGCAGTTCATGTCGATCAATGCAGCCATTGCCATCTACATCATAGAGCTTGAAATACCACCGCAATTTCTGCTCCATCTTCCCTCGGAGAACGAGGCTGAGGGCAGCCACATATTCCATGAAATCAATATACCCATCCTGTCAGAAAAAAAACCCCAAAATGTGACAGGAATAAACTGAGGGAGTTACTGCTCTGGAGTTGTTTCACCTTATTGCTCTTTAGATTCACAGCTGAAAGAGAAAGGCCAACAAATGGCACAGAGACTTGGACTTAGGAAAAATGTTTAGTGCACAGACACGTTATTTCTCTAGCTACTAAACACCCAGGTTCCTAGAGTTACGATGTGTTACATAGAGGCTCCCCTCTGCTCACCACCTGCAGTGAGGGAACCTGCCACTCCTGGCTGTCAGCATGAATAAAGCCCCCTCTATGCACCAAAGCTGATTGCCTTTGGCCTCCTGAGAGAGAATATTGAGACCAACCTATGGGCTGCAAGTTTTCTGTACTAGTCTGCTCTGCCTTTTTGGGAAACCGTGCTATTCCACTAAGCCATAGATCTCCATTCTGTGGAAAATAAAGTGATATTTTGTAAAATACATAGAGCCAGTTCAGGTCATTTGACCACTGGAAGAATGTTGAGTATTAAGGTTTTTAATAATGCATTTCTTGACAAGAAAGAAAGAAAGAAAGAAAGAAAGAAAGAAAGAAAGAAAGAAAGAAAGAAAGAAAGAAAGAAAGAAAGAAAGAAAGAAAGAAAGAAAGAAAGAAAGAAAGAAAGAAAGAAAGAAAGAAAGAAAGAAAGAAAGAAAGAAAGAAAGAAAGAAAGAAAGAAAGAAAGAAAGAAAGAAAGAAAGAAAGAAAGAAAGAAAGAAAGAAAGAAAGAAAGAAAGAAAGAAAGAAAGAAAGAAAGAAAGGAAGAAAGTCAAAAAGCTCTTGTTTCTTCTGCAAGAAAAATGCCAATTAATAAACGTTCATTGGCCCTAGATTTAAAGCTGGCTAAATTTTGAAGTGGTTAAAAACAAACTACAAATAAAACACATATCTAGGTCAAAGATTCTGAATAGCCACTTCAACAAATTACAGAGCAAAAAAATGAAACTTTCAATTATTAGGGTATTTTAACAAAGTCATAGGCCTTTATTAAATGGATGTTAACAAACATATGTAAAAGGTGACTGTAGGTGAACTAGCAGAGCACTGCTGTTTTACAGCAAGGATCACAACGTTTAAAATGTTCTTTCAGGGTGAGAAGGGCATGACAGGCTGAGAGAGTTATGGCTGGTCAGCTATAGAGAACAGGGAGACTTTGTTGCCCCTTCCAGTACTTAAGGGGTCTTAGAAAAAGGCTGGAGGGATACTTTGGACAAGAGCATGTAGTGATAGGACACAAGAAAAATGGCCTGGATCCCCAAAGTGTTCAAGGCCAGGCTGGACATTGGGGCTGGGAGCAGCTTAGGACAGTGGAAGGTGTTCCTGCCCATGACAGGGATGGCACTGGATGGTCATTAAAGTCCCTTCCACTCAGAGCATTCCATGTCTCTATGACTTTACTGCCCCTCCCTGCCATGCCCAGCACACAGAACCGGCTCCTCTGTGACAGCAGCCCTGGCTGGGGGCACTGTGAGCACCACGAAGGCTGTGGGTGCTGTGGTGGTGGCTGCACTGCAGGTGACACCTCGGTTCTGCCTCTGCCACCTGCGCTGGCACCGATGGCTTTGCTGTGGCTGCTCGTGCTGCTGGCCCTGGCCTGGCCCGTGGGGGCCACCTGGGACACCTGCAGGTCAGTGGCCCCAGGCTCTGGGAGAGGGCTCAGGGGACACTCAGGGGGTTCCCTGGCAGAACTGGGGGGACAGATTCCCCTTGGGATTCTCTGTCCCTGCTGTCCCCGGGCAGGGCAGTGATGGCTTTGCGCTTCCAGAGGGACCTGCGGGCTCCAGCCCATGGCTTCTGACCACAGCTCCGTGGCTTCTGCCGAGGACATGTCCCATGCTGTGGGTGGCACCAGTGCCCAGTCAGGGGCCTGGCCCGGCATTGTCAGCATCCAGGCCACGTGGGAGAACGGCACGTGGCACATGTGCACGGGTGTCCTCCTCAGCCCCCAGTGGGTCCTCACGGTCGCACACTGCTTCGCCAGGGCTGGGTAAGAGACAGCAGGGACAGAGATGTCCCCAGAGCACGGGCAGGTGCCCAGGTCACAGCACCACGTGCCTCTTCCCTGTCTGGGAAATGCTGGGCTGCAGCAGCCCGTGGCTCTGCTCCCTGTCACCCCTCTCTCCATCTGCTCCCCAGGGACGTCTCCACGTGGGAGGTTGTGATTGGGGCCACAGATCTGACTCGGCTGGGCCCCGAGGCCGCCGTCAGACACATCCAGAGGCTCCTGGTGCACCAGCACTACGTGCCTGCCACAGCCAGGAACGACATCGCCCTGCTGGAGCTGGACCAGCCCGTGGAGTGCAGCGACTACATCCAGCTGGGCTGTGTGCCCGATGCCTCGCTCAGGGTCTCAGAGCTGAAATCCTGCTACATCGCCGGCTGGAACTTTGCCAGAGGTGAGTTCTGAACAGGATGTGTGCTCTGACGGGAGCTGGGCACCCCGGGGACATGGGCTGGGCACCCTGGGGACACGGGCTGGGCACCCTGGGGACATGGGCTGGACACCCTGGGGACACGGGCTGGGCACCCCGGGGACACGGGCTGGGCACCCTGGGGACACGGGCTGGGCACCCTGGGGACATGGGCTGGACACCCTGGGGACACAGGCTGGGCACAGACAGAGCCCAGCTCTGGATGTCAGCACAGCCCAGCTCGGAGCAGCCCGGGCTGGGGGAAGTCCGCCAAGTCCCCACCAAGACGGGGCATGGAATGGGATGATCTGTGAGGTCCCTTCATACCCAAACAGTTCCTGCTGGCCCTGGGAAGCCTCTGGAGAGATGGGTCTGGCCGCTTCCCCAGAGCCAACGGCAGAGATACAGCTGGATAATATTGCTCTGTGGGGAAGGGGCAGTGCCAGCCCCGGGGAAGGGGAGGGGATGGGTACCGAGCTGTTGGGAGCTCATTCCAATGGTTCTGGGATCAGGCTTGGTGCTGCAGGAGCCAAGGTCCACCTCATGGACACGGAGCTCTGCAACAGCAGCCGCTGGTACGCAGGGGCTGTTCATGCTGACAACCTGTGTGCTGGGTACCCACACGGTGGCATCGACACCTGCCAGGTAGGAGCCCCCAAACATGGCCCAGCCTGTCCCGTGTCCACCCCTCCCTTCCCCACCCACAGGTCCCTGTCCTATGTCCCCTTGTCCCCAAGGCCTGGTCCTGCCCACAAAGCCCATGCAGTGCCCCCAGCAGACTCAAAGGGTGGCTGTGACCCCACAACATCTGTCCTCTGTACGTCTGGGACCCATGGGAGAGATGGGGGAGCCCCCGAGTGCTCCCAGCCAAGGGCTGGAGGCTCCAGACCCTGAGCAGAACCTGGGAGAGAGGAGCCAGGCCTGGGCTGGGAGAGAGGAGCCAGGCCTGGGGAGGGGAGAGAGGAGCCAGGCCTGGGGCTGGGAGAGAGGAGCCAGGCCTGGGGAGGGGAGAGAGGAGCCAGGCCTGGGGAGGGGAGAGAGGAGCCAGGCCTGGGGCTGGGAGAGAGGAGCCAGGCCTGGGCTGGGAGAGAGGAGCCAGGCCTGGGGAGGGGAGAGAGGAGCCAGGCCTGGGCTGGGAGAGAGGAGCCAGGCCTGGGCTGGGAGAGAGGAGCCAGGCCTGGGGAGGGGAGAGAGGAGCCAGGCCTGGGCTGGGAGAGAGGAGCCAGGCCTGGGCTGGGAGAGAGGAGCCAGGCCTGGGGAGGGGAGAGAGGAGCCAGGCCTGGGGCTGGGAGAGAGGAGCCAGGCCTGGGCTGGGAGAGAGGAGCCAGTCCTGGGCTGGGAGAGAGGAGCCAGGCCTGGGGAGGGGAGAGAGGAGCCAGGCCTGGGCTGGGAGAGAGGAGCCAGGCCTGGGCTGGGAGAGAGGAGCCAGGCCTGGGGAGGGGAGAGAGGAGCCAGGCCTGGGGCTGGGAGAGAGGAGCCAGTTCTGGGCTGGGAGAGAGGAGCCAGGCCTGAGGCTGGCAGCAGCCCCCCACAGCCACTGAGCCCTCTCTCCTGGCACAGGGGGACAGCGGGAGTCCCCTCGTCTGCAAGGACAACACAGCTGACTACTTCTGGCTCGTGGGCATGAACAGCTGGGGAAGAGGCTGTGACAGAGCCAGGCACCCCGGGATCTACACCTCCACTCAACACTTCTACAACTGGATCCTGCTCCAGACGGGCCTGAGCTCAGCAGAAAGAGCTGGTCCAGCACCAGAGTCAGACATCACCTCAGTCCCTGAGCAGCGCATGAAGCCAGAGGAGCCAGAGGAAGACATCAACTTGACCCCTGAATACAGCCAGAGACCAGCGGTGACATCCTCAGGCACATCAGTGCCTGTGGCATTCCCACACCAGATCCTGGTGCAATTCTGGAATCTGCTGCAGGAGTTCCTGCAGTTTCTGAACGACAAAAAAGCTTGAGCAGCAGGGGGATGAGCAGGATCCAAGGCTACAGTGGACCATGGCATTTCCTACTGAGCCAAAGGTAGCCTTGGAGCCAGAGGCTTCTCTGTCCTGCCCATGCTGCTCTGCTGCAGCCACACCAATGCTGCCATGACTGAGGTGTTGAAGTAAAGTTTCTGTGTTCGCCATTAACTGTGCTTACAGCTCTGCTCAGTGCACCCGCAGGGTCCCTGCTGTCTGTCCATCTGCTGTGCTGTTCACATTCATTCTTCAGCCTGGAGAGGGCTCCAGGGAAACTTCGGTGCCCCTTCCAGTGCCTGAAGCAGGTTATAATAATGGGGGAGAGTGGCTTTTTGCATGGGCAGGTTGTGACAGGACAAGGAGGAATGGTTTAAATCTAGAGGAGGGGAGACTTGGATGAGGTGTCGGGAAGAAGTTTTTACTCATGGGGTGGTGAGGACCTGGCCCGTGAAATGCTCAAGGCCAGGTTGGACGGGGCTTGAAGCAACCTGGGATAATGGAAGGTGTCCCTGCCTATGGGAGGAGGTGGAATGAGATGACCCCTAAGGTCCCTTACAACCCAAGCCATTCTATAATTCTACAATTGCAAGTTATAAAAAAAGAATATTGTAAATTTATCCTCTTTGTCACCATCAAAGTTTTCAAAATCTGAAGGTCCAGAGGGCAGATTATTTCATCTATCATGTCTGTCTTATGACAGGGTGGATTTTCCTCTGGTGCTCTTGTTCCTTGCCCTTGTTCATAAAAGGATCTTAGACTAAGTGACTAACTGTTAACAGACAGATGGATGTAGGTCCATCACCACTAGTTGCCTCATTCCTCCCGAGATCACTAAGCTTTCCTTCTTCAACACTGACACTGTGATTTCCCGCTTAGTTCTCACACCTCTGTGACTGTATCCTGCTTGACTCCATTTCAGAACCTTGGAGCAGAGAGTAAAGCTGAATTTTCCCAGCATGCTATAAACCCAGATTTCTTTGTCATTAAGAATACAGGCCTGCAAGCATAGGCTGAAATGCATATGGATCAAAAGTATGCAAAAGTGAGGGCCATTGCATGCTTATAGGAATTATGGGGGCTACTGTTTTGTACCAGCAGTCACCTGTCACAGTGAGAAACACTACCCATCCCTTATGCCAGCTTCATGCTGCACCTCTCAGCACCAAGGAGCACCACAGACATTGTCTGCCCATGCAGTGTTAATTTCAGCTGCCAAATACCTGGAAATTACTCCTCTGTGAATGCTATAATGATTTCTATTGTGTCTGATTCCTGTGGTCTCCACAATCTCATACAGCTATATTTTTGAATAGTAAGAACATGTAAGAAGAATAATGAAATTAGCATTTTGCTGGTTAAGCAAGGCCAAGTCAAATAATAGGCAATAAGGAATTTTCAAAATTCAAAGATGAACTTGCACGAGGTAGTTAGATAATCAGATGTATCTGTGTTTATGTCATCTATGATATTACCTGTATACATTCGTTTGCTCCTTACATTTATCTATTTTACATTAGCATCCCTTGGCAGCTTTCCACACCAATGTTAGCAAGAGAAAATGTTTGCAAGAGAATATTTATGTTCTTTATATTTGCAAGAGAAAGACAAAGACTCTGAAAGTGCAGGAGTTGAATCACTTCTAAGCAGCACAAGAGAGTTAATTCCTTGATGGAGAACTCACCTTGTTCATATCAAAAGTGCGGAACATCTGCTCAATGTACTTATTGGCCTCTGGATCCAGCCCTCGAAGCCCAAAGAACTGCTTAAATTCATGCTCTGTCAGCTGTCCAGAAGGACACTCTGTCATGAATTTCTTGTACCAGTGGTGGATCTCAACAGCCTGTAGATCATCCACTGTGGAGCTGCTGTTGTTTCCCATATGTGTCTGTGGTCAGAAGGATGATGCTACAGGAACGATCCTCTTCCTCCTGTGGCTCTCACAGCACTGCCCATTTGCTCCTGTCCATGCTCAACACTAATGTCAGTTACGTGAGGGATCTAACTTTCTGCAAGCCAATTAGAAATGTTAATCTTCTTAGAGGCTGATCCACAAACCAGAAAGTTGCAATGATACAAACAGTCTTCTTAGAATGGAAAGGAGATGCAAGATAATCTAGCAAATCACTGCTGTTTTGGGAACTAAAGCAGAAAGGGTGAGAAGGTTAATCAGACACTGGCATTGGGAGCTATACTGGTTTGGTAGACTACCCTATTTTTAACCTTGATAGAGTTATACATGAAGATAAGAGGAAATGCCCACAAGATGTGGGTTGTGAGCTTAAGTAAAGATTTGCTCCCCTAAGTGGATTTGAGAGTCTGTTTTCTCAAACAGGCATGTTGAATAACAGAATATGTAGGACCAGAAAGTGTTTCAGAAGTGGCCCAGTACAAGAATGAGGTCATGTGGGGAAAAGTTCACCTCCATGCACACAAAGGAGCACAGAGGAACACTGGGGAACCCAAATAATCCCCTGGTTTGGCAAATCCGAGAACCACCACAGAAGTACAGTCAATCCATGAAAGACTCAATGGCACAAAGGGGAAAGAGCAAAGAGAGACAACCGCAGGCTGGGGAACACAAATTACCCAGTGAGAAAAATAAAGGCCCTGTCCCAGATCCTTCTAAATCTGTCACAGGGGAGCCATAAGTCCCATTGGCTTAGAGGTGGCAGCCATCATCATGAGTCAGTAGGAGAGGTTGTAGAGTACCCTACAAACTGAGTACTGCCTAGGGGCATGGAAAACACTGTGAGGTGCAGGGCAAGAGCATCTGGGGACTCACAACAGCATGTTTAGGGGAGTAACAGAGGGTGGGGAAAGGGATGTGTCTAGGTGGTTTGGGAATGAACAAGCAGGAGAAAATGGAGGCAAGGGGAATAGAAGGGGTTGGTTGCATGTAGAATGGTGCTAATCAGTATGAATGTCTATCCATACCTTGTGCCTGGTCATCACAGTCTTTCCTGTCTTCTAACACTTCTACCTCCTTTTTTTTTTTTTTTTTCTTCTGGCTGCACAGAATGGTGCTAATCAGTATGAATGTCTATCCATACCTTGTGCCTGGTCATCACAGTCTTTCCTGTCTTCTAACACTTCTACCTCTTTCTTTTTTTTTTTTTTTTTCTTCTGGCTGCACAGCACTGTGCTCTGGGCGTATGTATGCATGGGAAGCTGTCAGCACCTGAGTCTTTCACTGAGAGGAATGTGATGTTCTTTTGAATGGTTTCCTCATTCTCTTTTTTTCTTTTTCCTTTCTTCCCTTTCCTTCCACTTAGACTCACATACATATGTGTTAGAGTTGTAAATATCTCATTCTGCTTAGAATAACTGCTTGCTATTACTACTAATATTAGCCCATGGTTGTACCATGCAAAGATAGATAAGTAAAATTAATTAGCCATAGATACCTGGAGAAATTGCTCTCATAGTAAAGTGAACAAAGTGAAGTAAACAAAGTAAACAAAGCTGCAGGCAGGGCATGAAAAATTCAGAGCACACCTGGCAAGCCTTGGTCTTGGGGCCCTGTGAGCTAGGGACAGAGCCCGTGGCCATAGCAGGACAGCACTACTGGTGCCATCAGAAATAGGAATACAGTGCATCTGAGTGCACAATGAGGGCCAGGAGACAAGGAAACTGTGCTGCTCAGGCTTCCTGAACTCTTGCCCTACATCTGGCTGGGGGCAACCTCTGGTACCAGTACAGACTAGGAAATGAATGGATCAAGAGTTCTGAGAAGGGAAACAAAAAACTGGACTGGCAAAAAACTGGGGCTGGTAGTGTGCACATCCGCAGCAGCTCAGGGGGACGATTCTGTCCCTCTGCCTCACTCAGGTGAGACCTCAGTTGCAGAGCTTTCTCCAGTCCTGGAACCCTCAGAACAAGACAGATCTGGAGCTGCCGAAGCGGGTCCAGAGGAAGCCACGGAGCTGTTCCAAGAATTGGAGCCCCTCTGCACTGGAGACAGGCTGGGAGAGCTGAGGGTGTTCAGCCTGAAGAAAAGAAGGCTCCGGAGAGACCTTATTGCAGCCTATCAGCATGTAGACGGAGCTTAGAAGAAACACAGAAAAATATTTTCATGCCAAGAGCCGTAGTGCCGGAGCAAGGGACAACATGCGTGCGGATGTGCACGAGCGCAGGCTTGGACTGGGTATCTCCGAAGCTGTCAAAGCCGGGTTGGACGGGGCCTGGAACAACCCAGCCTAGTGGGAGGTGCCTATGGCAGGGGGGTGGTCATCCTTTAAGGTGGAGCATCCTTAAAGGGACGTTCCGACCGAATCACTGGGCACCACTTCGAGCGCGGCCCTGCAGGGACTGAGCGGGAGCCTGAGTCCCCGCGGCCCCGCCCAGTCCGAGCCTCCGTCTCGCCAGCACCGCCGGCCCAGCTCGAAACGCCGCAACTGATTGGTTGCTGCCTTGTTATTGGGCGGGAGCCCAAAGTGTCCTCGGGATTGGTCACTTAGTGCCATGTTGCAGGACAACCATGGCGCCGAGGCAGCTGCTCCGTCGCGATTGCTTGGCCGTCACGTCTATCTTTCAACTGTCGCAGCTGATTGGTTCTTCCGCGCCGGGGGCGGGGCCCGGGCGGAGGCGGAAGTGGTGGAGGCGTGTTCCGGTGCTGAGGTGGCGCGGTGGGAGCGGTTCGGTGGCGGTGGGGTCGACGGTGACTCCTCGGCAGGTTAAAGCCGCCCCTCGGTGCTGATCGCCCTGCCATGCTGCAGGTCAGTACCTTCCCCCAGCTCATGGTGCTCTGCCCTCCCTGTGCGGACTGCGGACTCTGCCTCCCGGCTCTCAGCGGCTGCCGCCGGCCGGGGTCCTTTCGTGGCTATGCGGGGCCGGAACGGATTCGCAGCTCCCTGAGGCCCGGGCTGTAGGGGGCAATGGGCCAGGGCGTCTCTTCTCGCTCCGGGCTTTGCGGCCCGGCTTAGTTCCCCCACGCGAGTGGGACGCTGCCGGCGGTGGCCCCAGGTACCGGGAGCACAGCCTGGCCGGGGGAGGCTCACAGTCTACGGGCCCGCATACCGGAGGCACGTGGTCTGGTAAATTTGCGGGGCTGCTGGGGCCTGGCGGCGCTGCCCACCGGAACCCAGTACGGCGCTCCAGTGCTCCCCGTCCCTCCTGGTTTCTCTTGCAACCCCTCTGCACAGCGTGAGAAGTTTGCCCCCGGGCTTGTGTACAGCAGCAGTGTTTTTAATGCGTGTTTGATTTTAAACGAAGGAAAATGCAAGGAATTAACTTCACTTATGTATAATAAACTTAGAATAAATTAGGGAAAAACATTGTCAAGTCTTTCTTTTCTGTGGCTGATATCTAAGAAGAGAAATGCTCTGCTTACTGCAGACTGTGCAGACTAGCAGTTTCCTTAGACTGTTTGGGTCAGGGATGTGTATTTCAGAGGAAAGGAACCTCCTTCAGATCACTGCTGGTAATTCCAGTGTTCAAAGTAAAGTCTCCACAGCAAAAGTTCATTAGTCACAGGTAAGCTGAGCAAAGGTAGAGGATCCAAAGGTAGAGGCTTGCGTCCTGAGCACAGCGAGGGTCCTTGTGTTCTGCTGTTCGTTACAGAGGTGGGAATCTGTATGCCAGTGTGAGCCTGGGAGAGCTCCAGTCTTGTCTCTGAGAGCACTGTTTGCTTTATTGGGGTGAGGCAGTGGAACACTCTGGCCTTTTGTGTTTGTGAGGAAACTGGTTGGCATTGAATAACACCTGGATATTCCTGCGACAAGTCTTTGAGGCTAATACACAGGACAGCCACCACCCTCTGTGCAGGCTGTTGTCTTTGGGACAGAATTTAAAGCTGTGTTATGCTTGTTCCTGGATTTGTTCTCAAGGAAGGTTCAAAGAAAGCAGAGCCATATTTTTTCCAGTGGTGTCTGGTGAAAGGATGAGAGGTTGTGAGCATGAACTGAGACACAGGCGATTACCTCAATCATCAGGAAATACTTCTTCCCTCTGTGGCTTACTGAGCACTGCCACAGGTTGTCCAGGGAGGTTGTGAAGTCTCTATCCTTGGAGATATTCAGGAGCTGCCTGCACAGCTTCTGCTTCTGCTCTTCACCTGAGCAGGGTGCTTAGACCAGATGACCTCCTTACTTCAGCCAGTAATTGGTTTTTTGAGAAGATTCTCCTCGAGCCTTTTATTTGTTGTCCTTCACTGAATTTTCTCCAACAAGTTCCTACTTCTTTTTCTGGAGAGCTCAGAACTGGACATGTTATTCAGACGTGGCCTCATCAGTGCCCAGCAGAGAGAGGAAGGATCACCTTCCTCCTGACAATGCTCCTAATGCAGCCCAGGATGCTGCTGCTGGCCTTTGTCATGAGGGTGCATTGGTGACTTAGGTCAGTTGTCCACTGCAATCTCCACCCTGTCTCTGCAGTGCTGCCTTCCAGGGATGTATTCCAAGGGCAGTGGCCCACCTAGGCCTGTGTTTTCCCTGTTTTCTCTACAAAGCAAACCTGTTGCTGTTAATAGAATTGTAGAATCACTTTTTATTCCCCCTTCAAATCCCTTGCCGTATTTGGCTGATCTGAGAATATAAATTAAAAATTAATTCAAAAGACATGAATTTCCAAGACCTGAGTTCAGGTTATTAAAGTCCACATCTGTGCAAATAGCTGTAGATGGTTCCTCTGTTTGTGTTTTTAAGGAGGTCAACTATGAGTCAAACCCAGCAAGTCTTATTAGCTTGAGTGCAGTATCAGGTTAATGTGGCCAACCTGGACAAAGGCCAAGCAATATTTTCTCAATCCAGGTACTCATGCTTGAAGTTGTAATGTCTGTAGCATGTGCTACAGGCCCATGCAGATGCTAGATTCTGCTTCTTTTTCGTATTTCTAATACCACTTCTAATAATTCATCTATTGGTTCTCTCAGTCCCAGCCATGTATTTTGCATTTTTGACTTTAAGAAGCTGAGGCCGAATGCTCAGTTGGAAGATCAAATACATCCTCTTCAAGTATTTGGAGACAGTTAGAAAGAGGCGTTTTTGCATTTGGATGGCTGTTTTCTGAAATGCACTACTGCCAAGACAGCAGGTTTGGTTCGTCATTGGGGCATCGTGGGAGTGATGGTTTACAAAACTATAAATACTTAATTATTCTTTTAATGGATTCCAGACGTTTCTGGTCTCTAAATAAGTATCTCGTATTACCACTTTGGTGAGCAGTTGATGCTGTCAGGAGAAATCTCCCTAGCGGGAACTGTAAACCTGTGCTATTCTGGAATTCTATTAGTCTCGCTAGGGCCAGCTGAGAAGTGAGCAAAGCACCAGGACTTGTTTTACTGACTGTTGTGTTGTTGCAGAATAATCCTGGCATTCTACCTCTGCTTCTGGAGGAGTTGTATCCCCTTGAGCTCTTTGCAGGAGCCTGTCTGAGGCCTAGGCTCTTGATGCATGTCTTTTTGCTGCATTAACTGCTGCTTGAGCATTTTATTCCATCAGCTGAAGAGACTAAGCTCATGCTATGCAGTGTGAGAAACCAGGGCATGTCTGCAAATCCATGTTCCCAAACAGAGCAGACTGGTCACTTTTCATGCTTATTGCAAGTGACTAACAGTCCTGGAGTGTACTGTGTAGGATGAAGGATGGGCTTATTTCTTTATTGTTGGGTAATTTATTTTCTTCGTTTTTATTTTGTTCTTTTTCACTTCTCTCTTCATCAAAAGTCTTGGTTCATGCATCCTGTCAGTACTCAAGAGATAAAAAGGAATGGCAAGAAAGACCTGTGTGTGACTGCTCTACCTTGGAAACCTTTCTACTGAATCAGCAGATCCATGTGCTCCTTAGAGCACAAAGCAGGTTAGTATTCACATGTTCTTTTCTGCTATTGATGCTCTAATGTCCATTGTCACGTTTTCTACTTCTGCAAAATCAGTTGACTGCTACAGAGAAGTAATGCACTGCTCCTCTCCAGTGTCAGTATTTTCATACATTTAAGTGGCAATCTAAGAACAGAAATTTGCTTAGTAAGACAAGAGAGGTCAGGAATGAGTGGATCTGTGTAGCCAGCTTCAGGAGCCTGCTTCTAGTGAGGCAGAGACAACTTATCATATTAAAAGATTACATTTGATGGAGATAATTTTAATAATGTAAACTTGATCTTATAGCTAACGTAAGTTTGCCTAGTTTCAGCTTGCACTACTGGTGCTTCTGTAATTGTACAAATTATTTTGCCACTTACAGGCATGGACAGTTCTGTGGCCTTTCTGTTCAGAGATGTCAAATGTCACATGTGACCTCTTTTTTATAGAATGCTAGAATGATGATTCTCCCTATGCATTTTTTCTCTGATTGAAATTGCTTATGTTGTGACTAGTGTCTTCTGCCTCATGTCCATCTGATGTGGACCTTGTAAGAGGTGTGTGACTCTGTCTTTAGCTCCCTTATGGGTGGTTGTAGGGAAGACAGCAATTGTATCCAACTCCTCACCTGCTGTTCTCAGGGCTGAGCAAGCCCAGCATTCTTATACTCTCCACGTGCTTTGTAATGCAAACCCCAGTCATCCTGGGGGCTCTCTGCTGCATTTGATTCATTATTTTGAAAGTGGGCCTTCTGCTTCACATATAGTCTTATAGGTGTGAATCGAGAGGAATGATTGCTTTTCTCAACCTGCTGCCTGCAGTCTTGCCAGTACAGCTCAGTGTACACCTGACCTTTGCTGTGGGCTTGGTCACTAGCACTTTGAGGTTGTCTTCTGCAACACAGTTGTACAGCCAGGTGCTACTCCTGCCTTTCCTATTCCAGGCATGGGCTTCTACCTTTCCTGAACTTCACTATGTTTCTATCCATCTGTTTCTCTAGCCTGTTGTTATCCTCCTGGTTGGCAACTCTGTACTTTGATTTATGAAAGGCTCTTTCAAATTTGGTGAATTTAGTGAGGTGGAGTGCATCCCATCGTTTCAGTTAGTAACAGAGAATTTAATTTACTGCTCTCCCCAAAATGACAAGTTATATGTTGCTGGCTGGTACTGCTGCATGCTTTTTGGTTCTTCACTTCCACTTGCTGGATTAGTTTGGCTCCTGAATTTCAAGGAAAGGAAAGAAGGTGTGCTAAGCAGCAGCCAGGGAATATATGTCCTCTCCAGGCTATTCCTCTCTGTTGAAGTCCTGTCCTGTATGTGACATGCAGAAGTCTCATTATCTCTCTAATGTGACACACTTGTATCTGTTTAGCAAACATAAAGGCTCAGTCCATTACTTCCAGTACTTATTAGCAGAAAGCTGATTTTATGTTACAGGCCATGTTTGGCCTGTAGAGAAATTACTCCTTTTAACAATCACCCTTCTTTTCAGTAAACTGAACGGGTCATAGTTCTGTAATGTCATTGTTAAGAAAGATCAAGAATGAACTAGGAGGATGACTTGGCATCTGGTATAAAAAAGTATTTTTCAATCATACATGTAGAGCAGTGAAAGAATTTTCACTTGTCTTGACACCAACACATCTTCTGCTTTAATGTTCAGAGGCCCCAGCTGCTCCTGTTAATGTGACCATTTCTTTTTCCTGAGGTTTTACTTCGGCTTTTCTCTTCTGGCAAAGGAGACAAATTCCCTACAAGCGTGGTCACGAACTGCTGTATCATTAGAGATCAGCATAAGAGAGCTTATTCTTCATAGCAGTTTTGACTCGGGAACTGTGTTCTGACTCTCCGTTTTGTTTTAGGCTCAAGATGCTGAGCCGTTTGTCAGGTTTAGCAAGTACTGTTTTACAAGAGCTGTCCGGGGAGGATGGAGATGCAGTTACTGAACCATCTATTGCTGTAAGTACAGTGTTGTCTTAAGACTTTCAGGTCTTATTGACAATTAGCTTGGGGAGTGTGATTTATTAGACTGCTGTGAGAACTGTCTCCTGCTTCTTCCTTGATGAGCACTAGATTGAGCTGTCATTCCACTCTGCTTTTTTTTCTACTCCTCACCTCTTAAGTCAGCATTTCTGTTGGGCAGACCAGAATCCCCTCAGTTTCCACATCTCAAGGTGATCCTAGGAAACAAACTAGAATTAGGGTGAAGAAAGACTTCTAAGAATTCTAGTGATTGTGTGTAGCAGAAGCTCTGCTTGGGTGGGTGACAGTGGGAGGCTTCGTGTCTGTGCTGCCCTTTGGTATTGAGACACTGGATAGTGTGTAAGGGTGCCTCTCGTTTCAGATTCATTCATGTGTTCAGCAAGGTACTCTTTGTTTTTGTGTGTTGGCTTGCAAGTTCGCTGAGCTTTCCTCCTGTTTTCATCTAACTGTGTATTTCTACAGGCTCCATCAAATGCCTGCAAGGAGCAGCGTGCAGCTTTGAGGACTGGAGCTGAAAATAGCATGCAGATGCTCTGCTGCAGGCTGTTTATATTTTTTTTTTTCCTTCAGAGCACTCATTTTGTTGTTTCAGGTAGAAACTTTGCAGTCAGAAACAGAAAGCATGGAGGAGGCACCTGAGGAGCTGTTGGAGCGCCTAGCCCAAACAGAAAAGCTGGTTGTTCAGCTGAAGGATTTGATTCGAGAAAAGGATGCCCTGCTCCAGGAAAAAGAAACTGTATTCAAGGTACCATTTCTTTCTCCTGGGACCAAGAGTAAAATGCTGCTTCAGTTTTCTGTGCAAGCCAGTCTCTGGTTTCTTTCGAACATGAGATACCTGCATGATGAGTAGCATCAGTTCCAGAAAATTATTGGAATTTGAAGAACAGATCCTAACCCTAGAGATGCAGGATATTTTCTGTTAGTAAGATTGGGTTAATTTAGCATAGATAAGTTACATCCAAGTTACACAGCATTTTGTCTCAGAGCTCTTTGAGGCCCATGCAGATTCCCAGTGGCTCTAATAAATACTAATACCTTGTGTGAGACTGTTCTTTCCCCACATCAGGTGTTTGACACAGAGCAGCCTGTGCTGCTCTCATCCACTAGTCCAGAGGTTTTATGACACATTCCCAAAGGTACATTGCCTACCCTGAGGTATGGTGGGAATGCGGTTACTTGAGATGGTTTGACTTCCTCTGCTATATGCAGTCCCTCAGAACTGAGTTTGTGTTCACTGCTGGGTGAAGTCCCTGAGTGCTCTATCCCTTTAAAGGAAGTGCTGGGGTAGAAGGTACAGTTTTTGTTTGTGTAGTCTTTCAGAACAAATTTGGTTTGCAGATGTGTTTTAAATAGTGCTCTTACTGGGGAGGCAGGGTTAAACAGAATATGGCAGACTGACAAGCTGTGTAGCTTTTTCGAAGTGGTGCTTCTTGGGTAATAGCACTGGAGTCTGAGGTGCAGTCAGTTTGTGTCCTTCTCTTACAGAAAGAGCGAGAGGCCATGGATGCGAAGCTGATGAAACTTAAGCTTCAAGCCAAAGCCAAACTGGCGTCTCTGAACAAACGCATCGAGGAGCTGACACAGAAAGGATCACCACTGCCTATGCAGGCCTTAGCAGATGAGCTGGAGTATCCCAAGGTTGGGAGAACGGGGCTGCTAAAAAGATGTAGCTTCTATTGATAACCTAGTACTGCCTGATGTTTCAGGTCACAGTGAGCCAGCAAGGCCCATTTGTCTTATTAGCAGGATGTTCACAGTTCCAGCAAGGATGTCTGCCTATGCTGTAGGAAGCCTATCTGTCCAGCTTCCTTGTACTGCAAATGCCCTTTGAGTGCTCAACTTGATCTCCTCAAGGGCAGGGGCTAGTTTCCCTTTGCATAACTTTGGTAATCCATTGTAGCCAAACTCTTTCCTGCAGAAACTGTGTGTCTGAGCTATGAGTTTCAAAATGTTACCTGTCTTGTCAGTACAGGAAAGGTTGGCCGGAGTACCAGAACAAAGAGGTAAGGAGATCATTGAAACTAGAAGGCAGTAACTTAAATATAAAAAAAATATATATTTTCCAGTCATGTTGCTTCCTGAGCCATCATAAAGTTTTATGCTGGGTAAAAACTGAGAGAAAAGTGTTCTCTATAAAGACCTTAAAGAGGCTGTTAGCTACTAACTAGAAGTTCCCATTGGAGCTGGTAGTTTTTGAAAACTTGAGTATGTGATCAGCAGAACAATGTTTTCTTTAAAAAGTTGGTAATATTATGGAAGAGAAGTGGGATATAAGTCCAGAATGGTTTCCAGGCATCAGATAATGTTCATTAAGCCAGAGAACATAAAGGTTATTTCAGACATTGAAAAGATACTAAAATATTACAGGAAACAATAAAAGGTGCATGTGAGAGCTGTCAGATGAGAGGCCACTACTAATGATGTGAAGATCAATTCTATGACTTGTTTTTGATTGAGAGCGTCATAGAAATGTGCTTCTGTAATTCCCAAAACCAACTTGAGAATCTTTTTCAGTGAAAAGCACCCTCTGGTTTCATATATGGAGAATTGGATGGTCTCAAGGACTGACATAATAGAGAAATAAAGCAAAATTTACCCAGTGCACCATCAAGCGTTTCTGGTGTTGTGACACCATATACTGCGAGGCCATAAACAGCATTCCTTGGCTGCAGAGGCCAGTGGAGACCACAGAGGCTGTTGAACTGTGTCACTTGACATTGCTGTCCTGATGCTGAGGCTCCTTCTTAGCTAAACTGTATGCAGCATGTGTGTAACATCCATGTGCTGTTACATGACTTTGTGTAGACTTAACTGTTGAGGACTGGTGAGTATTCTTGCTTCAAAATTCAAATTTATCAGTTGAAGAAGGCAAAATTAAAAAAGCTGATCATCAGTTTATTGGTGCAATATAGATTTTAGAAGCCTTATCTTTTTTACATACCGTTCTTCCTATTCTACTGAGAGTGACAAGGCCTCATGTGGAGTGTTGTCATGTTCTACTCACTTGGAATCAGGAAAGATAAATTCTGAGAGCAGCAAGAGTCTTTCTGTTCTCACATCATGTTAGTAGCTGCACTTGGGAGGCACTCAAACAGCTTGGTTATTTAGTCAACCAAAGTCAGAGAGGAAATGTCATTTCTTTCTACAATTGTATGAGGAAGGTGAGCAAGAAAGTAGGAGAGCTGTTAAAGGATAATGCAGTTGAATGGATGAATGTAAATTAGCCATTAAGAAAAATGGCCTTCTAATTAGAAGAGTGAGGGCTTGAGACAATCTCTGGTGGACATGATATGGACCACAGCCTTATTTGGTTTGGGTGAGAACACAGTTTGAGTGAAATTATGTTAGGGCAGTTACCTGCAGTATTATGAATTTGACCCAGAAAGCACTAGCTTCTTTCTTGCAAGGTTAGACCTACTGAGAAGATACAGCGTCCTTTATCTATACTTACTTCTCCACGTAGATGCTGTCTTGAGTAATGGGGGTATTTCCTAGACAGTAACTTGCCATTTGAAGGTGAAAATTCTAGATTAGAGTTGCATGTTGTGCTGAAGTACTGAATATTAGCAAAAGGCTGCGTTTTTTCCTCCCTATGATGTGGGCCCTGTGCAAAGGCTGTATTTTAAATATCTGATTAGTGCTATTACATCCTGGACTTTTAGCAGATTGTTATTTTGAGAAGAATGGAAATACCATGGAATATGGAAATAATCTGTCATAGTATTTGTGTACAGAACAATTGAGGCTCCTGTCCAACTTTTGAAGTGTGTAAAGGTAAATTTTGTTCAGTTATAAGAGCCTATACATTTTGGAAAAATACAATATTTAAAAGCTTGAGCTCTGGGAACTTTGTGGCTGCTACTGTCCTCAATTGTGGCACTCCTTGTAATGATCAGTGTAAGAGGCTTTTCCCAATCCAACTGTAAATATCAATCCTGAAAGCTAATTACAAGTAAGCAAGCTAATCCACCCATCTTCCCCCCTTGCAACTCCTCTGCCCCAGTCTTATAAGTTATGTATATCCCTGGCTTCTTAGAGCTTCCTGTATTTCTGTTCTTTATTTTTCTGTCCTATTCTATTTCTAAATTTAAGTGCAATTGAAGCTTCCTTGTCTGTCTGTTCTGCCTTCTGCCAATGACCTTATCTATAGGTGTAATATCTTTTGAGGAACAAGTAGCCTCTTATTCTTATTACACTGATTTATAAGTGCTTTTAAAAGCTCTCATAATATTTTCAGAATGCGTTTAAAGACGCAAATACTCTGTAGAATTCCTGTGTTATTGATGGTATTTGACCCAATACCTGCCACAAATAAAATGGGAGAGATGCATTTTATATATATTCAGTACAAAATACCCAGCACTGCGTGCTCACAGTAGCTGGAAGTGCTGAGATGAGAATGTAGAGCATATTTGTCTGCCCAGGGACAGGTGGCAAGGGACCTTCCCTCACCCAGCTGGGGAGACAGAGAGAAGAGTGCAGTGTAGTGTGCTGGGTTGTCTAAGTAGACACAGCCTAAGCATTTTTTATGTGAAATGTTTGCATTTCTTGGTTATGAGCAGAGGATTTAAGTGCTTCAGAGTGGAGCAGAAGTGATAATTGTTTTCCTGTTCCCTTTGCTTGTATCTAATAAGTTGATTGCTATTAATCCTGTAAAGAGATTTCTTTGGACATTTTCTATAGTCTAGAATGTCTACTCCTTTGTCACATGGAGGATATTCTTCTATAGCCAATTTAGAAATGTTTTTATTTCTGGTATTAGAGAAATTAGTGACGCTAAAAAGCCTCACAATCAGGGTAGTCATATAATAAATAACGTATTTAATAATCTAATTTGCCTTAGTTTATGTAGTGAGCAGTCATGGACTGTTAGCCCTTCCAAGTGGTTTGATGCTTCCCAGTTAAAGACATCTTGTGCATATTTACACAGAAATAGGGAAAATAATTACTTAACATAGGGCAACTTCATTTAAAGAAACAAAAGGAATGTAAAGTCAGGAAATGAAGGAATGTAGTAAAAATAAGCATCTGATTAGGAATCAAGAATAAAGTAGCATTTTAGTGTATTTTTTAAATTAATAAATTAATTTAATTTATTAACCAGTTACACTTAAAAGTTTACTTTCTTCTGTTTCTCTTCTTCCCACTTTTTTCCTCTTGCAATGTCAGAAAAATGAAAATACAAGTGAAGGGCACAGAGAGGAAGTGGAAGTACTGAAAGAGCAGCTCAGGGAGCAAGAGGAGACTGTTCAGGACCTGAAGAAACAGCTGGCTGTAGCCAGAGTGAATCTGAAAGATGCTGAAATCAAGTATGCAACACAGGTACAGAATTTATTTTTCTATCCATCAGTCTGTGTTTCCTACCTTACTGCTTAGACTAGTATGATAGAACAGAACAATGTTTACACAGCTGGTCTCTCCAATTCCTTTACCTCAATTTTTTCAGTTTTGTTCCTCCTCAAATCACCTAGGTCCATAAATGTCACTGCCTTTGGCTCCTCCTCTAAACTTTATGTGAGTCTTTCATCATCCCAAAATAATCTCCTGCCCCCATCCTCTACCCCCAGGCCAGAAGCACCCTTGGTGCAAAAGGTGCTCTGCAGGCAAGAGATGGGTTTCGCCCTTGGATAATGAGACTGATGGCTCTCTGAGGAGGGGGTATCCAATCCCTGGAAGGGCTTGGTTAGGGTGTCCCTTCCTCTGAGTCGGAATTTGGGTTCTTCCCTGGCTGCCCTTGCTCTTCTGTGATGGGCTTTGCAGTAGCTGAGGCAGGGTGTTCTTCCAGCTTCCAGGCGTGCCATGGCCTGTCTGTGTTCTGCTGTGGATGTGCAGGGCAGCTGCTTATCACAGAATGTAACAGCTTTAATGCTACATTGTAGTTATTTGTGGAAAGATTTTTTAATACTCTAAATTGCAGGTTTTAGCTTTTGGGCTGTGAATTGGGCTGCATCCTATACAATTAAAAGCCTAGAAGTTTTATGAACTGTTAGTTATATAGTTATCATATATTTTATTATTCTGCTTATTTGTAGATTAAATTCCATGCTTTTTGCTTTCTGGGATCTGAAATCTTATCAGTTGCTATGCACACATTAGTAGGATAAAGACACCAGGTAAAAATACCATTTGACTAAGATGTATAGGATTGTCAAGCTGAAAACTCCATCACACACACAATATGCTGATGCATGTTGAAAGCAAGCCTGTGTGTCTGTCAGGCTAATAACCTTGTTGGTTTGTTTTTATTTTGTGGCTTATGTTTTCAGCTGAGTTCCCTGCAGGAAATGATTCAGGAGAAGGAAGCTCTCCTGGAAGAGCATGTGCACCAGCATCAATCTGAATTGCTCAAGATGGCGGTCCAGTCAGATATGGAAGTAGAGATGCAACAGGTATATTGATACAATAATCATATCATGGGAGGAGGAAGGAAAAGGACTTTTACCAGAAGACACCCTGAAAGAGTCAATTCTCATTAAAGTAGCTCAGAAGGGATAAGAAGAAAGATGCTTTGGTTGTTTGGAGTTTTTTGGAGTACTAGTTGACACTTTTGAGTCCTAGCTTCAATCTGCTGGTTTGCTATCAGTCGAAGAGAAAGAACAGTTGAAAAAAGTTTATATTATTGTGCTCCATTTCCCTATTCATGAAGCCAAGTAAGCTCCTCCTGCTGCACCAGGGCTCCAGAATAGGTGTCAAGAAAAATTAATTAATGCAGGCTATCAAAGTAACTGTGTTACAAAAACGAGGTGTATTGATGAACCCTGGGAATCTAAACTTCTGTTGGTCTCCCCAATGCTGGAATGGCCCTGTCTCTCTCACAGAATCTGCGCACACTCCAGAGAAAGCTCGAGGAGCAGGAAGCAGCTCTGTTAGGACGAACTCAGGTGGTAGAACTGCTGCAGCAGGAGTTACACACTGCTGAAAAACAAAACCAGGTACCTGGTCTTGCTTTTTATTTCTTTACTCTGTGTGTATGGTAGATGGGGCCTTTGTCAGTAGCTCAGAATTTACCAGATTAGGGTTTTTTTTGCACCAGCTTTCCATCATGAAACCAGCTGAGGCTGCCCTCCCTGGGTCAGGCGTTAGAGCTGAAGGTCTGTGTGCGCAGTTTACAGCCGGTACAGCCAGACAATGGGGTGCTGCAGCTGCCAGCTCTAGTGATCCAGGTTCTGGAGCCGTGGACAGGGTCTGCATCTATCCGTGCCCATACTGCTGACTGTACTTTCAAAGCCAAATGCACAAACCTTTGCCAAATGCAGAAATGCCTAACGCAGTGCTGCTGAAGCATCGGTGTTTTTGGACTGCAGTGTCCGGGCTAGATCAGAGAGAAGCAGCTGTTATTTGGTACATCTTGCTGGCGTATGTGTATATGGTGACACAACTTGTGGAGTGGGATTGGCTCTCGCTTCATCAGTTTGGAGTGCGAAGAGGAGGAGATCAAGTCTGTGCATATATGACTATATAGACATGTGCTCCTTGAGACAGGATTAAGAACATAACCTCTTAAAAGGTTGGTTTGCAGATAGAGGATGAGTGTATTTTTCGTTTTTCCGATATCTGAGCTTTTGGAAATTCTCCATCCCTTTAGAAGAGACACTGAATCAGTCTCATATTTGTAGGCTGCATGATCTCCAGCCAGTCTAATGCTGAACCTCACTTTGATTTTTACACACTTGTGCCCCACATATTTTCTTTTGCTCTGTGTCCCAGCCAGGCACAATGATGTGTCCTCTTACTACTCTGGAGAGGTAAAGAACCTCCGTGAGCTGACTTGTTCTCACTACTGACTGCATTGCTCAGCAGGGTGTATCATGGGGTGGTAGCATGGATATCTTCATGACATGGTTGTTAGCCTCCCTTGGCCTCTCCTCGGTGTCTTTGACTTCCCTCATACATTCTGTGGTCTGAAGGAGACATGATACAGGTACAAACCCGAGGCCATGTGACTGAAACCTACCCATAAAGTAAATGGAGTTCTTTACCAGATTTCTCCTGGTATTAGCTATGCTGACCATCCACAGCTCCAGGAGGAAGAAGTTTGACAGCAGGAGTTTGAGCAAGTATGAGGTCTGTTTCTGTCTCTTGGTCACCTTAAATCTCTGTTTGACCAGAGCCTTCTGACATCTTTCTTAAAGCAGTGGATCCTCTGTGGTGCTCTCTGTTATCTCCAGATTCATATTTCAGCATTCCCCTTTCACATACACACTTTTGCTCTGTTTTTTTTTAAATTCTACTCTGTAATTGTTGAGTTCTCCCTCATTTGTTGTAGCTCTTCCTCCCGTTTTTGGGACGTTTGCTGTCTTCTAAAAGAGAATTCCTGGCCACTGTTCTATTGCTTCTTTCCTCTAAATTCCTCTCTTTTAAATAATGTCTTCCCTTTTTTTTTACCACAACAATGAAGAGTTGCTTCTCTCAGCGTTGCTTTCTTGCAACTTCCAAATAGTGGGGCAGTTTCTTTCTAACAAATTGAGATTTCTGACACGTTTGTTTCCTCCCTTCTGCTACTCAGGTATTTTTAAAGGATTTAATGAAAACCTTAAAGTATAATTCAGATACTTTTCTTTGTCAAGGTATTTAACTAGTTGAGAGAGAAATTAATTTCTCTATCATATTACAGACACTCCTAAATCAGTGCCAGAAGATGGAAGTGGAACTAAGCTCCACGAGGGATGTGCTAGATGCAGAGAGACGAGGCTCTCAGGATCTCAGGGAGAGGATGGAGCTGGAACTTGCTGAGAGGAAGCTGTCTTCCCATCGCTTGCAGGAGGAGGTGCAGCATCTCTCAGAAGAGCTGGAGAAAGCAAGAAGAGCACAAGCTGAACTAGAGGTGAAGTATAAAGACCTGGAACAGCAGCACAGGCTGGAGGTAGAAGAGAAAAGCCGGCTGCTCAGTTGTCTCATGGTGGCTGAACAAGAGCTGCAATGTGGCCGTGCTGTCCTTGGAGCTGAGAAGGACCAGCTGGAGCAGGACGTTGGCCAGCCCCTGGCTCCATCTGTGGAGCATGGAGCTGCAGCACACGGACCATTGGGTGAGCAAGCATGGCACTTAGGTAGAGCAGGTTCTCGGGGGCCTGAGTATCACTGGGTTGGCTTCTTTTTGGCTTTGTTTTTATAACTGCTCATTAGAATGGCTTGATGTAACAATTCGTAATCGCACAGGGACGTAGGAGTGGTGGTGCTGCCTCAAACTCAGAGGGTCTAGTTCAATCCCACTGTTTGTCTTTGGCAGCTGCAAGAGGACCAGTAGTGTGGGGCAGCATATATGGTGCTTTGCTTGTGTACTGTCCCACCCTCTTGTCTTTTGGGCTTATGGATTTCTTGAGCTGGATGTGTTTTTTAGTTGATTTTATTGATTTTTTTGGATGCTTTCCATCAACTTATGAGAGTCCTTTTTAGATTTGCCATGTTCTTCAGTCTGAATTTCTATTGAAATTATAAGTAAAACAACCAAGAAAAGCAAATTGTACCATTTTCTTCATAGACCTGTGTTAGAAATAATGACATTGATCTTGCCTCAAGCTCTTATTTTAAATTGATTTTCTTCCATCTTCTTTATGGCCCAAAGCTGAAGCAGTGACTAAGAGATAAGGGACTCCGTAAACTATTGTGCATGTGTGTAAAATGGACGTAGTTTGGCAAAAAAGACAAGAACAGACCTTGAGTCCCCTTTTTCCCCTCTGTCAGATGGACTTCTACAGAAACCTGAAGAATTTGTACTCTGTCAGGATGAGCTGAAATCCCAGCCACAAGTGCAGCTCTCTGAACTGGAGCAGCAGGTTTGATATTTTCAAATGATTCTCATTAATTTTTCTGGTATATTTAGGAACTGAAGCCAAATTTAATGTTTTATCATGCATTGCTTGAGAAAGACTTTTGTTAGTTCTCTCAGCTGATGGGCAGGCATGTTATTACTACAAAAACCTGGAAAGAAGTAGGAGTCAATTTGAGTAATTTAAGTTGCCAATTGATTTTTTTTTTTTTTTAAAGTTAACCAAATGATCAAAGATTAATATACATTTATAAATGGCATTACAGTTTCTCTTTCTCCCCTCCATCCTGTTTAAACAGGATGAATCAACTTCAAAGGAAGAAAAAGTAGATCAGGAAGACCAGAATGAGACTTCATTCCTACCCATAGAAAACTTGGAAAGACGGAAGACAGAAGGTCGTATGATTACCTTACGTATTTTAATATTCTTAATGTACTTAAGAATCATTCTAGAATTAGTTTTTACAAAATAAGATATAGCCGAAGTGGTAGCTTTCCCCAGTACGAAATGATGACAGTCTGCAGGTAGTATTTCTGGGGAGGTATTTTTGATAGCTTTTGCTGAAACAGTAAGGGACCCATATATATGCCACATATAAGAAACCCCAGACAATTACATTGGTTTTGAATGTCTGGTCACGTAGACTGGTTGCAGCAGTGTCACAGCTCTATCAGAATTATACCATAAAACAATGGATTTCTTCATGTGTTTACTTTAGGGTCTGGTGCACTCTGACAGTGGGCTATATTGATTTTTGAGAAATAGATTCATTTTGCTTCCTGTCATTCAAAGATAGAACCTCTTTGTAAGAATCCTGGTGAGGGAATAAACACCAATAAACGAGATTCCTACAGTCCTAGAACATAATCTTTCTCTTTTTTTTGTTCCAAGATCTCAGAGATGCAGGTCTTTAATGAACTTCAAGACATTGTTTAGAATCCCAGCATGGTTTGGGTTGGAAGGAACTCATAAAGATCTGGTCCATCCCCCTTGCCCTGAGCAGGGACGTGCTTCACCAGGTCAGGTTGCTCAGAGCCCCATCCAACTTGACCTTGAACATGCCCAATGATGAGGCAGCTGACAGCTTCTCCAGGCAATCCAGAGAGAAGCAGCCCTCTTGAAGGGCTGCAGTAAGGCCTCTCTGAAGCCTTTCTTCTCCAGGCTAAACACCCACAAGTCTCTCAGCCTTTCTTCATGGGAGATAGGTTCCAGCCCTCTGATAATTCTTGTGGTTTCTTCTGGACTCACTCCAGCAGATCCAATTTGTCTTGTACAGGGGAGCCCCAGAACTGGGCAAAGTGCTCTGAGTGGGGTCTCACAAAAGCAGAGAAGAGGGTGAGAATTATCTCCCTCAGCCTGCTGCCCACACCTCTTTTGGTGCAGCCCAGGAAATTATTTGCTTTCTGGGCTGCAGGCACACATTGCCAGCTCCTGTCCAATTTTCAGTTTACTAGAATCCCAAAGTCTTCCCCTGTAGCCTGTTTTCAGTCCATTCACCCTGCAGTCTGTGCTGGTACTGGGGATTGCCACAGCCCAGGTGTAGGGCCTTGCATTTGGCCTTGTTAACCCTTGCTCTGTACAAGGACCACGTGGCTGCATTCCTCAAGCTTGTCCATGTCCCTGTGGATGGCATGGCATTCTCCCAGCAAAATCAGCTGCTCAGCCTGGTGTCACCCACAGGTGTGCCATTCCAGCTGCCTCTGTCAGCAGTTGGGACACCAAGTAGTACTGGTCCCAGTATGGACTTCTGCAGGACCTGGTTCCCACTTGGATGTTGAGCCATTGACTCAACTCTTTGCACACAGCCAGTTCCTTGGCCCACTTAACAGCCCACCTGTCAAACCCATATCTTTGCAATTTAGTAGCAAGGATGTTGGGGAGACCATATCAAAGGCCTTACAGAAATCCAGCTTTAAATCTGATATCATGCCCCAAGGTACAATTAAGAACATCCAAAATGCACCTGGAAAACTTTTAAGCAGCTTTTTAAAAAGCATCTCCACCCTCTACTGAAAGGAATTCCACCTGAAAAGTGCAGTGACTCAGAGCTTCGCTGTCATGTTACTTAAAACATCTTTCCTAGTCCCTGTTTAGCTGCATGTTTACTTCAAAACAAGCTTTTGTTGTAATTCTGTTTCCAATGGCTGTGTTGAACACTTGATTATTGGCTTTTTTCCTAGCTCTTAAACACTGGGAGATGTAATTTCTTTTTCAAAACTATCAAAATATTAAATGAAACATAAAAAATCTTTTAAGTGTGCTATATAGGTTCTAAATACTTTGTTACTCCTTTTTGTGCTGTGAATTTGTCAGTCTTTAATAAAGTGGGATGCCTAAAACTGCCCACTGTAATCCATTCCTAACTTGGATAGAATGAAATAAGGATTTATTGTTACCTTATATTTTGCAATTTCTGATGCTTTTCAAGCAGACCTCAACAAATGCCTTCAAATTTCAAGCTGTGGTTGTTTGAAATAAAAAGATTCTTGAAATCCTTGTACAGTCTTCATTTCCATGGGTTTAGCAGTGAAATAAATGAGAGTATCTGTAACTCTTTACATCCGCATGAATTCTTGAGGCAGCTCTTTGACTGATTGAAGGTCTCTCCTCCTGCCATGTAAGGGAACATTGTATGAGGCTTTCCATAGTTCAGTTAATGGAAAGATTACTGGATAGTATGAATCAATAAAGGAAAGCTATTATCACAGGAAACACAGGCTCCCTTCCAATTGTTAGAATTCACAAAACATTCGAGCTTCCTCAGCTTCCACAATACTTAGCAAATGCAGTTTTGTATAATTAATTGTATGTATAAAAGTATTCAAAGGACTACAGAAGAAAACCTTGTACTGTATGTTGATGGTGCGTGTGTCCTCTCTTCATGCTCAGAAGTGGAAAGTACAGAAAATTCGTACCCCTAAGAGAACTGTTTAACTTGGTCCTGAGTTTTATTTTGCAGATATATATTAACATATTTTTCATACCATCATTGCTAGTTCATGTGTTCACAAAAATGGAGCTTTTTTAATGCTTGTAAGTTGGTATTTCTGGGGAAGACGCAGTATTCGTTGCTTTACTGGGTCCTATATTAAAAAGCTGAGGCATCACCTAATGCATTAATTAGAACTGAGATGAATTGCAGGATGTCTTTTTCTTGTACATTTATAACAATTTCTCACTTTATTTTTTCCGAATGAAATTTGAAACATTTTGCTGCAATAGTTCTTTCTTTTCTCTCCTGTATAAAAATGTTTCTTGAAACTTAAATCTCTATTACTTGTCTTTCAGTATGTCTGTATGACAACAATTTTTCTTTTCTAAAAGCTGCTTAAAACAGCATGTTGGTTGTGTGATTGCCGTTAAAAAAAAATCCCAAATCCACATTATCCCACAACAGTGTTAATAACTGTCCACTCCACTACATGTTATTAAGAGCCATGTGTCCTTTCTTGAAAGCTCCTGGAAGAATATCCTGTTGCTGTCTAAAGCAAAGTCTTAAATTTCAAAGACATTTTTTCTGTTTGTTTCAGAAATACCATATTTGCAACCTAGTCTCCAGGAATCTCAGCAGGAAGCTGTGATGGTCACAGAAGATGCAGAACAGGTAATCATTAGGCAGCTGAAATAAGCTAAAACTAAAATAGGTCAAGGACTGGCCTTGAAACAGCTAAGCTGTCATGGTCTTTTTTTATCAATCCTCTTTGGAAGGCTATAATTAACTGGATTAAAGGTGTAAGACAGAAATAGCTTCCAAATACAGCTTGTACTATGTGTTCATAACAGACTGTGTTTCCCTTTGCCGGCTGTGTGGATTTCTTGTGTCCTTCATTCACCCAGTCCACATTTGTGCTGTTTTCTGCCTGTTGTGAGTTAGTTTTTCAGCGGAACTATGGGCTGATCTGAGACAAGTCTCTGGAAGAAAAATTCTAAAGGCTTAGCTATCATTATTAAGATGCCTTTCAAACCAGCCCTGTCCATTCCCGCTGCCCTGATGGGCACCTGCCTGACTGACTGGGGGGAGCTGTGTGCTCCTTGAGTGGGATACAGGTGGGCACAGTCCTTCCCCGTGCTACTGCACTGTGTCCAGCTGCAGGTGCAGGTGCAGTCAGGCTATTGCTGGGAAGAATGCATGAATAGGAACCTGCTGCTTGGCTTTATGCTCAGCAAGGGAAGGGAGATGACAGCCTCTGTCTATCTGTACTGAGGATTTGCTATGGAACTGATTGTTAGCTTAGACCAAGGTCTGCCTCTTTGCAGCCTGCTCTGCTGGCCCATCCTATCCACAGGGGAAAGGTTAATGCTGTGTTTTATCTAATACATTCCTCTCTATAAGAGAGTTTGTATATTGCTGTGAAGTTTTAAGGTAAAAGTTGATACTTGGAACCAGAAACATGTTGAGTTATTCATCCTGCTTGACTCAGACTCCTACCTTGCAGCTGCCTGCAGCCAAGCTATGGGCTGGTAGATCAGTGGGAATACACACACACCCCCACGTAGTCTTTTCAAGGGCAGATATAAGCATTTGAACTATTTTCTACTGCCCCTTTATAGACAGTAGAAGAAACAGGTTCTTTGGCATATGACTCACCTGGAACAAAATGAGTCAATGAAAACAACTCTGGAATTGTCCATTTCTATGTCCTAATTATAAAAAGTCCAACTAAATAGCTTACATCTAAGTTTTCACACTTGGACAGCTATTCCTACCATTTGTGCACTTGACCCATGGCTTTAGGCCAAGTAATGTAGTTACCCAAACCCAGGTTAAGGCGTCTAGCAGTTGAAAGGTTCTTATGAGGTTACTCGTTTGTTTGTGTGGTAGAGCCTAGCATGATTTTATTGGCAAGACTCCAGGTTCTTTATGTGCTGGAGCAGTGAGGCATAGACTGACAGACACATGAGTTCTCACTTTCTCTACTTGGGTGGTGAGTGAAAGGTTATGATACTGTAGTTACTCCCTTTGTAGTAGTGAAGATGGAAGAGAAATCATCTCAAGGTGGGAAGGAAGTTACTTAAATCATTGCATCATTGATATGTTAATCTGCTGAGATATGTCTTAGTCTATTGCTTAACATCAAAACCAATCTCTCAATCTCTCTTTTTTATTACTTATTTATTTGCTTGTTTGTTTATTTTCCTTAGAGTTCAGAGTTGTGTCCAAACTTGGGACCAATAGGTTTTACTTAGAGCTTGACAGAGCAGTAGACAGCTAAGAGAGCTGTCTTCTCGTACCAGGATCCTGGCTCAAAGCTCAGTGTTTTTTCTTCAACCCACAGAATAAGAATATTGGTGCTGATGCAGAAGTGCAAGACCTGTGGTCTGTGGAAGCTCTAGCCTCTTATGTAGACTGGTCTTCTTCTACAGGTGAGAACACAGAATAAGGCATGTGACAAGAAAATTGTGGAAATCTGAGAATTTTCAGGGACAAATCTTAAGATGATTTAGGAAGAGGAGCTCTGAGGTCAGAATCTAAAGATGATAATCTACAGAAGGCAGAAAATATTTACATGAGGTAGAAGAGAACATTCTAATGTGGGATGAGTAGGATATACCAGAAGAGAAAAAAAAAGTGGTTGCTAAGGTTAGAAAGAGAGAAGGGTTTGAAGGAATGTCTTTGTAGATGCAAAGACTGATGCATAAGGCACAGAAGGGAATTAAGATAAAATGAAGCACTGTGTGTTTTTCTGCGAGCCAGTAAATTTCTTTTTGTGTCTGGAATTAGTTTTCCGCCATATCCCATACGAAAAAAAACCAAGAAGCAGTCACACCAGTCTATTACCTGGCTGTCTTTTCTCTTTGCTCTTCATCCTTCTGTGGGGGTCAGAGGTGCTGTGTGCAGGTGATGCCAGCATGCAACAAAGACAGGGAGTTGCACAGAGCTGGGATTGCAGCTGCAGGGTCTGAATTGCTGGCTGGGGCTAAACCACGAGAGGATGTCTGTGCACTGCATAGACTCAAACTCTGGGTTGTTTTCTTGTGTGCTTAGTTTGTTGCCTTTTTTTTTTTTTCTTTTCTCATCTTCTGTAGAATCTCAGGTGCTATTTATTTTCCCTTCACTTACCTCCTGACTTTACCTGCAAGTCATTACACTGATGGTGACAAGTGTACCTTTTCTCACTAGGTGTGTCAGGAGAGCTGGTGAATTCTGAAATGCAAAAGCCTTTTGGTGACACTTCCATCCTCTCTGAGGTACAAATGTAGTCCAAAACCGTTTTGGTCTCAGTGTTGTATGCATTTGCAGATATGAAAACTTTAATTCAGTTTAGAAGCCCCGAAGAGTTGGCTTTTTTTAAGCTCCTATGACTTAAAGTGGTTGTTTCATTAAGACAGCAGACTTTTTAAAAGCAGCTCTCCTCCAATAGTTCCTCATAAATTGTTTCTGCCCTCCAAACTGATGAACTGCCTTTACAGTGCAGCAGATTGACTTGTTGGTGGGCTGTTGATCCAAGCTTTCTGGGGAGGATTTGTGATTGCTTTTCTTCTGCAATCTGTTTTGGGGGATGGGACGAAACCTTAAGATAGTTATGTGGAAAAAGTCGAGCACTTCATTGCAGGTGCTTTGTGTAGTGCTTTCATTTTGGACATGAGCACAGATTGGAATATGGGCTTCTATCCTGCTGCTTTGAAGGGTTGTTAAATGGACAGATAGAAGAGGGGACAAAACCTCCTTATTCAAAGACTATGATAGGATGCCACGAAAATGTGGCTGGTTAAGTACACTAAAGAGCTTGTGAGAATCACGGGAGAACTTAAACAGTTCAGAGTTATACTATCTTGTAATCAAGAGAGAAGGGGAGAAAAAGGAATCGGAAGTTGCCCTTATGGTCTGAGCCTGAAGTCAGAATCTTTCATGCTGTGACTTCAGAAACTGAAATTAGCAGAAGTGACCTGGAAAGTCACAGAATCACAGAATAGTTGGGGTTGGAAGGGACCTCTGTCACCTAGTCCATCCCCCACTGCCAAGAGTCCCCTATTATTAGCAAGGAGTCTATGTATTGCAGAAGTCAGCTTGAGAAAGCTACAACAAAAGTGAAAAAGTGTGGAAAGCAGATACTTCCAAAAGTGGCCCTTTCACAAGATTCAAAGGAAAAATGATACTGCTATTTAATTCCAGGCAAGAACAGATGGCTTTACCAATGGAAGCAAGCAGTTTACTGAGAAAAGTTGTCCACCTGGAATTCTAGAATATATTGCTGCAGAGAAACAGAAAGAGCTGTCAGTTTTGCTGCTGGAACTGAAAGAAGCCCAAGAAGAAATAACTTTCCTGAAAAGCCAGCTCAAGGGTCCCAGTGACCAAACTTCTATAGGCAATCAAACAGAAGAGAATTCACAGATACAGTGTCTGGAGAGGGAAGAGCAGAAGGCCTCAGATACACAGAGTGTCTCATTACTGAGAGAAACAGAAATGCAACAAAGTGGCTTTCTTCAGGAAAATGTAATCAGTCTCCAAGAAGAGCCTCAGGGAAGCCCTGGCACCTCTCAATCTCAAGAACTAATAAAATTACAAAACCAAATTGCTGAACTGCAAATAATTCTGCAGAAATCAGAAGAATCCTTTAGGAAAGAACTAGGAGAAAAATGTGCAGAAATAAATAGGCTAAACCAGTCGGCTGAGGAATACAGAAAAACAGGAGAGGATCCTGACAGTACGCTTTGTGTTTTGACTGAAGAACAAGATCAGTTCTTGTGTCACGCAAAAGAACTATCTACCGTAACAGAGCTGAAGGAGCAAGTTAAGCAGCTGGAGGAAGAGCTAGCTCTTTCAGAAAAGCAGAGACTGTCAGACAGTCAAAGCAGTCTTCTAAGAGAGCAAATCCAGAGCCTTAAAAATGAGTTTAAATCCAAGGATATAAAAATTGAAGCTTTGCAAAAGGACTTGGATGCAGCACAACTTCAGCTTTCTGACCAGGACATGCAACTAAAGGATCTGAGAGGCCAGGTTGAGACAAAGGAATGTGAAGTACTGGATCTAGAGCAACTTTTGAGGAAGAATACAGCAGAGATGGAAGAGCTTTCCCACAAGTTAGCCTTAAAGGGACACGAAGCAGCAAGCCTAGAACAGCTTGTTGCTGAGCACAGCAGGTCTATAGAGAGCCTGCAACGAGCCTTGCTGGAAAAGGACCAACAGATGGCAGAGATCAGTGTCAGCATGTCTGAGAAAATGGTTCTGCTGAATGAAGAGAAATTTTCTCTAGGAGATGAGCTGAAGAGTCTTAAGGAGCAAGCAAGTCTTTTATTAAAAGCCCAGGAAGAAAAAGAACAGAACATAGGAGCAAAAGGTACATGTCTGAAATGTGGGGCATCCGAGCAGCAGAATGAGACCGAAGCAGTGAGCAAAGAAAAGGAGGAGTTAGTAAATCAAATTGAACTTCTAAGAAAAGAAAACGAGCAAGTGAAGCGGAAGCTGCAAGCAGCACTTGTGAACAGGAAGGAGCTTCTGAAGAAAGTAACCAGATTGGAGAATGAATTAGAACAACTGAGTAGAGAACAAAAATCAGAAACCTCAGTGGCTCCAGCAGCTGCAGGGGAAGAAAACATGAGAAGTATGATCAGCAAAGAAATGAGTCTTGAAAACCAGCCCGGTGAGGAATATCGAATTCAGCTGCTTTCTGAAAAGGAATCTGAGTTGCAGAGCATCCGGAAGGAGAAAGAAACTACTGAAGCACAACTGCAGGCAGTGATTGAGGAAATGAGGCAAGGCTTGCAGGTTAAGGCTACCACTCTTTCAGTTACAGATGAAATCATAGAGCATCCTGACAAAGTAACTGAAACCAATGAAAGCCCAGAAGGTGATGAAGAAAATGAAAAACACAGCTCAGGAGGTACAAATCTGGAAGAAAAACAAAAGTCTGCTCTTAAAGAAAGGATTTCAGTTCTTGAACAAGAAAAAGAACAACTTCAAAAAAAACTTCAAGAAGCTCTGGTATCTCGCAAAGACACTATAAAAAAGGCTCAAGAAAAAGACAGGCATCACAGAGAACAACTGAAACAGCAGAAAGATGATTACAACATCCTGCAAGAACGATTTGATCACCAAAGCAAAGAGAAGGACAGCATCCAGGCCCAGCTCAGACAACTCCAGGAACAGAAAGGATCAGCAGAGAGTGGTTTTGGGAGTCAAGGTGTGTTGGATTCTTCGTGCATGGAACCAGAACATACAACAAATAATAGGCCTGTACAAGTTGCAGATGTTTCTGAGGAAGAGTTGAAAAAAAAACTTGACAAATTGCAGACAGAGAAAGAGAAATTGGAATGTAATGTCAGCTATATGCAAAGGGAACTTGCTCACAAATCAGAATTAATCTTTGATTTGCAACAGCACATAGCACACTTGTTTGCAGAGATAGAAGGGCTAAAGAGAGCCTCTGACCAAGCTGAAGCTAAGGAAGCAAGTCTTCAGACAGAACTGGAGGAGAGTCAGAGAAAAATTTCTGGAGTGGCCAGTCTGGAAGACTTGAAAATCCTTGTGCATCAAAAAGATGAAGAAATGGAATTTCTTAAGCAGCAGTTAAAGGAGAAAAGTAATGCTCTCAATAATGTGCAGGCACAATTGCTGGAAAAGGAGGACTCAGTCAAAAGACTCTGTAGTCAGTTGGAAGCTCAGGCTCAGATGCATGAGGAGCAAAGCAAGCGACTGCAAACAGAGATGCTTGAAATTCAGAAGCAAGAGGACAATGCAGAAGCAGCTAAACAGAAGAATCAAATGCAGAGAAAGTTACAAGCTGCACTTATCTCTAGAAAAGAGGCACTGAAGGAGACCAAATCTCTAAAAGAAGAGCTGGCTAATGCTAAAACTACTATTGACAATCTTTCTGTCAAGCTGACAAATATGGAAAGCCAGATATGTGTCCGTGTTAAGGAAACAGATACCTTAAGAGAAAAGTTAGCGTGCCTCACTGGAGAGCGAGAAAAACTTACTGTAGAAATTGATAAACTACTTAGAGAAAATCAGAATCTTGATGGATGCTGTAAAAACCTTACACTTACTCTGGACAGAGTTGTTCTAGAGAAAGAGAAGGTGGAGAAGGAGATGGAATCATTGAAGAGCTTTCAAGCCACTGAGAGTTCTGAGTGGCAGGAGAAATACAAGGAGCTTCAGGAAGAATATGAAACTCTGCTGCAGTCATATGAGAATGTGAGTAATGAGGCTGAGCGAATTCAGTGTGTGTTGGAAACTGTTAGGCAGGAAAAGCAGGAAATTTGCATTCAGCTAAAAAGGACGGAAGCAAAAGAAGAGGAAACACATAAACAGCTACAGGAAGCTGGACAAGAAATTGATGAAATGAAGGAGAAAATGAGGAAATTTGCAAAATCAAAGCAACAAAAGATTCTGGAACTAGAGGAGGAGAATGAGAAGCTTAGAGCAGAGATGCATTTTACCAATGGAGAGCTACACAGGACTGGGGAGAGTGTTACAAACACCAGCCTGAAAGAAGATCTGGAGTGCTCTAGGAGGGAGTGCCAGTCTCTTTCTACTCAGCTTGAGACAGTAATGGCTGAAAAGGAATCTCTTAATCAAGAGATCGTGGACTTGAAGTTCCTTCTGCAGTTAACAGAAACTAAGCTGAAGGAAAGCAGAGAACTTGTAGGCAAGTATGTTGCCCAGCAGACAATGGGAGAAGAAACTAATGAAGCAGTTACCACACCATCACTAATGGAAAAGTCTGAAAATCAAGTGGACATAACTTTTAGACCCGAGCCTCCTGCTGCAGAGCTGGAACAAGAGGCATTTGAAAGTCATAGACCTTGTGAGGATCCTGGTATCTACAGACAGCAAATAGCTGAGCTCACCAAGCGAATCATGGAGCTGGAAGAGAATAGAAGGGCTTCAGAGCAACAGCTGGGTGACATCCAGAGGTGTATTGAGACTTTAGAAGGTGAGAAAGGGGCTTTAGAGCACCAAATGGAAGAGAAAGTCCATGAAGTAAATGATCTGCAGGCTACAGTAGCAAAGATGGAGCAAATGGTCCAAAAAGCTGAAGATGACCTGGTCAGAATGACAGCACTCAAGGATGCTCTAGAAGCTGAAAAGGATGACTTGGAAGAAAGGCTCATGAATCAGCTGGCAGAACTTAATGGAAGTATTGGAAACTATCAGCAAGATGCAACAGACTTCCAAATCAAAAATGATCAACTGAAACATGAGCTTAAGAGTCTGCAGAGAATGATGCATGATCTGGAGGAGGAGAAAAGTCAGATGGCAAAGGAGAAAAGCAAAGCAAGTTCAGAAAAGCAAAAGGAAATTGTAGAAAAGCTAAAATACAATTGGAGAGGAGAAAGCAGCACACATATAAAGGAGCTTCAGGAACTGCTGAAACAGAAACAGCAGGAGATTAAGCAGCTGCAGAAGGACTGCATTAAAAGCCAGGAAAAGAACAGTAGTTTAGAAAGAACAGTTAAAGCTCTGGAATTTCTGCAGAGTGAGACTCAGAAAGAGGTAGAAGCAGCCAAAGAAACTTTAGCTAAAGCATTTGAAGACACCAAGAAAGCCCAGGCAGAGCTTGCTCTCTGCAGGGTAGTGTTGGATGACACTCAGAGTGAGGCAGCAAGGGTTCTAGCAGAGAGTATCAAAGTGAAAGAAGAGTTGCAAGCAAACAAAGAGAAAATTAAAACTCAAATGAAGAAAAAGGATGAGGACTTTGAGAAAAGACTGGAACAGGAAAAACACAAGCACTCAAAGGAAATAAAAATCATGGAAGAAAAGCTAGCAACATTGCAGAGGGAGAAAGACCATATGGAAACAACAGTTGGTGATCTGCAAGACTCCTTGAAGACAAAGAATCAAGAAGCCGAGCAACTGGAAGGCACTCTAAACAAAACACTAGCCCAGCTGGCAGCTTTCACCAGGAGCATGTCTTCCCTTCAGGATGATAGGGATAGAGTGATAGATGAATCAAAAACATGGGAGAAGAAATTCACTGAAACTATTCAAAAGAAGGAAGAAGAAATACAGGCAAAAGAGGAAGCTTGTGTTGTGCTAAAGGACCAGATGAAACGCATGGCCATGCGTGTGAAAGAACTCCAGTGTCAAATATCCAGGTAAATAAGCTGTGTCGGGGAGGTTTATCAGGAAAAGGTTATTTTGTATTTGTTGTCTGCAGGAGGACAAGGGGTGTTCACTCTAGAATAGTCCTTGTTAGGATGCCTGTGTAAAATCTGTTCTCTGACAAGCACTCACCATCTGATTACTATCCAGAGTCTTTCCAAGTTCAGATTAATTAGTTTCTTTTGCACTGAGTTTTTGCACTGAGAAGTCAAGAGAGCATACATAATTCCAGTTTAATCCCAAAATAAATTTTAAGGGGAAGATGGAGCTATGGAAATCTATCAAAATATGTATACATCTGTGTATTTCCAAAATTCAAAACCAAACCATTCTTACATGAGTAAAATTGTTTTATAAAGTTTATATGCTGTATCTTCTTTTGCACGCTGAAGCATGAAATGGACATCAAAAGTATTAGAACAGCAATTTCAATGTGAGGTGATGTGGGATTTTTTATTGTTAGCTACAATGATGAGAGAAGTGATGTAATGACAAGGAGGTGATAACATGCAGTGTTTAAGTGCCTCCATTTTTTTCAGTATTGACACAACTTTTTAAGAGTATATTCCCCTGGCACTACCTCTTTCAGGCAGTAGTACAGTCAGAACTTAAAAAGATATATGGAATTTTAAATTGAGAGATATTTACAGCTTGCTTTCTTTAGGTAAAACAAATACTGTAGCTTTTCTAAATAAGTTTAAGAACAGCATTAGTGTGGGTTTAGATATTGAGATACCTTGTGAATTTTTGACCACCTTAATTTCTTCTGTTTTCAGGCTGGAATGCAACAAGAAAGACTGGGAGGCTGACTGCAGGAAGGAGATTCAGCATCATCAAAAGACATGTGAAATTTTGCAGGAGGAAAAAAAAGAGCTTTTAACTCAGCTTGAGGGGTCTCAGGAGCTGTACAGCAAGTCTCAGAATGAGCAGCAAGAGCTGCAGTCAGAAATCAGCAGCCTGAGAGACCAGCTTGCTGACTTACAGAATTCCTTTACCAAATGTGAGCTGGCCAGGGAAGAGCTGGGTACTGTGGTCAAGCAACAAGAGACCAGTATCCAGAATTTTAAACTCAATTGTGAACAGCTTGAAGCTGATCTGCGGGCTTCCAAGGACCTAACAAATAAGCTGCACGAAGAAACCAGTGCCAAAGATCAAAAGATCATGAGTTTGCTGTCTGCCAAAGAAGAAGCAGTGATGGCTGCTCTAGCTGAATTACAGCAGCAACATTCTGAAGAGGTGAAAGAGTTGGAGTGTAGGCTAAGTAAGGAGGAAGAAGATAAAAAAGCCTTGGAAAACGAGAAGAACAAATGTCTTGACAAACTTGATCATCTTACTGAAAAGATGAAGATAAGCAGAGAAGAGAGTAAGCAGCAGAAAGCACAACTGGACTCCTTCACCAAGTCCATGTCATCTCTGCAGGATGACCGCGACCGCATACTGAGGGACTACAAGCAGCTTGAGGAACGCCATCTTGTTATAATCTTGGAAAAAGACCAGCTAATTCAGGAGGCTGCTGCTGAAAACAACAAGCTCAAGGAAGAAATGAGAAGTTTCCATAGCCAGATGGATGACCTCAACTCTGAGAATGCCAAGCTAAACGCAGAGTTGGTACGGTACAGAGAAGACCTTAACCAAGTGATTTCAATAAAGGACTCCCAACAGAAGCAACTTCTCAAAATACAGCTTCAGCGGATCCAAACTCTGGAAAATGAGAAGGCAACCGTAGAAACACAGCTGAAAGAGTCTCAGCATGCTCAGGATGATCTCAGGAAGTGCATGGAAACCTTAAGGGAGGATAAAGTCATTATGTCTCAAGAGATTGAAATCCTTGTGTCCTCTCTGTCCCAGGTGCGGAGTGAGATGGCAGCATTAAATGAGGGAAGTCCCATTGTGCAGTGTCGAGCAGAACTGAAGGCTCAAGAGAAAGAGGTACAAGAACTGAGTCATGAGCTTTCCCTGTCCCAGAAAAGAGTAACAGAACTCGAGGGGGAGCTAGAATGTGTTCAAAGGGATGCAGCCAAGAGAGTGGGAGAGGCTGAGGATAGGCTTCGTAAGGAACTGAAGCACTTGCATCATGATGCAGGGATAATGAGGAACGAGACCGAGACAGCAGAAGAGAGGGTTGCAGAGTTGGCAAGGGACTTGATGGAAATGGAACAGAAATTGCTTGCAGTCACAGATGAAAACAAAAATCTCAGAGCTCAAATTCAGTCTTTTGGGAGGTCCATGAGCTCTCTTCAGGATAGCCGAGACCAGGCCAATGAAGAGCTTCATGTTTTGAAACAGAAATACTCTGAAGACTTAGAGGAACATAAGAGTCTAGTGCAAAATCTTCAGAGACAGATGGCTCAGATACAAGAGGAGCAATGTTCCACTGCTAGGGACCGAGATACAGTGAGGTCTGAGCTGACAGAACTGCAGAAGGCTACTGATGAAAGAGGTCTCTTAGCCCACATTGAGAAACTTAATCTGCAGCTCAGAGCTAAAGATGATGAGCTTCTCCGCTTGTCTTTGGAATTGGAAGGCTCTTCCAACCAAGTAAAATCTTTCTCCAAGGCTATGGCAAGCCTGCAGAATGACCGAGACCGTCTGCTGAATGAATTGGACAAAACACATAAGATTGAAGAAGTGAAACAACAAGCTGAAGGGAGCACTTCCACCACTTCTTCAGAAGTGCAGAGTCTGAAGAAGGCACTGGCCTCCTTGCAGAGTGACAGAGACAGAGTAGTAAGTCCATGCTCTCTCTTCCTACTCTTACTTAAAGCACCACAGGAGGTTTGGTTCTTCAAGTCTTAAAATTCAGCACACTTAGATCTGGTAATTGCAATGTGATGCATAAATCATTGTCTTCACAAAATCACACAATAGTTGAGATTCAAAGGGTCTTCTGGACATCTTCTAGAGATCTTGTAGTCCAGCCCCCCTGCACAAACAAGGTTGGCTGGAATAAGTTGCTCTGTACAATGTCCTGTTGGATTTTGAATATCTGCATTGGTAAATATTGCACAGCTTCTCTGGCCAACCTGTTTTTTCATGTATCTGGAAACGGTTTCCAGAATTAGTTGCTCCCTCTCTTTCCAAGGGATGGAGTTGAGGCTGACCAGACCACAGGTTCACAGTTCTTCTTTTTTGCCCTTCTTGTAGGTAGGGATGATATTAGCTTTCTTCCAGTCTTCAGGAACCTCTTGGGTCATCATGACCTTTCAGAGGTAGTGGAGTTGCCTCCAAATGACCTTAGCATTTATGGGCATGCTCCATCAGACCCCAGTGATCTGATATGGGCCATCTATATTATTTTCTCTGACATGGAGGCTTTGATTCCATTGTTAACTTCCCAGGGTGGTTTCTCTGTTAGCTTGGTTTAAAATATGAAATCATGGAAATAAGGCCCCTGTTAGTTCACATCTGAACCTGCTTAGTTCACATCTGTCAGCTCATTTGATTTGCCTTAGATTTCTAAAAGAGACTAGAACAGAGGCTTGAGTTTCATCCTCCTCGTGGCAACTGATTTTTCAAGGCAGGTACAAGACATTGCAGATTCCTTTTGACATCCTTGCCTGCACACTGGATGGGTGTGTGTTTGTATAGTCCTCCAGCACAGTGCAGCCCAACAAGTTCCAGATGCTGGTCAGAAGACAAACTTTGGCAGCTCTGTCCCACTGCCACTCATTAAGCACTGTCTTGTCTCCAGAGACAGACGTGTCTTCTTATCTTCAAAAACAATTGCAGTGGTGCATGTGTAACAACAACTTATTTCTAATTACAACCTGACTGGAATTGCAGAGTTTCCTGGTTTACAGTAAATACCAATTTCAGGAGTTATGCTTAACCAGCTCCTGTGTTACTTAGTTTGCCTCTGAATAAGATTATATTGTAGCCTGCTCTCATTAACAATAGAATTGTCTGAAGGTTTTTTTTTCTGAGCAGTTTTTAGTACACTGCTGTATTTAATGATTCAATTTCTAGTTCCTCTTTCATGTGAATGTGACCTTTTTTCCCACCAGACACCACAGTGAGAAATGCTCTTAAGCAGTTCCAAGTAATAAACTTGATGCTTGCTCAGCTGTCACACACTGATGTTTCTCTTTAATTCCAGGTAAGAGAACTGGAGAATCTGCAGCAGCAATACATCCTGGTCGGGGTGGAAGCTGCTGAGAATTCTCGCTTAAAGGCACAACTGCAGCAGTGGGAGCAAGAGGCAGAGAAACAGCTTTGTCTGCAAGAACAACTGAAGCAAGAAGGAGCTGTGTACCAGCAGGAGCTCCAGCAGCTCAGGTGAACTGTCTGTCTGCTCCGTGCCTCGAGGAGGTTGCAAATGTGTTTGTTTCTCTCGAAGAGCAGATGTAGGCAGAGGTGGAGGGAATGTTGAGAGCTGCAGGCTGGGCTGTGCCGGGTGACAGAGAGGCACTGTGCCCTGGCCAGGACAGGGCACTTGTTCCTCTTGTCCAGCTTCTGCCTTGGAATTGCAGCCCAGCAGCTTGGAGGTCAATGCCTGTGGAAATAGATCAATGACCTTTTAGTTTTTATTTCCTTCATCCAGTGGTGGTCAATATCATCTGTTGGAGAGGAAGTTGAGGCTGTTTCTTGTATTGGAGCTTATTTATATGATCATATTACTCTCCATTCTAGGCTGCTACTGAACACCCTTTATAACCCCACTGATATCATCGTTTAGAACATACTGATTTTTTTAATGGCTGTTTAATCCTTTATTTCACTTGCTCTGTGTCTTCAAGTTTTTTGGGGTTTTTTAAACTCTGTAATTCAAGTGTAGTAAAATTGTCTTCTCCAATTGGACTGAAACTAGTCAGACAAATATGCTCTATTCTGGAAAGGGAGGAAAATGCTTTCAGATATTTCAGAGATCCATTTAAGAATGCCTGAGGCTTGAATGAAAAGGGTGGGATTTTCTTTGTGGAAAGGTCTGTGGCTTATCTTTGTCCAGGGTGATATAAAAACTTGTAGTTCTCTCCCTTTCCCTGGCCCTCGATCTGACCCTCAAATTAACACTTCAGCTCTTGTAAAGTTTGAAGCATCTTACAAATTTTATTTATCCTGACAAAAATAACGGGAGGTTTATTTCCTGTGTAGCTTTTACACTGTACATGGAGTGACGGCCTCAGGTTGGTGTGGTGGGATCAGTATTGTGGGTCTGGTGCACATATGACTGTGCAGAGAAATTATTGTGGGGACAAGTGGCATTGCCAGTGACTTCCTTGACAAAACTCTGTGCAGCGAGATCAAACCAATGTCCAGGAACTCTAAATGTGTGAAAAAGTCACCCTAGGACAGCATGGAACAATCCAAAGTGTTCAACCAAACACAGAAAACTTCCTTAAACCTGTTTTTCAGGTTCCTGTACTTAAGTGTGTTGTTTTGGCTTGGCTTGGTTATAAAACTTCATGTCTAGCATGAGGTGATGATCAAATCACCCTTGGCTCATTCTTAGCTGGATACCTGGACATCATTAAGTGATACTGGTAACTTCCTTGTAATTTCCCTTGTTTTATGCTGGGCAGACAAGAGAAGACCACCTGGGAAAAGCAGAGCAGCAGCATGAAGGAGCAGTACCTGATGGCCATAGCAGAGAAGGACAGGCAGCTGAGCCATTTACAAAGGATGACACAGGAAATGAGGCTGCCCTTCAGCAAGTCTCAAACCATAGAGGACCGACACCAAAGCAAGGTGAGTAGAAAGATACAGATCCTTTACTGGAAATACGAAGCTTGAAACTCAGCCAGAAGAGTGTGTGTTGCCTGTGTCCAGCTCCTATAGACTGCACTATTGGATGTGGTTGTGAGGCCTCCCAAGATAATACTGACAGTCTAACTTGCATCACTGAGAGTTGTAGAAATTATGGCATACCCTTAAGTGCTCTTCCTTAAGTTCTTGGATTCCAATGTTTCAAGAAAGAAGGTAAATGAGACAGGGCTTCCTAAGCTCCTTGAGTCCTTTGGAGCAGCATGGAACTTCTCAGGTGTGTATTCTGGCTGTTTTAGAATTGCCCTCTTGCACTGTCTTTGAATCTAAGATTTTCTGCCTTAGTTCTCATTTTAATGTCGCATCTTAATTTTTAAGTTTTCTATTGAATTTTTCTTGCTGTTTTTACTGTAACAGGGATCTACAGTCCTGGTTCAAGCCCAGAGAGGCTGAGGATTGAGCACGGCACCTTCTCTCTTATTCCCCCTGTATATAGTCCTAAAAGTGAAGTGGAATGTGTTTGGTATTTCGTTTGTCTGGGGGGGCTGCATGCACAGTGCAGTGCATCAGCACCAAGTGAGAACTCTCCCACCCATGTCTGCAATGTTCCAGTGGTTTATATCAGTGGAGGGGGTAGCAAATCTCCTTTATCCCTATGATACACCCGTGTATATATGCAAAGAAAAAGCTTGAACAATGTTCATGAGATGCTTTCCAGGAGGATTCTTCAGTGCTGGCCTTCTGGTCTTTGTTGATTAGAGAAGTGTGGACATTGCTTTAGGGTTTTTTTGTTTTGTTTTTTTTTTATTTTCTGATTCATGTGCCTTTTTTTTTTTCTTGCAGTATTGTAAACAGCTTTAAGAAAACTTTCAAGCAGGACCCATCATATGTGCAAGTTTGGTGATCTTTCCTAACTGTTTGTATTTTCATATGGCTTTTAGGATATTTCTGTTTATTCCCCATTTGCTTTTTTGCTTGAGCAGATCAAGTTCCAGGTCTAGGAATAATGTTGGGTTTGACCTTGGAATACTGAAAAGAGAGAACTAACACAAGAGCAAGTTGTCACATGTGCAGTATATTTTTCATTGTTCATTCCTTGTCAGATTTCTCCAGAAATCTTGAAAGGGGACTTTTCAAGCCTAGAAATAGAAATGAAACACCTCCAGGCCCAGCTAAGTGACAGTCTGAAAGAACTGCACCAGAAAGAGCTCAGAATTCAGCAGTTGAACAGCAAGGTACTGATCCATGTCTTATATTTGCTTGCAGTCAGGGACAAGGAATGTGGGGAGGGTTAGGTTGGAACAGGGCTCAGGATGCAGGAATGAATCTATCCTTGTGGGCATTCAGTGAAGTAACACAAAATCAGAAATACATCCCTCAAAAAAGCAGTATTAGAATCACACCACTGGATTCACTGTTGCTGAACAGGGCTTGCCCAGCACCAGAGCCCATCCTCCATGTCCCTGCTCTCCCTCAGTGAGCAGCTGGGGAGAGGCAGAGTGTTGGAGAGAGAAGCCACGAGTGGGACATCTGTTCTGTATGAACAGAAAGATATCCAGGCCCATGCAGCTCCCATCCAGCAGGCTCAGTGACAGGGTCTGCATCAGCAGCTTTTCTGCCACAGCAATTTTGTGCCCTTTCTCCCAGGTGACAAAAGGGAGAAAGGCGGAGGAAAGAAAGAGGTGAGAGAAGGGGAAAGGAGGGAAGAGAGCACAGATGGAGAGGACAGTAAGGGAAAGAAGTTGGATGGGGGGAGATGAAGACCTGACAAAGGGACCAGAGAGCAAGACCATATGAAGAAAGTTGTTTACAGGTTCCATATCTGTTGTTGGGAGCACTTTCTGGCCTCCTGCTTTCTGCTGAAGGAAGTCCCTCCTTGGGAAGGCAAGCTTGTCATCTTCACTTCTGCCTGCCCGCTTGAAACACTTCCTAAATTTCAGTGCAGAATCACAATCAGTCAATCCCCACACTGAAATGGAAGACCCTGGATTTATCCATCTTCAGAAAGAGAGTTGTGTTCAAGGAGAAAGTGAGAACAAAATCATAATTTACTGATGACATTTCTGAATGGTTTAGGTCAATATCAGCACTTGAGAAATCTTGTTCTGGACATGTAGTATTCTGTATATTTCTTTGATGTTTTGAGACTTCTGTTTCAGAAACCTTTGCCACAAGCTACTCTTGGAGATCGTCACTGGTCTTTGGACGTTAGTGATGGGCATTGTGGCAATTATGTGCTCTCAAGAGAATTCTTACCATCAGTTAGAGAAAAATTTTGCTTTCACAAAATCAGTTTATTAGCTTGCCAGTCGTGTTCTCTTCTCAGCTATCTCAGGTCTTCGAGGAGAAAAATGCCCTCTCCCTCCAGCTCCGTGGGAGCAGTCGGAGCATCTGTGAGAGCCATCAGCACTACAGCGAGATCCTGAACCGCTGCCTGGTGCTCGAGAGGCAGCTCCAGGAGCTGCAGGCTGCAGACAAGAGCATGGTAAGGGAGTCAGGCTTGGTGCACAGCAGGGAAAAGCTCATTTCAAGTGGCTCTGTGAGCTTTTCAGCGTTGTAGTGGCAATATGTCCTCTTCATTCAGTGCAGTCTGCAATACATTCCTCTGTTCTTTCAGGAGCTGTTTGCAACAGATGCTGCTCCAGGAGCACCCCAAGAGAAGAATGAACCGCAGAGAGGCACTTACACACCTGAACTTCAGGAGCTGCAGCTGAGGTTAGGAAAGCCTGAGAAAACAGGAATGGGGATTTTCAGAAGGTGGAGCCATGGTGACAGAGCCAAGAAACTCCTTTCTGATATGAAACAGAAGCTTCAAGAGATTTATCTTCTCTCATGTTTTCCAAATAGTTTAAATATAGTAAAGATGACTAAGTCTCTGTGTGAGTTGGGAGGTAATTTGGATCTATTCACACACTGCATCAGTGAATAAAATAGAAACACAATAGTCCGTGAATTAGGCCTTTTTTGGCATATGCTTTGTTACTTTCTGACAGGTTGTCTGAAACAGAACATTTACATAGCAGCACAAAGCAGGATATGAAGTATCTGGAGGAGCAGCTGGAGGAAGAGCGGGAGCGTTGTCTTGCTGCAGAGGAGGCACTTTTTGCAGCACAGGATCAGATCAGGAGGTGAGGCAGCTTGGGCAAACAAACACTATCACCATGGAAGTGTGGTGGTTCTAGCTCTGCTTTTCGTTTGCACTTCGTCACATCCATCTGTCAAATGGCACTGGAGGCACAGAGACAACTACTATGTCGTCACAGAATCACAGAAAGGTTGAAGTTGGAAGGGGCTTCCAAAGACCATCTGGCCCAACCTAGACCCAGTTGCCCAGGACCATGTCCATATGGCTGTTGAGTATCTCCAAAGAGGAACACTTCACAACCTCCCTTGACAACTGGTGTGGTGCTTAGTCACCCTTACTGTGAAAAAGTGTTTTCTGGAGTTCAGGAAATTCAGTTCCTTCAGTTGTAGGTAGATAGAATGAGACAAATTATTAGACATTAAGACAAGTTCTGTCTAGAAATTAGATGTTAACTTTCTTAATTTAGTTAAATTAACTACTGGAAGATATAATTTGGAGACTGAGAATTGGGTGCAGGCTGAAGAGGAGTTCTCATGCTTCCAGGAGATTTGTCTCCTCAGTAAGCACCTATCTGTCATGCATGAAACAGTTTTGACTTGAATGTCACTCGTTTCTAATGTATTGCCAACTGACATAAACTTCATTAATTTGGTTATTGAGAAACAATTGAACACATAGGAGAAAGGACTTTCGTCCACCTTTCCCAGGCTGAGCTTTGGCCTAGACTCTTCTTCTGCCCTGTCCCCAGTATCCAGCAGACTGGGGTCTGCACTGCACAGGACTCTGCATATCTCAGGGCACTGCACAGATGCCCTGAGAGTCAGCAGAGCAAAGGTGGCTGGCCTGGACTAGATGTTGGGATTAGGATGCAGTGAGCAGCAGGTTCAAAGTGGTTGATTCTCCTCATTGGCTACAGAGGGGGTTTTAGCACTTGATTGTAGGCACTTGTGCTGTGCATTTCCTGGTAGTTCAAATAACTGGAGTTACAGACTAGTGGAGTCTTTGATATGAAAACAGTGCCTTTCTTCTGACACACTCACTGATTCAGCCAAAAAATAATGGTCTGTATGGAAGAATTCTGGATGAAGTTCCCGGATAATTGCTACACAGTTTGGACAACTGTAGCTCCTTCTGGCGTTTAAGTCTATAAAAGCCTCCTGCAGCTGATCTCACTAACGAGCCATAGGCCCAGGATGTGACTGTGCTGCCTTTGACACTAGAAAATAGGAAAAAACAGCACTATTGCAGCCAGAGCTGGCTTCTAAAATAATTTCACAGAATTTAAAACATAGAAGTGTGTTCATCTGCCCTTGCTTCTTTCAAGTCATGCTATAAAGTTTCACTTGAAAGGAAGGACTCCTTGTTAGTTGGGTCACCCTGTTCTTTTGCTTAATGTGAGTTCAGGAGGCATGACACCTGTACAAATGAAAGTTATTTCTTTCCTAAGCTTGATAACAGTGTTGATTTGGGGCATCATAATAAGAAACGGAATTTAATTTCATGTTTGTTGTGGCAGGTTGCAATCAAGTGAGTGGGGATCTTCCTTAAGTGCCAGCATGGATATGACTCCAGGTCACGAGCAGGCCTTGCTGATTGACTCCATGGATAATAACTCCAGCAGAGTAAGAATTTAACATTCACAGCTGTCAATTATGTGAGCCCCAGCTGATTCAAGAAACTGTAAACCTACAGCAGTTAAATTCCTCTGTAGACACACATAAATCACTCGACTCTGTGTAGTTTTTCTGCTCTTGCCATCCTAGAAACAAAATTGGATGGGACTGTTTCATGGACAACCTACAGAGAGCAGGGGAAGAGGAATATTTCATGAGGATTGCCCTAGTGTTAGGATCTGACAGTGGAATGATTTGGGGAAGGGTTATGCTCATTCGCTTAAACAAACTTCTCTCCATGGTCTGGAAAGCTCTGGATGAAGGCAGCTGGGGACACAGCCATTCCTTGTAGTGACTGCTCTCTCTTTCCTCTTCCAGACTCGGAGTTCCCTTGGACTACGGCGGCTGTTACGCTCTCTCTTCCGCTCCAGGACCCACTTGCCTCTGCTAGTGGCCATGTATCTGCTTGCTCTCCATGTCCTGCTCTTCCTGTGCTTTACAGGCCACCTGTGAACAGGAGTGACAGCCTTTTCTGGAGCCTCAGCCCTGTGCATGCTGAGGGCCTGCACACCCTCATAGAAGGGCGGCACTTGTCCCAGCTGCAGCCTTTCCCAAGCCAGCCCTGAAGCAGCAGCTGCTCCCAGCACCTGGGTGCTGCTGTCAGAGTCAGTGCTGGTGCTGGGGAGCTGCTCCCAGGAGATCTGTCCTTCCCTTGGTGTTTCTACATGAGTGGTTCATTTTCTGAGCCAGGGTTTTGCTACAAGCCTCGAGGACAGCATCTGTTCCTGTACCTGGAAGTAGTACTACTCATTATAGATATTGTGCTGCAGTAGGAATAAGAAAAATACTCTTGAGTAGCTGCAGTACTTCAGCACTTCTAAAACTGCACAGTCTTCCCCTGCTTAGGCTGAATCCATGAGTGGGGTTGGTGGAACACTATAGCTGGATGTGAAAGAATTGTCTTCCCTTTCTTCCGCCCCTTAGATTTGCTCCATGGCTCAGAGCTGTCTGAAATGCATATCCTAAGGAAGTTATGGGCACTTTAAGGAATGTGAATCTTAAAATCGTGTTTCCTGCTCAATTGCATCTCCTGTTGAAGAAGGGCCAAAATTCGTATATGTGGCCCTGGTTGAGCATTCCATTTATAATCAGTCATATGTCTGCCCTGACAAGCCTGTAAAATAATACCAGTAATTTAATTATTTAAAAGGAATAGCAAACATGAAAGTTTTTAGCTCTTAAGTTAAAAACCCTCCTATTTATAGCATTTGTGCACCTCTCATGATGGAAGCTGCTGCCTTACCTCTAGAAATTAGAGCAGCCCAGCTCCCGCATTCTCATCCACTAAAAATTTGTCATGAGTCCAGACCTGCTCAGGCTGTGTTGAAGGGGTCCATAATGTGCTGTGTGGGTCAAAGCAAAGACAGAAACTCCAGAAATGAACCCTCTCTCCCCTGTACTGAGGCAGGAGCCACAGTTCTGAAATCTTCTGGTATCTCTGGTGTTGAAAGCTAGTACTGGTGTTTGAGCATGTTTGGACGCAAATCAAGTTATGCAAATGGACTGGATCTTTTAAGATACGTGAAAATTTCCATATGTTTTCTAAAATCTCCTGAATTTCAGACTGCCCTCTTCCAAAAGGAGAATGTTGAATGTAAAAGAAGTTCCAGTTGCTGTCAGATCCTGAGTGGTCGTTTCATTCAGAGTGCTGGCCAGGAGAATCCTATCTGCCTCTTAGTAGAGCATTAACAGTCACATTTTTCCCATGGGAAAGAGGTAGTTCTTTTGATATTGCTGGTAAACTAAGCTGCTTTAGCCCGTGCAGAAAGCCTGTTTGAGGATGGATTGATTTCACTGGTAGCTAAACCAGCTGGATCTCTGGCAGGTCCAGAGCACTGGCACTGTATATCCTTTTGTCCATGATTATCAGCATAACCTTCCTCTGACTGTGTCAAATGCAGTGACCAAATAATTTGTCTGTAGCTTCCTGGGGTATGGGCTCCTGTACGTATAATAAAGTTTATTTTTCAGATGGAATTTGTGTCACATTGTCATGTAACTGTCCAAGTGGAGTGTGTAGTGCTGCTGTATCACCACACCTTGTGTGGGACATAGTCTCTTGTGTGAGCTGCCTTGTGTGATGGTTGCAGAAGCTGTTTCTTTATACAGTGTCAATGCCTTTTTCCCTATCTCACCTCTTGCTCAGCCTCTTTCAGCTGACAAAATAAGGAAATAAGCACTTGAATGGGCAATGTCTCCTGGCAGGAGTGTGTGGAACTAATTTTAAGGTCCCTTCCAACTCAAACCAGTGCATGCATTGTGAAAGCAATTCCAGTAAAACAGTCTTTACTTGGGTTTACTTTTCCCCATTTGCCTGAACGCTGCACTCTGTTAGAGTTGAGCAACCCCAGGATAGATACAGAAGTTGGCAACAGTGAGATGGAACGTGCTGGTAATTCAGATGGGACAGTTAAACTGTTCCCTTCCAACTTTCTGTAGCCAAAAACAGGTGCCCTTGTTCATAGTCACTACTACAGCCCCCACCACCACTGGAACAAAAGCCAGAATTGGGGTGTTGTAAGGCTGTAGATAATGTTTTCACTGTGTTTAACAGGAGCAAGGGTTGTAAGAAAAGTATGTTTCCTTAAAGCCCATGTTTGTTTTTTTTTTTCCTGAACTGAAGAAAGGCATGATTCTGATGTCTCAGATACATTAAAATGTTTTATACCTGCAGATGGAACAGTTATAGCTTAGATTGAATATAGGAATAAAACCTCGTAAGGAACTCCTGGTCCCCCAGTTATAGTCTGACTGAACAGCTTTGTGGTTTGACCTGATGAAAGATGGGGCCTCTTAGCTGATGTTTCCTGTCTCAAACATTTCAACATTTTGTTTCTTCTCCAATGGACAGATAGGTGCCTTGATTTTTGATCTGTCTTCAGTAGAGCCTGAGAAGGAGGTCAACCAACGAAGCTGTGCTCTGTCATCCCTGGGACCCTCATGCCAATTCAGCACCACTGTTGAGTCTGGGGCAAGGTCTGGTTTTGTGCCAGGAGGAAGGCAACAGTAGGGTGGGGAGGAGTGGATGCAAGTGACTGCATGGAGCTCTAAGGGGAACCCTCCTGATCCTCTCAGCTCCCATTACAGGACAGGTGTGAGGATCTGGGAATGTCAGACAAAGCACATGACGAGGTGCAAGGAACCTACACACGTGCCCTCACCAGGGCAGATCAACCCACCTCTCCTAAAGAGAGCTACATTAAGGCCAGTGCTGAGGAAAAACGGCAGAGGGGTACAGTCACAGGTGATTTGCTCCTGAGCACAATGAAAGCACCCAGGTGCCAGACTCTTTTCAGGAGTGTTTGCTGCCTCCCAGGAGCCTGAGACAGGGATGCCACCAGACCACTGACTTAAGTTCAGCCTTTGGACTGTGCCCACTCTGGTTCATTCATGTGGATACTGTTGATGTTGCAACAAGAAGTCCAAGTTTGATCAAAGGAGTTTTCAGGCCCTGGGCAGAACAAGAAAAGGTTCAGGAGCAAGGTTAGTGTTCTCCTCAATCTTCCAAGTAATGGGGAGAGATATTGAAAGTAAAAGGTATGCTCAAGACCTGGCTCTAGGGTTTGTGTCTCCACCAGAACTTAGTTTTTTATACCCACGTGAGAATCTTCCTTAAAGCATAAGGTGTGCTGGGACCTGATGGGATCCAGAGTGCTGATGGGGGAACTCTGGGTCTGCACTGCATCGGTGCCTCGGAGCAGAGGCAGCCTGCAGGGGAACTGCAGCATTGACACCAGCTCTGGGACTCATGACTCGAGCAGAGATGGGGGCTGGGATGCAGGAAGCGAAAAGAGCTCAAGTTAAAACAGGAACTCAGAGCAGACACAGGCCCAAAGCTCTCACTGGCAGCAGGTGCCTGAACAAAAAGCAGCAAGTTTGCCAGCAGGAACTGATAAGCCTTTAAAGGTAAGAAAACTTGAGGGGATTTTGGGAGTGGAAAGTCAGAAATGACTACAAAAAAGCTTAGTGTTTGATGGGCAAAGAGAGCTCCTTCCTGACCAAGCATGTTTAAGTGGACAAGGCTTGGCATTTGCTTCTCAGGGTGCTGTCCTGTCATCGTGGTGGTTTTTGTGTCTGAGGCTCTAAAGAACCACATTTCCAAATCTACCAGCACAACTGTGATGTGGGGTAGCCCTATATTTGTGCTCTAGTGGATGTTTTCCTAGGGAAAAATGGGACAAAAAAAGTGTTGAGATACTACCATGGCTGATATTTCTCATATAGAATGTCCAGAGCCTTGTGACGTGATTACAGCCTGTGGTTTGCCATGGTTCCCACACTGTATGGCAGGTGCCTTCGGAGAATGGCTGGTCAGGAACCATTTACAGCAGCATTTAAAACCTTGGACCATCTTATCTGAGCTCAAATCAGCTGCCCTGATGACAAGCAGCCCTGTGCTAGCTGCTTATTACTGCTGGATTATGCTTCACAAAAATGAGCAACGGACTTTAAAAATCTTTAGGATGAGAGATGCCAATAAATGAGGGAGGGGAAAAGGAGAAGAAAGGCTGTGTTAGACAGGGCTGTGATGTCCATACGAGCCTTTCTGCTTCCCCTGCTGCTACTTGCAACTAGCTGTATTCAGTTTGGCACCAGCTTGCTGTCAGTGGGGAACGTCACAGACCTGCTGTGGTCCTGAGGCACCTGGAGAAGACCTAAAACAGGTTTCCACTGTATACCTGCCTTAGCCCTTCATCTCCTCCCTTAGCTGACTCCCTGGCCTGTGTTCAACAAAAGAAAGAATAATCTCTGCTGTGCTCATTTGGTTTCTGTTCTCTTTGCTCCCTGGTCTTACAGTGCTGGTTCTCTGGAAAGGACAGCTTGAAACTGAGCAGTGCAGTGCACTAAACCCAAGGTTATTCACTTAAGCAGCTTTTGATGTGGGATAGTTAATTACTTAGCATAAACAGAGAATTACTAAATTACTCAGCATAAACATTTTGCTTTCACAGAGGACAACTGCCCCAAGTGCTCAGGGCTGTCTGAGGCTTCCCTAGAGCCGTGGGGAGTGAGGGGTTAGTGCAGCACATGGTAAAAGCTGCTGCTAACTGAAGATCCAGCACACAGGAGGTCTCTTCCTTCCTGTTGATTTGGTCACAGTTTGCTGTGATGGAGAACAGGGCTTAGCTCAGTCTTTCCTCCACATTCTCTTCCATCTTTCTCTCTGCGCCATGAAAAATCTGCTTTGGGTGACACAGAGAACTGGCTGTTCCTCAACAGTGCAGGCAGTACAGAAGGGTGAGCTATGAAGGGATGGGGCTCTGATGAGCATAATTGTTCTGGGGTGTAGGGGCAAGCCAACTAATCATTTCTCTCTCTCTCATTTTGTAAAAGCGGTTGTTTGTGGGGGGAGACTTTTTCATAATGTTTTTTTCATGGTCACCTTGAAAATTAAATGCAGGAGTTTTAGATTTCGCATTACTTTTAACTTCCTCTTCCTGGGTCCATCACTTCCTCCAGGCTTGCAGGAGCGGTTCCACCACAGCCTCAGCCAGTTTAGCCCTACATCCTCAGTGCTTTTAGCACCATTTCCCATTTTTTCCATGTGACAGACACGAACACCACACAGCACCAGCTCTGTCACACCACTGTCCAGCCTTGCTCTGACCCTTCTCTAGGCTCCTGGGCAGGGATTAAAATGTTGAAAAGCAAACAAGAGGCTTGAGGAGTCCACCTCAGTTCCAGCAGCACAATGTCACGGTGCTGGAGCACATCACAGCGGTGTGCGTGACTATGCTAATAAGGGGGTAACACAGGGAACAGCCTCCCACAGCACAGAAAATTAACGTGTGCTGGAAAAGAAGAATCTGGTAATTGGATGCCAGCATTCATTTACATTATAATACGGTGTGTGTTCCTGCTGCAGAGTCAGGATGCACGAAGGTTGTGGTTTACACCTACACTCCCTATGTATTTTGCTGTAAGACATGCTGGGGCTCAGGATCAGCTATTTTGCGGTGCCCAAAACTGTATGAGGGACAGATATGTGAGGACAGGTGGCCTGTAAGGGCTCCTTCCAGCCCAGGTTCTGCTGTGACTGGGTGTGGGCCAGCTGTGGCCGTGCGTGGCCACCCTGGGTGACACCATGTCCTTGTTGTGCAGATGTGGAAAGCAGTCGTGGGACACAACGTGTCAGTGAAAGTGGAGGCTCAGGGAGACGACTGGGACACGGACCCTGATTTCGTGGTGAGTGTCTAGTGTGGCAACTGTTATATTGGTGGTATGAAGAGCTCCTGGCCCTGGGCACTTGCTGCTCAGCTCAGGGCTCGACATCGCTGTAGCACTGCTAGCAGGGTAGGATCAACCCAGTGCCATCACCCCTCGCAGGTACTGTCAGGTCACCTGTCTGACACATCTCCAGATTTAGTCTCCAGAACTTCCTACATCACTGCACTCCCCAGGGCTGACCACAAGCAATGGCACTTAAGGAATACAGAATATGCAGGGTTTCTTAAACCTGCTCCCTCATAACGTCCCTTGTGCTCTCCACATCATATGTTATAAGACACAGCAAACACATTTTCTCCATCCCACACTGTAACTACAGGATCCAGGATATCCTTCATTTATCTTTTTTCCAGATGAAAAATCCTACTCTGTTTACAGTGATCTTGTGCAGGTACAGCTCTGTGCCTCTTACACTCTTGTTTTCGATCTAGTTTGACTGAATGAGCTGGTGAGAGAGCATAAGGGTTCAGCCTGGGGAACCCTCTGCATTCATACAGGGTCATGATTTTCATCTTCCATTTGGTTCTCTATTACTTTCCTAATAAGCCTCTCCTGCTGGACAAAAGTCCTGTGTTTTCAAGGTTCCTTCTTGCCTAATTATTTCCAGTAAGGAATTCTAGTTTGGGGCAGAAAATCAAATTCCTTTCTCATAGTTTCAAGTTATTAATGTTTCAGGAAAAATCTACCCTGTCCAATTTTTTTGCTTACTTAATTTCTTCTATTTGTGGAAGCATTCAAACTAAGCGTGAACGGAATAAGACTTTGTATTATTTTTTTTCATTCTATTTAATATATACATATTTTCAGCTTTCTTGTATATTAGAAAAGACTTTTTTGATGCTTCACTTTATCGAATACATGTTCAGACCTCCCACAAAGCTACAACACAAGGCCATGATAGTCATGCCCGAGGCTGAGGTCGCTCCGGCTTCTCGGGTGTTTTCCCGAGCAGCGAATTCCGCGCTTTCCGGGTGTCGCCTCGGCTCTGCGGAGTGGGTGGGGACCCCGGCCCGGCCCGGCCCTGCCCTGTCCGGAGGGGATGGGGTGCCGGGACCCCTGGGCCGTGCCCAGTCCGGGACTGACGGCAGCGGTTCGTCCCGCAGAACGACATCTCCGAGCGGGAGCAGCGCTGGGGAGCCAAAACCATCGAGGGCTCGGGCCGCGCCGGGCACATCGAGTGAGTGACTGCGGGACGGACCGAGACCGGCACCGGCACCGGGGGACCGGGATCAGGACTAGGACCGGGACTGGGGGGCGCGGGGCACCGGGATCGGGACCGGGAGGCGTGGGGGATCGGCCCGCGGGGATGGAACGAGCCCTGCCGGGAAGGAGAGCGGGGCACAGCTGGGCTGGTGGCGGGCCGGGAGCTCGGGCCGTGCTCTGCGGCTCCTCGCTGGATCGGGGGCGAGCACTGCACATGGGGACGTCCCAGTGCGGGGGCCGTCCCGGTGCGGGGCCCGTCCCGGTGCGGGGGCCGTCCCGGTGCGGGGGCCGTCCCGGTGCGGGGGCCGTCCCGGTGCGGGGGCTGTCCCGGTGCGGGGGCCCGTCCCGGTGCGGGGGCCGTCCCGGTGCGGGGGCCGTCCCGGTGCGGGGCCCGTCCCGGTGCGGGGGCTGTCCCGGTGCGGGGGCCGTCCCGGTGCGGGGGCCGTCCCGGTGCGGGGGCCGTCCCGGTGCGGGGGCCGTCCCGGTGCGGGGGCTGTCCCGATGCGGAGCCCGTCCCGGTGCGGGGGCCGTCCCGGTGCGGGGGCCGTCCCGGTGCGGGGGCTGTCCCGGTGCAGGGCCCGTCCCGGTGCGGGGGCCGTCCCGGTGCGGGGGCTGTCCCGGTGCGGAGCCCGTCCCGGTGCGGGGGCCGTCCCGGTGCGGGGGCTGTCCCGGTGCAGGGCCCGTCCCGGTGCGGGGGCTGCCGCTCCTCCCCTGCCCGGGGCTAACCCTCGGGACAGCCCAGGCAGCCCTGCAGGGTGTCCGGTGCAGCACTCGGAAAAAGGAAGGTATGGGGTACCGAGAAAGTCGGAGTGTAGCCCTGAACAGCTGGAGAGGGGCTGGATGTCCCCTGAGCCCATAGGTCCCTTGCCAGACCCCGGGCTGCCCTCTCAGGCACCGCAGCTGCGTGTGCGGCTGGCAGCCAGGGGAGCCCAGCGCAGGTAGCTCGTCCTGCCCATGTGTCCTGCTGGGCTTTGGCCGGTCAGGGGCACGGGGATGCTCCAGATAGCTGCACTGCTCTGCAAAATCCCACACCGACCTGCCCTGTCTCTGTCTCCAGCATCCATCAGCTGAGGAACAAGGTATCAGAGGAACATGAGGTTATCAAGAAGAAGGAGCTGGAGACTGGCCCCAAGGCATCCTATGGCTATGGGGGCAAATTTGGAACAGAGCAAGACCGTATGGATAAGGTAACAGCTGTGGAAGGCTTCCTTGAGCCTCAGTGGAAAAGTGCTTTCATCAAAAAGGAAGGGGCGTCCCTGTTTTCTGGCCTAACCCTGAAGGGAGAGAATGGAGAGTTTGCATGGCTGCACAGATTCACACATGTCCAGCTAGCCCATAATCTGCCTGTCTGTAGGATCTGTGAATTCATTTCAGTATAACTCATCTCTATAACTGCATTGCAATGCTCCCTTTAGCTGTGAAGGACTTTCTGTGGCTGTTCAAGCCTGCTGCATAACAAATCTGGTGTGTCCTTACTTGTGCTTGAAGAACTAATGTATAGTAACTCTCTCCTCATATTCTGCATTACAGACCTCATATCTCCCCAAGATAAAGCTCTAGACATCAGATCTGGTCTGTGTTTACTGATAATCATTATCATGCTTCTTCCTGCACCTTTCAACATTTAATGCTTCTTTCTCAGAAGTGAGATGATTAGATTGCAGTAGAGTTCCATAGGTGTGGTCACTGCGGGATTGAACAGTACCAGGATGGCAAGATGAGAAACACTGTCCTCCAAAATTGCCTGCTCTCCCTGCCAGAGCTGTTACAGTCAGGAACTGCACACTGATCCTCAGGAGAAGGGGCCAAAGCTGAACACTTGCAGCATCCTGGTGAAACCAGATAAAGGCCAAGAAGTTGCTCAACAAAAACACCTCACTGTGGTCAGAGTCTGAGCACAGCTGTTTCATTTTGGCACAGGGTGTCTGTGGTTCCTGGCCAGAGCAGCACCTCCAGCAGGGAGAGCAGGATCCTGACCTGGCCTGTGGCCAGGTTTGCTAGCCCTCACTGTCAGATACAGGAACAGGAATGGGTGCCAGACCTCTGCCTGGAGTTCTCAGCTCTGTATGCCTATCTGCACTTTTCTCTTGTCTCCCCTGTGATTATCCACCATGCAACTCCAGCAGCACTTGAGATCAGCTGTCTTTGGGCATCCCACACTTTGCTTGATGAGCTGGCAGTGGGGGGGTGGGTTGTGAGATGCCAGCCCTTGGGGCTCCTCCCGGGCCTCAGAGCAGAGCTGCTGCTGGCAAAGGCCACGTGGAGAGCACGGGCACGATCAGCACAGTCAGCTCAGACCTGTCACCCTGCAGCTGCGAGTGTGTCAGCAGCGTGTGGAGGCAGCTGTGGTGCCTCTGCCTGTCCACCGTGGAAGTTCATGTCACACTCTCTCCTCTCAGTGCGCAGTAGGACACGAATACGTTGCTCATGTTGAGAAGCACTCCTCCCAGACAGATGCAGCCCAGGGCTTCGGCGGCAAGTTTGGAGTCCAGCGGGACCGAGCTGACAAGGTGTGTTGGACAGTGCAGCTGAAATCCATTCCCGTGGCTTGTGCTGCCCATCAGCACTTCTGCATGCCAGACTGTGGCTCAGTGTTCAAAGCTCGGGGCGTGCAGGGTGTGCTGTGGTCTCACTGAAGCACAGCTCACCTGTGGCACAGTGAGGGTAACTGGCGTGCCTTGCTGTGGTGGGTCTGTCCCATCCAGGCACAGCACTGTTTGTCCAGGGGCTGTGGTGTTTGTCCCTGTTTGTCTCTTGGCTGCAGCACAAGAGGGGGAGCCAGTAACAGCCTGGTGCCAGGGGACGGAGGCTGAGACCCGTCTTGGCCCTCGGGATGATTGACAGTCCTTCCCTTCTTGTTCCAGTCAGCACTGGGCTTTGAATACAAGAGTGAGGTGGAGAAACACTCGTCTCAAAAAGGCAAGTCCGTGGGCACATGTGGCCCCTTGACCCTTTGCCAGCTTCTTGTCTGCTCCCAGTATCCCGTGCTGATGCCTGTGGCACAGTCTCCTGTCTCTTGTTTCAGATTCCTGTTCCCAGCCCATCATCCTTGTGGCCCCATCTGCTGCTCTCCTGTCACCATCCTCATACTGTACGTCCTGCTTGTCTCTGTGCTTTGCTTTGGTGGAAACCCCGTCCTGGCTGAGCAGAGCAGACACCCCACCCTGCCATGGATGGCTGGTGCTCCCTCTCCTCTCAGAGCCCTTCATAGAATTGCTCCAGAGGAAGCCTGAGCACTGTAGCACTTGAGAAGGAATTGCTGGAAAAGCAGCCCTGTAAGGAAAAGGCACAGCAATGGATATGAAAGCAAAACCCTACCAGAAAGCCCTTCTGCAGAATTCTGCAGATAATTCAACAAACAGAATAGAAACTAAGGGTATTTTAAATATTCTGCACTCAAGAGAAGATGAGAGGGTGTGGTCTATTGCTGTTTCAGGTAAATGTGAGGAATACTGCACCTTTACCAAGTAAAGAACTGAATCAGGTTCATTTAAAAGGAAACTATAAAAGAAGGAAAATTATTTGAGGCATTCTTTGGGTTGATCTTAAAATAATGAATGGCATGAAGTTGTGCTCCATTAACCTATTCTTGTAGACAGAGGAATTCATCAGGCTGTGTGATGAATGCTCAAGAAATAGAAATGTCAGAAATAGAGTGTTTGGATTGCTTTTCATAAAAATGTGTCCATATGGAAGCTCCAGCAGCAAGATAAGAGTCATAAAATCTGTGTTTACTGAAAACAACTCTCTTAAAGATCCATTTCATAACAGCCCCTTAGGTAGATAATCGTTTAGTCACAATAAGTTTAAGAATTTTTAGGACTTACAGATTAAGTGACTGAGCTTATATCAAACAGAGATCCATTCCGGAATACAAAATATTCTTATATATATTTCTCTAGATCATAGCCTCCATGGATTGGTACAGCTGAAGTTGTCAGAGAAGCCTCAACTCAGTCCCGTGAAATGCAGACCTGTGAGAATAGCATCAGGGAACGGGGAGAGGTGACTCCCATTTACTCCTGAAGGGCAGGATTTAGAGGCTGAGCAAGCAGGTGTCTGAAAGGAGGAGTCTCTGCAGCCAGGCGCCAGGATGGAGGCTGAAATGTCTCAGGAATCAGCCAGTAATAACCAGGTGGTCCTCAGAAAACAGCTGAACATGGTTGGAGTCATTAATGGATCACTGGTTTGGAGATGGAAAAAGGAGGGCCACAAAGCAACTGCTGTGCTCTCACACCATGGCCAGTGTGCCAGGGAGAAGAGTGGGAGCAAGGCTGCAGAACTGGGGGTTCAGCCTTGAGTCCCCAGGGTCAGGTGTGTCCCTGTGGAAGCTGGGATTCCACTACAGCAAAGATAAGCCCTTTTGCCGTTCCTGTGCTCCCAAGGCTCAGTATTTTACTCCTAGCCCTTTCCCGAGGCTGGCAGACCATAGGCTGAAATCCTGGCTCTGGGGGTGGGCGAGGGACTGATGCCCTGGCTGGCAGTGCCCGAGTCTTGCTTGGCTTTGCTTTCATGGGTGACAGAGCTCCCACTGTCCTCAGCACCTCTGTTTTCTTCATTCCTCCTGGCCTGTGTCTCCTGGTGCCCTGACACCCATTTGCCTTGTGCCCACATCCCTGTGGGCTCTCACCCGGGGTGCTCCCTGCCATCCACTCTGTCCCCTTCAACCCTCCACTTTCTATGGCGTTTTCCATAATCTCTGCTGCTGCCCCTTCTCCCTGGGGGCCCTTCCCAGTGCTGTTCCCTATCCTCTCCTCACCTGCCCTGTGCTGAGGGCAGCGTTTGACTCCATACACCACCTCAGATTACTCCAAGGGCTTTGGTGGCCGTTACGGAGTGGAGAGGGATAAGGTGGACAAAGCAGCGGTGGGATTTGACTACAAAAGCCAGGCAGAGAAGCATGACTCTCAGAAAGGTGAGCCACAGCAGCCAGATGGGCTGGGGAAGCTGGGTGAGGTGGAGGAAACTGAGGGAGCTGGGTGTGCTGGAGGGGCTGGGGGAGCTGGAGGAACCAGCTGGGGGGAGAGCAGGCAGTGGCAGGGCTGGAGCTAGGGACTGTGCCCACTGGGACTATGGGGCACTGTGCAGGGCATTTGCAATCTGCTGCAGGAATGGTGGAAGAGCTACAGGGAGCTGTTGGGAATGGACCAGGTGAGGAAAGCCATTGCACATTTCATGGCTGCTGAAAGGAGTTGTGGCTAAAGGAAGAGGAGCAGAAGAGTTCTGTGGGCATAGGGATCTCTTGGGCAGCGTATCACCAGATAAGGGTGAAGGGGAAGCCGAGGCAGGTGCCAATAGCAGGTGACACATCCCAGCGAGGAGGGAGGGCTGTTGCTGCAGCACTGGTGGGGAAATCTGCCTTTACTCCATGTCTTTCTCAAAGTCCTGGGCATGGAAAACCTGTGAGAACAGCCTGACCTCACACTGCTGTCACTTGCCTCCTTCCCTCCCTTGTGTGTTCTCTTCCATGCCCTGATCTGGATCCCTGTGGTTGAAGACTATTCTGTGGGCTTTGGTGGGAAGTTTGGGGTCCAGAGGGATCGTCAGGACAAGAATGCCCTTGGCTGGGACCATCAGGAAGAAGTGCAACCCCACGCATCCCAAAGAGGTCGGGCAATGCTGCCAGAGGTGGCAGCAATTTCCTTGGAGCATGCACAGACCTGTGTCTGGAGCTTGTGGTTCATAAAGAGATCCAGCTGCTGAAAACAGAGTGTGTCCAGCACGTTGCAGAGCAGCTGAGACACAGTGAACCCCAAAGCACAAGGGCAGAGTAGGTGGGAGCTCGGATCAGTGGTGGGCATGGAATGTGAGTCCCTCAGTCAGGACCCCCAGACTCTGCCGTGCTTCCTCTGCGAGGGGCATTCCTGACCATAAGCTCATTGTAGGGGTGAGCCCAGAGGAGTGAGGCAGAGCAGATCCCAGGAATGCCCTGCGTGCAGCACGTCTGGCCTCCCTGAACAGGGCCAGCTCCACTCCAGTGGGGTGACTGGCCTCACCCTGGTGCCTTGGGCTCAGGTTTGGCAGCTACAGCCTTGCACACCTGTGCCTTCAGCTGAAAGGAGGGAGGGATTAGTCCTAAAAGACACTGTCCAGAGTACTTAGCTTTATCTGTATCTCATCACATGTGGAACTAACCAGAGATAACACATGCAAATTCCTTTCACTGGTCACAGCATAGTGGAGTCAGAGGTGCACACAAAATACAAAATAGTATAAAATAACATTTTTCCATACAGACTATGCCAAAGGGTTTGGAGGCCGTTATGGGGTCCAGAAGGATAGAGTGGATAAGGTAAGACATCTGCAACCTGCAATTGCTTCCTCCTAATCACTGCTTTTTGCTTGGCTCAAAGAGAAGAGTGGAGGTGAGGTCCCAGTGCACAGCTGTGGCAAGAAGGAGCTGGCTGAGTGTAAAATACCAGAGAGTGTAGAGGGATGCAGCCTGGGGAACTGTTGTGCAGGGAATTCCTCATGGCATTCTGTTACTCCTCACTTCTCTGCTGTGTTACCCTCTGCAGGTTTTTCACTCCTGTCAAGGAGTGCCTCGTGATCTGTTCAGGTGCTAAATCTTCCTGCACACCTTGACAAACTCCAGCAGGGATAGGATTGGCATAGATCAATCTGCTGTGCATAAGAAGAACTCACCAAGTTGCTGTTTCGGGTTTTTTGTTTGGACTGACACCAGGCAAAGCCTCATCTACAGTCACATCTCAGACTGAGAGGAATTGCCTGGGATCGATTCTGTGCTTTGCACGCTGTTCTGAGGGCTTGGTCTGTAGAGGGGGTTTCTGCCAATGGGTGGTGATGTGTATGGATGTGGATAGCCTAAAAGATGTGAATCCTGGGGCTTTGGGGTGTTTGGAAGAGGCAGTGAGGGTGCCTTCCCTGAAACCTCCTTCCCCTGCTGGGGACACGGTGCTGTGGGGAGGATACAAACACATTGAAGCAACCCACATGGTCCTGTCCATGCTGCATGTGTAGGCTGGGCCAGCAGCAGACAGGAAATGTTGTCCTGCTCTCAGAAGAGATCGGTGCTGTCTATGAATTTAACAACAGCAAATGGAGGGGCACTGACACAAGGCACATCTTGTATGTGGTCAAAAACAACATGCAAAAGCAGATGAGGACTTGGTAAAAGGGCTGTGGGTCCTTTGGAAAGCAGGATGCAGAGAGAAGATAAGTAGCTCTTGTTTGGCGCAAAGTGAAGCTGAATTTGTGCATTTTGAGATTACTGAAGCGTAAAGAAACATGGTAGAAAATAAGGATTGGTAACGAATGGTACTTAAATACCATTACTTAGATAGTAACTAAGGTCAAGTAACTAAGTTTCAGGTTGCCTGGTCCTCAGGAGTGGAGAAATGCTGAATTCACTGCACCAGAGCAGAGCATAACAGACCCTCAGGCATCCTGAACTCCCCTTTGGTAAAGTTCTGGATGCTCAGTATCAGACTAAGGCTCACTCAAAATACAAATGCTATCATTCACACAGCATGTCCAGGCCTCTGCTGTGACCTGCGGACCCCTGGTTCTGAGTCTGCAGGTTGGTTTGCCTGCTCAAGTGTTTTCTGCAGGGAGGGCGGAGCTGCTTTCGTGGCTTCATGGCTGCAGTTGCCATCAGCCCATTGTGACACCTGCAGGCAGCACCTGGTGTAAAGTCTCAGGCTGACAGTGGGTCCTACCTGCTCGGTCCTTCTGCATGAAGTGGTTTTCTCATGCAAGCAGATAAACCCTTAAGCCTCTTCTATCTCACTTTGGTTTTCCTGCAGCCTCCTGCACCACCAATACTATTCCCAGTCCAGCCTCTCTCAGTACCTCCTGGAGCCAGCGATGCCACAGGCGTTCACACACAGCCGTGGGTGTCCAGCCTGTGCCACTGCACGCCCAGGGCAGTGAGGCAGCTGTGCATCCAGCAGGGAATGCCCTCATGCCACGGGGAGTGCAGGGATGGATGTGTAGTGTCCGTGGGCCTGGGAAGAGGCATCCTGCCAGACATCTCCCCGGCTCCTTGCCACGATACAGGAAGTGCCCCCAGCCCTGCAGTCCTGTGCCACTGCTCAGCCTCCCTCGCTGGGCTCCACAGCACCTTTCCAGCTCTCAGTGCCACCTCTTGGGCAGGGACACCTGTGTCCTTGGCTGGGGGGCAACAGGTACGTCCCCAGGACAGGGAGGGGACAGAAGTGGGGACTGCAGCCAACAGCCTCCCCTGGGCTAGGGCAGGAGTGCAGGTGAGGACACACATGCCTGCGAACAAAGTTTGCCATCACCAGTACCCAAAGCCAGCACTGGCAGTGCCCAACAAGCCGAACAATTCTTTCACTTCCTCTTGCAGAGTGCTGCTGGCTTTGATGAGATGGTAGCTCCCACCTCCTCCTATGAGAAAACAAGACCCCTGGAGGCAGGTGAGTACCAGCCCTGGGCTTAGAAAGCTGTGGGCCTCAGCGTCCCCCTGTGGCAGCATGCTGGCAGGTGTGTGCTGTGGTGGCATGGAGGTTTAACCTGTGCTGGAGGGCAGGAGAAGTTGGCTGAACTGCAAGTTTCTCTGGAAGAGGTACAGGTCTGGGCTTTTCCTGGATGCTTGAGGTGGTGAAAGAAAGACGTGGGGCTGAGTCAATCAGCTGTCTCCTCACAGGAGCTTCCAGTGGCACCAGCAGCCTGCGGTCGCGGTTTGAGCACATGGCCAGGTCGGCAGAGGAGGAGCGGGTGAGGCAGCAGCCCCAGGAGCCCCGGGTGCCTCGGCAGCAGGTGAGTCAGGGCTGTCTTGCCATTTCCTCCCATGCTCGTGGCACAGACCTTTCCTCAGAGCCTTGTAGCTCCATGTCCTTCTATCTGGTCTCTCGAGGGTCACCTCCTGCCTAAACTGCTTCCCTGCATCTGCCAGGAATAGCCACTGAGTTTCACTGTTGGCACGGGACTTTCCTTTTCAGCACACCAAACACTCATATAAGTACATACCTGCAACAACCATGGTGCCTGTGCTCTGGCCTCAGCTTCTTTTGCCTCTGGTGCGTGGCAAACAGTGTGGTTACTGCTATCCCAGCAGTCTGTATGTGGGATGCATCCCAGCAAACTGGAGATGGCAGCCAGCCCCTGTGTTTACCTGTCTTCCCACCTGGTGCTGTTCCTGCACTCAGAGGACAGAGGGGTGTTAACAGTGAAACTGTCTCCCCACCATGCTCCTTTTCAGGGCTGCCTGACTGTTGTCACCAGCCTGAGAGTGCCCAGGCCCAGAGCAGGTTTGTAGGTGGAGGAAAATGTTCTGAGTTGCTCTGTTGGGGAATGTGAACAGCCATTGTTCAAAGGGTCTGATGGGTTTTCTCCAGCAGGAGATCCCTCTGAGAGAGAAGGAGCACACTGGGGCAGCCCCTCTAGCCATGCCAGCAAGAGTACCCAGGACCACTGCTGGGGACCAGCCCATGCCATCAGAACAGGTGCCAAGGCAGCCTGGGGGAGCTGGGGAGGGGAGCAGGCAGAGGGGATTGCACCTGAGAGGGGCTGTGCTTGATGTGCAGCCCTACAGGAAGATGTGGAGCACAGGCACGGGGTGTGAGAGGCTTTGGAAGGGTAAGGGGGGGGCATTGGGATTGGACATGGCTGCACAGCACCTGACCTCATGGGACAAGACCTGGGACTGGGTCTGTGGTACTACCATGGGCTGTAGTGAAGTATGAGCAGAGTTGAAACACGAGTCCTGAGAGCAATCCCAGCTGCTGGTTCAGCATGGCCCGTGTAGCTCAGCTGTGTCCCTGGTGTGAAGGGGATCGTGCTCCATTTGTGCCCTGGCAGCAGGGAAGAGGCTGCCTTGTGTCAGGTGCTGGCAGTCAGGGAAGCACTGCCTGTGGGGCATGGTTTGCAGGTGACCTTCCTATCACTTTCCCACTTCATGGCAGGAAGCCAAAAGGGAGGATGAAGAAGTACCACCCACTTTGCCACCAAGGCCAGCAGATCTGGATGCAGAGCTGGGCAAGGACCCCAGCCAGGACTCTGCAAGTTTGGATGTTGATGGAGACTATGAGGAGCTGCCAGAGCCCTCTGACTACTATGACATTAGCAGTGGAGGTGCTGAGTATGAGGAGCTGCCAGCCCCACTGGGCAAGCTGGATGCCACCTGTGACTTTGGAGGAGATGGAGGTGAAGACTATGAGGTGATCCTTCCTCAAGAGCCCAGGCAGAGCCAGCCCCACCTGGGTGAGTACTGATGGAAGAGCCCAGGTCTTGGGAAGCTTGTACCTGTCCACTAACCTCACTGGATGTATGGGACAAACTCCAGAGGGAATTTTTATCTTGAAGTGTACTGTGGTCAGGATAACAGCTTCTGAGACTTGGTTGTGTCCCACTCTCCTGCCCAGCTCTAAGGTGCAGATGAGCTGCATGGGATGCTGGAGCAGATAGCAGGAATCTGCTGGATGGGGTGTGGGCAGGAGGCTGCCAGAGGCTCGGGAGAAGCTGGATGTGCACCAATGCTCTTGCTGCAGTTCCCTGGCACCGGCTGCCAGTGCTGCACTGGGGCCCGGGGCTGCCTCTGGTTCAGCCCATTCCTCACATGGCTAGTGGAGCGTCCTGGTGTGAGGAGTGCAGGTAGCCTTTGCCCCAGCACAGGAGCAAACAGCATGGGCTGCTGGTGGTGCTTCCTTCACAGCTTGGCTGGTACTGGAGATGGCAAGTGAAGAGGTTGGAGTTATTCCCAGCCTTTTTCTTGAGAGAGGGGCATGAAAGATCAGGACCCAACTGTCTCCTTGAAAAAGGGGAGGGAAGTCACACCTTGCTTTGGGCTGTGGTGCAACTCTCCTTGCTGACAGGGTTTGGATGTGCTTCCGCAGAGCTGGGCTGGAGGGTGGCACTGCCCAGCACTGTGTGGCTGCTTCAATCTGTCTGTCCTGTCTGTCTGTCTGTGCTGTGTCCTGCAGGGAGCACTGGCGGTGCCAATGAGGGGCAGAGACCCGGGGTGTGCGCCGTGGCTCTCTACGATTACCAAGGAGGTGGGTCTGCCCTCGGGGCTCAGGGAAGGGCTGTGCCCCGGCAGGGCTGTGCCGCGGGGACGTGGGGAAAGAACTGTGGTTTAGTAGTTTAAATTTCTTCCTTCTGGGAAGCAGAATGAGACCTGGCTTGGGAATTGTTACGGTACAGGAATGGAATTCTCCAGTTTAGTATTCCCAGTAAAAAAACCAAAAACATGTGCCACTTCTCCTCTCCAATTGGAGGCACAAAAAGGCAAAGATCAGAGGTTGATATAAGAACAATTTACTGGAAACAGCAATAAGAAAGCGAACAGTAACAGCAACCATGTTAATAACAAAAGGTATAAGAAAATAAATTAAGTATTCACACGGAAAAACAGCCAGAAGTAGGCAATATTGGATGGCTCCTTCCACCACATTTTCTCAATTAGAAGGAACTCCTTCTTCCTTGGAATCGAGAATCCCTTTCCTCCACCTCTGGCAATGACATGAGGTGGTACAGAATAACCTCTGTGTCTTGGTCATGGCCCCTCCCAACTACTGTAAAAAATTAGCCTTGTCCTGGCCCAAAGCAGCATAAGAAGAGAGAAACTTCATCTTTCATCTGTGAGGTTTTGCTCTTCCTCTGCTTTTTGTGTGCTATTGGATGGGGGTTGGCTGAGGTAAACTCTTGGGGGTTATCAGAGCACTTGTTCTGTCTTCTCCTGCCTGGGAGAAGGTGGGAGGAAGAATGTGAACCAGCTCTCTCTGGGGTTCTCGTTGCATTGTGACTGTCTTTTATTGGCAATTTTTGCAGATGGAGATGATGAGATCTCTTTTGATCCTGATGACACAATCACGCACATTGAGATGGTGGATGAAGGCTGGTGGCGGGGACAGTGCCATGGCAGAGTCGGCCTCTTCCCAGCAAATTATGTGAAGCTTCTGCAATGAAATGAGCACAGTGCAAGCTGCTGCCTTCCAAACTTTTGCCTCTGCTGTACTTTGACACCAGCCAAATGCCAGGCACCCACAAAAATCACTCAGGTACCCTCCCCTGCCACAGCTGGGCAGAGGAGAGAAAAATTTAATAAAAGCTTTGTGAGCTAAGGACTGGGAGAAAATACTCCAACTGCAAAACAGCTTCAACTTAGAGGTATAAAGTGAATTTATTACTAACGGAGTCAGAGGAGGAAAATGAGAAATAAAATAAGCCCTTAAAACACCTTTTTTTTCCCCCAAATCCCTCCCTCCTTCCCACCAACAGGGAGACAGGGCGTAGGGGTTTTGGTCAATTCATCATTGAGATTTTCTTCCACTACTCTGGAAGAGGAGTCTTTACCCTGTGAGACTGTGGGGTCCTTCCCACAGGAGACAGTTCTCTGTGAAGTTCTCCACTGTGGGTCCACTCACATGGGCAGTCCTCCCAAAACTGCTGCAGTCTGGCTCACTCTTCCACAGGCTGCAGTCATCCAAGGACAGGCTGCTCCAACCTGAGAGCAGAGACCCTCTCTCTACTGGGTCTGCCACTGTGGAGGATCACAGCCTCCTCCAGGCATCCACCTGCTCACATCTCTGCATCCCCCTGGATCCCCGTGGGCTGTGGGTGGATCTCTCCATCCCCATAGATCTCTGCATCCCCCATGGATCCCCATGGCTGCAGGGGCACAGCTGCTTCACCATGGTCTCACCAGGGCCTGCAGAGGAATCTCAGCTCTGGTGCCTGGAGCACCTCCTGCCCCTCCTTCTTCACTGACATTGATGTCTCCATGTTGCTTCCCTCACATGTTCTCACCTCCTCCTCTCTCTAGCTGGAATTTTAATTGCTCCTCCCTTTGTTTTGACTTTGTTCTGAAATCTGTTATCACAGAGGTGTTACCATCACCTCTACCTGGCCCAGACTTGGCCAGCAGCATGTCCATCCTCAGAGCCATCAGGGACTGGCTCTGCTGGACGTGGTGGAAGCTTCCAGCAGCTTCTCACTGGAGCTACCTCTGTGGCCCCCCGCTACCAAAAACCAGGCCATGCAAAACTAACACATCAACCTCTTGCCTCTGTGAATCACATATTTAAGAAGAAAATCAAAACAAAGTGGGCACAGGGTTGTTTTTTTTTCTAGCCAGAGAAGAGGAGGAGAATATGTGAGGGAAACAACATGGAGACACCAGGGTCAGTGGAGAAGGGGAGGCAGGAGTTACTCCAGGTGCCAGAGCTGAGATTCCTTTGCAGGCCACGGTGAGACCATGGTGTGAAGTGTTTTCTCACAGTCCTTATCTCAACTTATGAACCCTTCACGTCATTTGTTTCCTTCCTCTGCCCAGCTGTGCCAGAGGAGGGTAGGTGAGTGACTTTTGTGGGTGCCTGGTGTTTGCCCAGTGTCAAATCACGGCAGCCTCTCTCTGCTTCAGCCTTTCCCATGTTATCAGCTTCATTTGGCTCAGCTTGCTACATCCACATCCAGAGAAATATCAGGGAGTAAACTGGCAGTGCCAGAGGGAATGTTTTGTCTTATGCCCAAGATGATTTTGATTCCCATCCCCTTCCAGGTGGGAAAGGTGGGATGGTTTAAGGGCATAGTGAAATATAAGGTGTCTTCTATCTGGGCTGCCCCACCTGTCAGCCAGCGAGTCTGCAGGAGTGTGTCCTGTTCCTGTGGAGCAACCCCCAGAGCAGAAATACCAAATCTAGTCCAGGTAAGGCAGAAGGGATGTGAGCTGTGGGACCTTTGTCAGTTGCTGTGGCCCTGGATCTCATCCTGGTCAGGGAAAAGAGCAATGGGAAAGCCACATTTGTGTTTTTTCCAAGGAAAGGTTTCCATTTTTAGGATAAGCCATGTTTGCAACACGGACCAGAGAAACATGAACATGGTCTGTGTGTCCCTTTTGGGCACAGGTGTGTCTGTCCCTGGGAGCTGTGCCCTCCCTCACAGCTTCTGCTCTGGCCTGGCTCAAACTGTGTCCTGTGATTCTGTGACAGCTCGTGTACTCTGTGCCTGCTGGAGGCTCGTGAAAGGGCCCCTGACTCTTCATCACAGATGTGAGGGAAAGGCTGAGCAGCTGGGAATCAGGACCATGGCAGAGCAGGTACACACCTGGGGTGTGCCATGAGTGAGTAAACAAGAAAGAGAGAAGAAGAAATAAGCAAAAAAGCAAAGCTCAGCCCAGCCCCCTGTGCTGTGTCATCTTCCCCAGAGACTGGGAGAGACTGGGCAGAACCTGCAGGTAAAGAGGGGAGAAAAGATGCTGAACCTGGGAAAATAGAGGAAAGGTGTTTCCCCAGATGTTTCTTTAATCATTATCTTGGCTTTTCCTTGTTATCTGAATCAGTAACTAAAAGTTTGTGTTACAGTGAAATTCCTCAAGCTGAGAGGGTACTGCCCGTGATGGCAGGGACTGAGGCCAGGCCTGGGCTGGGATCAGCACTGATCTCCCTCTGAAGTCTTTGCTTTCCTTCTTCCCAGGCCAAGCTGTGTCGTCCCCTCCAGTGCTGGCACAAACCTGCTCAATTCTTCCAAGAGCAGGTCAAGTTTAGGCCCAAAGCTCACCAGTCCCTGTGAGAGGCTCTGGCCCTGTTCCACACTTGAGGTGTCTGCAGCTGCCTGGGCTGGACGTTTTGCAGCAGCACCTGGGGCAGAACCTGCTGCAGACACACAGCTGTGACCAGCCCTGTGCACAGACCTGTGTTCCCCTGTAGACCCACCCCACAGGGACCTGCAGCTTCTAGGAAAAACCAGGGATCTCAAACTGCCCTTCACAGCTGTACTGAGGTGCCACATTGTCTCAGTTTGATTGGGAGACTCATTTATTGCTGTAACACACACCCATCAGCATGGAATGGCCGCGGCAGGGAGGGGCCATAAAGCTCACCCAGCTCCGTGCCCTTGCCATGAACAGGGATGTCGCTCACTACACCAGCCTGATCTAGGCCCGTCCCGCTCAGCCCAGGAAACTGCCAGGGATGGGACAAGCACCACTGGAAAAACAAAAAATCACTTACTGCATATTTACAAGGAAGGGAAAAAGAAAATGGAAAAAAAACAAACCAAACCAAAACAAACCCACTTTGATAAGAGCCCTCAAAGCAGAGTTACTTGCGACACTCCTTAAGACTTGGACACCAAAAATCAGTTTTGACACTGTCTCTGCATCAAACACCAAGTGTTTCAACCTCAGGTCTTTGATAGAGTTTGGTGGACAGCTTTAGATTCGCACAATAAATTCTCTGTCTGGGGCAATGGGCTGCCCAGTCTGAGCACCTGTGCTGAGGTACAGCCTCAGGTCCAGGGCAATGTCAGGTGACACCCACCAGGTACCTGAACCGAGGTGACTGTGAGGTGGTGTCATTCTGTGACAATCCTGCGGGGAGAGTTCTCTGGCAGTGTTCAGAAGGGCCCTTTCCCAAATGTAACCATTGCAAGCGGGTAGGAAAAACACCAAAACTTCAAAAATGTCGTGTGAGCCAGGAATTACCAGTTAATGATATTCCCAAGGAATATCCAGAAAGGAAACGGCAACATAAAAGAAGAAAGGTGAAAAATAGTTAAGTTTAATAGTTACAAGAAAAACACACGTATCTGAGCAAAACCTCCAGGAATCAATAAAACAACCGACAAAATATCAATGACGTATCAACAGCACTGGGGACAGCAGCTCTCAGACCTGTGTGAAGACACACGGGATCCTGAGCTGATCCACTCTGGACACTGCTGAGGACAGGGACAGCAGTGATGTCCTGCAGAACCCTGGATCTGTACCTGGAACAGAACAGCGACCATTTGATCCCAGGCAGGAGGAGAAGGGAACACGAACACAGAGGAGTTTAACCATGGCAGCTCTGGGCAGTGCTCTCCACCACAGAGCATTATCATCACCACCCAACACCTCATGGAGTTCTGGAAGCACCTGGAGAGTCCCTGCCTTGGCTCTGTGATGTACCAAGGCACTGGCACATCTCAGCTCAGCTTTCCTGCCCCGAGCACAGCACAGCACACCTTCCCCAGCCTAAGCATTTGGGACTGCTCAAAGGAAATTCCCTCAGTACAAGGCACTGTAACTGAAATGGCAGCGCTGTAAGGAGCCTGCAGGGAGACAGCATAAATGAACTGAAATCCCGTCCAGGAATACATCTGACATGGCATCACAGAGAGCACAATCAGCCTGCCAGGACCTGGCTCTGTACCTCCCAACTAAACCCTCCTGCACCACCCTATCATCATTCCATTACATATCCGGGTAATTCAATGGCCTTGTCCGTCCCATTTCCCAAGGACAGGGAACTGCCTCGGCACCCAGTCAGGCCATGGGCACTGAGGGCTCCAGGCGATCTCACATGAAGAGCTACTGACAAAGCTCCTCATTTCCCAGCCCAGCTGCAAGTGAGCAAGGACAGGACAGTTCATCTTCCCCTGCTGATGCCTTTCTTCATGCTCTTTTTCCTTCTTTTCTCCCTAAGGCACTGTGGGAACCGCCAGCAGGGAGAACCTGAGACTTCCTATCAGCAAACCCAGGCCAATCCCATCTGGAACAAGCAACTCATCCTTCACCCGGCCCTTGGCAATTCACCTGTCTTGTTCACACCCAAACAAGCTCAGGGGGCCAGTGAGCTGCATGGCCAGACTATCAGCATAAGCACTGCTGGGGGAATTCTTCCTACAGCACCCCACCAATAATCTGATTCCAGGTGGCACAACCTCATCGCAGGCAGCACAGCGTGCACAAGGCTTTCCCTCTCCCCCACGTCCTGAAACACAGCACAGCTCTGTATCTGGCGCCCCAAGAGTGCCCACAGATGCTTCTGGGCCAGCACACCGGGCCCTGCCAGGGGTAGCTCAGGTCACCTCTGCCTGCCGTGGCCCGAGCACGCGGTGCACACGCTCCTCGGCGCTGTAGTACAGCTGCCCACGCCGCAGCTGGGGCTCGTCCTGCTCGTACCAGCGCTGCTCATCAAACTCGGGGAAGAAAAAGGCAATTTCTCTGCTGGCTGAGGCAGGCGAGTCTGTCAAAAGACAGGGAAAGGCAATGAGAGAGAGAGAGATCAGTCTGCCACCACAAACACATGCTGGACTCCAAAGGCACCTGGCTAGGCTGCACCTGGCCAGGTGTGCATAGGGTCTGCAGAAGGGAAATAATTGTTCACTTGGAGCCCTCAAGCTAAAGCAAAGGCAGACAAAGAACCATCCAAGAATGCCAGGCCTACCTGAGCCATGGGTTGTGTTCCTAGTGTCTGTGAGACCGTAGGCACCTCGGATGGAGTCCGGGTCACTGTGTCGGGCTCGGAACACTTTAGTGGGTCCCATCAGGGATCTCCAGAGAGGGACAGCGTTCTCATGGGCCAGGATATAAGCCCACATGGGGCCACTGCGGCAAGGGCCCAGGAAGAGCAGGAGAAAAGTTTTTATAAAGAGTTCGTTACAAATAAGTTATTTATTCGTCCTTACAAACCTGCACAGTACAGCTGCCGTGGGCTGTCACGCCGGGCCCTGGCGTGCCCTGCCAGGCCATGGGGAGGGGCACAGCCCTCCCACAGCATCGAGCCCACGGCGGTGACACTGGTGACCCACTCCACCACCTTCGGGGGGTGCCACCCACGCGGTACCACCGCTGTCACAGCAGGCTAGGATCCCGGCACTCCCCCCCGCACAGCCCAGCGAGCCCCTCACACACGGGTCACCCGCAACGCCCCGCACACCCGCGGCACGGACCTGGCCATGAACTCCACCAGCCGCTGGTAGAAGAAACGCCCTGCGGAGAGACACGGACCGAGTCGGCACCGGCCCGGGAGCACCGAGCCGGGTCAGCATCCCGCTCCGGCAGCCCCTGAGGCTCGCTCGTACCTGCGTGCTCCCGGTAGAAGCGGCGGCTCTGCTCCGGGCCGCACCGCAGCTCCTTGGCGCGGACAATGAGGAACCGGTGCCGGAGGATGGCGGCGTGCACGGCCTGCGGGAAGAGGCGGCGCTAGAATGGCGGACCGTGGCGAGGCCGGCTGTGCTGTGCCGTGCCGTGCCCGGTCCGGTGCGGTCTGGCCCGGCCTCACCTCGCGCACGAGCGGATGGGCCACGGCGTCCGGCTTGAGCAGCGCCAGGGTGAGCTGCAGCCGCCGCGCTCCGCCCCGCGGGGCCGCCACGGCCGCCATGGCCGCGGGGAGCGCAGGGGCGGGGCCGGGATGGGGCGGGGCCCGGGCCCGGATGGGGCGGGGCCCGGGCCGGGATGGGGCGGGGCCGGGCCGCGTCGCGCGGCAGCCGGGACGCGCAGGCGCTGCTATGGCGACGGCGGCGGAGGAGCAGAGCCGGGACGCGACCCGGGAGGAAGGCCCGGATGTGGCGCGGGATGAGGCCGCGGCCGGCGCTGAGGAGATGGTGAAGATCATCTGCCTGGGCGACAGCGCCGTGGGCAAGTCCAAGTGCGTGGGGCTCGGGGGTCCTGCGGCTTCGGGCGGGGCAGCGGCGGCGCCGCGGGCTGACGGCGGCCCGTGCTTTCTCCGCAGGCTGCTGGAGCGGTTCCTGCTCGATGGCTTGTATCCTTGCGAAAGGGGAAGCGGGGGAGCGGTGCGGGCACGACGGGAGGCGGTGCCGGCCTGGCCCGGTGGTCGCGGCGGAGCGGGGTCTGCGCCTCCGTGAGCTCCTTAACGCGCCGCAGCCGCCCCCAGCAGGTGTCCACGTTCGCCCTGACGCTGTACCAGCACCGCGCCCGGGTGGGCGGGCAGGAGATCCGCGTGGGTGAGTGGGGCCAGCCCGGGAGGTAGGGGATGTTCCCGGCCATAGGCGGTGCCATGGCAGAGGGAACAGCTGGGAAGTGGAGATCCCCTCGGTCTGGGTCTTGGTTAGGTGTTTTGATAGACGACGACATCGTGACAAATCTGGTGCCCTTCTGTGCCGCGGCTGCAGCATAGGTGGATGGGGCAAAGTGATTGCCATCATCACCCTGGGATTGGCAAAGTGTACGGCACTGTCCCTACGATGTCCTGGGCTCTGAGCTGGAGAGATAGGGATTGAATGGATGGGTGGACAGTCGGAGGATAAAGAATGGTCTGGATGACCGCATGGAGTCACTAGTCATGGCTCATTGTTCTTGTGGAGACCTGGACAAGTGGAGTCCCTCGGGGTTAGGGCTGGAGCTGACACTGCTCAACATCTTCGTTGTGACATGGACAGTGAATGCAAATATGGTCTGATGTATTTTGGGCAGTTTAAAGAAGTCACTGTCCAGCAGTGAGACACAGTCCAGTCAGACACAGTATCAGTGCAAAAGAATCCCTAAGGAAACTGGCTCATCTGGCTTTGGGTACTGCGCCACACTTGGGTCCAGCTGACAAGAGGTGTGACTACACTGAGGTGCTTAACTGAAGCTGTGCCAATTTATACAGCAAACCAGACTCAGATGTGAGCCTACAAACCCAGTGAGAGGTGGAGGATCTCCACCTGAGCTGCACCAACAGCAAAAGGCATGGTGGTGTCTAGGTTTGCCCCATGATATCTAGTGCACACAAAACTTCATGGACTGGGACCTTCTTTGCCTCTGGCTGCCTTACCTTCAGCATTTCAGAGTGAGTCTTGCCCCTGGGAGAGTGGAGTCAGGTGTCTGTGAGAGGAGCTGGAGCATTTCCCATGGTAGGGCCCTGGCTGACTATTACTGGGTCAGAAATCAGCAGTGTCCAGTAGTTTTTAGAGTTTTAGGTAGTTTCCTGTTGTCATCCCTAGTGACAGAGTGCCAGACATTGCTACTGCTGTTTGCCCTTCTTCCTGTCTTGGTCCTGCTGTCCCATACAACTGATGTCACTGGTGGCTTCTCCTTTGTTGGGTCAGTGCCAGCACAGCCCACAGCCAAACACAATTTCTTAACACTCCTGTGTCCCTGAGCAGGTGGGCTGGCTCTGCCTCCTGGGTGTAAGCTGTAAGAAAACAGAGCTCGGTGAGTTGTGTCATTCTGAGCTGTTTTTGCATTGCAGACTTCTGGGACACAGCCGGCCAGGAACGGTTCCGGAGCATGCACGCCTCCTACTATCACCAGGCCCATGCCTGCATCATGGTGAGGGGGTCTCAGCCGGGGGATTTGGACTCAGGATGGTCTCAGTGACACTTGGCCTTTGTGTTACTTTTATGGCTACACTGCCATGTGTTCCTTGTTTCTCTCCTAGATTGTTTTTTCTTCTCTCACCAGATAAACCCCCTGTAGATGGACCCCCTAAGATGTAGCTAACCCCCTGGTTAGCTCTGGTCTGTCTCTCCTGGTAATACATTCCTCTATCCCCTGGCTCTGCTGTCTTCTTAGTGTCCTCATGTTTGCTCCTGTTCCCAGTTTTGTTGGCTCCTCACCTGTTCAGATCTCTTGGTTTGTCCTGTCGCTCTCACTTTCCACTCTTCCTCACCACTTGGATGCCCTAGTGATTTTCATTGGTGGTTCAGTTGTCAGAACAGAGGAGACCACATCTGATCCTGCTTGGCACAAACCGTTCTCAGTGCCAGCTCCCTGTGTGGGTGGCAGGGACTTGTACAGGACACCATGACAATGTAAAGGACATCAAGGGGCTGTTTCCTGCTAGCTGGGCTTGGGGATACTGTCTCTTTCTCTTTCACTCTTTTTAATAACACCCAGTTCCCTTTGTCTTTTCTTCCTGGGAACATTCTGAATTCTGTCCTTGTGTTGGTCAGAGCTGTCCTGGGTTGGCCCCACAGATTGGTCAGAGCTGTCCTGGGTCAGTCAGAGCTGTGCTGGGCTGGCCCTGGGATAGGTGGTTCTCTTTTGGAAGGTGTTTGATGTGCAACGGAAGGTCACCTACAAGAACCTGAACAGCTGGTACAAGGAGCTGAGGGAATTCCGCCCAGAGATTCCATGCATTGTAGTGGCCAACAAGATTGATGGTGAGTATACCTTCTGCTCCCAACTTGCCAGAGTCGTGGTGGGATTTGCTCTTGTCCTGAGAACGAATGTCTCTTGTCTGTTGGGTCCAGAGGATTTCCTCAGTCCCCCGGGGCTGGGTCCTGTGCTGACCTCAGCTGCTTGTGCTACAGGTGCTTGTCCTGTATCACCAGCAATTAAAAGTGCAAATTTGATCCATTTCAGTTTTATTCAAGTGTTGTTCTTCCAATTCTGTGCTTACCACACTGCCTATTCTATCCATGAAGAATCCAAAAGTTATTGGAGTGGCACCTGGTCAAAAATGGCAGGAAAAGGAGGCAAAAGCTGTGGCTTCCCTGGATCAGTCAGGGATGGCTTTGGTGCTTGCTGCTCCTTCAGTCTACACAGACTCCTCTGTGCTGAAGTGTCTCAATGTACCTGCTCAAACTGTTCACCTGGCTCTGCTGGAGGCTGGAGCATTCCCTTCCATGGGGAATGCCAGCCAGTCCTTAGTGATTGCTGTCACTGGGCTGGGGCTTGTCTGGGTCAGCAGGGGCTGACGTGTCACACAGAAGACGCCCACCTTCTGGACCTCCTGCCAGGTCTGACTGACCATGTCTTCTTTGTCTGCCTCAGCGGATATGAAGGTGACCCAGAAAAGCTTCAATTTTGCCCGGAAGTTCAGTTTGCCCTTTTACTTTGTGTCTGCTGCTGATGGCACCAACGTTGTGAAGGTGAGATGGGCATTTGACTGCTGTACTTGGTGTCCATGAGGCCCTTGGCAGCCCAGGGACACGGGGCTGCTGTGGGCACAGAGAGTAGAAAATGGTCCACATGAGACACTGGTGGCTATGGAGAGCTGCACAGGGTTTTTTTTCCCTTGGGATGTGGGAACAGTCTCCATCTGCTACAGAAACCCAGTGCTCATGTGCCCCATCCTGTGAGTGATGGGCCTTGTCCTTCCCACCAGCTGTTCAATGACGCCATCAGACTGGCCGTGGCTTACAAACAGCACTCGGGAGACTTCATGGACGAGGTCCTGCGGGAGCTGGAGGTAGGGAAGGCTCTGTCCCTGCTCTGTGGTGAGTCCTGTCAGATGAGCAGTTCTGCCCTTTTTCCACTGTGGCAAACGAGGGAAAGCGTTGCCTCTGCTGGTGATCCTGGAGGCTTTGTGTGCTGCTCATGTCTGGGCTGGGAGGAGGGAAGTGGGAACCATCACAAGAGCTCTCATTGCCCTAGGCGGAGTCTAAAAGAGCCGCAGCAGTTACAGTTGTTGCAGTCTCTGCCATTTCTCAGCAGTTTCTTGTCCTGCTCCTTTCCAGAGCTTTGACCTGCCGAAGACAAGCAAGGATTTGTTGGATAAAGGGAAGAGCTGCACTGAAGAGGAGCCCTCATCTGCCTAGGCCTGGACTCGTAGGCTGGTTTTCCCTTGGCTCTGGACTTCTGGAGCCTGCACAGAGGACAGTGATGTTTCTCGTGCCCTGGAGTTGTGGTGAAGGGCAGCTGGGCCTCTTCCCTTCTTGTGGGAGTCTACCTGGGCAGGATCTTCATTGGCTCAGCCCTCACTGCTGCACATTTCGCTTAGGGGAGGGATGGGAGAATCCAAGTGATTCCACAGGGATGGTCACTCAATCCTACTGCTCCTTCAGGACAGAGCTGGCTAGGAGAAGTGAGCTCTCTTGGACTTGCAGGAAGGATCCCGCCCAGATGCTGTAGTGGTACGTGCTGAAGAAACCAAACACTAAAGGATATTTTTTACTAAGCTATGAGATGGCATCCTCCCTGCATTGCTGCTGAAAGGAGGCAGGTCCCAGGTGGTATAAGGCTACGGCCCAGCCCAGCCTGCTCCCAGCTGAGCTGGTGCTGCCTCAGTCCACCCATGACCTGTGCTGCAGCATCCCTGGGCTCCTATCCCCATTCTGCCCCAGAACAGCCAGATCCCATGGGCTGCTGAGCACAGATTTCTCCTTCCAGGTCCATATAGCTGACACAGGTGGGCTCACACCCATGGGCTGGTTCTGTCCCAGATCGTTGGATGTGGCTGTGGCTCTTGTCTCTGTACGTGTGTGTGCACAAGATGCTGCATTCCAGAGAGCTGGATACACACACATACTTAGACAATCACAGAATCATGGAATGGTTTGGTTTGAAAGGGATCTTAAAGGTCATCTCATTCCATGCCCTGCCATGGGCAGGGACGCCTTCCACTATCTTAGGTTGCTCTAAGCCCCATCCAACCTGGCCTTGGACACTTCTAGGGATCCAGGGGCAGCCACACCTTCCCTAGGCAGCCTGTGGCCAGGTCCTCACCACCTCATGAGTAAAAACTTCCCAACACCTCATTCAAATCTCCCCTCCTCTAGATTTAAACCATTCCTCCTTGTCCTGTCACAACCTGCCCATGCAAAAAGCCACTCTCCCCCATTATTATAACCTGCTTCAGGCACTGGAAGGGGCACCGAAGTTTCCCTGGAGCCCTCTCCAGGCTGAAGAATGAATGCGAACAGCACAGCAGATGGACAGACAGCAGGGACCCTGCGGGTGCACTGAGCAGAGCTGTAAGCACAGTTAATGGCGAACACAGAAACTTTACTTCAACACCTCAGTCATGGCAGCATTGGTGTGGCTGCAGCAGAGCAGCATGGGCAGGACAGAGAAGCCTCTGGCTCCAAGGCTACCTTTGGCTCAGTAGGAAATGCCATGGTCCACTGTAGCCTTGGATCCTGCTCATCCCCCTGCTGCTCAAGCTTTTTTGTCGTTCAGAAACTGCAGGAACTCCTGCAGCAGATTCCAGAATTGCACCAGGATCTGGTGTGGGAATGCCACAGGCACTGATGTGCCTGAGGATGTCACCGCTGGTCTCTGGCTGTATTCAGGGGTCAAGTTGATGTCTTCCTCTGGCTCCTCTGGCTTCATGCGCTGCTCAGGGACTGAGGTGATGTCTGACTCTGGTGCTGGACCAGCTCTTTCTGCTGAGCTCAGGCCCGTCTGGAGCAGGATCCAGTTGTAGAAGTGTTGAGTGGAGGTGTAGATCCCGGGGTGCCTGGCTCTGTCACAGCCTCTTCCCCAGCTGTTCATGCCCACGAGCCAGAAGTAGTCAGCTGTGTTGTCCTTGCAGACGAGGGGACTCCCGCTGTCCCCCTGTGCCAGGAGAGAGGGCTCAGTGGCTGTGGGGGGCTGCTGCCAGCCTCAGGCCTGGCTCCTCTCTCCCAGCCCCGAGCCTGGCTCCTCTCACCCAGCCCAGGACTGGCTCCTCTCTCCCAGCCCAGGACTGGCTCCTCTCTCCCAGCCCCAGGCCTGGCTCCTCTCTCCCCTCCCCAGGCCTGGCTCCTCTCTCCCAGCCCCGAGCCTGGCTCCTCTCTCCCAGCCCAGGCCTGGCTCCTCTCTCCCAGCCCAGGCCTGGCTCCTCTCACCCAGTCCCGAGCCTGGCTCCTCTCACCCAGCCCAGGCCTGGCTCCTCTCTCCCAGCCCCAGGCCTGGCTCCTCTCTCCCAGCCCCAGGCCTGGCTCCTCTCTCCCAGCCCCAGGCCTGGCTCCTCTCTCCCAGCCCAGGCCTGGCTCCTCTCTCCCAGCCCCAGGCCTGGCTCCTCTCTCCCCTCCCCAGGCCTGGCTCCTCTCTCCCAGCCCAGGCCTGGCTCCTCTCTCCCAGGTTCTGCTCAGGGTCTGGAGCCTCCAGCCCTTGGCTGGGAGCACTCGGGGGCTCCCCCATCTCTCCCATGGGTCCCAGACGTACAGAGGACAGATGTTGTGGGGTCACAGCCACCCTTTGAGTCTGCTGGGGGCACTGCATGGGCTTTGTGGGCAGGACCAGGCCTTGGGGACAAGGGGACATAGGACAGGGACCTGTGGGTGGGGAAGGGAGGGGTGGACACGGGACAGGCTGGGCCATGTTTGGGGGCTCCTACCTGGCAGGTGTCGATGCCACCGTGTGGGTACCCAGCACACAGGTTGTCAGCATGAACAGCCCCTGCGTACCACGGGCTGCTGTTGCAGAGCTCCGTGTCCATAAGATGGACCTTGGACTCCTGAAGCGCCAAGGCTGTTCCTGGAGCTGTGGGCACAGAGGGGAATGAACCCCCAGCACCTCCGTACCCATCCCCTCCCCTTCCCTGGTCCTGGCTTTGTCTTCAGAGTGATGTTGTCCAGCTGTGTCCCTGCTGTTGGCTCTGGGGAAGCGACCAGACCCATCTCTCCAGAGGCTTCCCAGGGCCAGCAGGAACTGTTTGGGTATGAAGGGACCTCACAGCTCATCCCATTCCATGCCCCGTCTTGGTGGGGACTTGGCGGACTTCCCCCAGCCCGGGCTGCTCCGAGCTGGGCTGTGCTGACATCCAGAGCTGGGCTCTGTCTGTGCCCAGCCCGTGTCCCCAGGGTGTCCAGCCCATGTCCCCAGGGTGCCCAGCCCATGTTCCTGGGATGTCCAGCCCGTGTCCCCGGGGCGCCCAGCCCATGTCCCCAGGGTGCTCAGCCCGTGTCCCCAGGGTGCCCAGCCCGTGTCCCCAGGGTGCCCAGCCCATGTCCCCAGGGTGCCCAGCCCGTGTCCCCGGGGTGCCCAGCCCGTGTCCCCAGGGTGCCCAGCCCGTGTCCCCAGGGTGCTCAGCCCGTGTCCCCAGGGTGCCCAGCCCGTGTCCCCGGGGTGCCCAGCCCGTGTCCCCGGGGTGTCCAGCCCATGTCCCCGGGACGCCCAGCCCGTGTCCCCAGGGCGCCCAGCCCGTGTCCCCAGGGTGCCCAGCCCGTGTCCCCGGGGTGCCCAGCCCGTGTCCCCAGGGTGCTCAGCCCGTGTCCCCAGGGTGCTCAGCCCGTGTCCCCGGGGCGCCCAGCCCATGTCCCCGGGGTGCCCAGCTCCCGTCAGAGCACACATCCTGTTCAGAACTCACCTCTGGCAAAGTTCCAGCCGGCGATGTAGCAGGATTTCAGCTCTGAGACCCTGAGCGAGGCATCGGGCACACAGCCCAGCTGGATGTAGTCGCTGCACTCCACGGGCTGGTCCAGCTCCAGCAGGGCGATGTCGTTCCTGGCTGTGGCAGGCACGTAGTGCTGGTGCACCAGGAGCCTCTGGATGTGTCTGACGGCGGCCTCGGGGCCCAGCCGAGTCAGATCTGTGGCCCCAATCACAACCTCCCACGTGGAGACGTCCCTGGGGAGCAGATGGAGAGAGGGGTGACAGGGAGCAGAGCCACGGGCTGCTGCAGCCCAGCATTTCCCAGACAGGGAAGAGGCACGTGGTGCTGTGACCTGGGCACCTGCCCGTGCTCTGGGGACATCTCTGTCCCTGCTGTCTCTTACCCAGCCCTGGCGAAGCAGTGTGCGACCGTGAGGACCCACTGGGGGCTGAGGAGGACACCCGTGCACATGTGCCACGTGCCGTTCTCCCACGTGGCCTGGATGCTGACAATGCCGGGCCAGGCCCCTGACTGGGCACTGGTGCCACCCACAGCATGGGACATGTCCTCGGCAGAAGCCACGGAGCTGTGGTCAGAAGCCATGGGCTGGAGCCCGCAGGTCTCTCTGGAAGCGCAAAGCCATCACTGCCCTGCCCGGGGACAGCAGGGACAGAGAATCCCAAGGGGAATCTGTCCCCCCAGTTCTGCCAGGGAACCCCCTGAGTGTCCCCTGAGCCCTCTCCCAGAGCCTGGGGCCACTGACCTGCAGGTGTCCCAGGTGGCCCCCACGGGCCAGGCCAGGGCCAGCAGCACGAGCAGCCACAGCAAAGCCATCGGTGCCAGCGCAGGTGGCAGAGGCAGAACCGAGGTGTCACCTGCAGTGCAGCCACCACCACAGCACCCACAGCCTTCGTGGTGCTCACAGTGCCCCCAGCCAGGGCTGCTGTCACAGAGGAGCCGGTTCTGTGTGCTGGGCATGGCAGGGAGGGGCAGCAAAGTCATAGAGACATGGAATGCTGAGTGGAAGGGACTTTAATGACCATCCAGTGCCACCCCTGTCATGGGCAGGAACACCTTCCACTGTCCTAAGCTGCTCCCAGCCCCAATGTCCAGCCTGGCCTTGAACACTTTGGGGATCCAGGCCATTTTTCTTGTGTCCTATCACTACATGCTCTTGTCCAAAGTATCCCTCCAGCCTTTTTCTAAGACCCCTTAAGTACTGGAAGGGGCAACAAAGTCTCCCTGTTCTCTATAGCTGACCAGCCATAACTCTCTCAGCCTGTCATGCCCTTCTCACCCTGAAAGAACATTTTAAACGTTGTGATCCTTGCTGTAAAACAGCAGTGCTCTGCTAGTTCACCTACAGTCACCTTTTACATCCATTTCACAAAGGCATCTGACTTTGATTAAATACCTCAAGAAATGAAAGTTTCCATTTTTTCCTCTGTAATTTCTTGAAGTATTTTGTGGGAGGATGGCTGAGGGTAAAAAGATAACACTATGAAATTATAGGGGAAAATACAGTTGCTGCTGTCTGGATGGAAGGCGGTCTGCACGCCTCATCTCCTTCACACAACACAATCCAAGAGAATCCATGCTGCCCATGCTATAGGATGAGCCCTGGACAGGGGGGCTCTGGGCTGGGTCTTGTCCAGCCCCTCCAAGTCCTTCTCCCAGGGCTCCTCCATCTGCTCATTCTAAGCCTGGATTGAATCCAAAGGTTGCCCCAGGCACAGCATCTGCACTTGCTCTTGTCAAACCCTCATGAGGTTCCCATGTGCCACCACTTGAGCCTGTCCAGGTGCCTCAGGGGGAGACCTGCCCCACTCAGCTTGGTGTCACCTGCCAATCTGCTGACGATGCCTTCCATCCCTTCATCCTTGTCATTAATAAAGATATTAAATTCTTCCTACACATCTGTGATCTCAGGTTCTTCCTTCCCCTTTGGGTGAGACATCACAGGGGTGTTGGACAGAATGTGGCCAGCAGGTGGGGGGCGGATCCTGCCCCTCTGCCCTGCCCAGGTGAGGCCATACCTGAAATGTTGTGTTCAGTTCTGGGCTCCACAGCTCAGGAAAGACAAGGACCTGCTGGAGAGGGTCAAGGAGGCCACAAAGATGATTCAGACCTTTGGGCATGTCTGTGATGAGAGACTTCAGGAGCTTGGCCTGGTTAGTCTGGAGAAGGCTGAGAGGGGATTCCATCAATCCATGCAAATATCTCAAATCACAGAATCACACAGAACCACAGAATCAATTACACTGGAGAAACCCTCCTAGACCACTGAGTCCAACCTGTGCCTGGTCCCCACCTTGTCAACCAGACCAGACCACTGAGTGATACATTCAGTCGTTCCTTGGACACCTCTAGGGATTGGGACTCACCCTTTCCATGAAGAAAATTTTCTTGACGTCCAACCTGAATCTCTTCTGGCATAGCTTGAGGCTGCTCCCTCTTGTCCTGCCCCTTGTTCCCTGGGAGGCTGAACCTCCTCTGGCTCTACTCTCCTGTCAGGGAGTTCTGGAGAGTGAGAAGGTCCCCCCTGAGCCTCCTTTTCTCCAGGCTAAGCCTCTCCAGCCCCTCAGCTGCTCCTCATAGGATTCACCCTCCAGACCCTTCCCTGGACACACTCTAGCCCCTCAATGTCCTTCTTGAACTGAGGGACTGAGGACTAGTGGCCTCACCAATGCCAGGTTCAGGGGGACAATTACTTCTTCCCCACCAGCTCATTTTTAGGCACATAGGAACAGGCTGCTCCTGCATCTTACAGGTCTCCTTCTTAATGTATGCCCAGCCTTTCTGGAACCCTTTGTTTTAAGGGCTGCTTTCCAAGGGACTTTCCAAATCAGTGTCCCAAACTGGCTGAAATTCATCCTCTGACAGTCCAGTGTAGAGGTTTTGCTGACACACCTTGTTACTTCAGCAAGGATTGAAAACTCTTTCATCTCATGGTCACTGTGCCCAAGATGACTCCGACCACCACATCTCCCAGCAGCCCTTCTCAGTCTGCAAACAGCAGGTCCGGCGGGGCCCCACCCTTGATCAGCTCCTCACCTACTGAGTCAGAAGTTCTCTCCCACACATTCCAGGAACCCCCCAGACTGTCTCCTCTCCATCATGTTGCTCCAGCTGACATCCAGAAGGTTAGACTCCCACAAGAACAAGGGCTGGCAACCACAAAACCAGCCAGCACTTCACAGAATAATTTATCTGCCTCTTCATCCTGGTTGGGTGGTAGAACAGACTCCCACCAGGATATCTGCCTTGCCCTTGATTCTCACCCATGACCAGTCGACCTTATCGCCACTGCCACTAAGCTCAGTGACAGTCAAAACACTCCCTAACGTACAGAGTCATCACACCACCTCTCCTTCCCTGCCTGTCCCTTCTGAAGAGCTTGGAGCCATCCATTGCAGCATTCCACTCATGGAGTCATCCTACATCAGAGCTTTGCTGCTGCACAATGGCCTCTGGCTCCTCCTGTGCTGCCCACACTGCTGCACTGGTGCAGATGCACGTCAGCTAGGCTATCAATTTCTCCCCAACACTGGCCTGCTACCCTCAGCTTCATCTCTAGTGAGCATGGTCTCATGCCCTTTTCCCTTCAAACCTAGTTTAAAGCCCTCTCTATCAGCCCAACCAATTCACAGGTTGGAACCCTTTTGCCTCTTCTAGGGAGATGAACCCCATCTGTCTCCAGCCTGGTGCCGTACAACCCCCCTCATGTTCAAAAAATCCAAAATTCCACCAATGGCACCAGTCTTCAAGCCACTTTTTGATCCCATGGGTTTTCCTGTTCATTTTGGCATTCATCCCTACTACCAAAGGAATCAAGACTACCACCTCTTGTACCTTCAATCAGGCTTGTCCCTTCTTCAGTGCCTTTTAAGTCCTTTTTTGTTATCCTGGTACTTTTCTCATCAACCTCATCCCTGCCGACCAAGACAATGAGCAGTGGGCAGCAGTCAGTGGGCTGAATTAGTCCAGGGAGTCTCTCAGCCATGTCCCTTGCCTGGGCCTCAGGGAGGTAGCAGAGTGCCCAGTGGGATGGGTCTGGTTGGCATACAGCGTTCTCTCAGTTCCCCCCAAAAGTGAGTCACCGACTACAATTACCCTTCTCTCTAAATAACTGTAGCTGTGATCTGTCTGATTAACTGCACTAATCTAGGAAACACATCAGGAACACCTTCTTCTCCACTCTCATCTCCCTGACCCTCAAAATCCAGGACCTCCTATCTGTTCTGTAAGGGCACCTGGAAAGGCAAGGGAAGCCAGGAGGGAATTCCCTCCCCAAGTAGGGACATGTTTCCGTTCCCCAGCTTTTAGGTCTCCTCCTGCCTGATGGCAACAGGGTAAGGGCTACTCTGACTCTTGCTGAGCTTTCGTGCACTGCATTTCTCTCCTGGATGGAAGGGTGCAACTCCACCAGTCTATTTCTCCTTCGCACTCCCTGATAATCCTCAGCCTCTCCACCTCCTCTTTAAGGTCCTCCATCTGTTCACAGCACATGCAGTGTTGTTTCCACTGTCCTCCAGTAGCAACAGTAGGCTCAGACACTCCCTGCAGCTGGAGACCTGGACAGCTGCATGCTCCTTGGCAGCTCTTTCTGGGTCTCCACGCTCCTGCCAGCAATGGCTTTTGCCAGTGTGTGAACTACTGCTGGCTCTAATCAAGTTGAACGAGTGAAAAAAACAATCCCCACCTGAGGTGAGCTCTAGAGTCAGGAGGGTGGCAGTGCCATCCTACACACCCTGCTGCTTGTCCACGTCCCATCTGCCTGCCCAGTCAGCACGCTCTGGGTCCTTGCACTGCCTGGAGCCATTTCGATCTCCCATGCTGCTCCTGGCAATGCCCCCTCTGTGCCTGACTGCTGCCAGAGCTCCTGAGTCCACGTGGAGCTTTGGACTGCTGCTCACGTGTCCACACAAATCTCTCACCTCAGGGGACTGCACTAATCCATACAAATACCTGAGGGGGGATCCCACCAACGCCCACAAATCTGCCACCAATCCCCACGACCCAGCCACCATGAGGATGGTGCCAGACCCAGCCCAGTGGTGCCCAGCAACGGGACAGGGAGTCAGGCCCTGAGCTCCAACACCCCCAGCTCAGCATGAGGCAGAATTTCCCTCCATCATGGAAGGGCCAAGCCCTGGGACAGCTGCCTGGGGAGGGTGCAGGGTCTGCCTACATGGAGACATCCCAATCCACCTGGATGAGTATCACCTGCTCCAGGTGACCCTGCCTGGGCAAGGGTTGGGCTGGATCATCACCAGAGGGCCCTTCCCACTCATACTGTTGTGGGATTCTGTGTGTGATAAATGTGTGTATGTGACACCTGTGTGTGACACCCGTGTGAGAGACACCTGTGTGGCCTGTGTGCCATCCGTGGCAACTGTGTCTGTGTCCACCTGTGCCCACCCACCACCCAGGCCCCTCAGAGATGTGAGTTCCCCCTCAACCCTCCCCAGCCTCAGGGACCCTGCAGGTGTCACCCCTGTCCAAAGGGGCACAGCAGGGGCTGCTGAGGGGGTGTGGGGGGCCATGAGTACATGGAGGGTGGGAACAGAAACATGGGGGCAGGGCTGGGTGGATGGGGCCCCCAGGCCCTCAGACCAATGCCCCTCAGGCCCTGGGATGACTGTGGGGCGTGGGCACTCACCCTGCTGTCCCCCCAAGGATGGGGGTTATGGGAAGGTCTCAGGGTACTCCTGTGCCCTGAGCCCTCCATGCCTCTGTCCCCCCATGCCCCATTGCATGTCCCTGTGCCACATCCCCAAGTCCCGCCCCCCATTTCTGTCCCTGCCAGGTTCCCATCGCCCACAGCATCCCACAGAGCAGAACAGACAACGAGTGGTGTCAGCACATGTTGGGGACACTATCAGGGAGAAACACAGGGGACACAAGTGACACTTGGGCACTGGGGAAGGACAATAAATAACCTTCCCCCCAGGTTCTGCTGGGGTTGAGGAGGAGCTGCAGGAATGGTGACAAGGTCATGGTGACAACTCCCAGTGTCCTTAGGGTGTTCCTTTGCCCCCCCCCAGGTGTCCCTCGCTGCCTACAGGCAGGATCTGGCAGGATCTGGTAGGATTCAGCAGGATACGGTGGTGGCACTTCCCCCATCACGGGACACGGCTGAGACACAGTCACAGGTCACGCACAAGGTCCCCGTGGCTGCCCCAGGCACGCTCAGAGACACCCCAAGCGTCACCCTCAGACCCACGGGGCAACCACAGCCCCCCAGCACCCCAAGGACAACTTGGGAACCCCGGGGACCCCCCAGCAGCACCCTGGGATGGGCTGGGGACTACTTGGGGTGGAGACCCCCAAGCATGGGGCACAACTGCCCCAGGTGGGCTGGGGGCCCCTGGGTGGGTTTTCTTGGGGTGGAGATCCCCAGGCCCAGTTTGTGACCCCGTGGGGTGCCGGGGGCTGTTTTGGGGCACCAGGGAGGGCGATCACAGGTTGTTGAGAGTGAAGAAGTTGAGGGAGCGGTGGGGGACTGTTTGAGGGTGCCGAGAAGGTACCGAGGATTGTTTGGGAGTGCCTGGGTGTGCCCGTCATCCATGGCGGGGAGCAAAGAGGCCACGGGCACAGGGGACAGCTTGGGGGTGCCGCGGGGGTTTGCACATACTGGGAGTATAGGGAGAACTGTTTGGGGGAGCTTAGAGGGAGATCTGGAGGGATTTGGGGGAGCGTCGGGAGGGCTTGGGGGGTCCTGGGAGGCTCTATCGCAGCTCATCGGGTGCGAAGAGCCCCCGGGCGCGGCGCAGCACAGAGTCCCGGGCCGGGTCGTAGGGGTGGTCCTTGGAGGGGATCTCGAGCACCGCGGGGAGCGCCCGGGCATGGGCTGCGACCGCCGGCCGGATCTGCTCCGCCAGGGCCTGCGAGATCAGGATCATGCCCACGTCCTCCCGCGCCAGGAAACCCCTGCGGGCAGGGAAACAAGGAGAGTCAGGGGACACACAGGGCCATGGGCGCCCCAGCGAGGTGGGACACGCTCCTCGGGACCCCTTGGAGCCCCTCATCCCCCAAACACTCCTGGCACCCTGACCCCAGACTTCTGCAAGCCCTCTCCCTCGCCTCCAGGAACTGTGACAGCCCAGACCCCAATACCTGCCTGGTTCATCCTCAGAGACCCCGCTCGGGACCCACAAGACCACCACAGGGACCCCTCAGACACCCCCCAAACCTTGCTGACCCCCTGGCCCTTCTCAGACACCCCCAGAGCACTCCTCAGACTGCCCCGTGCCCTCCCAGGCCGCCTTCCCCCACACACCGGAACGTCTCCTCGATCTCGGCCAGGCTCGTTTCCTTCTCCACCACCAGGAAGTTGGGCCGCCGGTGCTTGTCCAGCTCCCCGATGCCGCCGAGCAGAAACCCGGTCACCGTGTCCTCGTCGCCCATCACCGCGATCAGCTTCCCGCGGCCCGCCATGCCTGGGGCCCGCTGGGTACGGAATCCGCCGGGATCAGGACGCTGGGAAAGTCGCTGCCGGGACCCGGCGGGAGCGGGATGCGCCGCCGGGAGGCGGCTGTCGGATCAGGGGCGCCCGGGACTCAGCGGCTCCCAGCGCCGCTTCCGGCTCCCAGCGCCGCGCTCCCGAACCGCCCCGCCCGCCGCTGCCCCGGCAACGCAGCCGAGGCCCCGCCCACCGCCGCGCGCTGGCCACGCCCCGCACGCCCCCGCGGCCATGCGCACGCGCAGAGCGCCGTGTCCTTGAGGGGTCGCGGGGTGCTGCTCTGCACTGCGCCCCCTACCGGGACCCTCGGAACCCCCCGGGGCCCCCGGGCTGCCGCTGCTCTGCCATGGAATCCCCCCAGCACCCCCTCAGGACTCGCGCATTCTGCTCCAGACCCTCCCAGGCCGCGTCCAGTGTCTTGTTCCAGACCCCACCATCTCACAGCAAGACATCATAATCCCATCCTGCAGCCCCCAGAATCGTCCCAAAACACCCCCAGGAACAGGATGTCCTGCTCCGGACCCCCCTCCCGGGCCCATTATGCTGCCTGGACTCCCAGGACTATCCCCAAACCCTTCTGTGCTGTTCTGGACACCCCGGAATTCTGATGTCCTGCTCAGGACACCCCTAGATCTGGTGTCCTTCCCTAAAGTCCCCCAGGACCCTGGTGAGAGGAATGGCAGATTTGTCTTTACAAACAAATTGTAGGTCTGCTGATAGATAAAACTAGCCCTGAGAGATAGAAAAAACAATGGGAAGGATTCCACTGACTGATGACTGGAAAATGATATTTGCCTTTACAATCTCTAGGTTTGCTGATAAATTAAACTGGATATTGAAAGATGAAGCAGTGAGAAAAACCATAAATTCCATACTAATTGAAAACTAAAAGGGAGGGTTATACATTAGAGGGGAATCTTAGTTATCAGGTGTTCTGGGAAGTCTGTACCTCTCAAGTACCTCAGTGCGTGGGGAAAGAGAGAGAGAAATGCGGCCGGGAAATTGGGATAAAAAGGAGGCTGCATCCTCCAAAAATCTGAGAGACCCCAGGGGAGTGCCCCATGGCCTCTCCCTTTATTCGAGTAAAGTAAAAGGACTCCTCTGTCTCCTTTTTGTACATAAACCTCTGGTGTTTGTGGATTAACTTTCCTGACCCTGGCACGCTCCCAGCCCCACCGCCGCTGTGTCCTCCGCCATCACTCAGACACTCTTCCTCTCCCAGTGCTTTATTGACAGCCCCGGCACGCCCGGGCTGCGCGGGCTCTCAGGCAGCGGTGACACGGAAGGGGCTCCCCGGGACGTCGCGGTCGCCCCAGCGCAGCAGCAGCACGTACTCGCCGCGCTCCCGCACGCTGTAGGTCACCGTGTACACGCGGTTCCCCTCGTGCTTCACGTGCACCTCCTCGCACGGGGCCTTGGGGCCGTGCACCCCCACCAGCAGCATGTTTGTGCCTGGGGGGACGACAGAGGCAGGGTGAACCCTGAGCCTCAGACCGCACGGTCACCCCGAACTTCCTCCCCTGCATCCCAGACCCTCCAGCAGACTCCCCAGCTTACCCACCCCATCCCCTCCCTGGACCCCCAGGCCCCCCCTTTAACCTACCCCATCCTTTCTCAAGACCCCCAGAATTCCCTGAACACCCCACACACCCACCACCTCTCCTCCAAGCCCTCGCAGGACTCCCCTCGGAGCCCCTGGAGGGCCCTGCTGAGCCCCCATCTGCCCTTCCAACCCCGTGCCCCGTCCCAGCCACCCCAACCTCCCAGGACCCCCCGTGCCCCTCACCGGCCTTGCTGCAGTCCACAGTGAAGTGGTTCTTGTGGCCCAGGCGGGCGGCTGCCAGCCCTGGCCCCCGGGCCACCACCTGCCCAGCGTCCGACGGGGCCTTGGTGACCCCCCCAAAGGCGGGGGGGCCCCGCGACCCCGCCCTCACCACTGGCTCCACCATCACTGTCGAGGTCTCATGCAGACTGTGCCCACCCGAGAGCCGTGGGCCTGGGGAGTACAGGGGGGACACGGTCAGCCCCCATCATGGGGACATCCCCATCCCACCATGCTGGAGGGACATAAGGACATCTTTTGGGGACAACCACTCCTCCCCCTGGGACCCCCATCATGTAATCCTGAGACTCCTACACCACGTCACCCCCAGGACCCCTTGTCACCACCCTAGGAACCCCCCCACCCTGGGGGTCCTCTAGGGTGGCCCTCCTGCAACCCTCCATCATGCCCATCATCACCCCACCCTGGGGACCCCCATATTCTCCTCTCCCAATCTCCCTTACCGACACACCCCATCCTCATGTCTACACCCACCCCATCTGTACAGTGACCCCGGCCTTGGAGGGGCTGCCCATGATGTGATGGGGGTCCCGGTATCCCCACGTCCCCCTCAGCTCCTGTGTCCCTGCTGGTTGCCATGTTCCTTTCTGTCCCCATGTCCCTTTCCATCCCCATGTCCCCCCCTGTTCATACCAGTGACCTTGGCCTTGAAAGGGCTCCCCACAATATGGTGGGGGCCCCCATACTTGATGGAGATGAGGTAGTTGCCAGGGGCCATCGGGGTGTAGGTGACACGGTGACCCTCGGGGACCTCAGTACAGTCCAGCTCCACTTTGGAGGGGCCATCAATGGTGACAGCCAGTGCTCCTGCTCCTGCATTGGCTGTCTGTACCAGGAACTCTGAGGGCACCCCTGGGACACAGACATGGGGATGGCATCATGAGGGGGACCCCAGGCCACCGTGGTGGTCATCATGCGTGGCCATGTTCCCATCATGGCAACTCCCATGGCCACATCCCCACTGCCACCACCATGGCCACCTCTCCATCATGGCTCTGTCCCCACCACCATTTCATGGCCATGTCTCCACTGCCACCATCACAGCCGTGTCTCTGTCTCCACCCCCCTCCCACAGCTGTGTCCCTGTCCCTGTCTCCACAGCAGTGTCACCTGTGCGGCCACCCTCGAGGCCCGGCCCGAAGGCAGTGACGAGCCCCGGGTCCCCGGCCTGGCTCTGCTCGCCCACGCGGATGTTGAAGGGGCTCCCGGGCACGTGGCGTCCATTGAAGCGCAGGTCGATGGAGTGGACTCCGTTCTCACGTGGCAGGAACCCCAGTGCATACCGGTCTGGGGGACACAGACATGTCACCGTGTCCTTGTGTCCCCATATCCCAGTGTTCCCATGTCCCCACACCTCTGTTGCTGCGCAGCAGGAACCCCAGTGCATACCAGGGGGACAGAGATGTGTCCCCGTATCCCTGTGTCCTGTGTGCCAATGTCATCTGTCCCCACACACCATCCAAGAACCCCAGTGTGTGCTAGTCTGGGGCATGCCATCATGTCACCGTGTCCTGTGTCCCCATGTCCCTGTGTTCTCCATGTCCCCACATCACATGTCCCTGTACCCTGTGCCCACAACCCCACATCCGCAGACCCAGTGTCCCTGCAGTGTCCCCGCAGTGTTCCTGCAGTGCTCCCCCAGTGTCCCTGCAGTGTCCCCGCGGTGTCCCCACATGTCCCCATGTCCCCTCACCGCTGTCCAGCTCGGACACGTAGCACTCCTCCACCACCCCTGCAGGTGTGTGCACTTTGGCGTCGATGACACCCCGCGCCCCATTCAGCTGCACTGCAAAGGACGCTGGCTGGTTCACTGCCACTGTCTCCTGTGGGGACACCACGGTGGCATCAGGGACACGGGGGCAGGGGGACATCATGAATGATGCCAGCTGGTTCACGCCAGAGAACGGCGGGACATGACGGGGGTGGAGGACACGGCGTGGGGAGAGTGGGGCAGGGGGAACACCATGGGATCCAAGAGTGACACAGGGGTGCAAGGTGGTCCAGGACTGATGCAAGGGACACGGGGGTGGCACCAAGGAGGGTGCCAGTAGTGACATGCCGGAGAGAGAGGTGGCTCCAAGGAATCCCAAGGATGACAACGGAATGACACAGTGGTCCCAAAGGTGACACAGGGGTGCAGTGTGACACAAGGTGGCCCCAAGAATGACATGAGGGAGGGAGAGGTGGCCCCAGATGGTCCAAGGGTGCCACAGGAGACCCAAAGGTGGCACACAGTGGGCATCCCAGGAGTGCAGTAGGGGCTCAGAGTGGCCCAGGAGTGACCTGGGGACCCAGGGGAAATCTGTGAGCCCAGGGGTGCCCCCGGGTTTCACAGGGGGTGTCCCCAGTACCTGCAGGCTGGTGACAGTGAGGCGGCGGGCGTCATCAGAGTGGGAGGCAACAGGGACAATAAAGGGGCTGTCAGGGATGTGCTCCTCATTGAACTTGATGGACACCTCGTAGTCACCTGGGGGACATGGGACAGTCAAGCAGGGAGCCCCCACATTGGGACACCTTCCCTTGGGAACACTCTCACGTGGGGACACCCTTAATTGGGAATACCTTTGCATGTGGGCCCTCCTCACATGAGGGTCCTGTGGCCCCAGCCCCAGGCTGAGCACCCTGGGGGACATTAGAGGTGGTTGGGGGGGGTTGAGGATGTTGGGGTACAGCCCAGCCCCCCCTCACCTGGCTCTTGCACCAGGTAGGAGACGCCACAGGAGCCATCCTTGCGGTCCTCAAAGGAGATCTCGGCCTTGCTGGGCCCCTCGACAGCAATGGAGAGTCCCCCCGCACCCGCCTCGCGCGTCCAGATGCTGAACTCAGCTGCGGGGGGGGGGGGGGAATCACCGGGGTCACCCTGGCCCTCAGTGGCACCCCAGGATGGTGACACCCAGCACAGACCAGCACTTCCCCACGGCACCCAGAACTCCCACAGCACCCACATCCCACCCATGGCACACAGACCCCCCACAGCACCCACATCCCACCCATGGCACACAGACCCCCCACAGCACCCACATCCCACCCATGGCACACCCATAACACCCCAGATGCCCACACACATCCCCCCAAGAGCACCCATCCTTCATTGCTCCCACATCCCTATCACACCCCCATATCCCCCCAGAGCTCCCAGGCCCCCATCATCCCCCACACCTGGCAGAGCCCCCCGTACCTGGCGTGCCGGCCACAGCGCGCTGCAGGCCGGTGCCCCCCGCCCGCACCTTGTGGGCACCGCCCTCGCCCAGCGGCCCCACGGTGAACTGGAAGGGGCTCCCGGGCACGTGCTGCCCCCGGAACTTGACGCTGACAGTGTGGGCGCCCGTCTCCTGGGGCACGAAGCGCACGCTGTACACCCCCGCGCCCCCCGGCACCACCTCGGCCTCGCGCCGCTGCCCCGACGGGCTCAGCACCTGCGCCGACAGCTCCTGCACGGACGCCTCGCCTGCAGGCACACCCCACATCACCACGGGCACCCCAACACCCATCGGCACCCCAATGTCACCCCAACACCCATCGGCACCCCAATGTCACCCCAACACCGTACCGCTATGGCATCCCAGCTCCTGCACCATCACCTCACCTGCAGGCACCTGGGCATCACCCCCTTGTCACCCCACCTCTGCACCACTATGGCACCCCAGCACCTCATCACTATATGGCACACTGTCACCTTGTCACCAGGGCACCTTGCCACCATATCCCTCCATCATCCTGTAACCTGTGCCCCAGTCCCTCAGCACCCATTTCCTTATCACCATGTCACTCTGGCAACCCAGCACCTGTCGCTGGGGCACCCTGTCATCCTGTCACCATGGCACTCTGTCACGCCATCAAGCCATCATCCTGGCACAACAGCACCCCTGTATCCTGTCACCAGGGCACTGTGTCATCTTGTCACCCCAGCATCCTGTCACTCTGACACCAGGGCACTGGGGCACCTCATTGCCCCATCACCTTCTCACCACCGTCCCAAGGGCTCCCTGGCACACTAGCACCCTGCTACCCCACCACCACTGTCTTCTGTCACTGTCATCCCACCACCCTGCCGCCAGTGTGCCCTGACGCCCCAACACCCCCCAGAGCCCACATGCACGCCCCGCTGGGTGCACCCCACCCCACGAGCGTGACCGCCGTGCACAGGACACGTGCACTTGCCAACATGCACACCCTCACATTCACACACCCGCGTGCACACGCACGCACACACCCTTGTGAGACTGCACACTCGCGCCAAGAGCACCCACACCCTCTGTGCTGAGCACACACACCCCCTCAGCAGGTGTGCGTGCACTTGCTTGTGAAGAGTCAGCATTGCCCCCAGCTCTGCACACATCCCCGTGTGAAGGGCACCCCCTCATCAGCCCCCATGCGTGTGCCAGGCACTCTGTCCCAGGTGAGTCCTTGTGTGAGCACCCACAGTCCTGTCCAAGGCCACTCCCATGGCAAGTGTGCCAGCTCTCACGCCAGCCCACTTCCCTGCACACCCAGCCCTTGTGCCAGCACAGTGCCCTGCCCACACACCCCCAGGCCTCATGCACACCCAGCCCTTGTGCCAGCACAGGTCTGTGCAGACACACACTGCTGCTCCAGTGCACCCAGTCCTTGTGCAAACACACTTCCCTGCACTCACGCTCCCCTCATGCACACCCAGCCCTCGTGCAAGCCCGTGCCCTGCCCCAGAACACCCGGCCCCGGTGCAAACAGCCCCCACGTGCAAGTGCAACCCCTGGTGTGAGCACAGTGCCCTGCACGCCCAGCCCTCATGCACACGCAGCTCCTGTGCAATCCCCCTTTGCTGCACACCCCCATGCACAACCCCGGTGCGGGACGCACCCTCGTGTGCGCGCGCAGGGGCTGCGAAGGCGCCGATGCCCTCGCGGGTGCCAAAGGCCCCGAAGGCACCGAAGGGCTCCGGGGGGGCACGGGGGAAGGCGCCGCCCACGCGGGTCGATTCCTCCACGTGCACCTCGCGCGTGGTCTCGCCGCCGCGCGTCTTGCTGATCTCGGTGCGCTCCGTGCGCGTGTACGTGTGGCTGCTGCGCGTGAACGTGCGCGTCAGCCGCTCCTGCGCCGACACCATCTGGAACCAGTTCCCTGGGGAATACCCCGCGGCGACACAGAGGGACAGTGTGGACACGTGGGGACACGCGAGGACAACGGGATGTGGGCACAGGTGAGGAACAGAAGGGTGCACAGAGGGGTGATGGGGACACAGGAGGATATGGACGGACATGGGGATGAACGGACACAGGGATGGATGGGGCGATGGGAGGAGACATGGATGGGTGGAGACATGGAGGGATGGACACAGGGATGGACACAGGGATGATGGAATCATGATGGGTGGAGAAACGGGTGGTCACAGGGTTGGAAGTAGAGGATGGTGCAGGAAGGGGTGCACACAGGGATGGATGTAGGGATGGTTGAGGGGATGGATGGAGCCAAGGGTGGATGGAGCCAGAGATGGACACGTGGAGAGACGTGTGAATGGACACACAGACAGACATGTGGATGGAGGTATCGGTGGGTGGTGGCATGCACAGAGGGATGCAAGGACGCAGGCACAGACACACAGAGGGACACGCACACAGGCGTAAGGAGGAGAGAGAAAGAAAAAGGAAGGAGAAATCAGAGCTGTAGTAGCTGGGATGCATCTCCGTCCCCATGGCCAACAGAGCAGGAGGAGAAAGAGGATTAGGATGGAGAAGGGGGAAGAGGAGGAGCAAGTGAGGAGGATGAAGAGGAGGAAGATGGGAGGATGAAAAAGGATGAAAGATGGAGAAGAGATGGATGAGGAAGAGGAGGAAAAGAGGAGGAGGAGGAGGAGGAGGAGGAGGAGGAGGAGGAGGAGGAGGAGGAGGAGGAGGAGGAGGAGGGAGGAGGAGGAGGAGGAGGAGGAGGAGGAGGAGGAGGAGGTGGTGGAGGAAGACCAACCCTACCTGGGATCTTAAGGTTGAGGTCACAGGTGCTGCCAACAGTGGCGATGGAGGGCGCCTGCCGCCGGCGTGTGATGCTCTCCTTCATCCGCCCCTCACCCGTCACCTTCACTGTGAAGGGGCTCCCTGTGGGACACAGTTACCTCAGGGACCTGTCACCCCCTGCAAGTCCTAGCACCACAACCCTCTGTACCCTCATGTTTCCTCCAGCCCCACCTGGGACATGTTTGTCAGCAAACTTGATGTTGATGATGTAGTTGCCAGGCTCGGTGGGGCAGTAGGTGACTTTGCAGGTGCCATCTTCCATGTCCTCACAGTTAATGTCCACCTTGCTGGGGCCCTCAATGGACAGGCCCAACCCGCCGTAACCTGGGTGGCCATGGGGACACGATCAGAGGTGTCCCATGGAGGCTGTCCCTGTCCTGGTCATGGTCACATAAAGGCCACAAACCCAAACTGTCCATGGTCACCACCCAATTCCAGTCATCACCTCCATCCCCGCCACGGCCATGCCATGGTCACTACAGCATCACCCTCTTGGCTGCGCCATGGACACGGCCACTGCTCTATCCTGGCCATGGTCATACCATGCCCGTAATCACAGCTACCACCCCATCCTTTGCTGGCCACGGCCATGGCATGGCCTTAGCCACCTTTCCACCTGGTCATTGGCCATGCCACCACCATGGTCACCATCCCATTCAGATGAAGGTCACACCATAGCCACCACCTCCTCCTGTGCTGGCTGCAGCTGTAGCATGGCCATGGTCGTCAAATCATCATGGCCATGACCACACCACCACCACAGCCATCACCCAACCCCAGCCACAGGGATCATCCTGCCTTGGCCATGACCATCACCACCATCCCTTCCTGGCTACATATAGCCTTGGCCACCTCACATGTGGCCACAGTACACCACAGAAATAACCATGGCCACCATCTCATCCTTGGGTGGCCACAACCAACACGTGGCCATGGCCATCACCTCATCCTGCCCTTAGCCATGGCTACCACCTCCCCCATGGCCATCCCCCACCATGGCCTCACCAGCGCTGCGTGTGTCCACGATGAACTCAGCCACCTCAAAGGTGTGGCCCTCCAGAAGCCCCTGGCCCCACACCTTGACCCGGCCAGCATCACCAATCTCTGACTGTCCCACCAGGATCTTGAAGGGGCTGTTGGTGACGTGCTGCCCACTCTTCCGCACACTCACCACATGCTCACCCACCTCCTTGGGTGTGAATGAGATGCCTGGGGAGGACACAGCAGTCACACATGACCATCAGACTTGGCCACCACCCATGTACCATCCCATTCCCTAGCCACTGCCACCAGCCCCTGGCCACTCTCTCAGCCCCTTGTCACCATCCAAGTCCCCTGACCATGGCCACCAATCCCCTGCTGACCCAATGCCACAAGGCCACCCATCCCTGTGACCACATAGCTCCACTGTTCCCTGTGCCAACAAGTCCTCAGGTCCCACACCCTCCTCTCATGTGCCCATATGCCAGTTCTCCTGTGCCCACATCTGCATGTCCCTGTGTCCCCAAGGTGTCCCCGTGTCCCTGCACACCAATGTGGCGGTTGGGCAGCCGCTTGAGCAGGCATGGCTCCTCGTTGCCCGAGGGTGCACGGATGGTAGCCGCCAACAGGCTCAGGTCTGTCTCTGCAATCTTCAGTGACACATCGGTTGAGGTACCCACATTGAGCTGGGACGTGCGCATGGAGTCATCCCCTGCAGAGATGCCATCAGCAGGGATATCAACCCAAGGTGGACCACAGGATGGATAGGATCCCAATGCCCAATATTCCCAAAGCCCCACAAGATCCCAATGGAGAGGGTCCCCAGAATCAGGGGTCACCCAAAGGTGTTGAATAGCATCCTCAAGGCCACGGACAGAGTACCCACAAGGTCTACACGCCCTTGTGATGGGGTCCTCAAAGCTACATGACACCCCTGTGGCCATGAGCTGAGGTCTCCAAGCCTTCACAGTATCCCCAAGGCCATGTGAGGGGGGGATCCTGGTGGCCGGTGATGGACAAGAGACACCACAGCTGTCTCAACGGCCATGGGGCAAATGTGCCCATTACCCCACAGGTGTCCCCATGACCATGCCATGTTCTCCACGACCCACAGGTGCCCTCATGCTCATACATGTGCCCCCACAGCCTTGCAGGTGCCCTCATGGCCATAACTCCGTAGATGTCTCCATGGCCAACCAGGTGCCTCCATGGCCATGTGGAGGCTCCAAGAACGCCCAGAACTCCCCGAGATCCCACTGTGCCCCCCAGGCTGTCTCACCAGTGATCTTGGCAGTGAAGGGGCTGCCTGGGATATGTTTGTCATCAAAGCGCACAATGATGCTGTAGTCACCAGGGGCTGTGGGCAGGTAGGACACGGTGCATGTCCCGTCCTTGTTGTCCTGGCAGGTGATCTCCGCCTTGGAGGGACCTTCGACTGCTAGCGACAGCCCACCTGGAGGGACAGGGGTGGTCAGAAGGCACCAGACAAGGGGTATCAGGAAGCACCAGGGGTCTCCAGCCCCTCCTGGTGGCACTGGGGGGTCCCCATGAGCTCCCAGCCCCTTTGAACATCACTCACCCTCGCCGGCATCCTTGGTGACAATGGTGAATGTGCATGGCTTGTTGACCATGCCATGGCTCAGCCCAGGCCCATAGGCACTGACATGGCGTGGGTTGATGGCATCCACGTAGAACTGGAGGGGACTCCCTGGGGACACAAGGGACAATAGTCAGAGATCCATGAGGACACCCCAACCCAAGGGTGACCAACCATGGACCCCACAGAGACATTCCACAGGGACATTCCACACCATGGTGTGTGCCTGACCCACAGGAGTCCAACCAGGGCATAGCTGTATCAACCTTCCTCAGCCACTCCCAGTGGCTCCCAGTGCCCCCCAGCGGCTCACCGGGGATGTGGTTGCCATCATAGCGAATGTCCATCTCGTGCAGCCCCTTCTCGGAGGGGGCATAGTGCACTGTCACCGTCCCGTCCTTGTTGTCCGTGATGTTGGGCCGCGCTGTCTTCCCCGAGGGCATCCGCACCTCACCTGGGGGTATTTTGTCAGTGAGGGCATCCAGAAGGAGGCTGGTGCCTGAAGGGGTGGTCCCTGTCCCCACAGCCCTGTACTGTACCTGTGATCTCACCCTTCTGCACCGTGAAGGGGATGACGAGGTTAAAGGGCCGGAGGTTCTCAGTGGTGGCTGGGGGCTCCTCCGTGGCCTGACCGTGGGGCAGAGAGGGAGGGTGAGAACCTCGTGGTGGGCTCCCAGCCCTGTGATGATCCTCATGACCTCCAAACCCCATGGTATCCACCATGATCCAAACCCTCAACACTATGACTCTGGCCCCATGCTGCCCACTATGGTCATCCAGCCCCACAGTGCCCACCATGGTCTCCTAACTCTCTCGGCTCCATGATGGCCACCATCGTCCTGACACTGCCCCATCGTGGTCCCCCAGTTCCATAACTCCCATCATGGTCACCCGATGCTGCAGTGCCCATTGTGCTCTTGCAACTCCACGCTGAATGACCCAACTCTCTGTCCCTTGGTGTCCACTATGGCCCCAGTCCTCTGTCTGTTGGTACCGACCATGATGTTCCAACCCCACCATGGTTTCCCTACTGCATGGTGTCACCCTGGTGTCCAAAACCCGTCCCACTGTGTCCATTGTGCCCTCTACTCTCTGCCCCTTGGATCCACCACAGTTTCCCAACCCCATGGCCCCACCTCTCAACCCCACAGCACCCACCATGATCATACGACCCCACTGTGCCCATCACAGTCCCAACTCTCTGCCCCATGGCACCACCATGGTCTCCCAATTCCACACTGCCCATACCATGGTCTCCCAAAGTCTGACCCACGGTGCTCATCACACACTCCCAGACTCACAGTGACCCCCCAGTGCCGCACCCACCATGACATGGAAGGGGCTGTTAGGGACGTGCTCCCCGCCAAAGCGGATGGTGATGACGTATTTTCCGGGCTCAGGTGCAGTGTAGAAGATGTCAAAAGTGCCATCATGATTTTCCACCACGTCCACGTCCAGCTCAGCCCCATCAGGCGTTGACACCTTGCAGGTGACCTTGCCCTGTCCTGCCGCCTTTGCGTCCACCGTGATCACCGTCTCCTCCCCAATCTGGATCGTGGGGCCCAGGCAGGCACCTGCAGGGGAGGGTGGGGTCAGGGCCATGGGGGGACTCCAAACCTATCCCCCAGCTGCCTCCTCCCAGCCCCCCAACTGCCCCCCTGGCACCACTTACCCAGTCCATGGCCCCCAATGGATACTGCAAGAAAGACCAGGGAGAGCGGTGAGAAGGGGTTGGGGGGTTGGTTGGGGGGCCGGGGGTGCCGAGGGGGCCGGGGGGCTCCGGGGGGGCCGGCACATCCTGTCCTGGGGGCACCCACTCATCCCCACTGCGCCGTGGGGCAGGTCTGGGGGAGGTGGGAGGGGTGCTAAGGGGCAACAGTGGGGCAGTGGGAGTGCTGGGGCCAGCCATGGGGTGGTGGGGGGTAAGGCAGGGGTATCTGGGGTGGGTGCTGTGGGACAGCAAGGGGACACTGTGGGTCAGCACATGGATGTTGTGGGGCAGGAGGGGATGCCATGGAGCAGGAGGCACACTGTGGGGCAGGGAGGGGTGCAGTGGGCCAGCAAGGGGACATCGTGGGGCAGTGAGGGGATGCTGTGAGTCAGCAAAGGAATGGCATGGGCCAGCGAGGGGATGACACAGGTCAGCATAAGGACACGGGGGGGCAGCCCCACCTGTGACGAGGCACTTGCTGGCATCGCCAGAAGGCACGGCGAGGACACGGAAGGGCGATGCAGGGATCTCGTCGCCCCCGTACTTGACAGTGCTGGTATAGCGCCCCGGCACATCGGGCACGTAAGACACTGTGTAGGTGCCATCTCCGTTGTCCCGGATTGATGCCTTCTTGGGTTGCCCCTCGGGGTCCTGCAGGCATGACCCCCATCAGTGCCCTGTGCTGGGGGCACCCTGTGGGGCTCAGCACCCCGTGAGTCCCCCCTGCACTGATCAGGATCTGGACTGTGAGCAGCCCTTCACCCATCCTCAGTGTGCCCCCCACTACCCTCACACTCTCCCGTGCTTCCCCCTCACACACTGACCAGAATCTGCACGGTGAGCAGTCCTTCACCAGCGTCGCGGGCGTCGATGGTGAATTCCACGGGGAGGCTAGCAGGGATCCCTCCCGCGCTCAGCCCAGGGCCGCTTGCCCGCACCTTGCTGGCATCGTGGGTGGGCAGCGCCGTCACCTTGAAGGGGCTGGGGGAAGCAGGGAGTCAGGAGGGTGCCGGGATCTCCAGGCTGTGTGGGGATCCTGTGTCCCCCCCTCTGCCCACCCGAGGTGGGGTCTCACCTGCGCGGCACCTCCTGCCCCCCGTACTTGACAGACACAGTGTAGGGCCCGTCAGTGGCTGGGGTGTAGGTGACCTTGTGGGTGCCATCGCCATTGTCTCGGATCTCCACTGGCTCCGGCAGCCCTGTGGGGCAGTGGGACGTGTGGGGTGGGAAGATATGAGGCAGGGGGATGTGTGGGACAGGAGGACATGGGGGGTATAGAGCAGCATGTAGGGAACAATCTCCATGGGCAGGGAACTCCATGGATCTGTGGATCTGAGTATCCATGGGGAGGGCACCCATGGAGTTGGACCCCCTGTGAAGAAGGGCATCGATGGGGCTGGACATCCTATGGGGAAGGACACTCTATGCAGTAGGACATCCATAGGTAGGACACCTTATATAACAGGGACACCATGAGGCAGGACACCCTGTGGAACAGGGCATCCATGGTGCTGGACAGCCCATGAGGCAGGACATCCCAGGGGGCAGGACTCTCTATGGACCATGGGATCCATCCCAGGGGCAGGATCCCTATGGAGTAGGACATTTATGAGGCAGGACACCCCTGAGTTCAGGACACCCCATGAGACACAGGCTCCCCATGTCCCCACGTACCAGTGGGCCCCAGCAGCGTCACCTCAAGGGCTGCACGTCCCGCGGCACTGACGTCCACGGTGAAGCTCTGGGGCAGCCGTGCACGGACACTGGGGCCCAGCCCTGGTCCTGAGCACGTCACCTTTGAGGCGTCCACAGCATCCCGCACTCGCACCCGGAATGGGCTCCCTGTGCGGAGAAGGGGGTCAGGGTAAGAGGGAGGCAGCATGGGGCAGGGAAGGGTGGGATGGGGGCAGTGTGGCCCCTGCCAATATAAGCATGGGGTGAGCGTGGGAATGGGGTCAGCATGGGAATGGGGTCAGTGTGGGAATGGGGTCAGCGTGGGAATGGGGTCAGCACGAAGACAAGGCAAACATGGCCATGAGGTCAACAGGGGCACAGGGACAGCATAGCCATAGAGTTGGCGTGTCCATCATGTGCACAGGCACTTTGTGGGACCAGTGTGCTTGTAAGGTCAACATAGCCATGGGGTCAATATATGGATTCAAAATGGTCATAGGGACAACATGGCCATAGGTCAGTGTGGCCATGGGGGTACCAAAGCCATGGCCATGGAGACAGCACAGGCAGGGGACAGCTTGGCTGTGGGGCCACCATGGGTGGCATCACCACAATGAAGGCCAGTGACCAACAGATGACAATCAGGACACCTCCCCCCACCCCCTGTCCCTGTGTCCCCCCGCACCAGGAATGGGATGGCCGCCGAAGGTGATGTTGACGTCGTAGTCACCAGGTGTGAAGGGGACATACTCCACAGCACAGCTCCCGTCCTTGTTGTCCTTGCAGGACATCTTCGCCTCCGAGGGACCCTCGATGGCCAGGCCCAGGCCCCCAGTGCCCGCGCCCCTGGAGACACACCACCACTCAGAGAGGTGACACAGGCATGGAGGGGCCAGGGGGGAACAAAAGCCACGGTGGGGAGATGGAGGTGCCACCTCCCTGGCAGAGGTGGCACCTCCATGGCAGGGGGACAGAGATGCCATCCTGATGACACGGGATGGAGATGGGTGACATGGGATGGAGGTGGTACCACAGGTGGTAGAGGATGCAAGAGGTTGGACATGGGACCTCCGTGGCAGAACATGGAGATGCCAGAGTGGTGGCACAGGATGGAGGTGGCAGGTTGGTGACATGGGATAGAGGTGGGACATGCACATGAAGGGCACAGGTGCAAGAGGATAGTGGTGGCACTTCCACGTCAGGGGATGGAGATAGTGGGTTGGTGGCTTGGGATGGAGGTGAAGTCTCTGGGGGGGAATCCATGGGTGTGGGAATGGAGGGACTCAGGATTGGTGCTCACCTGGTCTCCACACTGAAGCAGGGGGCCATGGCCACCACCCCAAATCCCCCAACACAGCCAGCATGAGGGGTCGGTGGGTGTGGAATAGGGTTAGGGCAGGGGATTTGGCAGGCAGGGGTTGGGGGGCTTTGGGCAACAGGGCTGGATTGGGGTTGGGGGTCGGTGCCCACCTGGTCTCTACAGTGAAGTGGTTGGCCGTGCCCACCAGGCCACCCTCCAGGCCAGGGCCGTGCGCCCGAACGCGGGTGGGGTCGCAGCCCTCGGCCACCCCCACACGGAATGGGCTCTTGGGGACTGCCACGTCATCATATGTCACCTCCACCAGGTGCAGCCCTGCCACACAGACACCATCACACACTGCCCAGGGAAGGGGGCACAAGGGGTCTCTGGGGTGGGGATTCTCAGGGGATTTTGGAGGTCCCTGGGTGGAGTCTGGAAGGTCCTGGGGGCTCTGGGATGAGGTTTTGGGGGAGGCCGGGAGTCCCTGGTTGGGATTTGGGGGTGTCTCAGGGGGCTTGCGGGTTCCTGGTTCTGGAGATCTAGAGGGAATTGAAGGGGATCCCCACTCGGATGTTGTATGGAAAGGTCCCTCTCTGCGGGTCCTTCATGAGGAATGGGAGATGCCTGGCCAGGACCTGGGGTCCCGAGAGGGGGTTGGAGTCCGGTGTGGGAGCAGAGTCCCTGGGTGAGTTCATGGTCCCTGCAGGTTCCTGGGGTGTGTTGGTGTTCCGTGGGGGCTGGGGTCCCTGGGGGTTTGGGAGTCCCCTGGGGATGTCTGTGTTTTCCAAGAGGGCCTGGGGGTCCCCGGGACTGTTGGGGGTCCCGGGGTGGTTGTGGGGGGGTCCCTCACCCTCCTCGAAGGGTGTGTACTCCACGCGGTAGGTGCCATCGACAAGGTCGGTGACGAAGGTGTCGATGGGGGTCCCCGAGGGGTTCAGCACCCGCGCCCGGACGTGGGGTCCCCCGGTGGGGGCCAGTGCCCGCGCATCCACTGTGAACTCAGTGCCCACCTCCCGCAGCACTCCTGAGGGGTACAGGGGGGTCAAAAGGGCTCAGAGCTCACCTGGGGTCCCTTACAGCACCCTCTGAGAGCCCACGGCCCCCTCGGCACACACAGGGGCTTCCAGGGGGAACTGGCTCGCCCTTGGGGTCCCACCCCACACCCCCTGCACCCCCAGAACTTCCCCCCAGCAATGAGAGGAAAACCACAGGGACCCCTGAGTTGTGGTAGGGAGAGGAGAGATGCCTGTGGGGTGTCCAGGAGAGCCCCCATTAGAGGGGATGCCCATGGGGAGGAGATGTTGGTGACCATGGGAGTGTCCGTGGCTACGGGGTTGTCCATACAAGGGGAGGTGCCTATGGAGGGATATCCATAGGGTGCCCAGAGACCCCCCACGTGAGAAGGGGCTGTCCAAGGGGTGCCCACGGGGAGGGGATGCCCATAGGGCTGGAATGCCTGTGAATGGGGATGTTGACACAGAAGGGGTGCCCACAGGGATGGGGTATCCATGGGGATACCCACAGAAGAGACATGCCTGTGGTGGTGTCCACAGGGGTGCCCGGGAGGAAGAGATGCCCACGGGGATGGGATGTCCCCGGGGAGAAGGAGATCCCCACCCAAAGGAAGGAGCTGCGATGGCGAGCAGCCTCACCTCGCGGCTCCACGCCTTTGCCGTAGACCTTGACGCTGCTGGTGTCGACGGCTGGGTCCACAGTGACACGCACGGGGCAGTTGGGCACCGGGAGCCCGCCGTAGTTGATGGTGATGGTGTAGGCGCCGGCACAGGCCGGGGTGTAGGTGATGGCGTAGGTGCCATCCCGGTTGTTCTGCACCAGCACCTCGGCCTTGACGCCGGCCTCGGAGCGGATCTCGATGGTGAGCTCGGCCTCGCCGGCCTGCGAGCAGTCCACGGAGAAGGCGGCCGCCTCCCCGGCACGGCCGCGCTCCAGCCCCGGCCCCGACGCCGTCACTTTGGCCGGGTCGAAGGGCGCCGTGACCGCGGCCGTGAAGGGGCTGCCCGGGATGTGGCGCCCGGCAAAGAGGATGTTGATGTGGTACTCTCCGGGCGCCGTGGGCAGGTAGGACACGGCGCAGGAGCCGTCCCCATTGTCCTGGCACTCGATCTTGGCCTCGCAGGGCCCCTCCACTGTCAGCCCCAGCCCCCCACTGCCCGCGCCCTGCGTGGCAATGGAGAAGGGAGCTGGGACCCCGACACGGCCACCCTTCAGCCCCGGCCCCGAGGCCACCACCTGCAGGCACAGGGACACATGGGGCTCAGGGGGAACGCAGGGACAGGTGGGGGTCAGGGGGACACATGGGGGCAGGAGGGACACAGGGACAGGTGGGGGTTACTGGAGCCCCATGTGACTGCCCTGCAGCCCCAGCCCCAAGGCCACCACCTGCTCGCACAGGAACACGCGGGGATCAGGCGGGACATGCAGGGGTTATGGGGACACAGGCACACGTGGGGGTTGTGAGCAGCACACGGGGGCCAGGAGGGCAGAGGGACACACAGGGGTTGGTTGGGACACACACGTCCCTGTGTGTCACACCTGTGCCATGCTCACCTTGGAGGGGTCAGGGGGCAGCAGAGCCTCCACAGGAAAGGGGCTGCCTGGAACCGGGTGCCCATCGTAGGTGACCTCGACACGGTGGGGCCCCTCCTCAGTGGGCGTGAAGGTGACGGGGTGGGGGCCCCCGGGGGGCGCTGGTCCCACCGTGCATGGCACGGGGCGCCGCGAGGGACCCGTCACCTTCACCTCCAGTTGCCCCTGGCCTCCTGCACCCTGTGCCTCCACCTGGAACTCCTGCACCTGCCCCACCTCCGCCTCTGCAGGGGAGTGGGGGGTCAGAGGGGCATCCCAATCCCTGGGGTGCCCCCAGACTGATGGAGAACCCCGCACTCAGATGTGCCCCCCAAATCCGTGGGGGGGGGGAGGTGTACGTCTGTCCCAGGGTGTGTCACCTCCACCCAAGGGTGTCCCCCATATCAGGGTATTGTTTCCCCATAGGTTGTGTGTTCCCCCATGCTCCCACCCATGTCTGTCCCCCACATCCTGGTTGCTCCCACGGTAGTTCCAAACCTCTCCTACTGGGGTTCCCCCCAACCCACCCTTGGGACCCAAAGCTGCACCCCATCACCAGGGTGTGTATCCCCCACCCAAGTACCCCAACACTCAGCGTCTGTGCCCTCATGTGCCCGAACCCCATGCCGAACCCCACAGCCAAGAGTGCCCTCCCCCAGAGTCCCCCACATCCAGAGTGCCCCCTCCAGGCTGACCCCCTCATCCAGGTGTCTCCCCAAAGGTCTCTTCCCCCAGGGTGCTCCTGAAGCCCAAGTGTCCCTGCCAGGGCCTGCCCCCCACTCTACACCACATGCAGGGTGCTCCCCTCCCTCAGTGTCCCCCGCCATTCCCCCCATGCTGCCACTCACTGCTGTTGAGCCCCTGCACCTTGACCTTGCCCAGCTGCAGGGGGGGGGCCACAGTGACGGGGAAGGGGCTCTTGGGGATGGGGTCCCCCCCATAGGTGACCACCACGGACAGGGGGCCCTGCAGGAACAACTCCACTTCAGGGTGCTGCCAGGGGACCCCCACACAGCGCCCACTCACGGGGCACAGGGTGGAGCTGGGGCATTCCAAGGGGGGACCAGAGGACACGCAGCCATAGGGCTAGGGGGGCAGGGGGTCACCCACACCTGCTGGGGACAGTAAAGTCCCAGGGATGGGGGGAACCCATGGATCTGGGGGTGCCCTGGGTTGACAGGTACACATGTGGGGCTGCAGCTGCCCCAAGGGGGTGCCCACAGAGGTGGGGTGTCCACAGCGATGGGGGTCATGTTCACAGGGGTGGGTTGCCCAGGAGCTGGGGGTGCTCATGGAGGTACCCCTATACACCAGGCTGTATGGGTGGATGTCCTTGGGGAGGCCCAGGGAATGGGGTGTCAATGAGGGAGTCCCTCTTGGGCACCCCATGGGCTGAGGAGCCCCTGCATTTTGGGAATCCCCCCATGCATTGACCCTGTGGGTTGGGGTGCCTCCATGGGGTGTTGCCATGGGTCAGGGTGCCCCCAGCACGCACCTGCTGCAGCGGGGTGTACTTGACAGTGTAGGAATAGTCGTGATTGTCGATGACCTCGAAGTCGGCAACAGCTGGGCCGGGCCCCGTCCCCACGAACCGCACGTCCAGGGGGGCCTTCCCTGCCCCCCGCGTCTGCACGCGGAAGTGGGTGGGGGTCCCCACCTCCACCCCTGCACCACATCATCAAGTCACCGCAGGACCCGTGGCACCCACGGGACAAGTGGGTGGGGGTCCCCACCTCCACCCCTGCCCTCCAATGTCAGCTGCTGTGGGACCCACAGCACTCACAGTCCCTGCCCCACAGCACCCATCACCCGCACCCCATGGCCCCCATCCCCACTGGCCCCTCACCTGTCCGGCTGAGCCCAGGTCCCTCGGCTTTGACCTTGCTGGCGTCGTGGGATGGATCCACCTTGATGCGGAAGGGGCTGGAAGGGATCTCCTGAGGACCAACACCAGGGCACAGTGACACGGGGGCACCGTGGAGTCAAAGCCCCAGCCCCACTTCGCCCCTGGGGGCTGGGGGAACCCCACAGAGTTGGGGATGGGCCCTCGGGGATGCAGGGCAGTCCCAGAACCCTGACCTGGTTGGCAAAGAGCACCATGATGGTGTAGAGCCCCGCGCCTGGCGCTGTGTACTTGACCGTGAAGGTGTCATTGTCATTCTTAATGATGTCAAAGTCGATGTCAGCCTCGAGTGGCCCCACCACTCCTGGGGCGCACTTGATGCCAATGCTGACGTCACCTGTGGGAGTGGCTGGGTCAGTGGTCCCCACTCCCAGGGGGACACCAAGGAGTGGAACAGGGCATATGGTGCAGGGGGCCGAATGAGGACTGGAGATGATGGACAGGACCAGGATTGATGGACCAGGATAAGAGATAATGGACCAGGGATGCAGGCCCAGGAGTCCTGGACCAGGAGCAGGGACAATGGACCAGGAGCAGGGATGCAGGATCAATGACATTGAACCAAGGATGCAGGACCAGGACCAGGACTGATGGGTCCAGAAAGGAGGACCCTTGACCCAGGGATGATGGAGCAGGACTGGTGGTAATGGTCCAGGACCAGGGGTGCTGGCCCAGGGACACAGGCCTCATGCCCACAGAGGAGTTCCCAGGGTGCCCCCCAGCACGGCACCCACCCTGTCCAGCCTCGCTGCAGTCCACGGTGAAGTAGGTGGGCTCGTTGGCCTTCAGCCCCGTCTTCTCCACACCTGGCCCGTGCACTTTCACCCTGCTGGGGTGGCTGCCCTCACCCACGCTCACCTGCAGGCCCACAGTACCACGTGAGGCAGGGGCACAGACCCCTCTTTCCCTGTCACCCCAAGCGACTGGGACCTCCAAACCCTACACTGGCACCCTGCCTCCATCCAACCACTCCAGAGACTCCTATCCACAGCACTTCATGGGACCCCCAATCCTACCCCAGCACCCTGTAGGTCTGGGACCTCCATCCCCATATCCAGCACCCCATGGGACCCCCATCTCCATCCACATCACCCCATGGGCCCCCAGCCGCACCCTGGCCCCCATCCCATGGGACTCCCATGCCCCACATCTGACACCTTAACACCCTCCATGACTAGCAGCCCCTCCCTACACCTCCTGGGACCCCCACGGCCACCCCAGCACCCCACAGGCCCCCTATGACACCCACACGGAAAGGGCTGTTGGGGGTGTTGACGCCCCCCCAGGCGATGATGACGGTGTGCTTCATGGCCTTGGTGGGGACGTAGACGCAGTGGAAGGTGCCATCACCATTGTCCTTCACCTTGATGTCAATGGGGAAGCCCTCGGCGTCCTGTGAGCAGCAGGGGGAGGTGAGGGAGCCCAACAGCACTCAGTGTTGGCCAGTGGCACCCAATGGTGCCCAATGGCACTCAGCGTTGGCCAATGGCACCCAATAGCACCCAATGGTGCCCAACAACACTGATGGAACCCAGCGGTGTTCAACAGTACTCAAAGGTGCTCAACGCCACCCAGTGTCACCCAACAGCCCCGTACAGCTCCCACCTGTGCATAGAGCTTGAGGGGCCCCTTGCCGGCACCACGGGCATCAATGGTGAACTCGGCCGGGCGATCCACGATGCAGCCAGTGGGCTCCAGCCCTGGCCCGAAGGCCTTCACCTGTGGAGAGGGAGCGTTAGGATACAGTGCAGCACCCCCAGGCGAGGCACAGTGGGGTGAAATGGGGCACAGCAGGGCACCACAAGGGCACAACAGGATCTGTGGGTTGCTGTGGGTCACAGCACCTTGTCGGGCCAGGAGTCGGGGGGAGCAGGGCGGATGTCAGCCATGAAAGGGCTGTCCCGAATGTCCTCGTCATCACAGACCACGTGCACAGCGTAGAGCCCCGGCTCCGTGGGCCAGTAGCGCACATCGCACGAGCCATCGCCCTTGTCGTCACACTCGATGCGCGCCTGGGACGGGCCCTCGATGGAGAACCCTGGGGGCATCGCAGCCACCGTTACCCTGTGCCCGTGCCAGGACCCCCAGGCCTCGTCCTTGTCCCCCCCGTGCCCATGCCCCCAGAAGGGTGACATCTAACATGCTGTTATGTCCCCCTCAGTGGGCACCCCCAAACCACTGTCCCCTCTCTGTGACCATGTCTCCAGGGTGGCACCGCCCATATCCCCCTGACCCCACTGGGGCCACCCCCAACCTGCCCCATGTCCCCACCTCTGCGTGCCTGTGTCACCACAGCCCCATGGTGCACATCCTCCAGCCCGTCCCCATGTCCCCAGTGGGGTTTCACACATTCCATGCCCTAGTCCCCTCCACACTGACACCCCTCACAGTGCCACAGCGCCCTCCATTCCATTCTCGTGTCCCCAGCAGGGTACCACTCACTCATGCCCTTGTCCCCACCACACAGCTCCCCACCCTGCTCCCACCACATGACCCCCAACCCTGTCCCCATGTCCCCACCACAGTGCTCCTGACCCTCTCCCCACGTCCCCCCCTTCAGGGCTCACCCAGGGTCCCCACCACAGTGCCCCCCCGCCCATGTCCCCTTGGCTCACCCAGGGTCCCCACTTCAGTGCCGACGGCCTCAACCACGAAGTCTGCAGGGCGCCCCACGACCCCGCCCTCGAGCCCTGGCCCCCAGGCCCGGACCTTCTGTGCCCCCGGCTGGGGGGACACCTGCACCTCAAACGGGCTGGGAGGGACGGGCAGGTGTGAGAGGGGGCTGTAACACACCTGTACACCCCCACTTCGGCACACACCTGCACCCCCCAGTCCCCCCAAGCGTCTTCCACGCCTGGGACGTGCACCTCAGATTGGCTGGGGGGGGGATGAGGGAGGGCTGGTATCCCCCACACACACACACCCCACATTCCCCAAAACCCCCCACCCTCGGGGGGGACACCCACATCTCAGATGGGCTGGGAAGGGTGAGGGGCAGTGAGGGCCGGGGCTTGTACATCATCCCCACACAACCCCCCTTCCACACAAACCCACCCACCCTCCTCACTTCCCCCTGCGCTGGCACTGACCTGCGGGGGATGGCGTAGCCTCCCCAGGTGATGGACACCTGGTAGGTGCCGGGCACCCTGGGCACGTACTCGCACTCGTAGACGCCGTCGCCGACATCCCGCACCGTCACGGGCTCCTCCGTGCCCCCTGTGCGAGAGGGTCAGATGGAGCACCCACCCCGGGGCACCCCCCAGCCACGCCCCCCAACCCATGGTCAACCCCAGGATTCCCTCCCAACCATCCAACCTCCATGGACAACGTCATCGGACCCCCACCCATGCACCCACCTCCCCACGGCCACCCCCATGGTGTCCCCAACCACACACCCCCCCCATGCGTCCCCCATCTATATCCATCCCTCCACGGGGAACGCCACCCACACTCACCCCCCAGTGGGACCCTACCCACCAACCCCATGCTGCTCCCCACCCTTCCAGCCCCGCGTGTCCCCAGAGAGTGACACGTACCTGGTCCCCGCAGTGTCACCCGCAGGTCTCCACTGCCCGCGCCCCGTGTCAGGACCTTGAAGTCGGCCACGTCCTGCACTCGGACCCCCCGTGGCTGCAGCCCCCGGCCCGTGGCCCGGACCGCCGAGGGCGTGCAGGCTGCAAACTCCCATTAGCACTCGCCAGGCACCAGGGGGACCCTGGGCAACCCCCAGGGACAGGAGGGCGGGGTATGCCAGGGCTGGGAGGGGCACATGGGGATGCCTTGGGGACGCCCTGGGGACAGGGGAGTGCCATGGCATCCTCAGGGGCACAGGGAACCAATCCCTGGAGACACCCTGGGGACAGGAGTGCCAGAGGGACACCCTGGGGAGTGTGAGGGGACCATGGGTGGACACTTACTGGTGTCATGGATCACCACAGTCACCACTGGGTGCCATGAGGCCACTGTGGTCACAGCTGGGTGACACGGGGCCACTGAGAGGTGCCATTAGGTGCAGTGGTCACAAATGCTGTGGAGCCACGTAGAGACCTGGGAGAGAACCTCACCTTCAGCCACATTGACAGTGAAGGGGCTCCTGGGGACCTGGGTGCCAGCGTAGGTGACACAGATGGTGTGTGGCCCTTCGAGGACGGGCCGGTAGGTGCAGCGGAACACGTTGTCCCCTTTGTCCTCCAGCATCACCTCCACTGTGTCCCGCCGGCCCTGGGGGTCCGTGATCACCACCCCCACGTCGCCTGGGCCTGCCCCTGTCACCACCAGGACATAGGCTCAGTGTCATGGCCAGGACACCATGAGAACTTGACCCCAGGGTCACCCAGCCATGCCATAGCCCTGCCACCCTGATAACTTGGCCCCACAGCCACCAGACCATCCTACGGGTATGGCACAAGGACACAGTCTTGTGCCGTGGCCCTGCCATACAAGACCACCCCATGGCCATGTGACCTTCAAGGCGTGGTCCCAGAAACCCCCAGCCCCCCCGTGCCCCCACCTGCAGTGTAGATGTCGAAGTAGGTGGCCTTGTTTGCCACGTTGCCCACGGGCTCCAGGCCGGGGCCACGTGCTGTCACCTTGCTGGCGTCACCCAGGGCCATGCCCACATTCACCCCAAAGGGGCTCCCATCAATGTTCTGCCCCGCAAACAGCACCGTCACCTGGAGGGCACAGGGACAACAAGGCTGTCAGGGGACCACGGCCCCCATGGCCGCAGGGACAACCCCCACGGAGACAGCACGTGGGACATTCCAGAGACACCCCTGGGATGACAACCTAAAGAGGGTTCCCCCAGCAGTGACTGCCCCCAGGGACTCGCCATTGTCCCCTGCAGGGACCCTAATGCATAAGACACCCAGGAATCTGGACAGGACATTCCAGGGTCCCCCCATTACAACACCTCCCCCCACAGACTTCAGTGTCTGGGACCCCAGGGACCCTGTAGAGCACCCCAAGGCCACCCAGTGCCATCTCCAGGGACCTGAGGGATCCTTAGGGACCCCCAAACCCCACTGTGTCAGGTGTCCCCCATTCCCCTTGGGGGAGCAGCCACCACTCTGAGGGGTGGGGGTGTCACAGGGTGGGGGTGTCACCGGGGACATCACAGGGAGTGTGTTGTGGGGGGCACTGGGGAGGTCACAGAAGGGTTGCCTTGGGGGGTCACCAAGGGGCTCACCTTGTGCAGCCCCCCGACCTTGGGGACGTAGGTGACGCTGTATGTTCGCTTCTTGTCATTGTTGGGGACCACCTTGGCCTGGGGTGGGAAGAGACCCCAAAACCGGGGAAAGGGGGTGACACAGAGCTAGGGCACTGCGGGGGGAGAGAGGGAGACTGGAGGAATCCCCCAGAGGGGGGCCGGGGCCCCCTGTACCTCCTCAGTGTGTCCCTCGGGGTCCTCAACATAGACGAGGACCTCGCCCATCCCCGCCTCGAGGGTCTCCACGGTGAACTGGGCAGGGCGCAGCACCACATTCCCCTGGGGCTCGATGCCTGCAGGGTGGGGGGAGTCAGGGGGGGCCCCAGCACTCCACAACACCCCGGCACCCTACAATACCCAGGACTTGGGGCCCCCAGGTTGTCCCTGGTGGTAGCAGGGGGTTCCAGAGTGCCAATGGTGGTCTCCTGAGCATGGGTGGGTGAGCCTGATAGGACTTTGAGGGGTCCCTGTGCATACAGAGACTCTTGGGGAGCCCTGGGTGGAGTAGAGACCCTCAGGTGTCCCTGGGCACAGGTGACACCCCAGGACAGGAGAGGAGTCCCTGGGCTTGGGGCATGGTTTGCTCTCATGCCCTGGCAGCCATACCCAGGTACTCTCCTGTGCTGGGTTCCAAAGGCCCCGTGCCCAGTGCCCTCCCCGTGTGCCTCCAGTGCCAGTCCCCATGTGCCCCTGAGCTCCCCCTGAGTGGGGTCCGTGCCTGTCATGTGTCCCATGTCCCACCTGTGCCAGGTCCCCAGCCCCCTGGTGTCCCCATAAACCTCCACACCCCCTCATTCCCCCTGTCCTGGGACCCCAGCCACCCCATGGCCCCCAGCCCCTCCAGCCCCCCGTACCAGGCCCGTAGGCGCGAGCGCGGCCGGGCTGGGGGGGACGGGGGCGCAGGGGGGCCCCCGGCCGGAGCTTGGCCTTGGGGAACTGGGACAGGTACGTCATCACCGAGTGCTCGTCCACGTTGGGGTCCACGATCTCCTCGGGGGCGATCACCTGGGGAGTAAGCCCAACACCTGTCAGACCCTCCTGGCATCCCCAAAGAGAAGGAGCCTGCTGGGAAACCCCCCCACTATGTACCCCAGCACCAGGAGGGGCCCCCGACACCTGCCTGACCCTCCTGAGGCATCCAACACCCATGAGACACCCCTCACCCTGCTGCGGAACCCCCCAACACACACACTCCCCTACCACAGGTGCCATGGGGTACCCCAAATGCCCAGGGACTCCTGTGAATCCCCAGGGACACTGCCCAGACATGTCCTTGCACCCTCAGCGTCGTCTCCCAGTGCCCCCCCGTTCCTGCCCTGCACCCCGTACCTGGGTGTGCCCCCCACACCCTGTACCTGGGAGCCCCGCAGTGCCCCCCGCGCCCCCACCGTGCCCATCATACCTGGGGCACTCCCAGCCAGTCGTCCGCCTGCTGCATGGCCTCCCGAGCGTTCTGCACTGGCTTGTTGGGGTCCCACTTCTCCCAGTCTGGGCACAGACCTGAGGGACCAAAAGGGTCAGGGGACCACCCCCACCCTGATCTCCATCCTGACCCCCGTCCCACACCTTCCCCTTCTGTGCCTGGTGCCCCCCAGCATCTCCATCGGGACCCCCGAGCCACTCTGGACCCCGTACCTGCTGTGCCCCTGTTCCCCCCCTGCCCCCAGCGCCCCCCGCCCCCTACTCCACCCTCACCTGGGGCGCAGTTTCTCCCCCATTCCCCCCCCCCCCATTTGTCCCTCCCACGCCCCCATGGCCTCTGTCCCGCTCCTCACCCGGGGCGCAGTTGTCCACCAGCGCGCCCAGCGCTTTGCCGTCGCGCCAGTCGCGATTGAAGTTGGTGATGGGCAGCTGCGGCACCTTGTTCTGGATCCAGCCCAGCAGCCGCTGCTTGGGGGTCTGGTGGCGGCCTTCGTCATCCTCCTCCTCCTCCCACATCGGCATCGAGATGGAATAGTGCAAGATGAGGGTCCAGATCAGCCCCAGGATCAGCTTCAGGTTCCCGTCCACGATCGCCTTGCTGTCTGTGGGGGAGAAACTGGGGGGCTGAACCCCGAGATCCCTCGGGACGCCTTCCGGGGCACCCCGACCTCCTGTGGGACCTGCTGGAGGGATCCCCCCACCCTGACAGCCCCGGGCCCGGGACCAGCTGCAGGGTCCCGTCCCGGCTGTCTGCGGGAAAGCGAGGATAAGGGGAGGACCCGCCTGGGGCACCCCAAAACCCCACAGCACCATCACAGGGACCCCAGACACTCCGACACCCCGCGGCAGTGCCACGGGACCCCGCACACCAACACCTGCCTGGAGACATCCTGGGGCACAGAGGTGAGGGCAGAACCCCACGACACTCGCCCTGTCCACCCCGAGCACCCACACCCGGCAGGGCGACCCCAGTAGCTCACGGGGAAGCGCCTGGTGGGGGCACAGCCCTGGCAGCACCCGGAGGGTCCCCGAGCGAGCGCCCTGGTTTGCCACACCCCTGACCTTCCCAAGGGATTCCTGGAGTGCCAGAATGGGGAAACTGAGGCAGGGGACGGCCGGGGGGGGAGGGGGGCCCGAGGCATCCCGGTCCCTCCCCCACGGCGCAGCGGACCCTCCCCCGCTCCCTGCCCCCGCCGCTTCCCCCCACGAGCGATCGCGTTTCAGGGAGGAAATGGGGAAGATGTGGGAGCGGGCGGGATAAACCCCGCAGTGGGGGCAACACCTGGGACGTTCCCAAAACCCGGGGTCACATCTGGAGGGTCCCGGGAAGGGGCAAAGACACGCCGGGGAGGGGGAGGTGACACCTCGGGAGGGGGTCTCGCACCCCCCGGGTCCGGGCGCGCACGAGGCGTGTGCGGGGGGGGCCGCAAGCCCTCCCCCGAGCCGGGGGGGTCACCCTGCAGCTGTCGGGTGGGGGTGGGCGCTGAGGCCCCGCGAGGGGTGGGGAAGAGTGCGAGGGCCGGCGCCCCCCCGCGCGTGAGCTCAGCGCCCCGGCCCCGAGCCAAGCGTGAGCTCAGCCCCCCACGGCCCCGCACGGCCGGACCCCCCCGCTCCGCACGGCCCTGCGCGGGGTCCGGCACACGGACAGCTCAGCCCTCGCACACTCGTCCGCAGCCCCACCGCTGCCTCCAGCCTTGCACACTCGCCCCCATTCCCATTCATCCATCACCCTACTCTTGCACACCCACCTACGGGCCCATCCTCATTTGTCTCCTTGCACACCCATCCTTCGCTCTCACTCCTCCATCCTCCCACCTTTGCACTCTCATCCTATCCACACTCATCCTCCCTTTACACACTCATCCACATCTTCACTTGTCCAGCCCTGCCCTCATGCACACCCTCAATTTCCTATCCCTCCATCACGCCCACCCTTGCACACTCATTCCCATTTGTCCATTGGCCTCGCACGCTCATCGCCAGCCCCATTCTCGCTCCTCTGGACTCACAGCCACCCTATTCCCACCCCACCACCGCTGCCCCTGTCCTTGCACACTCACCATTCCCCTTTCTTTCCACCCTCACCACACTCTGCCCTTTCCCCCCTCACCCCCCTGCACACCCACCCCTGGACACTGCTCCCCCCTCACACCCCCTTGCGCACCCACCGATGGACACAAGCTTGATGTGCTCCCGCTCCAGGAACTCGAGGGCCACCGAGACGTTCTCCAGCTTCATCTGGCGGAAGTTGGGGCGCGGGTGGTGCTTGCGCCCCATCTTCTTCTGGCTGAGCACCTCGAGCAGCGCGATGAGGCGCAGCCCGTCGCTCAGGTCGCGCTGCAGGTCCACGATGCGCTTCTGCACACACTTGAGGTGCTCATTGCACCAGCGCGTGAACGTGTTCTGCTGGATCTTCTTCCAGGGCGCGTCCTCCGCAAGGTCCTTCTCGGTGGCCGGGAGCTCCTCGGGGTCCTCGCCCGGCGCTGGCTCGTAAGTAGAGTTCATCCTGGAAGGGCTGGGGGGGGTCCTCGATGGGCAGGGGGGGTGCTCGGTGGTGTGCAGGGTCCTCAGTGGGGTGGGGGCGGGGAGTCCTGGGTCACTTCTGGTGCTGGGTGGGGGTCCTGGGTCAGTCCCAGTGTCCTGAAGGGATCCTGGTACCGTGGGTGTGAGTCCCAAATCAGTGCCGGTGTCCTGTGGGGGTCCTGGGTCAACGTGGGTGCCCGGGGTGGGGGTTCTGGAGCTGGGGGACGGTGTCCTGGGTTGGGGACGGTGTCCTGGGTCAGGGTTGGTGTCCCGGGTGGGGGCCCTGGGTGGGTGCTGGTGCCCGCTATGGGGTCCCGGTGCCCGGGGATGGCGTCCTGGCTCAGTCCCGGTTCCTGGGCGGGGGTCCGGGTGGTTGTCTGTGTCCCGGATGGGGTCCCAGTTCCCGGCGATGGGGGACGGTGTCCTCGGTCAGTCCGGGCGCTCAGGGAGGGTCCCGGTTCCCGGGGTCAGTACGGGTGCCCGAGGACGGGGTCCCCTCTCAGTCCCGGTGTCCCGAGAGGGGTTCGCTGCTCGGTACCGGTGTCCTGGGTAGGGGTCCCTATTCCCGGAGTCGGGGGCTGGGTCTGTCCCGGTGCAAGTTCCCGGTGGTGGGGTTGGCTCCCGGTGGGTACCCGGAGCGGAGCGGCGGGTCCCGGAGGGCTGGGGGGTCCTGTGGGTTCCCGGTTCGGTTTCCGATCAGTTCCCAGAGCGGCGGTCGCGGCGGGGTCCTGAGTGTTCGCGGGGCGTCCCAGGAGCGCTCCTGGGCCGGGGGCGGCGGCGACAAGTGGCGGGGCCGGGGGCGGCGGCGGCTTTAAGCGCTGCTCCGGCCCGGCCCGCCCCGTCCCGGGGAGGGACCGGCCAGGAGGGACGGAAAGACCGCCCGAGCGGCCGGGGGGTGGGCGGCCCGGCCCTCGCTATTTACAGCTCCGGCCTCACGCTCGGACCCCCAGACACTGGCACCCCCAAAAGCCCCGAACTTCGGAACTCCCCAAACCTCGGACCCCTGGACCCTGGTACCCCTCAAATCTCGCACTCCGGCACCCCCAGAACCGCGGAATGCGGCACCTCCCGAAACCCCGGATCCCACCACACCCCAGATCCCTCGACTTCAGCACTGCCGGACCAAGGCTCCCCCAAACCCCGGCAGATCCAAAAACGCACAGACATTAGCACCCCTAAATTTCGATATCCCTAAAACGTCAGTAACTTCAAACACTGGCACACCCAAACACCGACTCTTACAAATACAAACAGCCCAAAACGCCAGGACCCACAAACTCCCAAAAGCTGGCACCCCAACACCCCAAAACTCCCCAAATTCCCTAAAGTCCAGTGCCACAAACTCCCAAACTCTGACACCTCAGAACCCCCTGCCCCCGGACATTGGCACACCCAACATTTGCACACCTAAACTTTGGCACCCTCAAACCTCAGCACCACCAAACCTTGGCTCCCACGTACCCCAGCCTCCCTACACTGAAACACTGTACCCCAAATCCTGGCACTCAGGACACCCCCAAAACTCTGGCACCCCAAAATCTAGGCACCCCTAAACTCCAGAATCCACCCCCAATAATCCCAAATACCTGCAACCTCGACACCCCAAAACCTCAGCACCCTATAGCCCAGACACGCCAACACCGTGTTATCCTGATACACCTGTACCGTGATGCCCCAACACCGCAGGCGCCCCAATACCACAGCCCCCCAGCAGAACAACGCACCCCAAAACCTCCCACAAAGACGCCTCCCCAAACTTACTCGGAACCCCCTCACTCATCCCTTCCCACTTGGGAAGCCCCAAAAAACTCACATAAAAACCCTCCCCCAGCTCCGGGGAAACCCACTGGAACCACCCCCAGAACCACGCCGCCGTGGAACCCCCACTCAGCCCCTCCAGTTGTGCCCCACTCCCCCCCGGTGACTCCAGCCCTGGGTCCCTCGGCCGTGCCTCAGTTTCCCCATCTCAGTGGCACGTGCCTGGGGAGGGGGTTCTGTCATATTTGGGGGTGATCCCTGAACGCCGCTGCCCCCCGAATCTCTCTTGTGTCGTGTATCCCCCCCCCAACTCCAGGCACCCGAGGCCTCCTCGACAGCCTTGGGAGGAGCGCGGGGGGGACAATTGGGTGACCCAGGTCTGGGTCCATTTTGGGGGGGTGATTTGGGGAGTATCATGTTCCCCTTGTTCCCGTGCCTGCCCTGGAAGCTTCCAGCGGGGGGGAGGGGGTTGGTCTGGGTGCACCCCGAGGTGACAATGGGTGACCGGGGGTGACGTGGGGGGTGACGTGGGGGGGGTGACGCGGTGGCGCCTGCGCCAACACCTAAAAATAACCTGCCGAGTCAGAGCCACGCACCGGCACCCAAAATACCCGGGGGGGCACGCGGTGGGGGGGGCACTCCCAACACACCATCACCCAAAATACCCCAGGACAAGGGGGCTGGGGGGACACGCAACGGGCTTGGGGGCAAAACGCAGCAGGGTCCCCCAGCAGGACCCCAAACCCATGGGAGGTGTGGGAGCGGGAGCGAGTGGATTGTTTGGGCGGGTCACGGTGGTCTGGGAGGTGGGGGTCGGGATGTTTGGGGAGGTCGGGGGTGTCTGAGAAGTCAGGGCACTCCGGGGGGGTCAGTGCAGTCTAAGATGGGGGTTCAGGATGCTGCTGGGGCAGGTCAGGGGGAGCCAGGGGAGTCCCTGTGCCCCCCGAGTCTGGGCTCTGCGGCCGCCGGGGCAGAGGAAGATGATGGTGGAGGCCACGATGGAGGCACAAAGGACCTGACCCCGGCAGTGTCTCCTGGGGAGGGAACACAGGGCAGAGCCGCTGCCCCTGTGCTGACACCCTGAGTCCAGTGTCCCCCCACCCTGTCCCTGTCCCTGGGGTTGGAAGCACTCAGGGTCCTCAGGGTGGGGTGACACAGGGAGGGGATCATCAGCGTGGGGGCACAGAAAGAGGAACAGGGGGACACTGGGGACGTGGCCATGGGGACAAGGGGGGTAGGGCTGGGGGACATAAGGGGGAACGAGGGGTAAGTAGACAGTGGGACAGAGAACATAGCCATGGGGACAGCAGGGGCATGTGTGGGGTCACATCCAGGGGGGCACAGAGCAACAACTTGGAGGCTCTGGGAGTCCCGTGGGGGCCATGGGGCTGTAGACAGAGCTCTGGGGGGCCTGGAGGGGCCATGGGTCCGTGTGGAGCTGGTGCTACCAGTGCCAGTGGCTGCTGGGGGCTTGGTGGTGCCTGCACTGGTGGGTGCCCTGAGCCCTGAGTGCCACCTCCAGCCTTTCCTGGGACACCTGCAGGGGTGGGCACTCCAAACCTCCCTGGGCAGCCCTGCCAAGGCCTGACTGGTCCCCGTTGTGCCCTAGCTCTGCCGTGGCCCCTGTACCCTCCGTGCTGTGTCTCCCTCTCCGCAGCCCCGGCTCAGTGCCCACAGTGACCACAAAGGGGACATGGAGAGCACACGGGGAGGGACATGGGGGACTCTTTGTGGGTTGTCTGTCCCCTGCATCACCACCCTGTGGCACCCATTTGGGGGATGCCCGTTTGGGGGGTGCCATGGGGATGGATGCCCAGTACAGCACCAGCACAGCTGACCTGATCCAGTAAAGCCCAGTACAGTCCACTATGGCCCTGTTCAGCCCAGTGCATCCTGGTACAGTATGACCAGACCCAGTACAACCCAACCGGACATGGTACAATCCCATGACACGATCCATTGCAGTACAGCCCAGTGTAGTCCAGTACAGGCCAGTACAAACGAGGATGAGCCAGTATGATCTAGTACAGCCCAGTACATCCCAGTATTGCCCAGTAAAACATGGGCTGGGGGTTCAGCCCACCCAATCCTCCTGTTCCTCCCCTGGCCCGTCCCTGGGACCCCTGGCCCCATCTCTGCCTCAGAGCTCGGCAGAACCCCGGGGGTGCCCCAGGGCACCCCCAGGGTGGGCACCCTACACACACTCCCCAGGGTGAGCACAGTTTCCCCTGGGGGGTGTCGTCCCCCCCCCCCGAGCTCCCCCTTCCCTGGGAGTCCCGGGGTGCCCCAGAGCGATCCCTGCACCGGCCTTTATAGGCACCCCCAGCCCGGGGGGGCCCCAGCGCCGGTAATCCCCCCCCCTAAGCAGCTTCTGCTCATCCTTCCTGTTCCCCGGGGGTGCCCCAGGCTGGGGGAGGGGGGCGAAGAGGGGGGAGGGAGAGCAGGAAATGCTGGGAGTCTTCTGGGACTTGAGTCCCAGGAGCGCACCCCCAAAGTGACCCCCCCCATCAATGAACCCCCGGCACTGCACCCCCAAAATGAACACCCCCTCATACACCCCACCTCAAGCAGTGTCCCCCCATTTTTCCCCTCCATCCCTTGATACCCCCAGATTCCCCCACCTCACTGGGGATCTCCCCAGCACAGGGATGCCCCAAGCCAGAACTGGGGACAATCTCTTGAGGGGAGAGACACCTGGGGGGGCACCCTGGGATACTGGGGTGGGGGGCAGCAGGTGACCCCTCATGAGGGAAACTCCCAAGTTCTTCCCAAGGCATCCATGGCTGGGTCATCCTAGGGAGTGGGATCAAGGCTGGAGACACCTGGGGACACCTGGGGCACACTGAGGACCCTGTGGGAACAGGACTAAGGTTGACGACCTCTGGCCATCATGGTGGGACCAAGACTGGGCTTTGGAACACGTGGGGACACCTGAACACCCCAGGAGGAGTAGGATCAAGCTTGGAGACCCCTGGGGACCCTCCCCATACCCAGTGTTGGGGGGAGCCCCCCCCCCCAAATCCCCCAGAGCACCGGCAATCGGCTCGACCCGGCTCAGGGTGCCGATTAGGCGCTGAGCCCGGCTTAGCCCACCCTAATCCCCAAGTTTGGCCGGGCTGAGCCCTGATCCCCCCTAAGCAGCTTTGGGGGCGCAGGGTATATCAGGGGGGCGGGTGCCCCCCCACCACCGCCGCCGCCGCCATGGACGAGGACGAGTTCTACCTGTTCAGGAACCAGTCGTCAGTGGGGCCCTGGGATGGGCCCCAGTACCACATCGCGCCCATGTGGGCCTTCTACCTGCAGACCATCTTCATGGGCTTGGTGTTTGTGGCGGGCACCCCCCTGAACGCCATCGTCCTCATCGTCACCATCAAGTACAAGAAGTTGCGGCAGCCGCTCAATTACATCCTGGTGAACATCTCCGTCAGCGGCCTCATGTGCTGCATCTTCTGCATCTTCACCGTCTTCGTCTCCAGCTCCCAGGGATACTTCGTCTTCGGGAAGCACGTGTGTGCCTTTGAGGGCTTTTCAGGGGCCACCGTAGGTACGAGGGGACCGTAGGGGCTGCTGGGGCCAGGGACAGTGGAGGGACCACTGGGGGCTACTGGGGCCAGAGGTGGCCACAGGGATCTCCTGGGGCTGTGGGAGTTGGAGTGACCACCATGGTCTGGTAGAGTTCGAGGTACTGACCACCACATTCTAGTAAAGATTTAGGAGTTGGGGTGATCACCACGGGTTGCTAGGGTGCAGGCATTGGGGTGACCTTCTGGACCTTTAGGCCTTGACCACTGTCATCTGCTGGGACTACAGCAGTTGGGGTGACCACGGGGGTCTGGTGGAGCTGGAAGTGGGGGTGACCATCATGTTCTTCTGGGGCTGGGGGAGTTGGGGCAATCATTGTGGTCTGGTGGGGCTGAAGGTGGCAGAACAAGTAAGGGCCACGGGTAAGCTTGAGCCCTGTGATCTGGGGGTGACCACCAAGGCCTGAAGGTAGGGGTTATTACTGCATTTTACTGGGTCGTAGGACTTGGGGTGGCCCAGTGGCCTGGGGGGCTCTGGGAATTGGGGTGACCTGTAGCCCTGGTGGCCACGGGCCGTTGTGTGAGGCCACTGGCCTTGTTCCCCCAGGACTAGTGACAGGCTGGTCCTTGGCCTTCCTGGCCTTCGAGCGCTACATCGTCATCTGCAAACCCTTCGGCAACTTCCGCTTCAACTCCCGCCACGCACTGCTGGTGGTGGCGGCCACCTGGATCATCGGCGTGGGCGTCGCCATCCCCCCCTTCTTCGGCTGGAGCAGGTGGGACACGGCAGGCACGGGGGGCAGGGGGCGGGCAGGGTGCAAAACAGCTCCAGGAGTGGCAAGTGGGGGTGGTGGGGGTGCCAGGTGAGTGCTTGAGGCACCAGAGGTGCCATGGGGTGCTGTGGGGGCCCCCAGAGCAGGGGCTGAGCGCAGGTGCTGCAGGTACGTCCCCGAGGGGCTGCAGTGCTCCTGCGGCCCTGACTGGTACACGGTGGGCACCAAGTACAAGAGCGAGTACTACACCTGGTTCCTCTTCATCTTCTGCTTCATCGTCCCCCTCTCCCTCATCATCTTCTCTTACTCCCAGCTGCTCAGCGCCCTGCGGGCCGTGAGTCCTGGGGGCACGGGGGGCACAGGGGACATGGGGGGCATTTGGGTCAGGCACACCTGTGGCTGAGAGTGAGGGATGGAGAATGGAGAGGGACTGGGGGGCAAAAGGGAGGGAGGGAGGGAGGAAGGAAGGAGGGAGAGAGAATTGACTAAGCAGGGAGGGAGGGAGGGCAGGATGGGAGCAGGAGGCAGGAGAAGTGACTGGAGGGAGGAAGGGATGAAGGGATGCAGGAAGGGAGGGGAGGTTGCCTGGACAGAAGGTTGGGCAGGGGGACAGAGAGGCACATGGGCAGCGGGCTGGGCAGGGGGGTCGGGGGTTGCACAGGGGACTGGGCAGGGTCAGGAGCCCGGGCAGGGGGCCAGCAGTCCGGGCAGGCCCAAGGTGTCCCCGTGGCTGGCGCAGGTGGCGGCACAGCAGCAGGAGTCGGCCACGACGCAGAAGGCCGAGCGGGAGGTGTCACGCATGGTCGTGGTCATGGTGGGGTCCTTCTGCCTGTGCTACGTCCCCTACGCGGCGCTGGCCATGTACATGGTGAACAACCGCGAGCACGGCATCGACCTGCGCCTCGTCACCGTCCCTGCCTTCTTCTCCAAGAGCTCCTGCGTCTACAACCCCATCATCTACTGCTTCATGAACAAACAGGTGACACCAGGGACAGCAGGGACACGGAACGGGGGGGACAGCCCAGACACACGGGAGAGGGGATACCGAGGGACACCTGGTGATGGGTGTCCATCTAGGGGTGCGCAAGGATATCCAAGGAAACCCAAGGGACACTCGGGGAGACCCAAGCAAGGGGAACACACAGGGATATGCAGGACACTTGGATGAGGAAAATACATGGCAAGGGGGACACAGAGAAGATGGGGACACCCCAGGACATTGGGGCAACGGGGACACGCAGGGGTGCCCAAGGACATCGGGGGACCAGGGACCCCCGGGGATGGTGCATGCGGGGTGTAAGGGACATCCAGGGACACTTGCACGGCTGAGGGTACCTCGACCCTAGGGACAGGAGAGGGGTCAGTGTGGCATCTGAGGGCGTGAGGATAGTGCCAGGGCTGGACACAGGAGCAGTGGGACCCCCAGGCTGAGCTGTTCCCTGTGCTGTGACCCCTGTGCCACCTGTGTCCCCGCAGTTCCGCGCCTGCATCATGGAGACGGTGTGTGGCCGGCCCATGTCAGACGACTCCGACGTGTCCAGCTCGGCCCAGCGCACCGAGGTCTCCTCCGTGTCCTCCAGCCAGGTCGGCCCCAGCTGAGGGGCTCTGGCACCGCCCCAGCCCCTGGGACCCCCGGCTGACCCCGGCCATCCCACCGTGGGGCCGGCACTGCCCCGGGGGCCCCGGCCAGCCTAGGATGTAGCGCGGGTGGGACAATAAACCATGGCCGCAGTCTGAGCGCAACGGGGACCCACTGAGCACCGAGGACCCACGGCACGGGCACCCCAGGGGCAGCTGTGCCCCACAGCAGGGTGGGGAACGGAGCTGGCTGTGCCCCATGGTTGGGTGGGATGGAGGTCTTGGTGGTGGCTGTGCCCCACAGCTGGGTGGGGATCCCAGGGGAGCTGTGCCCCACGGCAGGGTGGGAATGGGGAATGGAGCTGGCTGTGCCCCGTGGCTGGGTGGGATGGAGGTCTTGGTGGTGGCTGTGCCCCACGGCAGGGCGGGATGGGGGATCTCAGGGAGAGCTGTGCCCCATGGCAGGGCGGGGGAATCCCAGGTGTCTCACTGCAGAGCAGGACATGTCCCAGGAGTGGCTGTGCCCCACGGCAGGGAGAGGGTGGGTCCCAGGGGAAACTGTGCCCCATAGTGGGGCAGGATGGGGCCCTGGAGGTGGCTGTGCTCCCCGGTGATGACATGGTGGGACCCTGCCCCCTTGTCCCCCTCAGGCCTCACACGCAGCAAGGGCAGGGAGGCGGGATGCAAGTACCCAAATCCATCTGTGGGGTGGGACTGAGCCCCCCCCATCCATGGGGCTGCATTCCCTCTGTGGGGCTGAGCCCCCCAAGCCCCTGAGGCAGGACTCCCACAGGCCTCGTGTCCCCCCACACTCCCCCCCCTCCCAGTTCCCCCCACTGCCTGAACCCTCTGGCTCAGTCCAAGGGGGCTCCCCCAGACCCCGGTTTAGGGGCAAACAGGAAATTGGGGTCCATCCCCCTCGGCCCGTCGGGGGCTGAACAGGTTTATTGAGTTCAAATCGATGTGGATCCCTTCAATCAGCCTGAGGAGAAAACCGAGGAATAAACCCGGAGAAGGCGAAAATCCATGGCTGGAATTGTCCCAGGGCCCCAAATCCTCAGGGGTGGGAGTGGGGGGGTGTTAGGAGAGGGGCTGTTGTGAGGCTGAGTGGCTGCTCCAGAGGCTTTCCCAGGGTTCCAAAAATTACTTCTGCTGTCCCAAATCATCCCTGATGTCCCAAACCAAGCCCGACGTTGCCAGATCACCCCCCGCAATCCCAGATTCCCAAACCCTGCATGGGGCCATATTCCCAACCCACTTACCACTGGATTTAGGGAGGGGAGGAAAAGGAGGAGCAGAAAGAGGAGGAGGAGATGGGAGATCTGGCCAGCCCTTGGAAACCTTTGGGAAAGGATTTAAGGGAAAACCTGGGAATTTGGAGATGGCCAGGCCCGATTCCATGCAGCTCTGGCGGCTGCAGAGGGACAAACAACAAATAATAGAGAAAATCTTGGGAATTGTCCCAGAGTACGGTGGGATGAGGCCCTCCCCCAGAGGTCTGGGGGGTTCAAGGCACTTGGAGCAGGGCTGGGGGGAAGAGTCTTGCCCAGATCCCAGGGGGCAGCAACAGGGGAGGAGGGTCCAACCTCCCTGGGGTCAACCCCTGGGTCCTGCTGCTGCTCTGATGGTTTTTGGGGTTTTCTTGGGTTTGAATTTTCATTTCAATGTTCACTTTTTATTCCAATTTCACATCAGGGTTTCCATTTAATTCAATTTCACTTCTTTGGGTCTAATTCAGTTTCTGTTTCAGTTTTTAATTTCAATGTTTAATTCCAATTCAATTTTTAATTCAAATTTCAATCCAATTCAAATTCCAATTTTAATTTCAAGTTTAATTCCAATTCCAATTCTAATTTTTATTCCAACTGCAGTTCCAACCCCAATCCCTCTGTGAATTTCCCACTCCCCCCCAGGCCCCCGGGCCCCGCAGCCCCGGGCAGCCCTGTCGCTGCCCCCACGCCAGGGCAGCTGTTTCCACACGTGGTAAAACCAAAACATACAAAAATAACCCAAAAGTCATTAAAATCCGGGGAAAACCCACGACGAGACGAGCCCCAGGTGCCCCGGGAGCCCGGGGGAGTGTGGCTTTCCCGAGCCCCGTCCCCGGGAGCCGGGATGGGGTTTCTCCGCGGCAGGAGCGGCCTCGGCAAGGGACGGAGCCCGCGAGCAGGCGTCGAGGCTAGAACTAGCCATGGAGGCTAGAACTAGCCAGCGAGGCTAGAACTCGTCGTGCCGCACCAGCGCCTCCCCGAAGTCCGTGGCCTGGCTGCCCACGAACAGGTCTGACTTGTCCACGATCTCCTCCCGTGTCAGCTTCCCATCCTGCAGGGAATGCCACGTCCTGTTTCCCATCCCGCCATCCCGCCATCTCCCCATCTCCCCACTCCTCCCATCCTGCTCCCAAAACCCCCCCAGAGCTGCTGGCCCACCTTGTCCTGGTCAGACTCATAGACGAGGTGCCGGGCCTCAGCCTCGGCGTGGTCGTAGTCCGAGGGCAGGATCCAATCCTTGGTCTCCTCCTTGTCCATTTTTCCATCCCGGTTCTTGTCCCGGAATTCCACAAACTGTTCCCGCTCCGTCTTCACCCACTCGGGCTCATCAGCGTCACCGTCCTGGCTGTACATGTCACCTGGGGAGAGCAGCAGCAGGATCAGCCCCACGGCCCCGTCCCCATCCCAAGGATTGACCCAAAGCCTTGAGTTCCCGAGATCCATCCCCAAAATCCCAAAGCACCACGTGGGTCATGACTGCACCCGAAAATCCTCGATGGCACGTGGGGGGCAGGTTGAAGCTGAGACAGAGAACATTCTGTGAGGGGGAAAGCTGGGAAGGACATGGTGGCAGTGGCTCCCACTGGATGGGACTCTGAGGGGACACAGGACACAGAGCAGCAGCGTCTCACCGATGTACTCCTCCAGGTCAATGAAACCATCGCCGTTCTTGTCAATGTCCTCCATGGTTTCCTGCAAGAAAACACCGGCGTGAGCAATTCCTGCCCCTCAGCGACCACCCGTCACCAGAGCTCCCCCAAAGGCCCCTGTGCTGGCCCCACCTGCACGACGATGTCCTTCATGTAGTCGTACTCCTCGGGGTGCAGGAAGGCCGTGAACTCCTCCTTGGTGGCCGCCAGGTCCCCATCTTTGTCGGCCATCTTGAAGCGCCGCTCGTCCCGCACCATCATCTGCTTGTAGTTGAAGCCATCGTCAGGGTCCGGATCATCTGGGAGCAAGCACAGGGAGCACCTGGGTCAGCTCAGGCAGGGCAAGGACCGTGGTAACCACCAACACAACCTCGACCCAACCTCAACATTCTCAGCTCAACCTCAATTCAAACTCAGCCTCCTCTACTGAACCTCAACTTCCTCTCAACTTCAGCCTCAGGACAACCTCAGTCTCCTCAACCCAACATCAACTTTCACCCAAAACCAACCTCAACCTCCTGAACAGAACCTTCTCATCCTCAACTTCCTCAATGCAACCTCAGCATCCTAGACCCAACCTCAAACTCCTCAACTCAACTTCGAAGCTCCCTCTCAGCACAACCTCCCAGAGCTTTGCCAACAAGAGCTCAGTTGCAGCCACCGCTCCCAGGAGGAGGAGGAGCTGCGGAAGCCCTGGGATCATGACGTTCCCAGGGAGAGGCCCCAAAAGACAGGGCTAGGGGGTTTGGCCAGCACGGCCAGAGGCTCAACCTGAACTATTTTGGGAGGGGAATGTGTAAGGGGATCTCACTGGCTGCCGGGGCGGCAGCAGGGCCAGGAGGCAGCGGCCGGGTGGGACTGTGGGCCACGCGTGGCCACTTGGCACAGCAGCAGCAGGAGAGGAGTTCCAGGACACGGGGCCAGCAGTGTCCAGCAGCCCTGGAGAACATGGGGGATCCCCTGGATCCCGGGGGACACTGCCACGCTCTGGTTAAGTTAAACCAGAGCCAGGCCCGATCTAATAAGAGGGTACAAAAGTCCCTGTGTCCCTGCTCTGTTGCCTGGGACAAAAGGCAGGCTTTGGGGAGTCCTGGATTAAGGGGCTTGGGTTTAAGGAGCTCTGGAGCATCCATTAAATACCCAAAGATTTTGACTTTAAGGCAGTTGTAGGGCAGAATGAATCCCAAATTCCCCGTTCTGTTCCCAAGGTTTTACCTTGAGAAGCAGCATAGCCCCAAACAAGGAAACCTTCAGGGCCAGCACCATTAACAGACAATTCCTTAATTGCTGTTGGGATAATTAATGGGTTTGACGGGGGAGTGATAGGGGCAGGTGGGTTAAAAAGGGTTAAACCCTCTCAAAGACCCCTAAGTCACTTCCTGTCTTGGTCCCTGGGCTAGGAGAGGTTTGGGGGAGCAGAGGGAAGCGGACAGAGCCAGGGTATTGCTCAGAGTATGGCAGCAAAGCCACAAACTCAACCCAACATCTCGTCTCCTGGGACAAGCATTCCTGGTTTAGGATCCCACCATGGGACTGAGGAATTAACAAAAATTGGACTGATGATGATGATGATAATTGATTGATTGATGAGGATGGATGACGATGATGATAATAATACTCTGATTTTGAAGGGAGTTTCAAAGGAATTTCCAGTGTCAGATGAAGCTCTTGGACATTTATCACTTAACATTCCCAGGACTCCCCCCAGCAGAACCCCACACTGCTCTGTGACACTTCTGGGGGCCACTCGGTGACTCACCCTGGTGCATAATCAATTAATTAATAAAACCACTCCCAGCACCTCGTTTTGCTGACAAAACACCACACTCTGGACCCTGCAGAGCAGCTGAGGGCAATGCTTGGCCCCATGCACCCCTTGGCCACGGGTCAACATTTAGGAGGCACTTCCAGAGGCATTCCAGCCCCGCCTCTGGCCAGGGAGGGGAGCGAGGAGAAGACAGGGGAACATTTCAGCAGCAAGGAGCTGTGGAAAAGCAATTCCTGCCGAGAGGAGCCGGAGCCAGAGCGCGAGGCAGGATCCTCCCGGCGCTCCGTAAGGACACAAGTATGTGGGAGCAGCACGAGCCGAGGCTGCACCGGGGCCTGCCAAGGGCACTCGGCCTCCAGGGCTGCTCCAGCCTTGGAAAGGGCCGTGCCGGGGGCTGGGCACTCCCCACGGCTGCTCTGACTGCAGGAACTTCTCCTTCAGCTCGTTAAGGGGGCTCCAGTAATTCAGGGTTTTCTCACCGAGGCTTTTCCCTATCTGACACCTGCAGGTCCTAAATGCCACCCCAGACCCTTCAGACAGTGCTCAAACCCTCCCCAGGACCTCTCTGCCCCCTTCCAGGCTGCATTTACACAGATTAGCAGCTTAGGCAGATTAGCCCAGACCCCAGAAATCCATGGCAAAGGGAGGCTTGGGAAGTGCTGCCCCAGCCCAGGGAGTCTTCCCTGGCCACCAGCACAGCAAATCCAGATCCTCCCCAATCCCAAGGGAGATGGATGAGCCTCCCGTGCAGCAGCTCCCCCTCTGCACATCTCGCAGAGCAGTTTGACTATTTTTGGCAATATTTAGGAAATTAGGGTGGATTCAACACTCCAGAGCTGCAGCTCCTCCACACGGGCCAGTCTACAGTGCTGGAGGCCAGAGCTGGCACAGGGCTCGAGGGTTGAAGGTTTTAACCCCAAAACCCTGTTGGTTCCCTCACTCCCAGGGATGTCAGGGATGCCACAATGCTGGCACAGCACATGTCACAAAATCCCCAGGCCCTGGGGTCTAACACTGCACCCAGCACAAGGGAAAGTGACTGAAATCTCTGCTAATGGGTTTCGTTGGTTTAGGGCTGCAATGGACAACTCCAAGGTGGCTCCACAGCCATAGATCAGGGGGTTCCACCTGCAGGTCCCAAATTTCTCCACAACCAGGAATTCCAAAGGGCCAGAAACCCCCATTCCCACAAGCCATTAATCCTAAAATCACCTGGATTCAGCCCAGAGCTGTGCTTGTCACCAGGGACATTAATAATGCCCAAGTGTGCCTGCAGAGGGGAAAAAAGGGGTGTGGAGTGTGTAAATGTCCCCCTGTGGAGATTTCCATGTATTTTGGGTCCTCTTCCTTGGATCTCTCTTTGTTAATGCCACCAGGAGGTCAATGTGGAGAGTTCTGGAGGTTTCAGTGTAACACTTTGGGGACATCTGCTCCAGCTGGCCCCACGTAGAACAAGGCCGTGCCCTAGGTCATATTCCTGTGCTTATCCCAGGGGACAAATTCATCTTGGGCCAGCAAATGCCAGCCCACCACGGCTCCACACTCTCAGCCACAGACTTCCTTAATCCAGGCCCCAAACCCCCCCTCCAACACAACTCCATCCAGATCTGTGTCCATCCCACCGACCATCACTCCCCAAGCCCACCCTGATCCATGACCACCCACTGAGCCATGAGCCCACCCTGACCCACCTCCACCCTGACCCTCGGTGACCCAAAGCAGAGCAGGACATCTCAGCTGCTGGCTCCAGGAAAGGCTCATCCCAAGGGGCAGGACCTACCCAGGATATATCCATAGGTGGCATTTTTGTACTCCTCCCAGGAAACCAGCCCGTCCTCATTGAGGTCGTGGCCCTTCCACTGGCGCTCCACATCCTCGTAAATCCAGCGCTTCTGGGCAAACTTGATCCAGGCCTTGAGCTCCTCCACTGTCACAAACCCGTCTCCATCCTCATCTATCTTCCCTACAATCTTCCTGTGGGAAACGCAGAGAAATCCAGAAAAAGTTAGAGAAAACGAGGGGCAAGCAGGGAGGGAATGGGAAGGGGCAGAGGGGGCAAGTCGAGGTGATTACAAAATTTAGGAATTCAACCACTTGGAGAGTTTATCCTTAAAAACAACGTACGGTGCAGCTGCCAAAACTTTGGCTCAGACATGAAAATCACTGGCTCGGCCACTTTGGGACCACTCAGCTTTTTGGTTTCTTCAGAAATTATGAATTTTAGGGGAAAAAGTTCCCTTTAAGCCCCTGGGAAAGACCCATCCATGCATCCTTTGACCAAGACAGCGCCAGGTGATGACCATGGACCCATATTTATATTAAAAATGGGAATATCAGCTCTGCCTCTCCTGCTGATGCCAGGAGAAAGTTGAGGTGGTTATGGAATTTGCAAATTCAACCATTTAAAGAGTTTATCTTTAAAACCAACATTTGTGTTAGCTGCCGAAGAGCGAGGTCAGCTGCTGAAACTCTCAGACGCAGAAAACGCTGGCTCAGACGTGGAAATCACCAGCTCAGCCACTCAGGTTTTGGTTCCTTCAGGAATTACGAATTTCAGGGGAAAATCTTCCCTGTTAAACCTTAGGACAGCCCCATCTGTGTGTCGTCCCGCCTCAACATTGCTGCTAAAGCCGGTGAGTTTGGCTGTGCGGGAGGAACCGGAGCCGCCTCAGCACGGCTCTGGCAGCCCCAGGGCAGTGGTGCCGGTGCCGGTGCCGGTGCAGTGGTGCCGGTGCCGGTCTCACCCGCTGCCCGGGGAGCAACCGGAGCCGAGCCCCAGCGCCCAGCCCGCGTGCCTCCGTTATTTTTAGCAGCAGCTGTAGGAAAGGGCGGCAGGAATGCAGGATCCAGGGGCAGATGGAGCCGGGGGTGGGGGCACCGCTCGCTCCCTGCGGCACACCAGCTCTGTGCTGGGAAACCCTGGGGCTCCTCCACTGAAAATCAGCGATTCCAGCCCCTAAACCCCCCCTAAATCCTTTGTGCGGTGAAGCAGGATCCTGTTTTTCCCTTTAACGGAACACGGTTCAGGAATCCTGAGCTCCAGCCAGATATTTGAGGAATTTTAGAGGACAGGTGGAAAACGCGGAGTTTTTAAATTTTAGATCACCACTAGGACTATCAATTCCAAAAATATTGACACAAAGGGAAATCCAGACACCGGAGCCACCCGTGCTCACACCCAGGTTTCTGTGTTTCAGAATTGCCTTGGTCTAGGAAAATCAGGAATTCCTCTATGGCACAAAGGATGTTCCTGGCAATGAGAGGCAAGGGAGAGACTGGAAGAAAAAGAGGAAAAACGTGGAGTTTAGTTCTGACAGTGAGGTGCCAGAGAGGGGCATTGGGCAGATCTGAGTGATTTTATAGAAAAATATATAAAATAAATATGTAAATATAAAAAATAGCTCATCGGTAGTGCCCAAATTTATGCGGAAATATGCAAAATATTATAGAAATATTTTGGAATTTTATACATCAATGTGCAAAAGTTGCACACTTCCAATATTCCTGAGCAAACACAGAAATATGCAAAATATCACATAAATATTCAGTTTTCCATATAAATATAGAACAAGTCAATCAATATTACAAAATTCTGCATAGAATTATGTAAAGTATCAGGTGAAACATTTGTCCATGTAAATATATAAACCACAAATAAATCTGTCAAATCTTTCCTATTTCAGGGAAAAAAATTCCATGTTTCCCTCTCCTAAGAAGCAAAGGGATTTATTATGGAAAATCCCTGGAATGGAGGAGCAGAGCTGGCAGGGGCTGATGGCCAAGGCGGTTTCTCCAGGGCAGTTTCTACGGGGTTAATTAGGGAACAGCTTCCCAGGGAAGCCAAACCCTGTCCAGCCCAGAGCCGGGCACTCAGGAAGCTCCCAAACCTCCTCCACGCCCTGGTCCCGGCACCAGCTGCTCCCGGCTGCTTTCCCAGGGCAGGAGCCACCAAACCCTGACATTTTCCCAAAGCCCCCGTTGTGCCCCCCTGCAAGGGAGGGCAGCAGATGTTGGGGCAGGGCTGGCAGCTGCTCGCTGTTCCCATCCCTGCTCCAAGGGGAGCCAGCGCTGCTGCCAGGACACAAACGGGGTCCGGCCAGGCAGCGATCCCAAATCCCCATGGCCCCACAAAATGAGGTCCAGCCGGGCAGTGATCCCAAATCCCTTCAGCCCCACAAAACGGGTTCTATCCGGGCAGCGATCCCAAATCCTCCAGCCCTGCAGGCAGAGCTGCATGGAGAACACTGGGGCAGCCGGAGGTGGGGCTCTGGCAGAAGAGGAGGCAGCACAGCCCCGTGAAGGCAGAGTTCACAGAACCAGACCAGGATCAGGAGTCTGTCAGAGCAAGGGCAGCTCAGGACGGCAAGAACCCTGCGGATAAAGCAGCCTGCTCGGTGCCGAGGGTGTGAAATCCCCATGGCACGGCGGCGATAACTCAGCTCGCAGAACAATGGGATTGAGCCGTGACGGAGCTCTGGGATCCGAGCCCTGGAGCAGGGACAGGCCGGGGCCCAGCTTCCCTCGGAATCTGACGTGGCTCCAGGGGCAGCGAGGCATTCGCTCGGATTCTGCCAGGAGGCAAAAACCCTCCTGTATTTTGGAGCTTATGGAGCAACCAGGGCCTGGCTCCAAGGGATCGTGGGGTTTTCCAGTTTAAATTGTCCCTGGAGGGAGGAAATTCCTTCCAGCTCACGAAGTGCTGGGGGAAAAGCCAGCACCTTCTTCCCACTGGGGGCCTGGATGATCCATAGGGATGGATGGAACCTGGCACCCCTTGCCCTGCACATCCTGCTCTATCTGTGGGAATTGGCTCACTCTGGAAGTTTCCCCAGCACCCACATGTGGTTGAGCTTGTCTTTCCCATCAGGGAGCATCATTCCCAAAACACAGCCCAAAATTTACAGTGGGCTGTGGTAGGTGCTGCTCCAGCAGCAGCAAGGTTGGGATTCTTGGCTGAAAAAAATCGATTCTGACTAAAAAGGGAGAGATTCAGGTGGGATTTTGGGAAGGAATTCCTGGCTGGGAGGGTAGGCAGGCCCTGGCACAGGGTGCCCAGAGCAGCTGTGGCTGCCCCTGGATCCCTGGCAGTGCCCAAGGCCAGGCTGGACATTGGGACAGTGGGAGGTGTCCCTGCCATGGCAGGGCTGGCACTGCAGGGGCTTCTTCCCACACGAACCATTTCATGAAAACAAAGCCAAAGGCACCCAGTTCCAAGGTGACTGGAGCCCAGTATCCTGAGAAGTGTCCCAAGCTCCCCAGGGAGCCTCTGTCCCCCAGCCCCCTTGCCCCTGCTGCAGTTCCCAGGTCTGAGCCACCCCGAGCCCCAGAACAACTGCGGCAGCAGCTGCTGGGGGGGCACCGGGCCTGTGCCGCTGCCCGGGAACCATCCCGGAGCCCGGAACCATCCCGGCACCCGGAACCATCCCGGCACCCGGAACCATCCCGGCTCCCGGAACCATCCCGGCACCCGGAACCATCCCGGCACCCGGAACCATCCCGGCACCCGGAACCATCCCGGCACCCGGAACCATCCCGGCTCCCGGAACCATCCCGGCACCCGGAACCATCCCGGCTCCCGGAACCATCCCGGCACCCGGAACCATCCCGGCACCTGGAACCATCCCGGCACCCGGAACCATCCCGGCTCCCGGAACCATCCCGGCACCCGGAACCATCCCGGCACCCGGAACCATCCCGGCACCGGGCCTGTGCCGCTGCCCGGGAACCATCCCGGCTCCCGGAACCATATCGGCTCCCGGAACCATCCCGGCACCCGGAACCATCCCGGCACCCGGAACCATCCCGGCACCCGGAACCATCCCGGCTCCCGGAACCATCCCGGCACCCGGAACCATCCCGGAGCCCGGAACCATCCCGGCACCCAGAACCATCCCGGAGCCCGGAACCATCCCGGCACCCGGAACCATCCCGGCACCGGGCCTGTGCCGCTCCTGGGAACTATCCCGGCAGCGGGCCACGTCTGGGGAGGCACTGCCGGATCCCGGATCCGAGGGGAGGCACTGCCGGATCCCGGGGTCTCAGCGAAGATGCCGGAGTAGGAATGTCCATACAGGCTCTGCTTTCCCAACTCCCAACCAACTCCTTCAAAACTGAGAAACACCAGTGATCCCAGGGGCTCCAGTGGCACCCAGAGAACACGGAGCAAGCACAGCACAGCCCCCCAGTCTGCTCCAGAGTTCTGGGGAATGCCTGGCACTGGAAATGGCCCTGGGTGATTTCTGGGGAATGCCTGGTGCTGGGCAGTGAATTCCCAGGCTGGGAGTGGGCGCACGTGCCCCGTTGCCGCTGCGGGAAGGGCTGGGTGCTGTCCTTACCCCAGGCGCTCCTTGCTCTCCTCCGGGGTGAGCTGGTCGAAGCTCTTGGCCTCGTCGGCGCCCAGGAAGGCGTCGTGGTCGTAGTCGAAGCTCTGGGCGTCGTCGTGCTCGCGGGTGCTGAGCGGGGCCTCCCGCACCACGCGCTCCTTGCGCTCCGTGGGCTTGGCTGAGCCGCACAGCGCCCACACGGCCAGGCACAGCAGGAGCCATGCGAACCGCATCGTGCCGGGCCTGCGGGGACAGCGACACTGAGACGGGACACGGACAGTGACACCGCATCGTGCCGGGCCTGCGGGGACAGCGACACTGAGACGGGACACGGACAGTGACACCGCATCGTGCCGGGCCTGCGGGGACAGCGACACTGAGACGGGACACGGACAGTGACACCGCATCGTGCCGGGCCTGCGGGGACAGCGACACTGAGACGGGACACGGACAGTGACACCGCATCGTGCCGGGCCTGCGGGGACAGCGACACTGAGACGGGACACGGACAGTGACACCGCATCGTGCCGGGCCTGCGGGGACAGCGACACTGAGACGGGACACGGACAGTGACACCGCCGAGGGACAGGGACAATGAGACGGGACACCGTGAGGGGCACCAGGCAGGATCAGAACAGGGAGGGACACGACTAGGGCGTGCTGTCAGGGAAAAATGGGAATTAGGGTCGGTTGTTTGGGAAGAATGGAGGTTTAGGGCCAGTTACCTAGGAAAAACTGAGGATTAGGGCAAATTATCTGGGGAAAATGGGGATTAGGGCATGTTATTGGGGAAAAAACAGATTAATAGTAATACAGATTATGGGAGCAAAAATGATTAATTAATCCAGATGATCTGGATAAAACGATAAATACGGATTGCCTGGGCAAAGACGATGAATTAATGCAGACTGTCTGGGAAAAACAGGAATTACTGCACATTAGATGGGAAAATGGAGACAAATGGAGACTTAGTGCAGATTATGTGAGCACAAATGACTAATAAATGCAAATTATGAGGGCACTGTAATGAACTGATATGGGTTATCTGGGCAAAAGTGATTCACTGACACCGATTATCAGGGAACAGTGACTAATTAACACAGATTATCAGGGCACAGGGATTAATGGATGTGGATTATCAGGGCACAGGGATTAATTAACACAGAATATCAGGGCACAGGGAATTTCCAGCCCCCAGTGCAATGTCCCGTTTCCCCCAGAGCTGCTCCCGACCCCATCCCAGAGCCCCTGAGAGCAGCAGCTGGGGCTGGGAAGGAAGTTAGGAAGGAAGGAAATGCATCCAGATGGGAGGAATGTGCAGGACGTGCAGCACACAGCCCCTCTGCTCTCCCTGCTCCCTCCCCAAGCCCCCGTGCTCCTCCCAACGCCCCGGACCCGCTGTGGGTGGAATCCTGCCCCACACTGGGAGCACTGGGACCTGCTTGAACAAACCACCCTGGGATCGATGGCAGCTCTGGAACGATTCCAGAGGCTGATCCCTTCAAATCTCAACAGAAACTCAGGTACTCCCCATGACTATCACTGAGATCCCAACTTAGATGCCATCATAGATCCAGCTGTTCCCCATCCTGATCTCTTCAAATTTCAGACCAGGTATTCATCATCCTTATGTATTTAGCCTTAAATTTTAATCGAGATATTTCTGGTTTTTAACTCTTTCACTCTAAATTTAATCCAGATATTCACCACCCAGAGCTCTTCAATGCAAATTTAATTCCATATATTCTCTATCCTTTTCACTTTAATCTAAATTTAAGCCCGAGATAGTCCCCATCCTTACCCCTTTAAATTTACATCCAGGTCTTCCCCATCCAGAGCTCCTAAACATAAATGTAAACCCAGGTATTCCCATTCTACAGCTCTTTAAATTTGCAGTTTAAAATCCAGGTATTCCCCTTTAACCTGAACTCACACCAAGGAATTCTGCCCTGGGAGTGACCCAGGGTCCCATGCCAAAACAAGACAGTGGCAGCAGGACATGGGGGAAAGGACGTGGAAAAGCCCTTCTTCCTTTTTTTATGAATGAGAAGATCCGCAAATTTCAATTTCTTGGAAGTGGGGGAAGAGGGGGCATGGTGAAGGGATTTGGATTATAAAGAGTAAAAGTCACTTTTTTAGTGTGTCTGGGGAGGAAGAACATTCCAGAAGGGAAGGGCAGCTCCAGGTGTAAGTGGAGCTCTGGATATCCCTGTCCTGAAGAGCTGACTCCTGCTCCCTCTGGGCACATCCCAGTGGCCAGGATCAGCCAGCCTGGAGCACAGAGTGACCTGGAATGGGTCAAACACCCCGATTTTATCTGCCAGTGTCCACACAGAGCCCGGGAGGCACTTGGGAGTGATTAAAGAGCGACGGCCCAGCCTGCATCTGGATCCGGGCAGTGCCAGGAGCTGCTGTGGGAACAGGGCTCAGAGACACCAAAACCCACAACCCAACGGTTATCCATGAACAATTATCCATAAAAAACTGCCAGCACCAGCAGCTCCTGCTGACCAGCGGGATGGGCCCCTGGATTTTCTGTGGGGATCCCAAGGAGAGGGAAAAGCAGAGCCCCTCTCCTCCCAGCACGGGCCATTGGCAGCGGATCGAATGAAGGAGTCTGTGGGTGAACTGCAGGAAAGTCGGGAACAGGAACCAGGGGTGGGAAGATATGGGGGTCAGAATAGGGGTCCAGACCCCGAGCTGGGGAGGACTTCAGGCTTCCAGGAGGGCTAGGTGGGGTACTGATGGATGATCTTGAGATTCCAAGGATACTGATGGAGAAACTCGGGATTTCAAGTGGGTTTGCTGTAATATTGATGGAGAAACCCAGAATTCCCATTGGGTTTGCTCGGATACTGATAGAGGAACTCAGAATCCTGCACTGGGCTTGGAAGTGTGGTGACATTTAGAGGAAACTGATGGGAAGAAGCCCCTCTGAGTCTCCCCATGTGAGAGGCCAACAGGATCCCAGAAAACCCCCCATAGGCAACACAGTTTGCTCAGGTTTGGGCATCAGCCTCTGTTTCGGCTTTTTACGGGATTGCTCCCATTGGAGCAGCCAGGGAACAATTAACTGGGACCCCATGGTGCCACCCCAGGGGCACAACCAGGGTGAGGGGTGCGGGTTCGGGGAATTCCGGCCCTGAGAAAGACGTATGGATGTGGGGGAGACACCGGGAGCCGAAAACAGTCCCGGGGGTAGAAACAGGCTGGTGCTGCCCCAAAGCAGCTCCAGAGTTTCGGTGTCACTGATAGCTGCGGGAGAGAAACATGGGTTTGGGGTGGCACCTCCCCGGCCTGGACCCCCACAAGGCAGCACCAAGGGCCCCACAGCCCGCTATGCTGGTGTCCCGGGGGTCCCCAGCCCGTTATCCCGGGGGCCCCACAGCCCGCTATGCTGGTGTCCCGGGGGTCCCCAGCCCGTTATCCCGGGGGCCCCACAGCCCGCTATGCTGGTGTCCCGGGGGTCCCCAGCCCGTTATCCCGGGGGCCCCACAGCCCGCTATGCTGGTTTCCCGGGGGTCCCCAGCCCGTTATCCCGGGGGCCCCACAGCCCGCTGTCCCGGCGGAAGCCCCGGGGCAGTCGATGGATTGCCGCGGGACGGTCCCGCCCGGGTCGCGAGATGCGGACGGGGCTCCATCCCCGGGAGTTCCCGCCCGCCTTGGGCCCAGTGCACGGGCGGCCCTGGGACTCAGCATTGCCCGAGCCGCGCTGCGGGACGGGCCGCAGGACTCGCGGACACGGCGGCGCCGCCGCTCCCGCCCGTTCCCATGGAGACCGGACCCGGCGCTGCCGCCGCCGCGTTACCGCCGCACCGCAGCGGCCCCGCAGAGCCGCTCACACCGCTTCTCCGGACCCCAAGCCCCAGTCCCGGTGCCCATCCAGGTCCCTTCCCGTCCCTCACCGTCCCCACCGCCGCCGCTGCTGCCGCCGCCGCTCCGCGCACCGGAAGTCGGCGCCGCGCCACGCCGCACGGCCCCCCGCGCGCCCTCCCCGCCCACCAATCACAGGCAGGCCACGCCTGCTCCTCCGTGGCGCTGCATGTTCCGATTGGTCTCTTCTGCCGCCACTCCGCCCCTCTGCCCGCCCCCGCCTCGCTCTCCGACCCCCGTGCCCTCCCCTGCCCCTCTCCCTCCGGCCCCGCCCATCCACCGGGGACGCGGGCGCTGATTGGCTGGAAATCGCCACGTCCTCAGGCGCGCGCCGGCCGCCGGCCCCGCCCACCGGGGGGCGCCCCGCGGAGCGCTGCGCACGCGCGTCCGGGACGGACAGAGTCACGTGCATGGGAAAGGCGGGAAAGGCGAGGCGGGGCTGGGGGTGAGTGTCCCCTTCCGCCATCCCGGGCCTCTCGCCGCTGGCTGGTGTGGCCCGGCTGAGGGGCCGGGTGCCATGGAGCCGCAGAATCAGTTACACGTGCCCAAGCACAGACTGCCCTGAACTGGACCCGCAGGGATCACAGATCCCACTCCTGGCCCTACACAGAGCCCTAGTGTACAGAAAAACCCGCTGTGAAAAGCACAAAGGAGGGAGGAATCCATCATCTTTACCGGATTAAAAGGAGCATACTCAGTGTTATAAATGAGAGACAAAAGTCTCGATATTCAGCAAAATTTAGATCGCTTTATTTGATATAGAAAGAGCAAGCAGCGCGCTGGGGAACGCGAGGGGTCACTGCCCACTCCACACTCCACCGAACATGTGTTTGCAGCCTCTTCTTATACTGTGGGTTCTCGTTGTAATTAATAATTTTGGGGTTTTCTTTGTTGTCATAATTTTGCTAGGTAAGCAGTGGTGGTTGAATAAACATCCTTACACAAATTCACAAAGCCTCCGGGCGATAATCAGTCACAGATAGCCATCTGGTCCTTGTAGATAACCACCAGAGAAGTTCTGGAAGTCTGGTCCTTGAGTTAAGCAGTATTGATCAGACAAAGGCAGGAAGGGCTATTGGGAAGTCCGATTTTGCAAGCTGGTAGCCGATACAACTTATTTGAAAAACATAACATAATATAACATAATGTAATGTAATATAATACAACATAACATAACAAGGTGATTTTAAACAGAATTATTTAATCATATAATTTCCTTTATCTAGTGTCCATGCTTCACTTCAGAGCTTAGTATTCTGGTTTATCTAAACCTCAATGCTTTTGTGATTAACACGAATCTTTTATCAATTGTCACACTCACCGAGGCACAGCCCAGTGGATTTTCTCCTTGGGGGTTTCAGAGGGCACAGCCTCCTTTTACCCCAAATCCCGGCCACACCTTGCCCTCTTCCTTTCCCCATTGGCTGCGGTACCGGGAAGGTGGAGCCTTCCCCAGGTGGAGCACTTCTCCCCCTTTCAGCCTGGCATCTTACCCCAAAGCTCAGAAGTTCAGGCTTGTGCAGACCCTTGCCCGTGTCAGGAGTCAGAGCTGTCAGCTCTGTAACCATCCTGCTGCTTGAGGCTGGTACAGACATTGAGACCCATTTCAAAGACATTAACACCAATACCCTCACCCGTAGAAATGTTTGTAAAGACATTAGCACACATCTTTCCTATCACCCAACAATCCCAGCCTGTGCCTCCCTGGCAGCCGTGGAGCTGCCAGGGGCCGGGACCATTCCCTGGGGAGCCTGGGCAGTGCCCAGCACCCTCTGGAGAAGAACCTTTCCCTGACATCCAGCCTGAGCCTGCCCTGGCTACCATCATTCCCTTTGTCCTGAGGTTTTTATCCGACTGGGCTGGGCAGTTTGTGCAGAAAGATCTGCAGACAGACAGAACTGAAATATCCCAAACTTGAAGAAAGACATTAAGGGTCTGGAGCCCCAGGAGCAGCCAAGGGAGCTGGGAAGGGGCTGAGCCTGGAGAAAAGGAGGCTCAGGGGGGCCCTTGTGGCTCTGCACAACTCCCTGACAGGAGGGGAGAGCCGGGGGGATTTGGGATCTGGGAACAGGGACAGGGGGAGAGGGAACGGGCTCAGGCTGGGCCAGGGGAGGGCAGGGTGGGCACCAGCAGGAATTTCCCCATGGAAAGGGTGGGCAGGGATTGGAAGTGCCCAGGGAGGGTTGGAGTGCCCATCCCTGGAGGTGTCCAGGGAAGGCCTGCATGTGGCCAGAGGAATCTATTCCAAGATTGTACAGGGCACCAAATGGGTACCAACAGGCCTGGAGCTTGCAGGTTGTGCCTCTGGCCCATCTTGAAAACTGGGATAACTTTTGCCAGCTTCCAGTTGATTTTGGCTGGAAAAGCCTCCATGACCATCGAGTTTCCCCCACACTGCCAAGGTCACCACTGGCCCATGTCCCCAAGTGCCACATCCACACATCTCTGAAATCCCAACAGGGATGGAGACTCCACCCCTGTGCCAGGGCTGGCAGCCCTTTCCAGGAGGGAATTCCCCAAAACCCACCCTGCCCTCCCCTGGCCCAGCCTGAGGCCGTTCCCTCTCCTCCTGTCCCTGTTCCCAGATCCCAAATCCCCCCGGCTGTCCCCTCCTGTCAGGGAGTTGTGCAGAGGCACAAGGGCCCCCTGAGCCTCCTTTTCTCCAGGCTCAGCCCCTTCCCAGCTCCTCCAGCCCCTCCTGGGACTCCAGCCCCTCTCTCCATGCAGGTCCCAGGCACACTCCATACGTGCCCCAAGCCATGACCACATCGATCCCAAAATATCCCCAGGGCTCTGCTGGAAGTGACGGCCTGGCTATAAATACCCCTCGCTCTGGTGTCCAAGGCTCCCTTGCACTAGGTGTGATCCCATCGGCAGGGAATGTCTCTCAGGCCCCAAATCCCGGTTTACGGGCTCCCAGCTGCGTCAGGTTCTATTTAACCCGCGCTGCCTCTGCACCGTGACACATCAGCCGTGCCACAGGCTGAGCTCAGCGCCCATCCCGCTGGATGATCCTGCTGGATCATCCCTGCCGGGACACGCGGCCACGTCTGCCCTGCTCCCCGCGGAGAAACCAGCGCTTCCAGGGCCGTGATTCATCCCGTCCCGCAGAAATGCCTAAATTAGGGCAGCAGGAGCATCCTGGGGCTGCGGCGCTCCCACTCCCAGGGAGCTGTGCCGGGGCAGAGGCTCCCGGCAGATATTTACAGTCAGTGAGATAATTCCCACCCTCGGCCTCGCCGGGAGCGCTGCCAGCGCTGACACTCGGACACGGCCCCACAGTGAAGTCACGGGCTGAAAAAGCTCAGCCCAGAATTCCTTGGAAAACCTCCCACTGTGTTTTTCCCCTCGTTAAATCTCCCTTGGTGCTGGAATCGCACAGTCTTGAGGGAAAAATTATCCCAGACATGGGGAACGGGCACTGAAAGCATGAGATTTTTTAATCTTGTTAATTAAATACATCTCAGGAGTTGAGATGGTTTTTTAAACTAAAGGTGGATCAGGAAGCTTGAAATGTTTAATTTTTTATTAAAATGTAAGTTAAGGGTGTTTAGATGAGTTTTTAAAATTTAAAAAATGTTTTGAGGGTCATTTTGGTTTTTTTTAAATAAAAATGCCTTAGGAGATTGAAGGGATTTTTTTGAAGGTGAAGGGTTTTTTTGAATGAAGTACAGTTTGGAGTTGGACATCGGGAGGCTCTGGGGTGGACACTTGTGCCCAATCCCAGGGACACAGAACAGCTCCGGTGTCCTGGCCATGGTCCAACAATGCCCACCAAAACAAGGAGGACTGAGAGGAATCTGAGGCTCTTTCTGTGCTCTCCATCAGTTTTCCCCTTGGCAGGGAAGGATTCACCTCTTCCTCTAGAGCCTGGTCTGACCATTCCTAGCAAATCAAATCCCATTTGATCCACCCACCTTTTCACTCCACGGCTGCTTTTTCCCATGTTAACTGAGCCCAGACACTCTCCACTGGTCTGGGAGTGATTTATTGCATTTCCTTACGGAAGTGCTCAGGGAAATCTCTTTTCCTCTCCTTTCAGAGGAGCTGAAGGACCTCCAAGCTCCAAGTCCCTCACAAACCCTCTTTTTTCTATGCCTCAGACCATTCCCATTGCTTCTTTTTTTTTTCAGTTCTTCCAGTTTCTCAGTCTTTTAAAGCCATTAGCAGCTAGATCTTCTTCTCTCTCAGTATTTAGCATAAGGCAAAACCCACTCCCAATCCCTGTTTTCTTGTCTTGACCTCCCCAGTCCCTCAATCCCACTGGTTTTGCCCAAACTCTGGACATTTAGGTGTTTCTCTGCTCAGATAGCACTGACAGACATTTCCCTTCTCCAGTGGTCTTGTCCCACTCCCAACTGCCAGTGAGAGCAGCTCCAAAATTGGGTAAAAATTCTGATTTTCACACACTTCCCAGCTGGCTGTTTATTAATGGGACCTTCAGACACTTCCAAATCCCAGAATTTAGGAAAGCATGTTATTTATTAACCAGCTTTTTGGCTGCAGCCATGTTTCCCTCATTGTCACACACCCTGACCAGCAAAGCTCCAGGGAGGGTGGCCTTGGGATTCGGGCAAAGGAGAGGGAATTTTATTGGTCTGTGTGCATTATCAATCCCCTCCCATCCACCACAGGGCCCTGGACACAGATTTACCTCTGTGAATTCCCTGAGAAACCCCTGGAGAAGAGCTGGGGTGGCCTGGGCCCAATCCCACAGAACCCAGACCTGGCCTGGGCCCAATCCCACAGAACCCAGACCTGGCCTGGGCCCAATCCCACAGAACCCAGACCTGGCCTGGGCCCAATCCCACAGAACCCAAAGCAGGCCTGGGCCCAATCCCACAGAACCCAGAGCAGGCCTGGGCCCAGTCCCACAGAACCCAGAGCAGGCCTGGGCCCAATCCCACAGAACCCAGACCTGACCTGGGCCCAGTGCCACAGAACCCAGAGCAGGCCTGGGCCCAATCCCACAGAACCCAGGCCCGGATGGCCCCACACGGTGCTGCCCGGGCACCGTCCCCGGGCTGGCACCGCCATGACCGTTCGGGACGGGCAGTGGCTCTGAACGGCCTCAGGCTCCACCAGCGGGGCCGCGGCGTCACCGGGAAAAGCCCAACCGCGGGTGCCAAACGCAGGCGGAACAAACCCCTTGGGGCTCGGGTGGCTGTGGGTGCCCCCGCGGGGGTTGGGAAGGGCGGCGTGAGGGAGCAGGAGGAATCCCAAGGCCAGGGAGCTCAGGAGCGAGGCGGCTGCGGGAGGACGGATGGGCCGAGGAATGCCCCGGCTAATCCTCCTGCCCGCCGCCGGCTATTTAGGGAAGAACCAAGGAGACCGCGCTCAGCTCCTGGCTCCCCTCCCGCTGCAGCCGGCTGAATCCCGGCCCCACACCCCCTCCTCCCTCCGCTCCGGGCCAGCCCTCGGCTGAGCCGCCCCGGGCCGGGCTGGGGACCGCGCTGCCCCCGGCCCGTCCGGTCCCGTCCCACGGGCACAGCGCTACCGGCCCGCCGCAGCCGCACCGAGCCCGCAGAGGCGAACGGCCGCGCGTGTCCGGGCCGGGCCGGGCCGGGCGCTGGGAGCCGTGATCTCAGGGAGCAGCAATGCGGGGCCGCTGCCAGCCCGGCCGGCGGCAGCGCCAGCCCAGAAATGTCCTTGTCCCGGCACGGCTTGGGTCACCCAGCATTGTCCTGCCAGCCCCGGGACATCGCCGCTGCCCCCCGGCACCCGTCGGCCCGGGCGGGGCGGCTCCGGGCACGCTCGGATGTGTTTTGAGGAAGAAAAGAGGTTTTTGTTCGTACTGAGCCGGCAGCCCTGACCTCCCGCTCCCCGCTTTGCACCACAAAACTCCGTGGGTTTGCCCGAGCCACACACACACCCGTTGGATCCACAGCCCGAGCCGGAGCTCCCGGGACGGGGCTGCGGGGGCGGCGGCAGCTCCAGCCGCGGGGGCGGCGGCAGCTCCAGCCGCGGGGCGCCGCCAGGGAGGGCTCCGGGGCTTTTCTCCGCCCTCCTCTCCCGCTGCAGGATGACGGATGGAGGTCAAAGATGACACCATCGGCCTCGCCTCATTCTGGGCGTTGAGTTTTCCCAGCTCTCTCCATTTAACGGGCCTTTGACAGAGAGCGCTTGAGCCAAAAAGGAGAAACTGTACTGGGGAATTCCTGGTTCCGGAGCAGCTGAATTTAATTAAACCCACTTCAGTCATTAAAGTGTTTTGCCAACTAAATCAATGCAATGAGAAACCTCCCATCAATTTTGCCCCTCCGTCCCTCCCCGGGTTTGTTTCCCCAGAGGAAGGTCACGGGAGCAGTGGTCAGGCCGGGCCTGCACCCAGCGAGGGTGGAAGTGCCCAGGGACAGTCGTGTGTCCCCAGTGTCCTGCGGGGCTCCTGACCCTGCGTGTGGCTGTCCTGGCACGGTGCCTTTGCTGAAGGATGTCCTGGATTCGATCCCTGTGCCCGGGTCCTGTTTGTGTCCACGTGCCTGTCCCAGAGAGCCAGGCTGCTCCCCGCTGCCCGGCAGCCCTCAGTGCTCATTGCCGGGCTGCCCTGGGTCACCCGAGCCCAGAGAACTCCTCTGTGCTGGCTCCCAGCTCCCGGCCCCTCGCAGCGCCCGAGGGAACATCCTGTCACGGCTCCGTGAACTCAGCACCCCCCAAATAGCCCGGCCAGCCTGGCCCCCAGCAGGAGTGCTCCGGCGCTGGCCTGCGGATGATCTTACAGCCTGGGAAGCTCCAAACATGCTGCTCCTGCCCATAAAAAGCAAAGGGCTTTGGGCATGGAATCATCGGGAACACGGGGATTGCGCCAGCCAGGGGAGACGCTCCCGGGAGGCAGCGTTGTTGGGAAGGCGAAAGGACAGCGGGAGCTGAGGCTGGGGGCGGGGGGAGCCCCAAAACACAGCTCAGTCCTGGCACTGACGCCCACCCAAGGGTCTGTAAAGCACACCCAGAGCTTTGCTGCCACCGCTGGGCTCCTTTGGGAATACGTGACCCAAATCACGCACCAGAACCAGTTGTTAGGAACACACAAGTGGTAATTCCCTTATATTGTTATGCCTATTTTTCGACTGCCCCCAAATCCCAGTCTATCCCACACCACCGGCTCTGGAGACCATTCCAAGTGCTGGGGAGCCGGCAGAAGCCGTCCCCTCCGGGCAGTGCTTGAGGCACAGGCCCTGGGCACCCCCCAGCAGTGGAGCCCATCTGGCTGCAAGAGACTGCACAGGGAAGTCCTTCTCAGTGAGAAGCCAAGTTTTCCAGGCAGGAAGAGGAAAAACACCTCGCTGGAGCACTGATTCAATGGATAAAACTGGAATTTAATTAAGTTACGGAGATATTTGCAAAACTAGAAGATCCAAATCCCCCCCTCCCAGCACACCATGTGCTGCCCCTGCCCAGACGCGTGGAGACAACAACGGAGCCTCCCGGGCCACAGCCGGCCCCGCTCTTCCGCGCTTCCCAGGAATTCCTCTCCTTATCTTATCTGGCCCCCCACAGCCTGTGCTCATCCCCCGCCGTCGCCAGCCCGCAGGTCCGGGCGCAGGCGGATCTCCACCAGCCGGACAGCGCGGAGCAGCACGGCCAGCTGGGAGCACACCCGGGCCACCACGTCCAGCACCGGATCTGTCAGGTCCCGGACGCCACCCAGCACCTTCAGCAGGAAGAGCAGGAGCGGCTGCAGGAGGCTGTGGAACGCTGCCGCCAGCAAGGGCTTCAGGACATGGTCGCCGATGGCTGTCAGGACACCGACCACCAGCGCCTGGATTTGGGATGAAATCTTGTGTTTGAGGGATATTTGCCAGCGGGAGTCACCAAAAATGGGCTGACACACAAAAATTCCACTCTAGGAGAGGAAATGTGCAGTGGTGGGAAATGGAAGTTCCTTCTCCCAGTACTGAAGGACTTTGACGTGCTCAGCAGCTGCTCCAGCCGTGGCTCTGAGGGAACAGGGCGGCTCACCTGGACCACGGCCTCGCCAAGGAAGCGGATCAGCTCCACCAGGAAGAGGCTGAACACGCTGACCAGGCACCGCGGGAGGGCAAAGACTTGCCGCAGCTTCCGCTGAACCGTCCACTCGGAGCTGCCACGGAGAACAGGGAATGTCAGAGAGCCGGCCTGCTGAGGGCATGGATCTCTATCCCGGCGCAGATCCAGCATCCCTGGCAGTTCCTTGGCAGCACATTCCAGCTCCACAGCCACCAAATCAGGCGTGAGAAAGCGTTGGAGCCCTGTTTCTACAGGCTCACCCTATATGGCCCAAACCCGCCTGAAGGAGCCCCAAAACCCGGTCCATGGGGATGGTACCCAGAGCAGAGCCTGGCCGGGAGCCCGGGGAGCACCAGCCCAGCTCCAGGGAATCCCGTCCAACACCACCGGGAGCAGCTCCGGTGTGGGCAGTTCTGAGGCTCCCTCTCATGGCCACCGCCACGAGGTGAGCCGGGAGGTTCATTCCGGCTTCTCTTTCCAGAAAAACACGAAGTGAAGAGGGTGCATTATGCCAGGCTGGGAGGAGACCCCAACCCACCGGAGCACCAGCGTGCCCGGGAATGTGATGGCAGCAGCAGCGGTTCGGGGGGAAGGAGCGACCCCAGGATGACCCAAACCCTGAGGTTTTCCCCCATTTTGTCCCCGTGACCCAATCTCCCCTTTCCCAGAATCTCAGCCGAGATGCTCGATGCTGGCGCTCACCCACTCAGAATCCCACTCTGGAGAAACCCCCAGCGAGGCCTGAGCAGACACCAGGGTGGGATCCTTGGGGAAATATCCCTTCAGCATCTGATAGCTGGTGGCTTTGGTGCCGTTCCCTGTCTGGCCTGGGGCCAGACTCACACAGGCTGCAGCTGTCCCTTGGGATCAACTGGGATCCCGGGAAAAGCATGGACAGGGCAAGAACAGGCACAGCGGTGGGATAAACTGCAGAGCAGAGATCCAGCTGGGAATCCACCGGGTCCTCTCCCCCGGGAATTCACTGGGCTCTGCTCCCACTCCCCATTCACAGGGATCTGAGCCTCTCTCCCTGGGAATCCACGGGGATCGGATCTCCCAGGAATGCACTGGGCTCTACTCCCCCACCACCACCCTGCATAAATCCTGGGATCTGCTCCTCTCTCCTAACAACCCCCGGGATCCGCGCTCCCCTCGAGAAACCCCTTGTCCCGTTCCCAGCGGTCGCACCGGAATCGGGGCGAAAAACAACATTAAACCCCTGAAATCTGCCAGTTAAACTGGGCAAGACTGGCCCAGATTCGCCGGGAGCCCCGAGTCCCGTCCGTCCCCCCGGGGACACATCCGCACCCCCCGCCCCGCATGGCAGCATTTAGGGGTCCCCTTCACCGGCGGGTTCCGGGGCAGGGGGAGTCCCGGTACCTCCTTCGGTTCTTCCTCCCGGGGCGGGGCGGGGGCACCGGGGGCACCGAGGGGGTGCGGGGGGCACCGGGGGGTCCCGGCGTGCGGCGGGGCGCGCCCGGCGCCATGGGACAGCCCCGCCCCCGGGACAATCCCCGCCCCCCGGGACGGACCACGCCCCTTCCCGGTCTGTCCGTGTCGTCCATGGCCACGCCCACCAGGACCGCGCCCCCTCGTTGACGGACAGCCGCTGGGGGCGGGGCCGAGCTGGGGGCGGGGCCTCTGGGGCGGGAGCACGTGCTCGCCCACCGATGAGTGACAGCGAGTTTGGCCAATCAAAGCTCGAAGAGGAGCTCAGATGTTGCCGCCCACCGCGGGGATCCCCGCGCGTCATGTGAGCGGGAAATGGGAAGTGCATATGCAAAGATATGCAAATAATATGTTAATGAGGGGTCTGCCAGCAGCGCGGGGTGACAGCCGGGGAGATGGGGCGGGGTCCGAGACGGGGACACGAGGGTAGGGACACGGGGAGGACACAGGGGAACAAGGAGGGGGGGACATGGGGGGGAACACAGAGGGGCCACGTGGGGAGGTGGGGGCCGGAGGGACACGAGAGGGGTGACACGAGGTGAGGGGTCCTGCGGGGACGCGGGCGGTCCCGACCCACGGCCCAGACGCGGCGGTCCCGGGGCGGTCCCGGCCGGTCTCGCCCCACGCCCACGCCCGGCCCCGCGTGCGGAAGCTCTGGGCGGCGGCCCCGGGACCGGCCCCGAGCGCAGGTGAGATCCGGGGCCGCTCCCGAGGGGGGGGAACCCCAGGTGGGTGCCCATGAGGAGGGGGGGCCGCGGGAGTGGAGCCGTGGCGGGGCGATGCTGAGATGGCCGAGAAATCCTCGGGGACAGCGGCCCGTCCGTGCGACACGCGTGGGGGACAGGCTGGGATCCCCAGGACTGCTCTCCCCTCGCGGCTCCTGTCGCTGCACAGGGACCACGGCCGGGACTTCACATGTCCCCGTGTCCCCCCCATCCCTCGCGTGTCACCCGCTGTGTTCTGCCCTGTCTCTGTGTCCCCCGTCCCCCCTCATCCTGTGACCGTGTCCCCTCCATCCAATGTCCCTGTGTCCTCATGTCACCCCTGTGTCCCTCCTCCCTTCCCCATGTCCCCTGTCTCTCGTATGTTTCCCATGTCTCTCCACGTCCTCGTGTCCTCACTGTGTCCCCCCATGTCGCTACATGTGGCCCTCATCTTTCGTGTGTCCCCTGTCCCATGTCCCCCCGTCCCCCTCACGTCTCACATTCCCCGTGTCCCACTCTCCCCCTATCCCTCGTGTCCCCTTGTCCTTCCAGTCCCTCCTGTCCCCTCCCCTTCTCAGCTCCACTTTTCTTTCACTGAAGCCACCGCAGCTTCTGCTTTCGGGGTGTGGGTGACGCCCCCAACGCCCACGCTGGACACAGAGCTGGGGCGGGGGGGGCCTCACCCACCCTGCTGGCCTGAAAGCGGAACCTCGGGGCGGGGAGTCCGGTTCGGGCCCGGTTCCTCTTTCGAGACGGGGGGTGGCAGGCAGGGTCACGAGGTGCCCCCGGTGTCCCCAGGCCATGGACCCCCCCCGGCGGGTGCGCCTCAAGCCCTGGCTGGTGGCCCAAGTGAGCAGCCGGCGCTTCCCGGGGCTCCGCTGGCTCGACCCTGAGCACCGGCGCTTCGTCATCCCCTGGGGACACGCCACCAGGAACCCCCCGGGACCCCAGGACCACGACACCATCTTCAAGGTGACACCGCGGGACTCGGAGTGACAGCGGGGACGTGGGATGGGGACAGTGCGGGCGTGGGGGACATGGGATGATGGGGGTGATGCGTGTCAGGGTGACAAGGGGGACACGGCATGGGGACAGTAGGGATATGGAGGAAAGGGAACGGGGGTGACAGAGTGATGGGTAACAGTGGGAACATGGGATGGCTGACAATGGGGGACAAGGGACAGGAGTGACAGGGTGATGGGTGACGAGGGACACACGGTGGGGGTTACAAGGATCATGGGGGGACATGGGATGGGTGGTGTCAGTGGGGTGAGGTGGCAAGGGGGACCTGGGACACGCAGGCTGTGGGTGCCGGGCGCTGACCCCCCCGGTCAGGCGTGGGCACAGGAGACGGGCCGGTTCCGGGCCGGGGACCCGCCAGACCCCCCTCGCTGGAAGGCCACGCTGCGCTGTGCCCTCAACAAGAGCCGCGAGTTCCGGCTGCTGCTGGACGGGCCCCGCGGGTCCCCGGCCCAGCCCTTCCGCATCTACGAGCTCTGCGAGGAGCCCCCCGGGGGCGCAGGTACGGGGGGCTCTGGGGAGAGCCCTGAGCAGCCCCCGAAGTCCCAGCACCCCGCAAGGACCTGACGTCCCGCCAGTACCCCACACCCACAAAGCCCCAGCACCCCGCGAGGTCCCAGACCCCCGGCAGCCCCCCATACCCTACCAGGACCTAGCGCCCCCAGACACCTGGCCCCCCACAAGGGGCCCACCCTCTCTGAAGCCTCGGTGCCCCTCAATATCCACCTCACCCCCTCCCAGTTCCCTCTGCATTTCCCAGCCCCTCTCTCCCTTGCAGATGGGGGGGACGAAGATGACTATGGCTGCAGCGGGGAGGAAGATGTCAGCCAGGTATCTGGGGGGGGGGCTCAGGGTGGGGGGATCCCCAAACCGGGGACACCTCAGGATGGCAGGAGGGTCCCTGTAACACCCACTCTGCCCTGCAGCTCCAGAAGATGACATCCCTGAGCATCGATGGTGAGTGGGGCGCTCAGGGTGTCGGGCGGGGCGCTCAGGGTGTCAGGGGGTTGGGTTGTGCCCTCTGACTCCCCTCTCTGCTCCAGACACGCAGCACGGGGGGGACCTGCTGCCCCCCTACCCCTGGTCCAAGGAGGAGCCCCCTCCCTTTGCCAGCTGCTGCCCCCCAGGGGGGCCCTTTGGGCCTCCCCCCCCGGCACTGCTCCAGGGGGAGGCGGGGGGCACCCATGGGACCCCCGAGCTGCTCCCCGGCACCCTCCCTGAGACGGGGCCCCCCCTGGGTCCCCCGGGGCCCTCGTCCACCTGCCCGGTGGCACCGACAGAGCACCTGATCCCTGACCTGCTTGTCAGCCCCCACATGCTGCCACGTGAGCAGGGGGCTTGGGGGTGCATTGGGGTGGTCATGGGGTGGTCATGGGTGTGGGGAGGTGATGTGGTGGCTGGAAGGGTGGGGGTGGCCATGGGGTGGCGGGACAGAGGTGGCCACGGGATGGAGTGGCCACAGGGTCGCTGGGTGAGGGTGGCTGTATTGGGGTGGGTACAGAGCGGCTGTGGGATGGATGAGGGTGGCCAGAGCTGGATGGGTGGGTGGGGGTGGCCAGCTGGAGCGGCCCTGGGGTGCTCCCTGGCTCCCGCTGACCCCGTGGCCCTCCGGCAGTGACTGACCTGGAGCTGAAGTTCCAGTACCGGGGCCGCCAGGTCTGTGCCCTGACCGTCAGCAACCCGCACGGCTGCCGGCTGTTCCACAGCAGCCTGGAGCCCACGCGGGAGCAGGAGGAGCTCTTCGGGCCCCTGACGCTGGAGCAGGTGCCCTTCCCGTCTCCCGACGCCATTCCCAACGAGAAGCAGCGCTTCTACACCCACCAGCTGCTGGATGTGCTGGACCGAGGGCTCATCCTGGAGCTCCAGGGCCAGGATCTCTTCGCCCTGCGGCTCTGCCAGTGCAAGGTCTTCTGGACAGGGCCCTGTGCTGCTCCCCAGCCCGGCCCCAACCCCATCCAGAGGGAGAGAAGGACCAAACTCTTCAGCCTCGAGGGCTTCCTCAATGGTCAGAGGGGAAGGGAGGGTGGCCCTGTGTCCCGTGAGGGCAATGGATTGGGATGCGGAGGTCAGCTGGGGTGGGGGGACAGCAGGCACAAGGGCACCTGGTAGCATGAGGGGGACAAAGGTGTAATGGGAACACCAGGTGGCACATGGGAACCCGGTGGAATGGGGGGACGGAGCTGGGATGGGGGTCACTGGCTGGCTCTCGGAGTTGCCCTCAGTTGCCGTGGGTGGGGAGGCGGTGGCCCAGGGAGGCGCGAGTCCTGTCCCTCAGCTCAGCCTCGGGCCCCACAGGCCTCATCCAGTTCCAGAAGGGGCAGACCCCCACCCCGCCCCCTTTTGAGATCTTCCTCTGCTTTGGCGAGGAGTGGCCGGACCAGAAGCCCAAGGAGAAGAAGCTGATCACGGTGCAGGTGAGGGGCCGGGCCCCGCGGTGACACGGGGGGTGTCCCTGCCCGGTGTCCCTGCCCGCGGTGACCCCTCGACTCCCGCAGGTGGTGCCGGTGGCGGCGCGGCTGCTGCTGGAGATGTTCTCCGGGGAGTTGTCCTGGTCGGCCGACAGCATCCCGCTGCAGATCTCGCACCCCGACCTCAAGGACAGGATGGTGGAGCAGTTCAAAGAGCTGCACCAGCTGTGGCAGAGCCACCAGCGGCTGCCGCCGGCGCAGCCCCCGCCCTGCGCCTCCGCAGGGCCCTGGGCGCTGCCGCCCGGCCCCCTGCCCCACTGACAGGGACACGGGGACAGCCCTGGCACTGCCAGCCCGGTGAGTCGCTCCGCGGCCATCTCGGCTGGTGGGGCCGGGGCCACCCAGCACCATCCTCATCCCTGTCCCCACCCTGTCCCTGTCCCAATCTCCCCAGAGCTGCCAGTGACCAGCACCCGGGGTGCTCTGCAGGGAGAGGGACTGTGACCACTCACCTGTGACCACTCACCTGTGACCACCCACCCTGGGGCAGCTCCAGCAGGGCGGGGCGGAGCCGCCGGACCCCTCCCTGCACTCCCCAAGGATCATCCCCTGAGGCTTTGGGGGCAAACAGCAAGAAAACAGGGCTGGGGCCATCCTGGACCTGCAGCCCCCAGGGCTGGGGGGTACTCAGGGCTGGGGGGGCACAAAGCAGCCCCAGCCCTGAGAGAAGAACTAGAGGGGCCTTGGGAGGTCTTAATTTATTTTTTCAGTTTTTTGTTGTTTTTTATTGTTCTCGAGATGGCTACACACCCCCGGAGGGAACCGCATGCGCCCGCCCGCCCTGCCCGCACTCGAGCCACCGCCTCCGACCCCAAAATCAAACCAAATAAAACCCCAGAAAAAGGGAAAAAAAAAGAAAAAGAAAACCCAAACAAGAAAACAAACTAAAAAAGCAGAACAAAATAAAATATAAATCTCTATTTGCAGAGTCCGTCCCACCTGTGTCGTCTCTGGGAGTCGGCACCAGGCAGGCCACGGTGGGCTCAGGGGGGCAGCGCCCCACGACCCCCAGACTGACCCCCCATCTTCCTAAACAATTTGTACTGTTTGTTTTTTGTTTGTTTCTTTTCCTCCTTTTTTTTTTTGTCTCCATTTCACAGAAAGTTTTTTCTACTTCTTTTGCTGCCGGGCGAATCCGAGTGGATCCGTGTGGCTCCCGGTGGGTTTGCAGTTGGGTTCAGGGTGGTGCCTGGGCTGGTGCTCGTGGCGGTGGCCGAGCCCCGGGCCATGAGGCCGCTGGGCAGGCGGGGTCCCCGCCGTCCTCCCGCGGCTCTGGGGCGCGCTGGAGCCCTCGGCTGATTGTGGGACACATTCTTGGGTTGCTGTTTCCTGTCTTCTCCGTAAAGACATTCCTGGGAGGAGGAGGGGAGCATCAGCCCTTTGTCCCCGGTGTCCTCTGGGGCAGTGGCCCAGAGCCAGGCCCTTACCTGGGAGACAGGAGCCATGTGAAGCCGGAGCTATCGGAACAGGCGGGTGAAGTCCCTCAGAGCCCAGCAGACTTGTTTACATTCCTCAGCACTGCAAGACAAGGGGGTGACATCAGGGGGTGACCCCAACGGGACGTTTGGGACCCAGGGAAGGTGTCCTGCCGAGGGATGGGAGCTGGGAACGTGGCAGCTCGATTCCAAGGTGCTGGGAGAGCAGAACCATCAGGGGAATCATCAGGGCACAACGAGGTCGGCAGCCCCCGGGATTGTTCCTGGAGACCTGTGTGCCACCACCGTGGTGGCTGGGTGGAAGGAACCAGCTGCCTCTGGGATTTGTCCAGGGATGAGAAGGAGCCAGGCAGAGGGAGCTGATGTTCTCAAAACAGCCGGTGGCCCTGGGAAGGGCCTGGAACAGTGACTCACAGGGATAAGGAGGTGGCTCCGGAAGGGCCAGCGGCTCGCCAGGGATCAGGCCAGGCAGAAAAACCCGTTGGTTGACAAAAAAGGCCCCGCGTGGCCCCCAGGGCTCCGCGTGGCCCGTGCAGGCAGAGGGCACATCTCAGCAGGGTGAACGGCACGGGCAGGGCTGGGGGCTGCTGGAGCCCGGCCTGAAGGAGGGACCTTCACTCACCTGGTGACCTGCTTGTGGAAGTCGGTGAGCTGTTTGTGTGTCACCTGGATGGCTCCGCCCGTGGTTTCCTTTGGCAACCCCTTCAGGGAGTTCTCCAGCCAGCGGCAGAACGTCTGTGCCGAAGGACAGGGAGGAACTCGCAACGTGGAGCCCAGCTGGGCTCCCAGGCCCTGCCTCGGCAGAGCTTCAGGGTCCCACTCCTCCCTCTAAGGGGTCCCTCCTGTCCCCCGGGGTCCCTCCTGTCCCCCGGGGTCCCTGGCCTCACCGGGCGGTCGATCTGCATGATCTCCCAGAGCACCTCGGCGACGTCGGGCAGGGTGTAGGGCGGCAGGCAGAAGCAGCACGTCTGCAGGAGCTGGTTCACGAGCTGCTGCCCCAGCTGGGTCATCACCTGGTTGATGAGCTCCTTCCGCACTTCGAAGTCCTCCTCGTGCTGTGGGAGGAAGGAGAAGGGTGGCCAGGGGCTGGGGACAGGGACACACTGGTCCTGGGGACAGGGATAAGCTCCTTGCTCTGCAGGCAACTCCAAAGCTTCTCTGTCAGCAGCACTGGGGAAACCAGGGTAGCTTGTGGGGACAGCAGGACAAGGCTGATGAGGATGATGATGATGGGGCTGATGGAGTTTGGAGCACCTGGGACAGTGGGAGGTGTCCCTGCTATGGCAGGGGTGGCACTGGAGGGTTCCAAGGTCCCTTCCCAACCATTCCATGATTCCATGGCGTCATCATGGAGGAAGAGGCTCCTGAGGAACATCCCCGTGTGTCACTCACGTCGTTGGCCACGCCGGTGTGGATCAGATCCCGCAGGAATTTCATGACACTGCAGTTGGCGTCCCGGTGGTCCAGGGTGGTGGCAGCAATGGCCCACTGCAGGATGGGAATCATCACCTGGCTGCGCAGGAGGGTGACGGGGCTGCGCTGGATGAACCTGCCCGAGAGACACACGGGTGTCAGGGCAGGTCCTGCCTCCTCCCCGCTCCCGTGGGACCCTCCACGAGGGGACAGGGCCAGTGTCCTGTGGCAGGGGGTGGCAGGAGCGTGGTGGCACCTGGCTGCCAGCCGGAACAGGTCATCCACGGTGTCTGGGTGGTTCTGGAGGCCGTTGGGCTGCTCGAGGAGCTGGAAGGTGGGGATGCAGAGAGCCTGGGGAGAACAGAGACCCATCAGCAACTATCTGGGATCACTCCTGAAACTGTTCCACAAGGAACAGCGTCCCAGTCCTGGAAGTGTCCACGGACAGGCTGGAGTGGGCTTGGGACAATCTGGGGTAGTGGAAGGTGACCCTGCCCATGGACAGGCTTCAAGGTCCCTTCCCACCCAAAGCGGTTTGAGATTCTATACAGATTGGATATTAGGGAAAATTCCTCCTGGAAAGGAATGTCCAGCCCTGGCACAGCTGCACAGGACAGGGGTGCAGTCCCCATCCCTGGAGGAATTTAAAAGCTGTGTGGAGGTGGCACTTGGGGACAGGTCGGTGGTGGCCTTGGCAGTGCTGGGGACGGTTGGAAACAATGTGGCGTGAGGATTTCCCAACCCAAGTGATGCCGTGATTTGGGCAGGGCCCTACCTGCAGCATGTCGAGCAGGCCCTGCCTGCAGCCCTCCTCCATGCCATACTCATCCACCAGGATGCTGCCCAGGTAGAGGAAACAGGAGTGCTGGTGTTCTCGGTACACATTCACCATCTGGGGAGACAGGAACGCTGCATGGGCACTGCTGGATCTGCCCTGACCCTCCATCCCTCTGAGCCCGGCCTGTGCCAGCCCCCAGCCTGTGCCAGCCCCCAGCCTGTGCCACGTGGGCACATCCCAATGGACTCGCTCAGGTCCTGGGAACATCTCTGCGCTGAGGCTCCCTGAGCCAGCACTGCTTCTCCACAGAAGCTTTTCCTCGAGCCGAGTGGAGCAGGGAACACCCGGCTCTGGGATTCACGGATCCTTCCCTCAGGCTGGCTTACCTCCCCAAGGAGCTGCACCATGCAGACTTTCACACACTCCTCCTGAATCACACACACACACACAGGGCTCCACAACCTCCCAGCATCCCCCACCTCTTCCAAAGCCTCTTTCCTCCCCAAGAGTTTATGCTGGAATTACCCAGACTGCCAGGATTCACTGCAGCACTTCCCAGTGCCCACAGCCATCTCTGCGACCTGAGCGAGGCCCCCAAGCTCGCAGTGTCCCCTGGACCCCCAGCAGTGTCCCCCCATCCCCAGCAGTGTCCCCGAGCCCCAGCCCCACCTGGGTGACGAGGGGCTGCAGCAGTGCAGCCGAGCCCTTGCCCACGCAGCGCACGGCGAAGCGCAGGCAGCGGCAGCAGCGCTCCACGATGCGGTTGTCGGCACTGTGCTTGTTCAGGGTCTCCGACAGCACCGGCCAGATCTGGGCACGGACAGGTGGGAAGGGTCACACCTGACCCTCAGACACCCCCCCAACTCCCTCCCGGCCCCCAAAACACCCAGATCCCAGTGGGGGATGGCAGGTGAGGGAGAAAAGGTTCCTGGAGGAGCCTGGCATCGTTTATCCCCTCCAGTGCAATGCAGCAAAGGGGACATGGGCAGGGAAATCAAACACCTGAGACATTCCCACAGCCAGGGCCCTTTCCAGAGAGTTGAAGCCTCAAACTTCCCTCTCCAGACCCCAATCCCTGCTTCCAGGAGGGTGCTCACAGCTCCCCTCCCGTGCAGCCCTGGGCACACACATGGATCTGCTGGCAGCCAGGGACTGGGGACACTGTACAACACCCCAGGTACCCCCACAGCTGGAAACCCCCACCCCAGAACCCCTGACCAGAACCCTCTCCCCCAAAACCCAGCCCTCTCCCACGCACCTCCTGAATGACTTTTTGGCACGGGTGGACCTGGCCGTTCTCGACAATGGGGTTGGTGTGTCTGTGGGAACAGGCAACGGTTAAGGGAGGGGTGGGATTAAAGCCAAGGAAAAGGACTGGAGCTGTGGGAAGGGGACCAGGAATTGGCTTGGGGGGCACCTCGGGAGCTGGAACTGGGAAGTAGAGACTCTCAGCCCATTCCCCAAGGGCTGGGGAGAAGGAGGTGCTGCAGATCCAGGCTCTGGGGGAGCAGCAGTGCCCCAGCTCCCTCCTCACCTGAAGATGACGGCGAGTCGATCCAGGGGCACTGTAGGGTCTGAGGAGAGGCCATTGCTTGGCTCCTGGGACAGCAGCTGGAAAGGGAAAGGACAGGATTTCAGGAGCACAGGTAGCCCTGTGCCCAGGGAAGACACTGCCTGGACACTGACCCCACCTCTGCACCTCCTCAGGTGGGGCTTGGGCAGGGCTCAGTCCTGTGTGGGTGCTGCCCCCATGGAACAAGTGACAGGATGGGAGGGAACGGCCTCAGGCTGTGACAGGGCAGACTCAGGGTGGATATTGGGGAAATTCTTCCTGGCCTTGGCATGGCTGCCCAGGGCAGGGGTGGAGTCCCCATCCCTACAGGGACGGAAAAGCCGTGTGGATGTGGCACTTGGGGACACAATGGTGGCCCTGGCAGTGATGGGAACGGTTGGACTCAAGGGGCTCCAGGGGCTTCTCCAACCCGAACAATTCCACTATTCTAGGATACACCTGTGGCTCTGAGGACACAGTTGCTGTAGCAGGGCTGGGACCTGGCCACTGTCCCCACTGTCCCCTCCCGGCTGCTGTCCCCCCACGCAGACTCACCTTCTTGAGCGCCAGCACCTGCACGGCGCAGAGCTCGCTCAGGCACTCCGAGATCTTCTCCAGGGGCAGCCGGGCCAGCACCAGCGCTGTCCCTGCAAGGACACACAGGGCTCAGGGACAGGGATGCAGCACTGGAGGGGTGATGACATTCCCAGCTGGAACGGCTGTGGGACAAGGGCAGGGCCTGGGAGGGTTCCCCCGCAGCTGAGCCTGGCTCTGGTTGAACCAGACACTGAAACACTTCAGTCCCAACAGGGAGTGATGCTGGCATGAGGGACAGCATGAGGCCAACAGATGCCACAAGCACATCTGGGCCGCCCATGTGTCCCCAGTGTCCCTGTCCCAGTCCAGAGCACCATGAGATCCTGGGGAGCTCCAGTGAAAACACTTCGGGACTCCCAGCCATGGAACACGAGGAGTCAACCACCCCAGGGAAAACCTCCCTGGCTTGGGAATTCCTGGCTTGTTCTAAGGGAGAGGGAGCAAACCCTGTGGCAGGGAGAGGAGCAGCTCGGACAGCACTGGGGTTTCCAGTGGAACAAGTGGATTTTTGTCTCCTCTCCCATGGCAGCACAGGACTACAGGGAAGGCTCCCTGGCTCTGGGTAAAGGCTCCAGCAGCACTGGAATTCACTGGAAATCTGAGGCCCATGGTAACCAACAGTCCAGTGAGACACCAACACTCCGAGTGTAAACTGGAGTTAAAAATCTCCATTCTTGAGCCCAAACTCTCTAAAATGACCAATACTCCCAAATTTTCACCCTGTGTGTCCAGCAGGTGATTCCCAGAGTTTGGATGGAGCAGAGACCCGCTGCCAGCCTGGCTCTCAGCACTTCCCACATGCTCTTCCCACACATCCAGCCCAAGACAGTCCCTGAGCCCAGGGATGGGGACAGTTACCAACCCAGGATTTATTTCTGCCTCCAGCCCTACGGGAACTCCTGAGGACGTTCTGCATGTGGAATGGGACTTGGGGCACATCAGGACAAACACTGTGAGGACAGGGCTCAGCACCCTGGGGTGCACAGCTCCCGTGGATACCCCAGCAGACAGATCCCATAGATAACCCAGTAGTTCCTGTAGATACCCTAGCAGTTTCCATGGATATCCTGGCAGATCCCTCGGATGCCCCTGCAGATCCCAGGGATAACTCCCCAGATCCCACAGGTAACCCCACAAGTAACTTTCCAGATATAACCCCGCAGATAACTCCCCAGATCCCACAGGTACCCCACAGATCCCACAGATCACTCCTCAGATCCCATAGATAACCCCACAGATGACCCCCCAGCCGACCCCCGGGACACCCACCCTTGAGCAGCCCCACGGCAGCCTCGGGGGACAGAGCGAAGGAGTCGAGGGCGCGGGCGATCTCCAGCAGCCCCGAGAAGTGCTGGGCCATGTGGTCGCGGCACACGGAGCAGATGTTGTGGATGGCCTTGGCCGCGGCCGACGCCAGGCGCCGGTCACACAGCCCCTTCATCAGGTAGCCCAGCACGGGATCTGCGGGCACAGGGGGTCAGGGGGCGGCAGGAGGGGGTCGGGGGGGTCAAGGGTGCGGGACTCACCCAGGAACTGCGGGTTCCTGTCCACCACCTCGCTCATCTCGCCCACCAGCTCGATGCTGGTGTAGCGCACGGCCGTGTGCACCGACTCGGGCAGCCGCACCACGCCCTCCAGCACCTCCACCAGCGTCGGGTTGTTCTCCCTGCGGGACAGGCTGGGCTCAGCGCCCGGGCCGGGCGGAGCCTGGGGCGGGCACAGCCGGGATCCGCAGGGAACTGATCGGGAATGGGACTGGGAGCACACCGGGACAGACCCTGTGCGATGGGGCTCAGCCCCACGGACACCAGTGCCACAGCAGGGGACAGACAGGGAACACTGACCACCTCCAGGGAGACCCCCAGCACTGCCAGGGGGTTCGAGGCTGGGCTGGTGGGGGCAGAGCTCCCAGTGCTTCCAGCCAGCACTTTCAGGAACAAGACATTGGAAAAACGAGCAGGAGCAAACTCAACACAGATAGCAGGAGCTGGTGACGTGAAGGGACTGAGGGGACTCCTCCACGTGCCAGGGGGACCGGGGGATAGGACTCCCAGCCTCACAAGGGAGGGAGGAAGGGTGTTACCATGGGAAAAAGAGTGACAGCAATCAGCCTCCCAGGGAAGAGAGGGATGGGGATCAGTGTCCCAGGGCTGGGAGGGACAGCATTCCCAGCCCAGGGAAGGCCAGCTGAGTTGTCCCACTGCTGGCAGCACACAGGACTCACTGTGGGCTCACCACCCTGGGTGTCACCTGTCCGTGCTTCCACTGTCACTAACATAGGAGGAAACATACTTTCAGTGACTTAACCTTCCCTAAAGACACCTACAAAAACTCCATCTGGATGTGGAAGGATCCCCAATGAATGGTTTGCAAACAGACCTCAAAGACCTCAAAGTCCCTGCAGTGCCACCCCTGCCATGCAGAGACACCTCCCACTGTCCCAGCTGCTCCCAGCCCCAATATCCAGCTTGGCTTTAGACACTTCCAGGGATGGGAACATCCTTGGGATATTTGTGGAGTTTGTGTCACATGGAGGCAGCCCTGGCCCCCCTGGACACAGGCAGGACTCACTGGTCGACGCTCTTGGCAATGGAGGCCATGATGAAGAGCACGGCCTCTGTCACCTCCCAGGGCGGGTTCCCGTCCTTGAGCGTTGCATAGAGCTGCGGGAGGGGACAGTCACCGAGGGGTCACCGAGGGGCCACCAACCCCACCACCAACCCCCCCAAGGCCCTGCTCCTGACCCCTCCCATCCCCAAACTCCCACCCCAGCTGTGGGCCTGCAGAAACCCCACATTCCACAGACCAGCCTGACATTGTGGGACCACAGTGGCTTTCCGAAATCCAGGAGGTCAGAAACCTCCTGCTGCCCCCACACCTGACAGCTCCTCCTGCACAAGATGTGTGTGCCCCCCTCCAGTCCCAAAGGCAACCAGGGCTCGCTGATCTCCCCTGGCATTTGCCTGCAGCTCACTGCACCCCCCCAAACCCACCTGAGCAAAGCACTCCACGGAGCCCACCAGGAAGATCAGGTCTTTCACCAGGTCCGAGACGCGCATCCGGAACTCCCCGAAGTCGTCGGTCTCCTCCGGGACGCCCTCCTGAGGGAGAGGAGGGACAGCACGAGGGCAGCTCAGGGGAGTTCAGGCTCCCACTCAGCCACAGCCAGGGCAACATCAGTCATTCCGTTTTAAGACCAGCATTCCTGCTCTCCTGTCCCACACCAGGCTGCTGCAGGGACTGGAGTGCTGTGCCCAAGGAAAACACCACCAGCCTGAGCACACGCTGTGTGTTCCCGCTCCAACATGCAGAGCAAAGGGTGGGAAGCAAGGGGATGAGGAGAGAAGGAGACAATAAACCATCTTAGACTGCACGGCAGAAGCACAGCTGTGGCTAATGAGCCATGCCAGCCCTACCCAACAAAACTGCCTCAAGCAGGGACAGCACATCCCACAGCCTGGCTGTTCCATAGGGACACACACATCCCAGTGCCCCCAGAGGGTCCCACACATGCCAAGGCTGCTCCAGAGGGCCCTTACGTGGTCAGAGTCCAGCTGGCAGTGCCGTGCCAGCGCGTGCAGCAGGCGCTGGATGTAGGCTTTGAAGATGCTGTGGATCACAGCATCATCTGTCTTGTACAGGTGCTCCCCCAGTCTATACCAGAAGTTAAAGGAAATTTCTACCACCTGTTTGAAAAGAAAAATCCAGAATTTTGTTAGCAGCAGAACATTTTTTCCTCACTCTGTCAGTGGCCCTGATATGGAAACAGAAACCCTCCCTGGGTGCCAGCAGTGGTGGCACCACCGATCTGTGTCGGAGCTGCTGTGTCACACAGTGGTGACACAGGGACCAGCTCCCCCAGGTCCCCCCAGTTTCTCTGCTTGTCAGTCAGTAAAGGGCTTGGGACCCCCAGTGACCCTGAACACCTGCCCCAGTCCTTGGCAGCCAAAGCCAGCCCAGAACCACCCCAGAGAGGGGCCTGGGGCTCTGGGAGCAGCTGGGGCTGGAAGTGCATGCAGCCCCTTTGTGGTGGGCTCTTTCATTTATCGTGTGGTTATTGCACAAAAACCATGAGTGTAGATTTGGTCAGGAGCAGCTGCACAGCTCCCTGTCCCCCTCAGCACTGATGGCACAGGATGAGGTTGTGGCCAAGGAAAACTGAGCTTAACAGACCTAGGAAGGGAGGAAAAGGGTCCCAGGGACCCCAGGGAGCACATGAGGCCTGCTGGAGCTCTGCACTTCCCATGGCAAACCAGACAGGCAGCAGCTTCCATCCACTGAACACAGGCAGGGATCAGCTACTGCCACTTAATTAATGGTTTGGGAAGAATAAAAGGATAAAGAATTAAATAAAGGATAAAAAGACACCAAAACATGACAAGTTTTGCTCCTAAGGCAGGTGGGCAGGAGCTCTGATGTGAACCAGCATTTCAGTCACTCACAGCGCAAAATTCCCAGGAACCACAAATCCCCACTGAGCTCGGCTTTACCATGTGGGAAAGCTCTAACAGGGGTTTTGGAGCTGTACTGGCAAGGAAGGAAACGGAAGGAAACGTGCAGGCAGAGTCCTGCCCACGAGTGCAGAGCAGGAACTCCAGAGCCAGCAGCTCGCAGGGACCAAGGGCACGACCGTGTGGCAGCAGCAGGGAGAGCTCCCCCTGTGCCTGGGCCGCAGAGGGTGGGACTGGGGCACAGGCCCTGCTCACCTCGTACTGCGGGTGCCCCGCACAGATGAGCAGCAGCTCCAGCGTGCGCAGGTCGCCCAGGCCCTGGCCTGGCGTGCACACGATCTTGTCCAGGAAGGTCTCGCACAGCTCGGTGAACACACGGCAGTAGTTGAGCACCCTGCACAGGGACAAGGGGCTGATCAGCCTCACGGGCTCTACCTGGCCAAAATGTGCCCAGAGCCTCGGCCAGAGCAAGGAAAAACAGCTTCTGCTTCGCCAGCAGCTGGGAGATGCAAATACTGAGTTTCAATAAGCACAATAAGCAAAGCTGCTGAAATACTGATCTGGAACTTCTCCAAAATCCCAGTGCCAGCTGTGAGGGCACAGCTCCAGTCCAGCCCAGCCTCTGGACCTGGGCCCCTCCATGTCTCCCTTGCAGCAAGGGCCCAGACCTGCCCCCAGGATTTGGGTGTGAACCCATGAGTGCCCAGCACAGGGATGGGCACTGCCCACCCCGGTGCCCCCAGCACTGCTGGTGCTCGTGGCACTGGTAGCTCCATCTGGAGGCTGACATGGCCCAGCCGGGTCAGTGCTGTCCTGCCCATCTCTCCCGGCCACACTGAGGTCCCTGTCTCTCACTTGTCCAGGTCCTCCCGTGCCACAGCCATGTGATAGGCACTCTCGAGGGTGAGCACGCCCTGGAAGAGCTGCAGGGCCAGGGGCAGGTTGGTCTCCACGTTCTCGATGGCGTAGAGGGCTGAGCACACGCAGTCCGACGCAGCCTCGTGCAGGTTGGATGAGGTCTTGTCCTGTTGCTGCAAGGCACAAAAGCCCAGCAGTTATCACAGAACCACGGAGTCTCCTGAGCTGGAAGGGCCCCCAGGGCTCCCAGCCCCAGCTCCTGGCCCTGCACAGACCCCCCAACAATCCCAGCCTGGGCAGCCCTGGCAGCGCTGTCCAAACACTCCTGGAGCTCTGGGGCCGTGCCCGTTCCCTGGGGAGCCTGGGCAGTGCCAGCCCCTCTGGGGGAGGGAAGAACCTTTGCTGACATCCAGCCTGACCCTCCCTGGCACAGTTCCAGCCATTCCTGGGTGCTGTCCCTGTCACAGGGAGCAGAGACCCGAGCTGCCCCTCCACTGCCTCAACTACACCCTGCAATCAGACAGCAATGAAACCACCAAGTTTTTGTTCTCGTTTCCACAATGGTTGGATTTGATCTTGGAGACCTACTCCAACCCAAACAATTCTGTGGAAACACTTTGTAGAGGTCCTGCACAGCCACACCCCCTACTACCCCTCACCTGCTTCCCTGGACACTCCAGGGACCCTGGCAAACACAGGAGGGAAAACACCAGCTGGGATCCAGGGCAGCTTGGAAGGAAGGAACCCACCATGCTGCTCATCACCTGGCTGGACAGAGCTATCGCTCCCACTGGGGGGAGAGGAGGGAACTGGGGAGTCCTTGGTGGGGATGGAGATGAGGATTCTCACAAGCACGTATGGAATATTGACCAGGATCGGTCTGAGGGGAGTCAGTGAATTCCATGGGGGGTGACTGAGCGAGGGGGATTTACAGGGAAGGAGACAGGACACACGGAACCAGGAGAGGGCAGGGAGAAAACAAAGGAGCAGAGACTCTCTGAGTCCTACTGAACAAAATCTCAATGGATTTGGGAAACAGTTCCTGGTGCCACTGGAGGGAGCAGGGGAGGAAGGAAAAACGCCCCATTTCAAGTGCCATTAACCACTAAAGAGGCTGGTGAGCCCCACAGCCTGTCCTGGGAGCAGCTCCTGCTACAGCTCCACTTGAAGCAGGATGCCACGTGGATATTCAGGGTCCTGAATGGATATCTTTCCTTGGAAGCCCTCATTTGCATTTGTCATTGATTAAATCATGTAAATGAGGGATCCTCTGGGAGAGAGGGAGGAGGGACAGACAACCCCTGCAGCAGAAGCCTCCATCCTCCAGGAATTCCTCCCTCTGGCTCCACTCCCTGCCTGCCCAGGCTCAGTGGCACAGGATTCTCCACACCTCTGGCTCTCCCACACTCAGCTGGACAAACACCCCAACACCTCTGGGAGCTGATTTTCCAGGAAGAACGCGTCAGAAAAGGAATACTGCTTTATTGACAATCTGGGAAGAAACCACAATAACCTAGTACCCCTTGATTTGACCATCAAACCCCAACAGAGGCTTCTGATGCCCAGCCATGAGGATGACAAAACTCAGCTGGCACCTCTGGGCGTGACAAACCTCACCTGAAACCCCCTGGGTGTGACAAACCTCACCTGGCACCTCGTGGGTGTGACAAACCTCACCTGGCACCCCGTGGGCAGCAGCACTTCCCCAACTCAGTTCCCAGCAGGGAGGGACTGCTCGCTCCATGGAGCTGATCCCAGCCCAGAGGGAACCAGAGAGTCCCTGCCTGACACAGGAGGGATGAACCCCTGCCCTACACCTCAATCCTGCTGGGATCCCCCAGTGCCCCCAGCCTGGAGCCCCCCTGCTTCCTGGGAAACACTCACCAGCACCTCGAAGAGGAGGGACAGCAGCTTGCTGTTGGCCATGAAGGTGCTGTCCAGGACACCCAGGTTGAACCAGCTGCCCAGGCACCGGAAGATTTTGATGAGCATCTTCTCCTCGTTGCCTGCCTTCTCCACACAGGTCACCTGTGGGGACAGGGGACAGCTGGTGAGGATCTGACTCCAGCAGGTGATCCATGAGGAATAACCAGTAACATCCTCTGGAGTCCGTGAGAACATTCCAGAAGCAGGCTGCTCCCAAGGCCCCTGTCACCAACAGCCCTGCACTGAGTGAGAGGGAGGGACAGAGCCCAGACTCTCTGTGCCAGCTCCAGCTGCTGTCACAGAAGCAGCACGAGCAGCTGGAGCGCCTCCCTCACTGCCACTCCTGCAGGAGCCAGCAGAGCACAGCCACCAGGGATGTTCACACCTACAAACCCCAGTTGAATCCTTCTCCCCACAAACCATCTCTGCAGAGGGAGGCTGGTGCTGAGAGCCAGACCTGCCCCAGGGACATTCCAAACGTGCCACCCCAGTGTCCAAGCCAGGATGTGCTGAGCAGTGGGATGACAGCAGTTCGTTCCCAGTGCTGGCCAATGCTCCAGCAGAGCCCTGCACAAAGCCCCGGCTTCCACAGACACAGAGAAAGGGGGAAGAGGTGGACAGGCAGGACATGGAGAAAGATCCCAGACACCCCTGGACTGGCCCAGGAATCCTTGCACGAGAGCTCACAGAGATCGTCTCTCCTCACTTGACACTTCAGTCCTACAGGCAGAATGTTGGACCTCATCACAGTCCCTGGAATGATGCTTTAACCCCCCATTTTGTAACTGAAAATGAGAATTTGGCATTTAAATCCCACACAGAAAATATAAATTTGGCTCTTTGGGTAGGTGGTGGAAATGCCCATGCTGGCACCAACAGGGAAAGCTCAGGAGAGATTCAGGCAGGTGCAGAGGGAGTAGGAATGTGCAGGGACAGGGCCAGCCCTTGGTGATCCTGTGTCAGCTCTAAGTGACCGTGAGCACCAGAGCGAGGTGACACTGCCTATGTCCCCAGTGCCAGCCAGGATCTCCCAGGGATCCTGGGAAAAGCTGGGGCTGGCTGGGCAGGGTGGCACTGGATGAGGACTCGAGGAAGGTGAAGGAATTTCAGAGTGAGCAAGGACTTGCTCAGACAACTTATCCTAGGAACAAGTGGAACTGGGAAGGGTGGCAGCTGCAGTGGCACTAGCAGGGAAATCCACCAGGGTAAACATGGAATGGGGGAAGATGCTTCTCCAGCAACACCCGAGCTCTGAGCAGAGGACACAACTCAGCTCCATCTCCTGATGCAGAATAAGGGGAAGCAGCCTCGAGCTGTGCCAGGGAGGCTCAGGTTGGATACTGGAAAAATTCCTTCCTGGAAAGGGCTGTCCATCCCTGGCACAGCTGCCCAGGGCAGGGGTGGAGTGCCCATGCCTGGAGGGATGTCAGAGCCGTGTGGATGTGGCACTTGGGAACAGGTCAGTGCTGGGCGGTGGTTGGACACGTGGGCTCTGAGGGCTTTTCCAGCCCAAGCAATGCCAGGATCCCGTGAGCTGGGCAGAGGCAGCCCAGTGCCAGCTGGAGGCTCTGCCCAGCCCAGCCCTGCTCACCAGCAGGGACACCACGGTGCTGGAGTAGTAGGCCAGGTCCTCGATGATCTCGGTGCGGCGGTTGGCGCCGATGCGCAGCGAGCGGCTGTGCACCTCCTCGGGCAGCACCGTCAGGATCTCCAGCAGGAAGGGCAGTGATGTCACGTCATTGCTGTACCTGCACCAGCGACAGGGACACCTCAGCACTGGGCACGGCACAGCCAGGGCTGGAGGGGCATCCCCCACCACGGCAGGGCCTTGGATTGGGGGGCTTTAAGGTCCCTTCCCACCCCAAGCATCCCATGGTTGCATATAGCAGGGACTGGAGTCCTGCCTCAAGGACAGCAGTGCCCAGCCACAGCCCTGGCAACAGCAGCCTCCAGGACGGCTCAGCCCAGGGACTTCCAACAGAGCAGTGACAGAAGCTTTCCCAGCCCGTGAGCTCTGGGAGTCCAGGTGCCACTGCCTGGACAAATCCCGTCCCCTCCTGCTGCCAATGGACACAGGGCCGGCCCCAGGGGCTGCTGCTGTCACTGTGCAGCAGCGTGTGCCATCCCGTGGGGACATCTGGGGACACCAAACAGTGGCCAGCTCCAGCCTCGCTGCTCCATTCCACAGCACAGATAGAGCTGAGAGAAGAGGGATCATCCCTAACAAAACAGGGATGAGGAAAAGCGCTGAGTGCTGGGCTGTGAGCAGACAGCCCCTCCTGCCACCACCCAGGGCACCTAAAAATCAGAGATTATGGGAGAAAAACCTCCCTGCGCTGCCCCACACGGGACCAGCTGCCTGCCACAGCCCACGGAACAATCCCCAGGAGACAGGAACAGGCACTCACTTCTCCACCAGGGTCTGCACACAGCCCTTCCACGAAGCCATCTGCAGGGCGAGGTCAGCTATTGCCAAAGCGAGCTGGGAGGGAACGGGAGAGCACACGGATCAGTGTGGGGAGTGCTGGGATGTGCCCAGGAGACAGGGCTGGCAGGCAGCTCTGCAATCCACCCCCAACATCCCTGCCAGATGTAACTCGGGAATCGTTCCCAGCATCGCCCACGGGCAGGGAACTCCGGGACCCATCCCCACCATCCCTGCAGGGAACTGCGGAACTCCGGCTGCCCCGAGGGCTGACATTCCCTGCCAGAACATTCTGGGGCTGCAGGAGCAGCCTGGCCTCAGCCTGGGGGTGTCAGGCCCCTCAGTGCCACAGGAAGGTGTGGATAATGGGAATGAAGGGTGCAGAGAAATCTCCCTGAACACCCAAGGCACTGCTGGGTTTGGTCTCCATGGCAGAGCACAGGTGAAACCCCTGCTCCTCCTCTCTAAACAACAAACGAGGAAGAAGTAATGGAGTGACTAAAGGGACCAAGTGATGAAGGAGGGAAAACAATCTTGTGCCAGGCAGGGAGCAGGGATCAGCCTTCCCTGTTTTCCAGCCCAGGGAGAGCAGTCCCAGAGTGGCTGACAGAGCAGAACAAGGAGGGAGCAGCTCCATCCCTCCCCTGCCATCACCCACCTGTGTGACAATGACCGGGGACAGGTCCTTCAAGTTCTGGATGTGGGACAGCAGAGAGTCCCGGAGTGAGGCATGGGAATCCGTGGGGAGCTCATAGAAGGAAGTTTGGATCTTCATCTTCATGGTCTGCGCTGCAAAGTAGCACGACTCCACATCCTGGTGGATCTGCAGCAGCTGGTCTGAGATCTCCCAGGCATGGACCTGAGGGAAAAGCACGGGGTGGTCAGTGGGCAGGGCTGGGGTGGCACTGAGGGGCTGAAGGGGGTCAGGGATTGCAGAGAGTCCAAATTCCCCAATGGAAGCACAGCTCTGTCCTGCCAGGGTGAGCCCAGAGGAAGCCCCGGAGCTGCTCCAGGCCTGGAGCCCCTCAGTTCCCAGGGATCCAGGCTGAGAGAGCTGGGGGTGCTCACCTGGACAGGAGAAGGATCCAGGGAGAGCTCAGAGCCCCTGGCAGGGCCTGCAGGGGCTCCAGGAGAGCTGCACAGGGACTGGGGACAAGGAGGGACAGCACACAGGGAATGGCTCCCACTGCCAGAGGGCAGGGCTGGCTGGGATCTCGGCAATTGGGAATTGCTGGCTGGGCTGGAATTGCCAGAGCAGCTGTGGCTGCCCCTGGATCCCTGGCAGTGCCCAAGGCCAGGCTGGACATGGGGACAGTGGGAGGTGTCCCTGCCGTGCAGGGCTGGCACTGCAGGGGCTCTGGGGTCCCTTCTATCCCAAACCATTCCAGGATTCCGCAAACACCCCTGACTGCAGAGCCCACACTGTGCTGCCAGCCCAGCTCAGGCGGGGAAGGTGCTGGCACTGGGACACCCAGCCCAGGAGCCAGAAGGACAGAGCAGCTTCATAACAGACCTTACATGGGCAGAGACCCCACAGCCTCTCCAGGAGAGCAGATTCCACAGGACCTGGCTCACCTTTGCAGGAAAGGGCAGTCAGGGGCTTTTCCGGGCTAAATGGAGTCCCACATGGAAACAAACATGGAGAGAACCCAGCAAGGGACAGGTGGCAGGAGGGGGTCGGATAAAGGTCTCCCCAGACTAAAATCTTGATATGGAACGCCAGGATTGAGGACACCAGGCCCATCTGAGGGCCCACAGCACGACTCCAGAGCAGAACACGGATGTGCCCAAGAGTTGGAGGAGAGCCAGGCAGGAATCCATGACAGGAACACTGCCATGGCCTCGGGGCAGCTCCAGACAGTGCCAGGCTGGTCTGCACCCAAAGGCGCAGTCCTGAGTGTGGGATCAGGGCACTGGTGAGCCAGGAAAACACCAGGTAGAGTCCAGAGCTCCAGGGATGGGAACTTCAAACATCCCTGGCCAGCATGGCTAAAAATCCCAAATCCAGCTGATGTATCCCAGAAACCTGGGAGCAAAACTTGCACCAATTCCATGAGCTTCGCCATGGAATTATGCCACAGGTCTTCCCTGAGCCCGACCCAGGGTGAAATAAAACCTCTGCCTCCCTAAAACCCATATCTGGTCCTCATTCCAGCCTCACTAAAGAAGGCAATTCCATCACAGCCCTTGGCCAGTCACTCCAACAGCCAAACAGCCCTTTGTCATAAACCACTGCCTGCCCAGCCTGGCTTCCAGCTGCATTCCAGCCTGGAAGGGAAAATAATCCCTTTCCTTTCCCAAACCTCTCCCCCAGGCAGGACAGCAGAGCCCAGAGGCCCCACCAATGCTCCAGACCCAAATCCTGGGCCAGGGCTCCCAGGGCTCTCCAGCATGGCACAGGGGAACAAGAGGGCAACACCAGGCAGGACTAGCATGGTCCAGGCTGGTTCCCAGGAAAGCCCAGTCTCTTGCACGTGGAAAAGGAAAATGCTATAGCTGCCAATAGCCAGGGCCTGGTTCCTGATCCCACTCCCAGAATTTCTGCTGGGAGCTCTTTCCACAGCCACTGTAGCCTGGAATGCAGCTGGAGCCAACTGCAGAACCCAAAGGGCCCAGACAAGCTGGGGAGGGCTGGGACCCTCAGCACCCCATGTGCCCCTCTATTCTCTCCCTTCCTCCCTTTCACAGAATCCTGTGAGCTGGAAAACCCGGGAGCCCATCGAGTCCAACAGCCCCCCAGCACTGCCAGGGCCACCACTGCCCCATGTCCCCATGTGCCACACCCCCAGGGCTCTTCAGTCCCTCCAGGTTCAACCCCCCCAGCCAGAGGATCCATCCCTGCCACTCCCAGCTGGGAGCTCCCTGCAGCTTCCCAGGGGACACAGCAGTTTTCCCCGTGGAATGCTGCTCCATCACCACCCCTGACCACAGCATGGCCAAGGAGAATCCTTCCAGAGCCTTCAGACAAGCTCCTCTGCTGTTCCCAGGCTCTGATCCTCCTTTCCCAGCTGCCTCCAGGGCTGGAGCTGCTCCAGGGTCACTAACTCCAGGATCTCCAGCTGCTCCTGGTGTAAAACTCGCCTGGAATGACTCTAACAGGGAGTGAGAAAAACCTGGAGGCACTGCTGCCATAAACGTCCCCTCTGGATTTATTGATCCGCACAGGACATTCCCAAGCTGAGAATAAACAAAAAGTTAATCTCAACACCTGCAACAGCCAGAATCCCACCAAAGCCTCTCACTGGACTCTTTCTCTCCTCAATTAATGGGCTGGAAATTCCCAGTTTGGACGGACATGGTGGCAGAGGGAGATCCTCCCAAACCCACCAACCCCAGGGCACAGGGATAATCCCTCTGGGAGCCCGACTCAGCAAAGAGCACCATTATTAATGGCCTGTGAGCACCAATGACTGCAAGGAGCTGTTTCCATGCCTGAAACTCCTCATGGCACATTCAGGAATTCTATAAAGCCAGAGGATTTCCTTCCCAGAAAGCACTTCCTGAACCCCCACTAAAACCCAAAGCAAGCTCCACTCAATGCACACCAAAACTCTCAGCTCACAGCCGTGGATCCCTACAGAGCATTCTCCCAGGGCTCTGCTCCAGGCACCAGGGATGCAGAGGAACCCCAGCCACGGAGCTGGGGGAGCTGGGACAAGGCCAATGCCCACACTGGGCACAGCTCCTGTGCCTCAGGAACCCCCAGCCAGTCTGGAATCAGCCTTCACACAGCTCCCAGCTGCCTGAAGGATCTTCACATTCTGGGATTTAGGTCAGCTTGAACCTTCAGCCGAGCTCTCCAGCGCTGTGCAAGCTCGGAGCTGCTCCGCCACATCCGGCCCCATTTCCCAGGAATAACCAGCAGGAAAAGTGAGAACGAGGCTGCCAGGGGAGCTGACAGACAAACCTGAGCCCCCAGAGCCCTCCAGACCCAAACCTGAGCCCCACGTCCTGCCAGAGATCCCAAGGATGGGAATTGTGGGGATCCTCGGTGCCAAACCTGGACCCCCCTAGAGTGACCCAGGCACCCAAACTCAGCTTTAGGCTTTGCCTTCTCATCCCCACGATGGTTCTGACCAGCCTGGCAAACAGGGGGGGCTCAGCACAACGTCCCTGGCAGTGCCCAAGGCCAGGCTGGACACTGGGACAGTGGGAGGTGTCCCTGCCATGGCTGGGGTGGCACTGCAGGGGCTTTGAGATCCCTTCACACCCAAACCATCCCGGGATTCTGTGATTACAACTCCAGTGGGAACCCAACCCCGAGAGCTCGTCCCAGCAGAGGCAAACGGGACAGAAGTGCCCAGGGCTGAGCACTCTGCAGGGGCACAGGTGTGTGCCATCCCAGGGATGTCACAGGTAGCACTGCAGGGACATGGGCTGGCACACAAGAAGATCCAGGCAAACACCCCTTGGGGGGTTAATGCCAGTGCCTCGATCCAGACCAGGGCCTGAGGGACAAATACCAGCCAGGGCCACCAGCCCCACAGTGGCCCCCAAGTCCCACCAGTGTCACCGTGGTCCCCAAGCTGGGAAAGGTCCCTCTGGAGCATCCCAACCCTCCCAGGTCATGCCAGGGGAGCTCCTGCTGTGGAGGGTCACCTCACTGCCCCCAGCCAGGGCTGGAATCACTCAGAAGCTGCCAGCAGAGGAAGATGCTGGGCCTGGAACACCTGGAAAATAACTGGGATTCCTTCTGAGACCCTCAGAGGGGACCAGGGTGAACAAGCACAACAAAAGGGGAGAAGCAGGAACGCTGCTGGCCTGGGGCGGGGCTGTGCTGATAATGACATTGTAATTGTTGGTTTTGTTATTAGTAATATTGCTATCATCACTACTACTGTTATTACTAACATTACATGAAAACCAGCCCAGGGAAAAGCCCAAGGAAACTGGAGCAGAGATCCTGGTCCTGCAGAGGCTCAGAGAACTCAGGAATACAAACGAGTCCCCAAGAGCCCAAACTGTCCTGGGGATGGGGCAGCCTGACCTGTGGCTTGGGAATCCTGGGGGTCCCACCCAGGCAACCCCCGGCCCCGCTGGGTGACCCCAGGTTTGGGGGTCCCTGGGACAGGAATTCTGGGGTTCAGGGGAGCCTGGGAAGGGACCCATCCCTGAAATGCAAATCTCCCTCTTCCAGCTGTCCCAGATCTCTGTCTGGCAAAGCCCCTCCCCAGGGGGAAGTGGGGGGAGCAGCTCCCAGAGCCCCCCGACCCAGCTATGGATATTCCCGAGAGAACTCTGATGGGAATTGGAGTGTTCCACAGCACTGAAGGGAACTGAGGGGGGAAAAGGGGAAACCAAGAGTTTGTGGGAACAAAGAGCCACAAGATTGGCCAAAGGGCAGGAAGGGGACAGAGCTGGAGCCCAGCAGGAGCTGGGACATAAGGAGCAGGGAAGGGAGGGAGTGGGACACGGCTCCTCCTCGTCCCGTGTCACGGAATCTGCTCTCGGCTCCTGGGGAGGGCTTGAGGAAAGGGGAGGGAGCAGGAGGACAGCACAGAGGGGAAACAGCCACCCCCTGAGGGATGGGGGGGACAAAGCAGCTCCAGCTGGACCAGACGAGGCCACAAAACACCGACAAACACCCCAGAGCCGGGGGGAGTTGGGGGAAGGAGCCGGGGGTGTGTCCGGAGGGCTCTGGGGAGGGGAACGAGGCCTTGGCTCCATCCCCTCACGGATGCCGGCGGCTCTCTTGACCCGGCGGCAGGAGAAGCCCTGAGGGAGCCCAGATTCCCCTCCGGGAGCCGATTCCTCCTTCCCAGCTACCTCAGGACTCTGCCAAACGTCTCGGCCCCTTGTTCCTGGCGTTAATCAAGGAAGCCGGGAATGGTTTGGGTGGGAAGGGACCCCAGAGCCCCTGCAGTGCCACCCCTGCCATGGCAGGGACACTTCCCACTGTCCCAGCTGCTCCCAGCCGCAATGTCCAGCCTGGCCTTGGGCACTGCCAGGGATCCAGGGGCAGCCACAGCTGCTCTGGCAATTCCAGCCCAGGGCCTGCCCACCCTCCCAGCCAGGAATTCCTTCCCAAGATCCCATCCAGCCCTGCCTTCTGGCAGTGGAAGCCATTCCCTGTGTCTCGTCCCTCCAGCCCCAGGAAATTGTCTCTCTCCAGAGCACTCCTAGGGATGGGGCAGCCACAGATCATCGGGAAGCGGCAGCGGCGGGGTAGAGGCTCCCCGGGACCGCCACGGGGCTGCCGTTCCCTGCCCCGCCCCACCCCGGATGGGGCCCGAGGCCTCCCCGCGAGCACGGGCCCGGTACCCGCCGCCCGCGGCTCTCACCGAGCGCTGCAGCTCGCCCAGCCAGCAGCTGGCCCGCTCCTTGCCGCTGGGGTCGGGATCGTGGTAGAGCGCCTGCACAGCCTGCTGGACGAGCTGCAGGCTGGGCCGGCCCGGCCCGCGCTCCATGGCCGGTCCCTCAGCGCCGCCCGCCCGCCGCCATCGCCGCTCCGCGCACCGGACCGGCCCCCGGAAACGCGCCCGCGCGCCTTCCGTTCCGCGTCCTTCCGTTCCGCCGGCCTCCCTCCCCGCTGCCCGCTCCGCTCGGTTCCGTCCCGTTCCGTCTCTCCCATCTCATCTCATCCCATCCCGATCCGACCTGACCCGACCCGTCCCATTCCATCGCATCCCGTCCCGCCCTCTCCCATCTCGTCTGTTTGTCCCATCGCATTCCCCCCACTCAAGCCCCGCTCGGAACGCGCTTCCGGCGGTGCGGGGGCCAAATGTGTCCGGGCTCACGCGGCGCGGCGGGAAGAGTCTGCGACCCCCCCTCAAATGGGAACGGGGGATCCCGGCACCCCCGGCCTGCCCTGAGCACTCTAGGGACCCCCCCAATTCCCCCATCCCACGGGGTCCCGCTGTCCCCACTCTCAGTGAACTGTCCCTGAGAGCTCTCACCCGCCCGCCCTCAGCCCCAGTGAACCGTCCTGAGCGGCTCCACGCCCCCAGACCCATTATCCCAATTCCTGTCCCTCACAGTCCCTCAGGGCAGCCTGGCCCGGTGTCCCCATCGCTGCCAGGGGTCCCAACAGCCCAGCCGGGCCCCTCTGGGGGCTCCTGCGGACCAGGGCTGGCCCCTGCTCCCCATGCCAGGACATGCTCTGATTGTTATGGAATAGAAATTATTAATCATGGAGACAATTAAATCCCAGCTCGCGGGGGGCCTCAGGTCCCAGAGCCCACAGTCCCCTCGATAAAACCCCACCAAAGGGGTCTGTGCCCACGGGTGCCTCAGGATCGCTCTGGCCCGAGGGCCTGCTCCATCCCAGCTGGAGAACCACAGCGTGTCCAAATCAGCGTGTCCTGGTCACAGTGTCCTGGTCACAGTGTCCTGGTCCGTGTCCCACTCAGAGTGTCCCGCTCCGTGTGTTTTTACCAATGCCACCCGTTGGTTTCCCCCTAACGAACCCGAATGAACGAGAGCTGGGTCTGTGCCCGGCGCAGGCGCTGCCCCCCGGCCTGGGCAATCCCGGCACAATTCCAGGCTGGGCCGGGAGCGGGGAACAGCCCTGGGACAGGACCTCAGCACCCCGAACCCGCCCCAGGCGGGATTGCTCCCAGCAGGAACAGCTGCTCCAACACCGGAACCAGAACGGGACCCGGACAGGCTCATGCGCATCTCGGTGCCGTACCAGAGCCTGCTGAATTTCTGTAAACTGCTCAGGGATTTCTTGCAGTTCCTGCGGGAGCAGCTGGGCTGACCCGGAGCCCGAGCAGAGCCGGTTCTGGCTGCGGTCCCGGCCCGTTCCCGGCTGGGATCGCCACGCGGGGCCCGAGGCAGCCGCAGCCCGGGGCTGCTCCGTCCCTGCCGCCCCCCGCCCGCCCCTCGCTGCAGTCCCGTTTGTTGTTGAAATAACGCTGCTCGTGCTGCCCAGAACCGCGGTGTCAGCGCCGTTCCCGGGCAGGGCGGGGGGGCCGGGCCGGCACCGGCACCGGGAGGGAGAACGAGCGGGGCTGGCCCGGTTCGGGACGAGACAAGGGCGGAGTCGGGGCCGAGTGGGAAAAGCGCTTTAATTTGCCATGGGGGCGGCGCGGGGATGGAACGGCCCGAGCTGCGAGTCCCGGAGCCCCGAGGGACGCGCAGGTGCCGGAGGTGCCACCCTGAGCTGCTGCCGCCACCCAGGGCTGTCCCCGGTGTCACCGCTGCTGCCTCGGAGCTGCCGGGACCCCCCTCCCGCTGCCCCGGCCCTGCTCCAGCCGGGAGCGCGTTTGGGATCCCTGGATCCGGGACATTCCCTCTGCTCCAGCGGGATCGCTGCTCCAGGAGCTCTCCTGGCTCTGGAGAAGGTTCTGGAGCGTGAGCGCGCCCGCAACGAGTCTGGGGTCCTCCTGGAGCCTCACCTGGAATGTCCTACACGGAGCACAGGGTTGGGGGTCTCCCCGAACCCCGTTTGCTGCCCCAGCACCCCGTTCGTCTTTGGGGTCCCGGAGATGGAGCTGTGGGGCAGCCCTAAGGCTAAACTTGGTTAGTTGGGATCGGGTGGTTTGGGATGTCGAGGTGTCGCTGTGCAGCCACCTGGGACAGGACCAGACCGACACTCTCACCTCATTTTCACACCCTCACTCCCTCCCCCTTGGTGGCCCCCGTGTCACTTCCCCCTCCCCCAGCTCATCCTCTTTGTCCCCAAAGCGGATTATGGCGCCGGCTCAGCAGGGACACGCCAGTGTGCACGGAGGGGCCACACCTCTGACAGCCTCACACGGGGCCACAGGTGTGCATGGGGGCGGGCACACCCCCCCCAGGTGTGCACAGGGTGTCACACCCCCCTCCAGGTGTGCAGGGAGGGTCACACACCTGTGTAAGCAGCGTGGGCAGGTCACGCACGGCCCAGCAGGGGAGGCAGTGCAGGTACTGGGGGCAGGAGATGGTCCAGGTGAGCAGGGAATGGCCCAGGCCTCTGCCCCTTGGGCAGGTAGGAGAGGTGGTGCAGGCAGGTGCCAGGTGATGCTCCCAGGCTGCACAGGCAGGTGGCATCTGCTCAGGTGCAAGCGGTGCAGGCAGGAGATCCCCGGGCACGGCAGGTGGGGTTCTGGGCAGGAAGGGCTGGGGGCAGGACGGGAGATGCCCTGGGCAGGACAGGTCCCAACAGGTGATGCCCAGGAGGTGCAGGAGGGCAGGTGATGCCCAGGTGATCCAGGTGATGCCAAATGCAGGGCAGGCGATGCAGATGCTGCCCAGATGGTGCCCCAGGCAGGACAGGTGAGACTCAGGTGATGCCCAGGCAGGATAGGTGATGCCCAGGTGGAGCTCAGGCAGGGCTGGTGGTGCAGGTGATGCCCAGGTGATGTGGGTGATGCCCAGGTGGTGCAGGTGATGCAGGTGCTGCTCAGGTGGTGGCCCAGGCAGGGCTGGTGATACGGGTGATGCCCAGGTGATGCCCAGGCCGGGCAGGACTCAGGTCTCCGGTCGCAGGTCCCGGGTCAGCCCCGCCCCCGGTCCCACCCCCCCCGGTCCCGCCCCCGCCCCCCCCGTCCCGCCGGGCCGGGGCAGCAGCGCCGGGGGCGGCGGCGCCGGGCAGGTACGGGGGGGCGGGGGCCGGGGGAGGCCGGGGGCTGCGGGACGGCCGGGGGCGACGGGGGGAGGGGACAGTGGGGGGCCCTGATCCCGGGGAGGGGGTCCCGGGGCGGGAGGGGTGTCCCGGACACGGGGGTCCTCTGCCCGAGGGTGACACGGGCGGAGTGACAGCCAGGGACCGCGGAGCGGGGGAGAGGGAAGGGATCCCCCCCGACCCCCCCTGCCCCAACAGGGAGCGCGTCCCGGGGGGAGCAGCGTGTGGGACCCCCCAGCCCGGTGCCGGGGATGGTTGGGGTGGCAGATGGGGAGCGCCCCCCCTTCCCCTGCCCTTATTACCTGCCGCTAATTGGGGAGGGGGGGGCACCATATGGCTCCCACTGCCATTGCGGGGAACGCTGAGGGTCCCCCTGCAGACCCCCGGGGCTGGGGGAGCCGCACAGTGCGGGGCGTGGGGGGGGACACGAGGGGGGACACGGCTGTCCCACAGGGAACGGTGCCGGCCTGGCACCTCCCGGTGAGACCCTCGGGCGGGGACAGGGACACCTTGGGGACATGCGCCGGGGACAGGGACAGCACCCTGGGGTCCTGGGGAAAGGGACCCCCGAGTGGTGACAGCGCTGGGGACCCCAGGAGAGGGGAGCTGGCAGGGGCACAGGGACCCAGGAAAGGGACCTCGGGGTGGTGACAGGGCTGTCACTGGGGCTGTCCGGCTGGGGGACATTGAGCAGGGGGCTGGGGACAGGGGCGCGGGGCCGGGGGTGGCAGCCCCGCTCCTCCCTCTCCGCCACAGGCGGCCCCCGAGGTCCCCTTGTCCCCATGGCGGCCGCGTCCTGCCCGGCGCTCCTGGCCGCCTGCCTGGCGCTGCACCTGGCCACAGGTGAGCATCCGGGGGGCACCTGGAGGGCAGGGGACACCTGAGGGGGACACCGGGGCTGGGAGGGACCCAGTGGGCGTCTGGTCGGGACTCAAGGAGGGCAACTAGGGGTGGTGGGGACACAAGGGATGCGGCCACCAGGGAATGAAGACCTGAGGACATGGGAAGCGGACCCTGGGAGGTGAGAGGTGGGACCCCAGGGCATGGGGACACAGAGGACCCTGGGGAGGACCCAAAGATGTCACCTGAGTGCAGGACCACTCCAGAGTCTCTTGGGGATGGAAGCTTGGGGGTGAGAACGAAGGGGTGGGGACCCTGGGGGACACGAGCGACCGCGCTGGGGGTCCAGGAGGTGGGACTTGGGCGGTGGGGACATGGCGGGGACCGAGCGGGGACCGAGCGGGGAGCTGGGAACGGGGATGGGGTTGTTAGTCCAGGGATAAGGGGACGGGGACACGAGAGACCCTGCTGGCCCTCAGGGAACGGGTGGGACCTGGAGAGGGGGGGTCAGGGGCTGGGGGCCACACCCGCCCGGACACGCGTGTGCCCATCCCCGGCGCGGCCATGGCAGCCCGGGGCGACGGCTGCAGCGGCTTCGGGAACCTGTTCACGGAGATCGCGGAGAACAGCGCCCACGGCAGCCTGGTGGCGCGGCTGCCCCCGCCGGGGGACGCGGGGGGCGCGGGGGGCGGCGCCGGCCTCCAGCTCTGCCTGGTGGGCACCGACGCCTCCTGGTTCTACCTGGACGGGCGCAGCGTCCGGCTCAACGTCTCGGCCGGGCGAGCGCTGGACCGTGAGGTGACACCGCCGGGACACCCCCAGTGCCCTGTCCTGTGTCCATCCGTGTCCATCCTGTGCCCACTGGCCATCCTGAATCCACCCCCACCCGTGCTGTGTCCATCCTGCATCCTTCTTATGTTTATCTGCCTCCATCCATCCATCCATCCATCCATCCATCCATCCATCCATCCATCCATCCATCCATCCATCCCACACCCACCTGTGTCCATCCCACACCCACCTGTGTCCATCCTGTGTCTGTCATCCACACTCCATCTATCCTGGATCCACCATCATCTGTCCATGTTCCATTCATCCTCCTTCTTCTGCCCATCCTGTATCCGTCCTCCATCCACTCTATGTCCATCCCATGTCCACCCTGTGTCTATGCCATGTCCATCCTGTACTCCTCCTGTGTCCACCCCGTGTCCATCCATCCATCCACGCTCCCTCCGTGCTGAGTTTCCCCATCCTGCAGGTCCCTCCATCCCAGACCATCCTGCCCCACCCTCACCCAGCTGGGACCCTCCTGCCCCCGCTTGGCAGGGACCCCCGCATGTCCCCCTGGGGCAGCTCCCCGTGTCACCCCCTGTCCCAGTGCCCCCGTCCCTTGTCCCCTGCAGGAGCTGGAGTCCCCGGTGCTGATGGTGGCCCTGACCTGTGCTGAGGACGGCTCTTCCCCGGTACGGCCACGCGCGGAGGGGACCTCGGGGGCTCTGGGGGGGGCCGGTCCCACCCTGGGCACTCCCCGTGTCCCTCCCCTGGCAGGTGGAATTCCGGATCATCGTCCAGGTCCTGAACGAGAACGACAACCGGCCCCACTTCCAGGGGGCCACGGTCCTCACCCACAACGTCAGCGAGGTGACAGTGGCACTGTGGGAACACGCGGAGTCTGGGGTGGTGACATGGTGGTGACATGGCCTCGGGGATGGGGCAGGGATGGGGCAGGGACGGGCACCAGGACAGGGGTGGCGTGTGCATGGACTGGGGACAGGGATGGGGACAGAGGTGGTAATGGGCACAGTGATGGGCATGGGCACAGGGACAGCGTTGGTGACAGGGTGGATGCCCAGAAGGGATGGGGAGACCCAAAAGTAGGAATGGGGATATTGGGTGTGCTCGTGAATGCTGGGGGTGTTCGGGGACCCCCCGATGCATCTCAGGGATGTTTGGGGCTGTGGGGTCGGTTTGGGGACCGTAGGGGGTGTGTTTGGGAACCACGGGGGGTGTTTTGGGATGTGGGGTCTATTTGGGGAGTGTGGGGTGCTCGGGGACCCCCGGGGTGCCCCGGGCCCGCTGGTGACCCCCGGGGCAGCTGGCTCCGGTGCACTCGGTGGTGTTCAGCGCCCAGGCCGAGGACGCGGACGGGGACACGCTCATGTACGTCATCGACACGGCCTCGGTGAGCCGGGGCGGGGGCGGCGGCGGCGGCGGGGGGGGGGGCCGGGGCCATCTGCCGGGCTGACCGACCCCCCCTCACCGCCCCAGCCCGACGCTCGCTTCTTCCGCATCGACCTCCCGAACAGCGGCCGCGTGGTGCTGGCGCGCCCGCTCGACTTCGAGAGCCGGCGGCACCTCGAGGTGGTCGTCACCGCCGTGGTGAGACCCCCGCCCGCCCGCGGACCCCCGTGTGTCCCCCCGTACCCGCGGGACCCTTACCCGTGGCACTCTGACGTGGGACCCCCATCTGTGAGCCCCCCGCTTGTGGGACTCTGGTGCAGGACCCTGATACGAGATCCCCCCCCCGCTCACCCTCATGAGTGGGGCTCTAGTCCCGACCCCAGCCCCGCCCCCACGGAGCCCCCCCGCCCGCGGCTCTGGGGTCCCGGTGCCCACCGCAGCTTTTCGGGGTCACAGCCGTGCCACGGGCGGGGTGCGGGGGTCCCCCCAGCCTTCCCGCCCCCCCCACGCCCGCCGGCCGTCCCCGCTGGCCCCGCTAATTGGGGGTGACGTGATCCCGTCACCTGCCCTCAATCCCCCTCATTTCCTTAATGGGCCACCTGCGCCCCCTCCCCCCTCCGGCTCCCCGCCCCCACCCCGGCTCCCCCGCGCCCTGCTGGGAGCTCGGCGGGACCCCCCGGGCCTGGGCTGAGACCCCCACTCCTGCCTGGGGCCGAGGGCTCCTGTCCCTCCAGGTCCCCTTTACATGAGGGTCCCTGCCCCCTGGGGGTCCCCGTGGCTGGGGGCTCACGGCTCAATGGGGTCCTGCCCCATGAGGGTCCCTGTACTTGTGGGGTCACCATTCAGTGGGGTCCCTGCCCCGTGGGGGTCCCTGCTCCCAGGGGTTTCCCTGCATTCCTGGGGTGTCCCCCATGCCATGAGGGTCCCTGTGCCCTCTGTGCACCCCCAGCAGGTTTTGGGGGGCCCCGTGCCCCGTTTTTCCCTGCAGGAGATGAACACCCGGGAGAGGTTCAACGCCTCGGCGCGGGTGCGGGTCAATGTCCTGGACGGGGATGACCAGTACCCCCAATTCCTGCCCTGCGCCCCCCGCGCCCCCCACAGCCCCCCGGTCTGCACCAGCCCCGTCTACACCGCCAACGTCACCGAGGGCCAGCTCCAGGTGGGACACGGGACCCTGGGGACACCGCGGGGACAAGGGGGTCGGGGGGTCCCGCGGGGCTCAGCCGGGCACCTCCGTGTCCCCTCCTTGTCCCCAGGGGGGTCCCCTGAGCTTCAGCCCCGGCGCCGTCTATGCCGAGGATGGGGACAGGGGGCTGCGGGCGGCCATCACCTACTCCCTGCTGGCAGGTACCGGGGGACAGGAGACACGGGGGACACCGGGGGGACATGGGGGGATACAGGGCGACACAGGGGTCAGGGAGGTGGGGACACAGGGACACAGGCACAGACGCGTGGGCAGGAGCGCAGGGACAGGGACACCGCAATACGGAACATGGGGAGAGGGATGCGGTGGGAGGGGACATGGGTGGGCAGAGGTGGCCGGGGTGGTTCCCAGGGCCGCCCTGTGCCCACCGGTCCCTGCCAGTGCCGGGGGTCTCTGTATGGCGGGGGGTGTCTGTGCTGATGGGGGTGCCCGTGCTGTGGGGTGTCCCGCCGGGGGGGCCCAAGTGAGCACAATCCAATTGCCAGATCCACTGGGGCAAATTGAATAAAGGGATTGAGCTGGGTGGGTCCTAATCCCCCCCCCCGCTCCTGCGCGGGGGGGTGCGGGGTGGGGCTCAACCCCTGGTGCACCCAAGGGTGCTCCAGCACCAGAGGGGTTAACCCCCCCTCCATACTGGAGTTCAAAGGGTTAATAACGCCCTCCCCGTGCGTCGTCCCCCCACCCCCCAAAATAAAGGGGGTCCTCCCCACCATGAAGGTCCTTGAACGGGTGGGGGGGACATCAGGGACCTCTAGGGAATTTCCCACAGTGCCCCGGGGCAAGAGGCGGGAGGGAGGTGGTCCGGGGTTGGGGGGGAGGGGGGGCCTCGGGGGGTCCTCATCTCTGTGCCCCCCCAGGTCAGGAGAGCAGCAGGTTCCACATCGACAACGTGACCGGGGCCATCACGCTGCTGCGGGCGGTGGAGAGCAGCCGGCAGACCCCCGAGATCTGCCTCAGCGTCATGGTGGGCGGGGGTCCTGGGGAGATTGGGGGACACTCAGGGAGATGGGGGTCCCTGAGGAGTTGGGGACACTCGGGGAGATGGGGTCCCTGGGATGGTGGGAGCTGCCTGGGGTACTCCCGGAAGCCCCCATGGTGCCCCCATGGAAGCTGGTGGCAGACCTGAGTGTCCCGTGTGTCCCCCCTCCTCTGTGACCCCCGGCCCTTTCCTGTGTCCCCTTTCTGTCCTCTTCCTGTCCCCTCTGTGTCCCCCGCGTCCTGTGGCCGTGTGTCCCCCCAGGCCTCGCAGGTGAACGACCCCTCCAAGTACGCGGTGGCGCGGGCCCTGGTGCGGGTGCTGGCCCCGAACCGGCACCCGCCGCGCTTCCCCCGCGCCCGGTACCGCGCGTTCGTGCCCGCGGCCCCGCGCCGCGCCGCGCTGCTGCTCACCTTCGGCGGACAGGTGCTAGCCCTGCGCGCACACGACCCCGACTTCCCCGAGGTGAGCGGGGCAGGGCGGGCAGAGGAGCAGGTGAGGGTACAGGAGGGATGCAGGTGAGGATGCAGGTAGGGATGCAGGAGGGATGCAGGTTGGGATGCAGGTGAGGATGCAGGAGGGATGCAGGTTGGGATGCAGGTGAGGATGCAGGTAGAGATGCAGGTTGGGATGCAGACAAGGTGCAGGAAGGGGGTGCGGGCAGGGAGACAGGCAGGGGGCGGATGGGGAAGTAGGTAGGGAACACAGGTAGGGCATGCAGGTAGAGGTGTGGGTAGCGATGCGGGTGAGGGGGGGTGCAAGCAGGGGCTGACCCCCACCCCGCAGGGGCTGAATCCCCAGGTGCGCTACACCCTGAGCCACGGCGCCAACCAGAGCCAGCAGCTGTTCCAGGTGATGCCCAACGGGCTCCTGGTGGCCCAGGCGGATCAGCTGCGGCCCGGGCAGAGCTTCCACCTGCAGGTGAGCCTGGGGCTGGGGGACAGGGGGACACTGGGGGCCAGAGGGGACTGGGGGACACGGGGAGGCTGGAGGGTGTGGGTACCAGAGGGGCACCAGGGGCTGGGTGCCACCGGAGAGGGGACACGTGGGGGACAGAGAGAGGACACTGAGGCTTGGGGGCACCTCCGTGTCCCCTTTGTGTGCCCCCCCCGGTGCCACAGCCATGTCCCCGCGTCCTCACCGTGTCCCCCTGTCCCCTCCACACCCCCTCCTCCTCAGGTGCTGGCGCGGGACGAGGAATCGGGCGAGACCTCGAACACTACAGTGGAGCTGGAGGTGCTGTGGCCGGGGCAGGCGGGTATGGAGGGGGACACCCCAAAAAACGCCCCAGAGACCCCTCTGTGACCATCCCCTTGGCACCGGCACACTCCCCAGGGACCTTTTACAGGGACCCCCCCGTGCCCCATGGCACCAGGGTGCCCCAGGAACCCCCCCAGAGCCCCCCTGCCCCAGCGATGGGGTCTCCCCCAGGGTGAAGAGGCGCCCCTCACGTCCCCGGCATTGTGTCCCGCCAGTGATGGAATTTCCCCGAGCTCCCCACGGTGACAGAGTCCCCAGGCCACCCCCGTACTGCGATGGGTTCCCCCCCGGGATGGGATCCCCGCCCACCCCCCCGGGATGTGATGTGGGGTCCCCCTCCCTCCCCGCGCCCCCGAGACTCCTCGGAGCCCCCGGGCTGTGCCGGGATTTGCCCCCGACGATGTCCCCCCCTCCCCTGACGCGTCCCCTCTGTGTCGCAGCCCCGCGAGACCCGTCGGAGCCGCCGGCCGTGCGGGGGGTGCCGTTGGGGGCGGTGGCGGGGGGCGCGGGGGCGCTGCTCCTGCTCGGGGCCGTGCTGCTGCTGGCGCTCCTGGCGCTGCGGGCGCGGCGGCGGCGGCGGCGGCAGCAGCGCACGGCGGACCGGGCCGCGCTCGCCATCGAGAAGCACCCCAACGTGGTAGGGGCCCCCCAGCCCCCGGGCCCCCCGACCCCCGGAGTCCCCGACACCCCCCTGCACCTCCAACCCCCCCTCCGGGGCACCCCCGGCTCTCCCCGGCACTCCCCGACCTGCCCCCAGAACCCCCCAACACCCCCTCCCCGAACCTTCAAAGCTCCCCCAGTTCCCCTCCGCACCCCCAAACCCCTCCACGCCCCCAGCTCTCCCCAAACCCACCCCCGGCTGTGGGGGGCAGGGAAGGGGGTCCCCGGGTCAGGGGGGGCGCTGCGGGACCGGGGACCCTCCGGGGGGGGGGAAAGGGGGACCTCTGCTTTGGAGGGGCTGGGAAGGAAGGGGGTCTGGGGGGGCTGTGGGCTCTGCTGGTCTGGGGGGGCCGGAGGAAGGGGGTGCCCAGGTCTGGGGGGGCTGGAAGGAGGGACACTCCCCGCCTCAGTCTCCCAGCTGACCCGCCCCGTTCCCCCCCGCAGAGCCTGAGGTGGTTCCAGCCGGTGAGTGGGGGGGGAAGGGGCAATCCCCAGGGAGGGCGGGGACCCCCAAAAACTGCTCTGAGCCCCCCCAAAAGGAGGATGCGGGGTCCCCTGTGTCAGGGGGGGTCCTATGGGGGGTCCCATGGGGAGATCGGGGTGCTGGGCCGGGATTGAGGTGATGGGGGGGGGGTCCCATGAGGGGGTCCCGGGGAGCTGGGCCGGGATTGAGGTGCTGGGGGGGTCCCGGATGCTGGGGAGACATTGGGGTGCTGGGGGTCCCATGGAAGAGATGGGGATGCTGGGGGGATGAGGGTCCCTGTGCTCGGGGGGTCCCATGGGCGGGTTCCTGTGCTTGGGGGGGTCCCAATGGGGGTGTGGTCCCTGGTCTGGGCAGGGTTTGGAGCACTGGGGGTCCCCTTGGGGGGGCTTCGGGGTGCTGGGGGCTCCATGGAGGGTCCCCGCGCGGTGGGGTGTCCCGTGGGGGCGTCCCCTGGGCCCCCTGACCCCTGTGCCCCCTCCGCAGGTCCAGGCCGGCAAGTCGCCCCCGAGCCCCCCGCGGCTCTACTACCCCAACGAGGGCTACAGCGAGGTGGGGGAGGCGCTCCCGCCGCCCCCCCCGCCCCCGCCACCACCCCCCCCGCCGCCGCCGCCCCCCGCCCCCCAGCCGCCCCCCAAACCCCAGGCCAACTCCGTGGGGCGGCCGGGGGGGGGCTCGCCCGGGGACGGGGGGGGATCCCCGCGGGGGTCACCCCCGCCCGCCCGCGCCAGCCCCAGCCCCCCCCGCGCCCCCAGCCCGGCCGAGGGCTCGGGGGGTCCCGCGGAGGGCGGGGGGGGCAGCCCGGTGCCGGGGGGGCGGCGGGGGGGGGCGCTGGGGGTGCTGCCGGCGCTGGAGGAGGTGAGCGAGGAGAGCCTGGAGGAGGGGCCGGGCAGCGACCCCCGAGTGCCGCCCCCGCTGCTGCAGCTGCTCGAGGACTCCATCGAGTGCTGAGGGGCTCGGGGGGGCGCAATAAACACCTGGAAAGACACTGGTGGGAACTGGGCAGCGCTGGGATGCACTGCTTGGCACTGGGGGGACACCGGGGAGTTACTGGGATGCACTGGGGGTCACTGGGATATCCTGGGGGGCTGTCACACCCCCCATTTGGGCGTTCCCGCGTTTCCCCGTGGCCCCGCCTCTGGGGGTGGTGTCCTCCCCTGACCACGCCCCTTAAAGGCGCCGCGTCCCTCGAGCGGCCCCGGAGGGGGGGCGGGGGCTCCGTATGGGAGTGGGGGGTCCCCGGAGCGTCCTCACGAGGGACGTGGGGTCCCTGTGCCCCGCGGGGGGGGGGGGGGGTCGGGTGCCCTGGGGGTCCCCTGGGAGTCGTGGGGGTCCCCGAGGGGTGCCCTTCCCCCACGCGTGACCCCGTGGCCGTGGGCGGCCCCGCTAAGAGGCTTGAGCCGGAGTTTGTCGCTAATCCCCGGGGTCACCGGCACCGGCGGGTCACCTCCGGCGGGTGGCACCGGCACGGGGACACTCCTACTGGGAGCACGGCGTGCTGGTTTGTACTGGGAGCCCTGGGGCGCACAGGGCGGTACTGGGCTGCACTGGGGCATTCGGGGCTGCACTGGGAGCATGGCGAACTGGGGCGTGCTGGTTTGTACTGGTTTCACTGGGAGCACTGGGGCGTGCTGGAAGAAATGGGTGCTCTGAGAGCACTGGGATGTCCTGGGAGCTCTGGTAGAACTGTGTGCAATGCATTACACTGGGAGTACTGACACCCACTCGGACAGCAGGGTTATACTGGTTTATACTGGGAGCGCTGGGCGGAGCAGCTCCGCCCCCCATTACCTTCCTGGCCCCCCCCCCCGGCCCCCCCAAATCCCCCCTTAATCCCGGCCGCGTTAATCCCCGGCAGCTGCCGCGGCTGCAAATGGCCCGGGGGGGGGGGGGGGCGAGGGGGGCACACAGGCTATGAACCCCCCGAGCCCCCCGTGTCGCGTTCCCACGCGTGTCCCCCTGACCGGCTCTGGAGGGGCCGGAGCTGCGACCCCCCCTTCGATGGGGCGGGGGCAGGGCGGGCGGGCACGGGGGGGAAAAAGCCCCCTCTATGCGTGTCCCCCCTCTGTGACCTCCCCAAAATCCAACGTGGGGCGACCCTCGCACCGCCCCCTTCCTCAGTTTCCCTCGTGTCGGGCCCGGGGTGGGCGGAGCCGAGGAGGGGCCCCGCCCCCCACGTACCCCCCACCCCACGGCGCCGGGTCCCGGCGGCAGCGGCACCCACGGGACCCCCCCCGGCACCCACCGGACCCTCCCGAGCCATGGAAGCTCCCCCAGACCCCCTCGAGGGCGAGGTGACCCACGAGGGACGGAGGGCGGGCAGGTAATGGGCGGTCACCGGGGGGTCTGGGGGCTCTGGGTGTGCCGGGAGGGGGGGGACAGAGGAGGGGGGCCAAGGGGGGTCAGGGCCGCCGGGGGGTCCCTGGGTCAATGCCGGGGACGGGACAGCGCAGGGGGCAGGTCCGTGACTGGGGGTCAGTGTGGGGGGGTCCCGGGGGTCAGTGCTGTGCCGGGGGGTCAGTGTGGGGGGTCCATGGGGGGTCCGGGCCGTGCCTCGGGTGGGCTCTGTTTGCCCCCCGCGGGTCCCTGTTCTCGGGGGTCACCTGGGGACACGGGGGGGTCACCTTGGAGGGGGCGGGCAGGGCTGTCCTGCGGGGGGCTGCGCACCTGCCCCCCCTGCCTGCGGGGGGCGCTGTGCCGGGGAGACAGCGCCCAATCTGGGGGGACACCCACCCCCTCCGGGCCGGTGTGGGGGTGCCCCCCGAGCAGGGGGCGGGCGGGAGCGCTGAGAGGTGCGGGCAGGGCACACACGGGGCACTCACAGGTGTGCACAGGTGAGCTCAGGTGCTCACATAGGTGTGCACAGGGCACTCACAGGTGCTCTCAGGTGTGGCTGCTCTGCCGCCCCTCCCCCGGGGCTCGTTAGCGGCAGCACAAACAGCCCCGGGGGGCGCGGGCTGTCCCCAGAGACCCCCGGGGCAGGGGGGACCCCAAAGGGCGGGGCCACCCAAAACAGAAGAGTGTCCCCGCAAAGGGGAGGCAGCTCAAAATCAGGGGGTGCACCCAAAAACGGGGAGCACCCCGAACAGAAATAAATAGATTTTAAACAGAGGCTTGCTCCCCTAGAAAGAAAGCGGACCCCAAAGAGGGAGTGCTCAAAACAGAGGGGCGCACCCCAAAAAGGGGGTGGGATGCACCCCCTAAAATGGGAGCACCCAAAATGAAGGATGGCACCCCAAAACACAGGGGGGGAGGCCGAAAGAGAGGTGCACTGAACCCCAATCCCGGGGCTCGGGGGGGCCCTAAAGCTCGGGCGCTGGGCGGGGCCAGGGAAGGGCGGGGCAGGGGCGTGGTCACGAGGCCCCGCCCCCGGCGGCGCTCAGCGCCATGGGCGAGGGGGAGCCCAGGTACGGGGGGGGCACTGGGAGGGACTGGGGGCACTGGGAGGGACTGGGGCAATGCTGGGGCAATGCTGGGGCGGGGGCAGCGGCACCGGGGGGGCACCGGGGGAGGGAAGGGCTGTACTGGGGGGCGCTGGGAGGGACTGGGGCGTTACTGGGGCGGGAGGGAGCACAGGCGAGGGGACGCTGGGTGTTACTGGGAGGTGGAGGGGCGGCACTGGGGGGCTACTTGGGGGTGTGGGGCAGCAGTGGGGGGGGTACCGGGGGGATGCGGGAGGGGCTACTGGGAGCGCTGGGAGGCGCGGGAGGGGCTCTAGTGGGGGGGCAGGGGGTTACTGGGAGCACTGGGGGATGGGGGGGGTCCCTGGCCGAGGTTACCGGGGGATGAGGGGGGTCCCTGGCCGAGGTTACCGGGGGATGAGGGGGGTCTCTGGCCGAGGTTACCGGGAGCGCTGGGGCCGCTCCCGGGGCACTGGGAGGCGCTGGGCAGGCTGGGAGTGGGGGGGGGGGGGGGCTGCGGCGGCCAGTCCCGGCCCTGGCCACGCCCCCTGGAGCGGCCACGCCCATGGCCACACCCACGGCCACGCCCTGCGCCGGGGCCGCTGCGGGAGCGCAACGAGCGGGAGCCCCCCGGGACCGGGACCGCCCCCCGGGAACCCCCAGGACCTCCCCACGGGACCGCCCCCCGGGACCGGGACCTCCGTCGGCCCGGCCCGGCCAGCCCCGGTGCGGGTGTGGGGTCCCAGCCCTCGGGAGGGTGTTTGGCCGTGTCCCGGTGCGTCCGGGGGGTCCCGGTGTCTCTGGGGTCCTAGGGGCGTTCTGGGGGGTCCCGGTGCGCGGTCCCGGTGCCAGCCTCCCCCCAGCATGGCGCAGCAGCTGATCAGCGGGGCCGGGTACGTGCCCGAGGACGGACTGACGGCCCAGCAGCTCTTCGCCTGCGCTGACGGCCTCACCTACAAGTGCGGGTGACCCCAAAACCCTCTGACCCCCCCCCAGCACCACCTGACCCTCACAGGCACCTCCAGAGCCCCCCAGCACAACCCGGCACCCCCAGATTCCTCCCTGGGGACACCTGAACCCCAGGGACCTCGCAACACCCCCAGACCCCCCCAGGAACCCCCCCAGGGACTACCAAGCCCCACCCCAAGAATCCCCCGACGCCCCCAGCCCCCCCACTGCCAACCCCTCAGGACCCCCCAGGAAGCCCCTGACCCCCCAGCTCACACATCCCTCCTCCATCCTCCCCCAGGGGGGACCCTCAAGGGGGAGCATTCATTCCTCCCCCGGTGGGTCTGGGTCAGTTTGGGGGGGCCAGGGGGGTCCCAGCCCTTTGTCCCCCCACAGTGACTTCCTCATCCTCCCGGGCTACATCGACTTCACGGCCGATGAGGTGGTGAGTGAGCCCCCAGGACCAGCCCCCCGTGCCCCCAGAGCCTCACCTGGATCCCCAGGACCCGCCCTGTGCCCCCCATGGCCCCCTGGGACCCCCCTGGATCCCCAGGACCCTCCTGTGCCCCCTCCCCGGAGTGACCCCATCCCCCTCCTGGGCCCCCCTGTGGTTCTGGGGTTGGGGGATGCCCGTGGGGTCCCTGCAGGTTTGGGGGGACGGGGGCTCGAGGAACCCCAGCCCTCGGGGGTGGGTTATGGGTGCAGGGTCCCTGTGTCTTTGGGGGTGCTGGGAGGGCAGGGGGGGTCAGGTGGAGTTGCGCCCAATTTCTCAGGGGAGCCCTTGAGGGCGATCAGGATTTTAGGGGTGCTCCCCTCCCCAGGACCTGACATCAGCACTGACCCGAACCATCACCCTAAAAACGCCCCTGGTGTCATCCCCCATGGACACGGTGACCGAGGGGGACATGGCCATCGCCATGGCCGTGAGTGGGGACACGGCGGGGACACGGGGAGGACACTGGGGGTGCTGGGGGGACACGGTGACCGAGGAGGACAGGGCCATCACCACGGGTAGGGGGGCACCCGCATGGGTGGAGCCATCCCGGGGGGGCACTGAGGGGACACCCAGGAGGTTGTGGGGAGTCTGGGTTGGGGGCAGCTCTGTCAGACGTGGGAGGCACCCGTGGGTGCTTGGAGGGCACCCAGGGAGCTGAGCAGAGGGGGGCACAGTCCCTGAGGGGTGCGAGGGCACACGGGAGAGGGGACATAGATTTGGGGGGGGGGGCTGCCCACCCAGCCGGAGCTCAGGAACCCACGGCCCCCCTGTGCCCCCCTGTGCCCCCCTGTGCCCCCCCAGCTGAACGGTGGCATCGGCATCATCCACCACAACTGCACCCCCGAGTTCCAGGCCAGCGAGGTGCGCAAGGTCAAGGTGAGCCAGGGGGGTGTCCTGCTCTGGGACCCCCCCAGTCCTGCTGTCCCCTGGGACCCTGCCCGTGCTGGCCAGCGGTGGTGGCCATCAGCACCCCATTTTGGGAGTCCCCTCGGTGGTCCCTGTCCCAGTGCCACCCCCCGGTGACGCTGTCCCCTTTGTCCCCGCGCCCCCCAGTGACACTGTCCCGTGTCCCCAGCGGTTCGAGCAGGGTTTCATCACGGAGCCGCTGGTGATGAGCCCGGCGCACACCGTGGGGGACGTGTGGGACGCCAAGGCCCGGCTCGGCTTCTCGGGGGTCCCTGTCACCCACTCGGGGCGCCTGGGGGGGCGGCTCGAGGGCATCGTCACCTCGCGGGACATCGACTTCCTGCGAGAGAGTGACAGGGCCACCCCCCTGGCCGAGGTGGGTGTGGGGCTGGGGGGGACGGGACGGGATGGACGGGAGGTTGGAGGATGCAGAGATCTGTGGTGGGAAGGGGTGGGGGCTGCCCACAGCGCCCCTGGGCCCCCCAGCACAAGTGACAGTGAAGGTGACAGTGACACACAGTGCAGGTGACAGTGACAGTGCCCGTGCTGGTGCCTGTGGCAGTGCCAGTGCACGTGACAGTGACAGGCAGTGATGGTGACAGTGCCGGTGCCAATGTCAGTGCCAGTGCTGGTGACAGTGATGGTGGCAATGCCAGACAGTGCTGGTGCCAGCGCCTGTGCCGATGCCAGTGGCACGTGTGTACCTGTGTCCCCAGGTGATGACCAAGCGCAGGGACCTGGTGGTGGCCCCAGCCGGTGTCACCCTCAAAGAGGCCAACGAGATCCTGCAGCGCAGCAAGAAAGGTGCAGAGGGGCACCCGTCACCCCCAGGGTCCCCTGTCAGCCCTGGAGGCACCTCCCTGTCACCCCACAGGGGTCACCTCCACTCGGGGGCACCTCTGTGTCACCCTGGGCACCCCGTGGGGGATATCCCCTGTCCCTGTTGCTGTCCCCCCACGCCCCCATCCCCTGGTGACATTGTCCCCGCCGTGTCCCCAGGGCTGCTGGCAGTGACCAGCACCGATGGATGAGCTGGTGGCTGTCCCCACCCCATCCTTCAGGTCCCCTCCTTGTCCCTTCCGTCAGCCGTGTGTCCCCCTTTCCTGTCCCTGTGCCCCCATCCCTGGGGTCCCCTCCATGTCCCTGCAGCCCCTGGGTGACCCCGCAGTCCCTGCAGTGTCCCCAGGGAAGCCGCTGATGGTGACCAGCAGTGCCGAGCTGGCGGCCACCATCACCCTGCGCTTGGGATCCGCTCGGTGTCCCCTGTCCCCAAACCGCCGCCGTGTCCCCGTGTCCCGGGGCTGCCCGCTGAGCTGTCCCCGCGCTGTCCCCGCAGGGAAGCTGCCCATCGTGAACAGCCGTGACGAGCTGGTGGCGCTGATGGCGCGCACGGACCTGAAGAAGAACCGGGAGCACCCGGCGGCCTCCAAGGACGGGCGGAAGCAGCTGCGGGTCGGGGCCGCCATCGGCACCCGCGAGGATGACAAATACCGGCTGGACCTGCTCGTGCAGGCCGGCACCGACCTCGTGGTGTTGGTGCGTGCACCCCCAGACCGGGGGGACCCCAGACCGGGGGGACCCCAAACCGGGGGCTCGGAACAGCTGCGGGGCTGGAGGGGATGGAAAAGAGGTGATGTGGGAATGGGGCAGGGGAGGCACCCCAAAAACGGGGCGGGTTGAGAGTGGAGCTGACCTGAGGGTGCTGCTGTGGGGGACCCTGAAAATGGAGAACCCCAGAAACAGGGATCCCCAGAAATGGGAGACCCCAAAAACCGGGCAGGGACAGAAAGGGAAGGGAAAGAGAGATGGGGATGGAGCCGCTGGTGTAGGTGGGTGGGTGCAGCGGGGAACCCTAAAAATAGGGGGTGGGGGCACCCCAAAAGCCGTGGGACCCCAAAAGGGAGGGGATAGGATCTGGAGATGGAGCTGCTTGTGCTGGGTGGGGGGTGCCCCTAAAAAGGAGGGGCCTGGAGGGTACCCCCAGCACCCCCCTGCTCATTGAACCCCAACCCGCTGCTCCCCCCGGCACCCCAACCTCCAAACCTGCACCCCAAACCTGCCCCGCACCCCAAACCTGCCCCCAGGACTCGTCGCAGGGGAACTCGCAGTACCAGCTCAGCATGATCCGCTACATCAAGGCCAAGTACCCCGAGCTGCAGGTGGTGGGGGGCAACGGTGAGACCCCAAACGGGGGGACACGGGGACCCCAACCTGGGAGGGGACACAGGAACTACCAGGGCTGCAGCTTGTGGGGGGCAGAGATGGGGGAGAAACGGGGGGCGGCATTTGGGGTGTCCCCCGCAATGGTGAGGTGGAATTGGGGGTGCCATTTTGGGGGGCTATTTTGGGGTGTCATTTTGGGGTACCCTGGGCAGTGTTGGGTGCCATTTCGGGGCACTGTTTTTGGGGTGCCCTGGGCAGTGTCCGGGGTGCCATTTTGGGGTGTCCCCGCAGTGGTGACGGCGGCCCAGGCCAAGAACCTGATCGACGCCGGGGTGGACGCGCTGCGGGTGGGGATGGGCAGCGGCTCCATCTGCATCACCCAGGAAGGTGGGTGACCCCCCCCCGACCCCCCCTGGCACCCCTGCAGTGTCCCTGTCCCTGATCCCTTGTCCCTCTGCCGGTGCTGGCACGTGGCCGGGCTCAGGCCATGGCCGTGTCCCTCGCAGTGTCCCTGTCCCTGACCCACTGTCCCTGTCCCTGTCAAAGTGGCAGTGCTGGTGTGTGACCAGGTTCAGGCCACATCTGTGTCCCTTACAGTGTCCCTGACATGTCCCTGTCCCTGTGATGGTGTCCCTGTCCCCTGCAGTGCTGGCCTGTGGCCGTGCCCAGGCCACAGCCGTGTACCGTGTGGCCGAGTACGCGCGGCGTTTCGGTGTCCCTGTCATCGCTGATGGTGGCATCCGCAGCCCCGGGCACGCCGTGAAGGCGCTGGCACTGGGAGCCTCCACCGGTGAGGGCCGGGGGACACGGGGGGGGGACCGGGGAGCAGAGGAGGCGCCCAGAGGGGTCTCACGGCCACCGGGGCACCCCGTAGCCCCCAGCCCGTACTGGGGGAGTTCCAGGCCCCCCACCCCGCCGGCGGAGGGAGGGGGTCCCTGACGGGGTGTCCCCCCCAGTGATGATGGGGTCGCTGCTGGCGGCCACCACGGAGGCCCCGGGCGAGTTCTTCTTCTCGGAGGGCGTGCGGCTGAAGCAGTACCGGGGCATGGGCTCGCTGGACGCCATGGAGCAGGGTCCTGGCAGCCAAAAACGCTACTTCAGGTACCCGGGGGGGGCCGGGCCGGGGGGGTGCCGCCCCCCCAGCCGCCCCCCCCAGCCCCTGTGTGTCCCCCCGCAGCGAGGGGGACGCGGTGAAGGTGGCGCAGGGCGTGTCGGGCTCGGTGCAGGACAAGGGCTCCATCCACAAGTTCGTGCCGTACCTGCTGGCCGGGCTGCAGCACGGCTGCCAGGACCTGGGCGCCCGCAGCCTCTCGGCGCTGCGGTCAGTGCGGGCTCAAGGGGGGCGTCGGGGGAGGTTTGGGGGGGTCCCAGCGGCCCCACGAACCCCTCCTGCCCCCCCCAGGTCGATGATGTTCGCGGGGGAGCTGAAGTTCGAGCGCAGGACGGTGGCGGCGCAGGTCGAGGGGGGCGTGCACGGGCTGCACTCGTGAGTGGGGACGGGGTTTGGGGGATTTGGAGGGGCTGAGGGGGTTTGGGGGGTTTGGGGGGATGGAGGGGTTTGGGAGAGCGGGGAGATTTGGGGTGGCTGAGAGTGGTTGGAGGAGGCTTGGGGGGTTGGGAGGGTTTGGAGAGGTTTAAGGGGCTGAGGGGGTTTAAAGGAGGTTTTGGGGGCTGAGGGGATTTAAAGGAGGTTTTGGGGGGCTGGGGGGGGTTGGAGGAGGTTTTGGGGAGCTGAGGAAGGCACCGCTCCAGATCCCACTCGGAGGTCCCCCCATTTGCCCCCGTACTGGGTCTGGGGGCACCTCCAGTTTTCCCGGTGTTGGGGGATTGAGGTGTGGGGGGTTCCTGTGCCCCCCCTGACCCCCCCTCATCTTCCCCTCCCTCGCAGCTTCACGGTTCTGCCCCGTAAGTACCGGCTCAGCCCCTGGGATTGGGGGGGCTCGGGGGGTCCCCCTTACCCCCCTTTATCCCCTCCCTGATGGACGGGGGGGCTGGGGGAGGGGGGACCCCCAGTCTCCAGACAGGATCTGGGGTTTGGGGGTCCCAACCCCCCCAGAAGGGGTTTGGGGGTTCTCTTTGACCCTCCCTTGTCCCCGCAGTGCCCAGAGGGGGCTGCCCTGAGGAGGGGTCCGCCCGGGCCAGCGCCCCCCGCCCGGAGCCCGCGGGGACCCCCCCGGCCCCCCGACACCGGCGCTGTTGATGCTGCACTGGGACCCCGACATGAGGACACCCCCAAACTCGGAAACCCTCCCGGAACTGGGGGTGCGGGGAGCCCCCAAACCCCCCCTGGGCACCACAGGGGAGGGGGATCCCTAGAGTCCTCAGAAATTGGGGTGTAGAGACCCCCCAAAGTCCCCGGCGAACCACGAGGCTGTGGGGACCTCTCCAGAGAGGGGGATGCAGGGACCCCCAAACCCCGCGGAGACCCCCAAACCCTCCCTGGCACTGCGGAGCTTGCAGGGCCGTGTCCCCCTGTCCCCCGAGTGGGGAGGGGGGGACCCTCGCAGCCTCCAGGGGACCCCCGGCACTGCAGGGACCTCCCCAGGGTCCCGGGGGACCCCAAAGCGTCCTGGGGGACCCCCACAGTGTCCCGGGGACCCCACGGGCCTGTGGCCTCCCGGTCTGGGGGAGCCCCGGACTCGCTGTGGCCAGGGGTGAATAAAGTCTTGGAGCATCGGAGCGTGCCTTGTCCTTGGCCCTGTCCCCAGCCCTGTCCATGGTGCTGTCCCCTGTCCCTGTCCCCGCCCCTCCTCCTGTCCATGGTCCTGTCCCCCAGCCTGGCCCTGGCGTGTCCCTGTCCCTGCACGGGGACCAGGGGGCACATGTCGTGACACAGGGTGGCACACATGGCACAGGTGACACACACCTGGCACGGGTGGCTCACGTAGAACGTTGCAAAGGTTGGGACACACCTGACACACCTTGGCACACACCTGGGACCCCCCAGAAGCGGGACCACCCCAAGAGGGGACCCCCCCATATTGTGGCACCTTCCCAGAGGTGAGACCCCTCCCCAAGTGTGGGATATCCCCCCCAAATTTGGGACAACCCCCCAAATGCAAGATATTCCCCTCGACAAATGTGGGACCCCCTCCCCTACGGGGACACCCCCAGAAGTGAGACCCCCTTCAGATGTGGGACCCCCAAACATGGGACCACTTCAAAATGTGAGACCCCCCCCCATAAATTTGTGAACCCAAATATGAGCCTCCCCCCCAATGTGGGACCCCTCAAACACGAGACCCCCCCCCGATGTGGGACACCCCCCCACCTGTGCCCCCCCCGCTCCAGCGGGGCCGTGCGGGTCCCGGTGCCCGCGGGGGGGGGGGCGGGGGGAGCTCGGGGGGCGCGGGGGGTGGGAGGAGGAGGAGGAGGAGGAGTGGGGGGGGGCTCGGCCCGCCCCTCCCGCCGCTGCCGCCGCCGGGGCCGGGCCGGGGCTGGAGCCGCCGCCGAGGCCGGTGGGTGCGGGGGGGCGGGGGTGGGTTTGGGGGTGCGCGGGGGGTCGGGGTGCGGAGGTCGGGGTGCCCGGGGTGGGGGGGAGCTCCCGCCTGGGGGGGGCGATGGGCGCTGCTGAGCCGGGGGTGGGGGCGCAGGGTGGAGGTGCCGGGTTTGCCGGGTTTGGGGGTGCGGGGCGTGCCCGGGTTGGGGTCCCCGGAGCGGGGGGGGGGTGCGCAGATCGGGGGGTCTCGGCTGCCGGGGGGAGAGAGGTGAGCCGGGTTTGGGGGTGCCGGGGATGGAGGGGGGCCGGGTTTGGAGGCGAGGGGGGGGGGCTGGAGGTGCGGGGTGCGTGGGGCGCGGAGGTGGCGAGCTGGGGTTCGGGGGTTCGGGGGTGACCCCCCCAAAATACTCTCGATCTCCGAGCCGCCCCCCCCTCCCCGTTGCCGCCCCCGCGCGCGCTGTCCCACGCACACGCGGCTGGCACGCGCGGTCACGCGCGCGCACACGTGCGCACGGGCACCCACGCGCGGGGAGGGGGGTGGGCGGGGGGGGGAGCGGAGAGAACCCGGGGGGGGTCGGGGTGCGGGGTCGGGGTGCGGGGTCGGGGTGCGTGGGAGGGCACGGGGAGCGTGCGGGGGGGCACAGGTGGGTGCGGGGGGGGCACAGGTGGGTGCGGGGGGGGCACAGGTGGGTGTGTGAGCGGTGGTGCGGGGGGGGGGGGCTGCACAGGTGAGCGGATTATGGGTGCAGGGGGTGCCCACTCCGGGCTGTGCCCGTGCGCCCCCCCCGCAATGTCCCTGTCACACGCGTGGGCACAGCGCGGGGGGAGGGCGGGTGTGCGCGGGGCGCGCGTGGCTGCGACCCACGGGTGACACCGGGGAGGGGGCGCGGCGTGGGGACCCCCTTTTATCGCGGTGGGGGTCTTGGGGCTGTAGGGTGCGGGGGTGGCAGGGCCGGGGGGCGGTGGGTGCGGGGGTGTCCCCGTGCGGGGATGGCACAGGTGTTGGGGGATGGCACAGGTTCCGGAGGTGCCGGGTGCGGGACTGTCCCCGCGTGTCACCCCGCGTGTCACCCCGCGTGTCACTTCGCATCCGTCCTGCCCGCGCCGCCGCCGCCCTGACGGGCGCGGTGCCACCCCGCGGCGACAGCCCCTGTCACCTCGATTAGGGACCTGGCGCGGGCGGGGGAACTCTGGGTGGGGGGGGACACCTCCGCACGGCCCCGCGTGCCCCCCGTCCCCGAGTGCCACCGCGCCACCCGCGCTGCTCCTGCCCCTTCCTGGGGGGGCTCCTGTGTCCCTCCACACAGGTGTTCCTGTCCCAAAATCGGGGTGCTCCTGTTCCCCCCCCCCCGGGAGGTCCTGTCCTCTCCCCTGGGGCTCCTGTCCCCAGGCGCTCCAGTGCCCCCCAAGTGCTCCTGTCCCATCCCGTCCCTGTCCCCAAGGTGCTCCCCGAGGTGTCCCCCCCCCCGCCCCGAACGCTCCCTTGGTACCGAGAGCTGGGGAGGGGCTCCAGGGTGTCATGGGGGGCTCTGGGGTGCCGGAGGGTGACACTTCTCTCCCCCCTCTCCGCAGCCGCTCCGGATGTCCCTGATGTCCCCCGTGGGGGGGGCGGCCGCCCCCGGGCTGCTGCTGGCGCTGCTCTGCTTGGCCGCCCCGGCCGCCGCCCCCCCGCCCCCCAGCAGCCCCCCCCGGGACCCCCCCGGGCCCGGCCGCGCCCCACAGCGACTCCCCCGTCCTGTCCCTCAACCTCGGCCTCAACTTCAAGATCAAGGTGCGAAGCCAGGGGGGGCCGCGCCCCCCCGCGCCCCCCACCCCTCCGGGCACCCCCAGGAGCCCGGGCCCCCCCCGGAGCGCCGCGCCCCCCACCCTGCCCGAGCCCGGCGATGAGCAGGGCTCCGCCGGACCCCCGGAGGAAGCGGGGCGCTGGGGGAGCCCCCCCGGCCCCGGGGCTACCACCCCCCGTCCGGGGCGCCCCCGGGACAAGCAGCTGGAGCTGGACATCGCCATCGACCTGACCGCGGGGCTGGACCCCCCTCCGGGGGGCTCGGGGGCGGCCGTGCCCCCCACCAGCCTGCTGGGTGCCGCCCCCGGCCGCCCCCGGCTCCTGCCGGGCCTCTCGAAGCTGGCCGGGAGACTCAGCGCCGCCGGTGAGTGCCCGGGACGGGCCGGCCCCCCCTGGGACCCCCCGAACCTGAGGGACCCCCCAACACCTCGGTACCCCCCTCCAGGGTTCCTGTTTCCCACGGTGCCCCCCAAGATCGGGGCCGAGGGGGGCAACGCGTCCCTGGAGCTGGAAGAGGCCGGGAGCGGCGCGGAGCCAGGTGGGGGGGCGGATTTAGGGGGGCTTGGGGGGTCTGGGAAGTGGAGAGTCCTGAGGGGATGGGAGAGTCCTGCGTTTGGGGAGGGGGGGCTGGGAAAACGGGGAGATCCGGGGCAATGGGGGGGTCCTGGGATTTGGGGGCATCCTCACATGGGGGGGGCGGGGAGGAATGGGGGGTCTTGGGATTTGGAGGGACCTGGGGGGATGCGGGGTCTGAGGGGGAGGGGAAGTGGGAGGCAATGGGGGGGGGTCCTGGGGTCTGGGGGTTGCTGAGGAAATGAGGAGGTCCGGGAGTTTGGGGGTGCGGGGGTTTGGGGGGGAGGAGGCTGGGTGTGGGATGTGGGGGGTACCTGGGTGACGGGGGGGGGTCCTGGGAGGAGCAGTGGGGGGGTTCAGGCCGCCCCCAGGCTGTGGGGACCCCTGCTGACCCCCCCACCTTCGTCTCCCGCAGCCCTCTCCCCCGGCCGCCAGCCCTCCCGGGGGGCCGCGCCCCCCCCCCGCCGCCGCCTCCGCCTGCACCCCCGGATCCGCCTGCGGCTCGGGGGGGGCCGACCCCGGCGGGGCCTCCCCCGCGCCCCCCTTCTCCTGGCCCCCCCATTTCCTGCCGCTGGACACCCCCTGGCCCGAGGCCGAGGCGCTCTGGGGGGCGGCCTGGGGGGGGCACGTCTATGGGGCGGGGGCGGCGCTGGCGCTGCTGGGGGGGCTGGGGGTGCTGCTGCTGCTGGGGGGGGGGCGGCCGCCCCTGGCGCGGCTGCTGGGGGGGCTGCTGGCCGTGTCGGGGTTCGCCCGCGCCTTCCCGCTCTTCTTCGACCCCTACGAGCTGGGGGGGCGGCTGCCCCCGCCCGCGGCCCGGGCGCTCTTCGAGCTGCCCTTCCCGTGCCTGGGCTGGGGGCTGGCGCTGGCCCCCCCCGCGCGGGGCGCGCCGCTGCTGCTGGCGCTGGGGGTGCTGCACGGGGGGGGGGTCCTGGGGGCCGTGGGGGCGCGGGCGGCGCTGGGGGGGCCCCCGGCGCTGCTGCTGCTGCCCCGGGCTCTGTTCGCCGCTCTGGCGGCCGCGCTGGCGCTGGGGGCGCTGGGGGGGCTGCGGCGCTGCGGGGGGGGGCTCGGTGGGGCGCGACAAGCGCGGGCGGCCCGGGGGGGCGCGGACGGGGGGCCCGCGGCTTCTGGGGGCGGCGGGGGCGGCGATGAGCGGCGGGCTGCAGCTTTTCGTAGCGCTGCAGGCCTGGGGGTGGGCGGTGACCCCCCGCCCGGGCCCTGGGCCTGGTGGGGGCTGCAGCTCGCCGCGCGCCTGGCCGAGGTCGCCATGGGGGGGGCGCTGGCGGCGCTGGCCTTCGCGGCCACCCCGAGGGGCCGCGCCCCCCCCGGCGGCCCCCCCGAGCCCCCCGAGGGCGGCGGCGGGCGGGGGGCGGGGGAGGAGGCGGGGGGGCCCCCCGAGTCCCCCCTGGACGTGGACGGGGACCCCACGGCCGGGTACCGGCCCCCCTCCCCCATCGACCTGCGCCGCTCCATCGACGAGGCCCTGGGAGCGCCGGGAATGTTCCGCGCCGGGAACGGCGGCATCGGGGGGCTCGGGGGCACCGGGAACACCGGGACCGCCAGAACCGGCGGTACCGGCACCGCCGCCGGCACCGGGAACACCGCGCTCGGTGCTCCGGGCAGCGCTGGGAATAGCGGCAAGAGCAAGAGCAACGGGATCAGCGTCCTGGGGAGCACCGGGAACACCGAGATCAGCGTCATCAGCGCCGCCGGGAGCACCGGGAATACCGGGAATACCGGGAGCACCGGGAACATCGGCACCAGCAACACCGCCTTACCGGGGGGCGGCAGCACCGCCATTCCGGGGGTGGGCACGGGGAGTGGCGTGACCGGGATGGGCACGGCCAGAGCGCCGGGAACGGGCACAGCTGGAACAACGGGAACGGGAGCAGCTGGAGCCACGGGAACGGGCACAGCTGGAACAACGGGAACGGGCACAGCTGGAACAACGGGAACGGGAGCAGCTGGAGCCACGGGAACGGGCACAGCTGGAGCAACGGGAACGGGCACAGCTGGAGCAACGGGAACGGGCACAGCTGGAGCAACGGGAACGGGCACAGCTGGAGCAACGGGAACGGGCACAGCTGGAACAACGGGAACGGGAGCAGCTGGAGCCACGGGAACGGGCACAGCTGGAGCCACGGGAACGGGCACAGCTGGAGCAACGGGAACGGGCACAGCTGGAGCAACGGGAACGGGAGCAGCTGGCGCTCCTGACACAACCGGCAAACCTGGCACCGCCGGCAAACCTGGCACAGCCAGCACAGCTGGAGTACCTGGTGCAGCCAGCCCAGCCGGCACACCTGGCGCAGCTGGAACACCTGGCACAGCTGGCACAGTCAGCAAACCTGGAACAGCCGGCAAACCCGGTATAGCCGACACACCTGGCACAGCCGGCACAGCCGGAACACCTGGCACAGCCGGCACAGCCGGAACACCTGGCACAGCCGGCACAGCCGGAACACCTGGCACAGCCGGCACAGCCGGAACACCTGGCACAGCCGACACACCTGGCACAGCTGGCGGGACAGAGCTCGGCACCCGCGGCACAACCAAGGACAGCAAAACGGTGACACCGGGAATTGGCACCGCCGGCACCTCTGGGACAGGGGCACCGGGCACCTCCAGCACCAGCAGCACACCTGGAACACCTGGAACACCGGGCCCTGGAGCGCCTGGCTCTAAGGGTCCTGGCACAGCTGGCCCATCAGATCCCAGCTCCTCTGGCACAGCTGGCACAGCTGGCACCTCTGGCACCCCCGGCTCAGGCGGCCCCAGCAGCTCCGGCAGCCGCGGCCCCCCCACCGCCCCCCGCCCCCCCGGCCCATCCCGCGCCGCCTCCTGCGGGGGGGCTCGGGGCGGGGGTCCCGGTGATGCCCCCGAGCCCCGGGGCACCCCGGCCTCCAGCACGGCCCCGCAGGGCCCCCCCCGGGCAGCGCCGCCCCCGCTGCGGCCGTCCCAGAGCTGGGCTGAGGGGACCCCCCCGCCCCCCCCCGCCCCCCAGACCCCCGCGCCCCCCGGGGGTGGGGACGGCCGCAGCCCGGGCAGTGACACCATAGACTTGTAGGGTGCGGGGTGACCCCCCCGCGGGGCAGCGCGGAGACCCCAGCCCGGCCCCACCCGGTCAGGGACCCCCAGGACCCCCTCAGCCGCCCTCCCATGTTCTTGAGACCCCCAAATAAGGGTGACAACCTCGGGGCGCCCGAGTTCCTGAGACCCCCAAGTGCTGGTGACAATCTGGGGACACCTCAAGTCCCTGAGACCCCCAAGTGTTGATGACAATCTGGGGACCCCCAAGGTGCCCCCCAACTCCCCGAGACCCCCAAATACGGGCAACAAACCCCCCATGTCCCTGAGCCCGCCAAGTGCTGACAATGACCTGGGGACCCTCCGAGGCCACCCCGAGTCCTTACAGACCCCCGAAAAGGGGTGACAACCTGAGCCCCTCCCATATCCACGAGATCCCCAAGTGCTGGTGACAATCTGGGGAGCCCTCCCAAGTTCCCAAGTCCCCCCCAAACAGGGGTGACAAACTGCCCGCCCCAACTGAGCCCCCCAAGCGCTGACAATGACCTGGGCCCCACAAGCCGCCCCCCAAGTCCTCGAGACCCCCAAATACGGGTAAGAAGTGCCCACCCAAAGCCTTGAGCCCCCCAACTGCTGGTGCCAATCTGGGGACCTCCCCAGCTGTCCCCCGAGTCCTCGAGACCTCGAAGTGCTGGTGCCAATCTGGGGACCCACCCCCCAATTCCATGAGGCCCCCAAATACGGGTAAGAAACGCCCCCCAATGTCCTTGAGCCCTCCAAGTGCTGGTGCCAGTCTGGGGACCCCCCAGACGCCACTCAGGTCCCTGTGACCCCCCAATACGGGTAACAAAGTGCCCCCCAAGTCCCCGAGACCCCCAAATACTGGTGACGACCTGGGGCCCCACGAAATCCCCCATGGACCCCCAGTTACTCCCTCCCCGTGTACCCAATAAAGTGCCACGTGCAAAGGATGTGTGTGACCCCCCGAGACCCCCGGATGGACCCTGAGCACCCCCAGCCCTGGGCCGGGATCCCCGAGCCCCTCTGACCACCCCAACTCCAGTACGGGACCCCCGAACGCGTCCCCGTCCCTGGAACCGTGCCCCAAGGGGCTCTCGACCCCTTTCCCTCAGGGTGGGACCCCCCCCGAGCCCCTCTGACCCCCCCGGTCATGGCCCCCCTCAATCCCCGCCCTTCTGTCCTCCGCGCCGCCAGGGGGCGCTCTAACCCCGCCCCTCCCCGGGCGCCGCTCCGCCCCGCTCCCGGCATTCCCCGCGTGCCAAGATGGCGGCGCCCGAGCCCCGCACGGTGCTGGTGCGGGGCCTCCCCCCCGGCGCCACCGCCGCGCTGCTGGAGCGGCTCTTCGGGCACCTGGGGCCGGTCCGACGCTGCTTCGTGGTCACCGAGAAGGGTCCGCGCCGGGAGGGAGCGGGGACGAGCGGGGACCGGGGTTTGGCGGTGTCTGAAGCGGTCTGGGAGCGAGCTCTGAGGAGCTGCAGGGGCTGGGACAGGGGTTTGGGGGGCTGCAGGGACTGGAAATGTGGTCTAGGGGACTGGGACTGAGCCCTGAGGATCTGAAAGGGGGATTTGGGGGGCTGAGATTGGGAGCGGAGGGGTCCGAGGGTGCTGGGCTCGGGGCTGGGGGGAGGGCTGGGGGCACGGAGGGATTTGGGGCTGGGGAATTGGGGGATCCGAGGCCGGAGTTTGGGGGGCTGAGGGGAATAGGGGGGCTTGGATTGCGGTTTGGGCGGGTCCAGGATGGGAGCAGGGTCTTGGAAGGGGGGGTGACATTTGGGATTGGGGTCTGGGGGTGCTGACCTGGGGGGCTGGGACAGGGATGGGAGGCTGGGGCGTGGAGGGGGGACATGAGGGAGGCCTGGAATTGGGGGGGGGCGGGTCTGGTAGCAGGGATTTGGGGGAGCAGGGATTGGGGGAGCAGGGACTGGGGGAGCAGGGACTGGGGGAGCAGGGACTGGGGGAGCAGGGACTGGGGGAGCAGGGATTGGGGGAGCAGGGATTTGGGGGAGCAGGGACTGGGGGAGCAGGGACTGGGGGAGCAGGGACTGGGGGAGCAGGGATTTGGGGGAGCAGGGATTGGGGGAGCAGGGACTGGGGGAGCAGGGACTGGGGGAGCAGAGCTGTGGGACTCAGCAGCCGCCACAGGCGCGTTCCAGGGGCAGGGCTGGTTTGGGGGTCCCGGGCGGGTCTGGGGGGTCTGTGCCGGCTCCGTGCGGGTCTCGGGGGGGTGGGGGAGAGTCCGGCCCCTCACCACCCCCCGGCCCCCCCAGGCTCCCCGAAATGCCGCGGGTTCGGCTACGTGACCTTCTCCCTGGCCGAGGACGCGGGGCGGGCGCTGCGGGAGCCCCCCGAGCTGGGGGGGCGGCGCCTGGGGGTGACCCCGGCCCGGCCGCGGCCCCGGCCCGAGGGCAGGGACAAGGACAAGGACAAGGACAAGGGCCAGGAACCCCCCCCGGGCCCCCCCCGGCCCAAGAAGCCGCGGGGCCCCTCCCGCAAGGCTCGGCTGATCCTGCGCAACCTCAGCTTCCAGGTGAGGGGGGGGGCACGGCCCCGGCACCCCCTGAGGGAACCCCTGACCCCCCCAGGGACCCCCAGGGACTCCCCTATTCCCAGGGGACCCCCGTTCCCAGGGGAACCCCCCAGGGATCCTCCCAGCTGTCCCCCATCCCCAGGAACCTCCAGTGACCCCATTCCTCCTGAGGCACCTCCACAGCACCCCTGAAGCCCCCAGGACCCCCAGACCTGTGCTGTCCCTCATGTCCAGACCCCGCAGGGTCCCCCCAGACTCCTCTGACCCCCCCAATCCCTGCAGTGCTCCGAGGATGAGCTCCGGGCTCTCTTCACCCCCTTCGGCCCCGTCCTGGAGCTGAACCTGCCCCGGAAGCCTGGTGAGACCCCCGAGCCCCCCTGAGCCCCCCGGGGTGTCCCCACACCCCCAGGCCGGGGGCTCAGTCTGGGGGGGCTCTTGCAGACGGGACCCCGAGGGGCTTCGCCTTCGTCCAGCTCCGGAACCTTCGGGAAGCGGCTGCGGCGCTGGGGGGGCTCAACGGGGCCCAGCTGAGAGGTCTGGGGGAGCTGAGGGATGTTTGGGGTCCTGGGGAGGACTCACTGGGCCTCGGCTCTGGGATTTTGGGGGTCCTGGGATGAAGCAGGGGGTCCCTGGGAGGTTTTGGGTGCTGAGGGGGAGATCAGAGTTTGGGGGGGGAATGGGGGGTGGGGGGCAGTGGGGTGGGAGCTGGGGGGTGCTGTGGGGGCCTTGGGGGGCTGAGGGGGGTCTCTGGGGCTGTGGGACCCTCAAGAATTTGGGGCTCTGACCCCTCCTGCCCCACCCAGGGCGGCCGCTGGCCGTGGACTGGGCCGTGGCCAAGGACAAGTACCAGGGGACACAGGGAGCCCCAAAACCGCCTGGTGAGACCCCAAAACTGCCCCCCAAACCCCCAGTGAGACCCCAAATCCCCCCCACGCCCCGTGTGAGGGCTGGGCCTGCCCCAGGGATTTGGGGGGGCAGAGGGGGGCGGGGGTGACTGTGCCCCCCCCGCCCCCTGTCCTTACAGAGGGGGAGCAGAAAGGGAAGGAAAAACAAGAAAAAGCGCAGGGGGAGGAAGAGGAAGAAGATAAAGAGGAGGAGGAGGAAGAAGAGGCAGAAGAAGAGGATGAGGAAGAGGAGGAGGAAGAAGAAGAGGAGGAAGAAGAGGAAGAGGAGGAAGAAGCTGCCCAGCTGCCCCAGCAGGCCACAAAAAGGGGATCAAAGGTCAGAGCTGGGCTGGGGCACGGGAAAAAGAAGAAGGCAGAGAAAGCTGAGGAGGAAGATGAAGATGAAGAGGAAGAGCAGGAGGAAGATGATGATGATGAAGAAGAAGGGAATGAGGATGAGGAGGATGAGGAAGGTTTGTTGTGTCCTGGCAAGGGGGGCATGGCTGGGGGCTTTGGGGGCTTCAGGGAAGGGAGGGATCTTCTGTGGGATCTGCAGGTGTTTCTCTGGGGTCTGGGGGTGTTTCTCTGGGGTCTGGGGGTGTTTCTGGGGGTTCCCTGTGGGCTCCCAGGTACCCCAAAACCCCCCCGTTGCAGAGGAGCCCCCCCGGAAGCGCCGGCAGCGCCCGTCGGACGTGGGCGAGGGCAGGACGGTGTTCATCCGGTGAGTGGGGGGCTGGGGGACCCCAACCCTGCCCTGGGGGCACCCCCGGGACCCCCCCTGACCCCCCCGGCCCCCCCAGGAACCTCTCGTTCGACACCGAGGAGGAGGAGCTGGAGGAGACCCTGGCCCAGTTCGGGGGGGTCTCCTACGTCTGTCTGGTGCTGCACCCCCACACCGGGACCCCCAAAGGTGGGACAGGGAATGGGGGGGGCACTGGGACCCCCAAAGGTGGGACAGGGAATGGGGGGGGGCACTGGGACCCCCAAAGGTGGGACAGGGAATGGGGGGGGCACTGGGACCCCCAAAGGTGGGACAGGGAATGGGGGGGGGCACTGGGACCCCCAAAGGTGGGACAGGGAATGGGGGGGGGCACTGGGACCCCCAAAGGTGGGACAGGGAATGGGGGGGGCACTGGGACCCCCAAAGGTGGGACAGGGAATGCGGGGGGCTGGGGGGCATCAGGTGCTGCTCCCCAACACCAGCACCCCCAAAAAGGGGGGAGGGAGCCGGGGGGACCCGGGTGGGAGCTGCACCCCACAGAGTGGGGGGGACACCTAGGGGCGTCTTTGGGAGGGGTCCCAGAGGGTGCTGGGATATCAGGGGGTCTCTGGGACCCAGAGTGGGGAGGTCTCAGGTTTTGGGGTGTCCCACATTTGGGGGTTGGCTCCCACACTGGGAGGGTTCTCTCTGACCCCCCCCGGCCCCCCCAGGCTCTGCCTTCGCCCAGTTCGAGACCCCCGAGGGGGCCCAGAAATGCATTGAGGCTGCTCAGGAGGGGTCTGAGGTGAGGGGGGACACCAGGGCCCCCCCAGGGGCACCAGGGCTCCTGGGGTGGCTCCTCCTGGGGGAGTTTGGGGTGTTGGGGCAGCCGAGAGGGTGTGGGAGGGGTCGAGAGGGTTTTGGGGTCTCAGAAGGTTTTGGGCGGTTTGGGGTTTTGGCAGGGGGGGAGTATTTGGGAGAGTTTGGGGGGTTTTGGGACAGGGTTTTGGTGGGTGGGTTGGGGGCTGTTGGGCAGGGTTTGGGGGAATCCTGGGAGGATTTCGGTGTTTTGGGGTCTTGGAAGGTGTTTGGGGTTTTGGCAGGGTGGGAGTTTTTGGGAGAGTTTTTGGGGGGTTTTGAGGCGGTTTGCGAGGTGTTGGGGGACGCTGTGGGTTTGTGGGGGGGTCGGGATGTTTTGGGGGTGCCTGTGGTGCCTGAGCCCTTTGCTCCCAGGGCGGGGGGCTCCGTGTAGGGGGGCGGCTGCTGCGCGTGGACCCCGCCCTGAGCCGGGAGCAGGCCCGGGGGCTGCAGGGCTCGGGGGGGGCGCGGCCCCGGAGCGGCACCAGGAACCTGTACCTGGCCCGGGAGGGGGGTGAGTCCGGGGGGCAATGCCCCCTGCACCCCAAACCTTCCCTGAGCCCCCAGTCCTCCCTCCCTGAGCCCCCAGTCCTCCCCGTTCTCCTGGACCCCCAGCCTCTCTTTTCCTTTGACCCCCAAATCTCCCAACCCCTCATTCCTTCTGCCCCCCCCCAGTGCTTCTCAAATCCTTCCCAAAACCCCCTGACCCCCCGAACCCCCCCAAACCCCCCTGACCCCCAGTTCCCATTCCCAGCTGTCCACCTGGGCTCTCCCATTCCCCCAAATTCCCAAAATTATCCAATTCCCATCCCAGCCATCCATCTGGGCTTTCCTATTCCTCCTGACCCACCCAAATTCCCCAATTCCCTCCCAGCCATCTGCCCGGGCTCTCCCATTCCCCCGAAAGCCCCCTGACCCCCCCTGATCCCCCCTAAATTCCCCAAATTCCCCAATTCCATCCCCAGCCATCCGCCCGGGCTCTCCCATTCCCCGAAAGCCCCCTGACCCCCCCTGATCCCCCCCCAAATTCCCCAAATTCCCCAATTCCATCCCCAGCCATCCGCCCGGGCTCCCGCGCTGCCGAGGGTGTCAGTGAGTCGGACATGGCCAAGCGGGCGCGGGTGAGTGTGACCCCCCAAGGGCCCGGGGGGGATTTTGGGGTGTCCCCCACCCCGTGCTGACCCCCCGTGCCCCCCCAGTTCGAGGAGCTGAAGCGGCGGCGGCTGCAGGACCCCAACATCGGGGTGTCCCGGACGCGGCTGTGCCTGCACAACCTGCCCAAGGCGCTGGACACGGCCCGGCTCCGGGCCCTGCTCAGGGGGGTCCTGCGGGCCCCGGGCGGGGCAGCGCCCCGAATCACAGAGGTGCGGCTGCTGGGGTCCCCCGTGTCACTTCGTGTCATTCTCTGTCCCCCCTGTGTCGCTTTGTGTCGCTTTGTGTCCCCCCTGTGTCCCCCAGGGCTCTGTGTCCTCCCCATCTGGTGGGTGGAGGTGATTTGGGGGTGCGGGGGAGATGGGGATCCCCCCAGGATGGGTTTGGGGTGCAAGGGGAGGTGGGGGATCCCCCCCTGTGTCACTCTGTGTCCCCCCCTGAGTCCCTTTGGTCCCCCTGTGTCCCCCAGGGCTCTGTGTCCTCCCCTCTGGTGGGTGGAGGTGATTTGGGGGTGCGGGGGAGTTGGGGTTCCCTCCCAGGCTGGGTTTGGGGTACAAGGGGAGGTGAGGGACCCCCCCTGTATCCCCTGGGGGGTGTTGGGGTTCTCCAGGGGGGTGTCGGGGTTTTGGGGTGACCCCATCCCCACATCCCGATGCCAGGTGGTGCAGGGGGAGGGGGAGTTTCGGGATGACTCCAGGAGAATTTGGGGTGTCCGGGGGGGTTTTGGGAGTGCCGGGTGATGCAGGAGCTGTGGAGGGGTTTGGGGTGCCCTGGCTGGGTTTTGGGGTGCCCCAGGGGATGTTTTTGGGGTGACCCCGTCCCTCCCCCAGTGCCGGGTGATGCGGGAGCTGCGGGGCCAGGGCCAATCTTTGGGGTTCGCCTTCGTGGAGTTCGGGGAGCACGAGGAGGCCCTGGGGGCCCTGCGGCGCCTCAACAACAACCCCGAGCTCTTCGGGGCCCACAAGGTCAGTGGGGGCACCCCAAAAACTTCGGGAGACCCCGTTTTCAGAGCCCCGAGCTGCCCCCAGCATTCCAGGCTTCCCCCTGGGATTTCCTGGGACTTCCCTGGGGGTTTTGGGGTGCCCCCTGGGTTCCGGGGGGCTCTCCTGGGTAGTGTGGGGTGCACCGGGTGTTTTGGGGTGCCCCGCAGTTTTTGGGGTGTTCTGGGTTACCCTCAGCTGTTTCACGGGGAGGTTTCTGGGGTTTCCCCTGGATTTCGGGGTGCCCTCGTTGTGTTGGGGTGTCACGGGGTTTTGGGGTCTCCACCTGGGTTTTGTGCACCTCCCCAGTGCTCGGGGGGTTTTGGGGTACCCCCTGCAAGTTTGGGGTGCTGGGGTGTGCCCCATGGTGTTTAGGGAGCTTCAGAAACGTCCTTTTGGTTTTGGGGTGACCCCTGGGTACTTGATGAGATTCCCTGGTGTCGGGGGGGTTTTGGGGTGTCCCCTTGTTTTTTTGGGTATTTGGGGCCCCCGATCCCGTTTTTGGGGTGTTTCGGGGTGCCCACCGTGCCCCTGTGGTGTTTGGGGTATTTGGGGCCCCCGATCCCGTTTTTGGGGTGTTTCGGGGTGCCCACCGTGCCCCTGTGGTGTTTGGGGTATTTGGGGCCCCCGATCCCGTTTTTGGGGTGTTTCGGGGTGCCCACCGTGCCCCCCCAGCGCCCGATCGTGGAGTTTGCCCTCGAGGACCGGCGGAAGCTGCGGCTGCGGGAGCAGCGGATCCAGCGGGGCCTGGTACGGGGGGGAGCCCCTGAACCCCCCTTTGCCCCCCCCGGGGGGACCCCCAGCACTGCCCCCAGCACTGACCCCCCCTTTCCTGCAGGCCAAGGCCAAGGCCAAGGCGGGACCCCCGGAGCCCCCCCAGGCACCCCCGGAGCCCCCCCAGGCACACTCAGACCCCCCCCAGGGGCACCCGGCCCCCCCCGCGGGCTCGGGGGGACCCCAGGCGCCCCCCGGGGCCCCCCCCGGGACCCCCTGGGCCGGGTTCTGCACGCAGGGCCCGGGGCACAGGGGGGCTCCTGGTGCCCCCCGCACCAAGGTGCTGGCAGTGCCCTCGCACCGCGGCCCCAAAATCAGGTGAGGGGGGCCCTGTGCCCCCGCCCTCATCCCCATCTCCTTCCTTCTCCCTTTTTTTCCCTTTTTCCCCCCCCACTTCTCCTCAGTTTTTCCCCCTCTCTTTGTCCCTTCCCTTTTCCTCTCTTTCCCACATTCCACCCTTTTCCTTCCTCCTATCCCCTCATTTCTCCCCCTTTCCCCTCCCCGGGGGTCTCTGTTCCCTTGGGGCCCCCCAGGGTGTCCCCCCTCCCCAAATTCCCCCTTTTTTCTCCCACAGGAAACGGGACAAGGGGAAGGCTCAGCCCCCCCCCAAGCCCCCCAAAGCCCCCAAGGCCTCTCGGCGGCGGGAGAAGCTCCGGGTGCTCCCCCCCCAGGTAGGGGTTTGGGATTTGGGATTTGGGATTTGGGATTTGGGATTTGGGGTTGGGGTCAGACCCTCGGGTTGGGCACCCCCAATGTTCGGTTGCCCCCTGCTTTTACCCCCACACTGGGGGATTTTGGGGCTCTCTGACCCCTCTGTCCCCCAGAGCCAGCGGCGGCGCCGGGGGGGCTCCGGGGGGGCCGAGGCGCGGTTCCAGGAGCTGGTGGAGAGGTACAAGAGGAAGATTTTGGGGAGCAGCCCCCCCACGGCTCGGAAGGGCAAATGGTTCGAGAGCTGAGACAGCCCCAGACGCCCCCTGGCACCCCAAAACCCCCCTGGGGGTGCCGGGGGTCCCAAACCTTACAGGGGGGTTTTGGGGTGCTGCCCCCCATGCGACCTGGGTGGGGGTGGGGGGTGAGACCCTTGGGTCCCCCCTGCCCCCCCCCAGGATTTGGGGGTGTTCCCCCCCCCGTAACTCCGGGGGTTTTAATAAAAATGGGACTTTTGAGGAAAATTTGGCCTCTTGGTGCCACCGCCCAACTTGGGGACCCCAAAACATCTCCCCTGGGATGGGGGGCAGGGGGGCCCAGGGCGGGGTGGCGGGGACCCCCAGGGACCAGGGGGGTTGGGGGGTCCCGTGAGTTTGGAGTCCCTGTGTCCCCCCCAAGCTCTGCCCGTCCCGGCTGAGTCACAGTGGCCCCGTGTGGCCACGGCCGCTGGCCACGAGCCTCGAGTGGCCTCGGGCCGTGAGGGACGTGCCCTGGGGGTGGCCCTGCCCCACGGCCACCGCTGGCCACCCCCTCCCGGGGTGTCCCCACCGTGGGGAAGGCAGGGGGGGACCCTGGCAGGGGCCAGGCCAGCGCTGAGGGGACACTGAGAGTGGCACTGGCAGAGACCCCTGTGTGTGACCCCCGTGTGTGACCCCCGTGTGTGACACCCGTGTGTGACACCCCTGTGTCCCTGTCCCCTCATCCTCGTGTCCCTGTGCCGCCTTTCCCCAGCTTTGTCCCCCCAGCCCTGTCCCCTTTGTCCCCCTCGTTCCCCTCTCCTTGTCTTCCCATCCCTTTTCCCTTTTCCTGAGGGGTCCAGACCACCCCCCGTGTCCCCCCCGTGTCCCCACCCTGGACGTGCCAGGGTCACGCCAGGCCGGGGGGAGGCAAAGCCACCAGCGAGTCACCAACTGCCACTTGAGTCACCGGGGCCGTGTCCTGGTGTCACCCCCTGGCCTGGGGGGCCCCACAGGCCCTTGTCCCCAGGCGTCCCCGTGTCCTGGGGGTCCTTTGGCCTCCAGTGTCCCCTTGTCCCCAGGTGCCCCCATGTCTCCAGGGAGTCCCTTGTCCCCAGAGGTCCCTTGTCCCAGGTTGTCCCTTGTCCCCGAGGTCATCACAGACACAAGTGAGGCTGCTGGAAAAGGGGCTTTAAATTAAATAAATAATAACAGTAATAATAATGTAATAATAATAGTAATAATAGTAATAGTAACGTAGAAAAAAGTGCTGGCAGCAGCTGGTGTGGCTCTGGTGCCTGGGGACACTCGTGGTGTCCCCAGCTGGGGTCACTCCAGTGTCTGGGGACACTCTAGTGTCCCCAGCGAGGTCCTGGTCCTGTCTGTGGGTTCCTGAGGAGATCCCGGTGAGGTCCGGGGGTCCCGGTGAGGTCCTGAGGGGGTCCTGGGGGAGGTCCGTGTGTTCCCCGGGGTCCCGAGGGTCCCTAACACGCGGGGACTCCCTCGAGGCGAGCGGCCACCCCCTCCAGGCAGCCCCGGAGCCGCGCCAGGGCCACCACGGCCACCGTGTGCGGAGCCTCGGCCAGCGGGGCGGGGGGCGCCGGCGGGGGCTCGCGGGGGGGGGGACAGCCCAGCAGGGCCCCCAGCACGGCCAGGAGGCTGCGCAGGTTCTCCAGGTCGTTGGCCACCTGGGCCAGGCGCAGGTCGCCCCCGGCCAGGGCCCCCAGGAGGCGCTGGAAGAGCTGGAGGCGCTGGGCGGCCCAGCCCAGCCCCGGAGGGACCCCCCCGTCCGGGAGCCCCCCCTCCGGGACCCCCTCCAGGCCGGTGACGCGCAGGGTCAGCGGGAACAGCTGGGGGCGACACAAACGTGGGGGTCAGGGCGGCGGGGGACACCCAGCCAGACTGGGGCACCCTCCCTGGGGACCCCAACCCGTGGGGTACAGACCCCCAAATACCCCCCGGACCCCATCCCTGGGGGGGTGCAGACCCCCAAATACCCCCCAGACCCCATCCCTGGGGGTGGTACAGACCCCCAAATACCCCCCAGACCCCATCCCTGGGGGTGGTACAGACCCCCAAATACCCCCCAGACCCCATCCCTGGGGGTGGTACAGACCCCCAAATACCCCCCAGACCCCATCCCTGGTGGGGTACAGACCCCCAAATACCCCCCAGACCCCATCCCTGGGGGGGTACAGACCCCCAAATACCCCCCAGACCCCATCCCTGGTGGGGTGCAGACCCCCAAATACCCCCCAGACCCCATCCCTGGTGGGGTACAGACCCCCAAATACCCCCAGACCCCATCCCTGGGGGGGGTACAGACCCCCAAATACCCCCAGACCCCATCCCTGGGGGGGTGCAGACCCCCAAATACCCCCCAGACCCCATCCCTGGGGGGGTACAGACCCCCTCCTCTCCTCTCTGCCCGATTTGGGGTCAGAGCCCCCCCACCCATCCGGCCCCAGTCTCTCCTTCCTGGGACCCCCCCAAATCTGGGCCCGGGATCTCCCCCCATGGGAGACCCCCCCTTGGGACCCCACCCCACTTAGGGGAACAGGATCCCCCCTCCACTGAGAACCAGCCCCCAAATGTGGGGCACGTTCTGCTCTCACTGGGTGTCCCCCCCGGGTGTCCCCGCGGTGTCACAGCCCCCCTCCCCGCCGCGGTGTCCCCAGGGTCCCCCCGGGCCGGGGTCACCTGGAGCTGCTGCAGGCGCGCGCTCAGGGTCCGGGTCAGGGCCCGCGCGTCCGCCCGGACCCGCTCGAGCCGCACGGGGCGAGCCCCGGCCACGGCCACCAGCAGCCACAGCAGCGCCCACGGCGACACGCGGGGACACCGCATCCCGCCCGGCCCTGCACGGGGGGGACACGGCGGTCACCCCAAAACCCGCGGGACGCGCGCGTCACCCCCATCCCGGGACGGGTGATGTCACCAGGGACGGGACAGGGGACACGAGCAGGGATATGCGGGAAGTGGCGTTGGTGGCACCCGGACTGGTCGCCGTGTGGCCACCGTGACCCCGCCGCACGTGCCGCTCGGGCCGTGTCCCTGACGCCTTCCCGGAGCTTTTTGGCTCCTGTCGCCAGGGCCACCACGGCCCGGCCGTGACCGCAGTGGCAGTGACAGTGACAGTGACAGTGGCAGTGACAGGGCGGGCGGGGGGCGCTGCTCGGAGCACTGAGGGGAGAGTCGGGGTGGGCTTTGGGGTCCCCAGGGTTGTGTCACCTCCCTGGGAACCCCCTGCCCTGGGTGGACCCCGGGGTGACCTTGTCACCCGCTGCTTGAGGATGAGGGGACGTGGGGACATGGGTGACACAGGGACATGCAGGTGGAGGGGACACGGAGGACGTGGGGGTGCGGAGGGCACGGGGGCACCGGTGACACGGGGACACGGGGGGGGACACGGGAACGAGGGGGGACACATGGGGGTGTGGAGGTGACAGGAGGACAGGGGGGAAACCGAGGGGACACGGGGACAGTGCCACTCACCGGAGCCTCTCACGCACTCGCTGAGCCTGGAACGAGCCGGTGATGGAGGGACACGGGGACCCCCGCCAGGCCCCCCAAGTGCCACCACCCACCCGCCTGGGCGGGGAGGGCCCCCTTGGATCACCCCCGGTGTCCCCGCGGGGCTGGGGGACACGGCTGGTGGCACTGCCACCACCTCGGGGACAGCAGGGGCCGGGGGGGGACAGTGACAGGGGTAAGGGGGTGCCCAGCCCCCACCCCCCGGGGACTTCGGTGCCCAGCCGGGCCCGGGGAAGGGGGGGACACCGGGGTCACCCCCGGGCTGCACCCCTGCGACCCCCGGCGTGGGGGGGATGTCCCAGGGTGGGGGTCCCGGGGAGGGGGTCGAGGATGTCCCTTGGGTGGGTCGGGGTGTCCCTCCGGGGGGGTTGGGGGGTCCCGGTGCCGAGGGGGTTTTTGGGGGGGGGGGGGGTCGCGCTCACCTGGTCGCCCCGTGGGTCCCGTCGGTCGCGGCAGTGGCTCCATCGCGCCGCCCCCCCTTTATAGCGGCGGGGCCGTTCCCCAAAGCTCTGCCCGCCCCCCCGGCCCCCCCCGCGCTGTCCGGGCCGTGTCCGGCCGGGGGGGCCCCGACGGGACCGGGGGGGGCCCGGGATGCCTCGAACCGGGGCGGGGGTCCCGGAGCAGGAGGAGTGCGGGGGGGTCCCGGGGCGAACTGGGGACACTGGGATGGCTGCAGGGGGGGTCGGGGAACACGCGGGGCTCTGGGGGGGCCCGGGGGGGTCCCGGGTTCCCATTGCCCCCCGCGGTCCCCCCCCCCCCCGCGCATACGTGCTCAGGTGAGCGCAGCCCCGCGCGTGGCCGTGACACGTCCCCCGCGCGCCGTGACCGCGCACACGCGCCCGTGTCCCCCCCGTGTCCCCTCGTGTCCCCACAACCTCCCTCTGTATCCCGCTTTGTCCCTCCCGTGTCCCCCCGTGTCCCTCCGTGTCCCTCATGTCCCCCCACTCCGCGCTCCCCCAATCTCCCCACCGTGTCCCCACATCCTTCATGTCCCCTCCTCGTGTCCCCCCGTGTCCCCCCCCAGTCCCCACGTGTGGCACACACACCTGGCACAGGATGGGGACAGGGACGGGGCCAGCACCGATGTCCTCAAAGGGTCCAGGGTGTCCCCAGGGATGCCGGAGCCCCCAGACCCATGTCCCCGCCCCCTCCGGGGACACCGCCAGGGTGACACAGCGGGAGGGGGGCTCTGCTGGGACCCCCACACTGTCACTGGGGGGACAGAGTGGTTCCTGTCCCCACCACCTGTCCCTGTCACCCCCCTCCGGCCCGGGGTGTCCCCAAACTGTGTCCCCGTGGGGGTCCCCAGGCCCGGGGAGGGTCGGGGTCCCCAGGCGGGGCTGTCACCACGCCAGTGACGCAGCAGTTGGTGTCACCGCGATGGTGACACTCGGCAAACACTGTGGTGGCCCTTCCGGGAAGGCCGGCGGTGACACTGGTGACACCAGTGCCCGGCAGCCGCTGGCAGGGCCCGAGCTGTCACCGCCGGGACACTGGGGACACGCAGGGCTCCCCGCAGCCAGCACGGTGACCTGGGTGACGTCACGGCGTGTCCCCTCCCAGCTGGCATCCCTCGTGTCCCGCTCCCTGTCACCTCCTGGGCAGCACCCCTTGTGTCCCCAAACCCTGTCCCCGCTGTCACTCGTGTCCCAAGCCTGTCCCCATCCCAGTGTCACTCACACCCTCATCCTTGTCCCCATCCCGTCCCCACCACCGAGTGCCACCAGGAGGTGGCGAGGCCACCGGGAGCCCTTCGGCCCCTCCCTCGTCACTGGGCAGAGATGGGGACCCAAACTGGGAGCACTGGGGACCTGCTGTGTCCCCCCGGCATCCTTAATGTCCCCACTCTCCCCTCGCTGTCCCCACTGTCCCCACGCTGTCCCCACTGTCCCCTCGCTGTCCCCAAAGCCCTGAGGCCGGGGTGGGGGAGGGGGGTTGAGGTCCCCCCCACTTACCTGGGGTCCCCGCGGTCCCCGCTGGCTCGACCCCCCGCGGATGCTTTTTGGGGTAAGGGCTTCCTGGCTGGGGGAGGGACAGCAAGCCCAGACCGCAAAAAGACCCGAGAGGGACAGCGACGGTGGCCCCGCGGTGACAAGGAGAGGTGACAAGGAGTGACGATGACGGGGACACGCGGAGCCCCCGGGGACGGGGCCTGTGCTGGGACACGGCCCCCGCGCCCCGGGGTCCCCGCCAGCCCCAGGCTGTCCCCTGTGCTGGGGGGACAGGGGACACTGCCACCCCTGTGTGCCACTCCCCATGTGCCACATGTCACCTGCCGTGTGTCACCTGTCACGTGTGCACTGCTGTGGCATTGGCATTCGTGAGAAGTGGCACAGAGGGACAGGGACGTGGCACAGAGAGATGGGGGTGACAGAGGGACAGGGATGTGGCACAGAGGGACAGGGGCACGGCTCTGAGTGATGGGGACATGGCACAGCCCAATGGGGACATGGGACAACGTGGAGGAGACGTGGCACAGAGCAACGGGGATGTGGCTGTGATGGGGATGGCACAGAGTGACAGGGATGTGGCACAGAGTGACAGGAACATGGCGCAGAGCAATGGTGACGTAGCACAGAGTGAGGTGACATGGCACAGTGTGGCATGGATGTGGCACAGAGGGACAGGGACATGGCACAGCGATATTGACGTGACACAGAGTGAGGTGACAGCGATGCTGATGTGACAGTGATGAGGACACAGCACAGACCACTGGGAACACAGCACAGTGACAGGAACATGGCAGAATGAGGGGACATGGCACAGGGTGACATGGATGTGGCACAGAGGGACAGGAACACGGCACAGGGTGAGGGGACATGGCACAGAGCCATGGTGGCAAGGGACAGAGCAGTGTCCCCAGCTCCTGCCAGCACATCCTTGGTGTCCCCAGGCTCCTGTCCCTCAGCCACCAGAGCACCCGGGGGTGGCAGGAGGCCACCAGAGGAGTCAGTGCTCGGTGTCACCAGTGGGGCTGGTGCTCAGTGTCACTGCAGGAGCCATTGCTCGGTGTCACTGGTGGGGCCAGTGCCCATTGTCACCTCAGGAGCTGTAGCTCGGTGTCACCTCGGCTGCCAGGTCCGTGTCCCCCAGCACTGCAGGCGTGGCCCGTGACCGATCCCGTCCGTCCTTGGTGGCATTGGCTGAGTGGCAGTGCCCGAAGTCCGGGCTGTCCGAGCCGTGTCCCAGGGCCAGTGACAGGACAAGCCCGTGGTTCCAAAGCTCCATGGCTGGGGAGTGGCCCCGTGGCTCAGTGTCCCCGTGGACGGTCACTGTCCCCGTGGTCACTCAGCGGCTCCGTGTCCCCGTGGCTCAGTGTCCCCATGGCTCAGTGGCCCCGTGGATGGTCACTGTCCCCGTGGTCACTCAGTGGCTCTGTGGCCAGTCCATGGCGATGTCCCCAGCTCGGGGTCCCGGTGCCATGAGTGTCCTCAAGGGTGGGGATCCCACACTGGTGGCACTCCAGGGTCCCCGGGGCAGCTCCAGGGCTGGTGCCAAGGTGCCACCCCAGGGACAGCAGGAAGTGGCTCCGAGGCCACCAGCGGGCAGTTGGCTCCTCAGTGGCGTCACCCGGGCCTGGGCTGAGGTGTCACCGTCACCTGCCAGCAGTGAACGTGTCCCTGCTCCAGCCACGTCATCCCCACCCCGTGATCCTGCTCCCCCCGTGTCCCTGTTCCTCTGCCATGTTCTCGTCCCCATCCCATGTCCCCATCCCATGTCCCCATCCCGTGTCCCCATCCCATGTCCCTGTCCCCACCCGTCCCCACCCCACAGCCCCAACATGCCGGTGACAGAGCTGGTGACACTTTGCTGGCTGCCACCCCACCCCTGCATCCCCCCCGGACCCAGCTCCAGCCAGAGCAGGACAGGCTGGGGGAACATGGCCAAGGCCACCGGTCCCCTGTCACCCCCCGATCCAGGGGGACACGGCTGAGACCACCCCTGTCACCGCCTGGTCCCGGTTTGGGGGGATGAAGGGGACAGAGGGGACATCCCTTGGTGGCAGTGCCAGCGGGGACTTGGGGGTGGCTCCCCCTCACCCGGGGGTCCCCCAGAGCTTGGGAGGGGCTCAGAGGGCACCGGGGGGGACACGGAGGGTCCCTGAGGGGTGCCAGCGGCCGGGGGTGACCGCAGGGGGACAGCGACGGTGACAGTGGCCGTGTGTGGCACTGAGACCTTTCCAGATCTCCCAGGGCGGTTTTGGGGTCCCCTGGGTGGGGAGGGCGGCGGTGACGCCCTCGGTGTCACCCCCCCGGTGGCGGCTGGAGCTGAGGGACCCCCGGTGCCCCCCGGGACATGGCGGGGGCAGGGAGGGGCCCCGGGGGGGTCACGGGGGGTCCCCGGGAAGGGGGTGGGGTGGGGCCAGGGGGTTTGGGGGGTCCCGGGGGGCTCCTGGGGGGTGCAGGGGAGGGTCCGGGGGCATGGGGGGCCTGGGGGGGTTCCGGGGGTCCTGAGGGGCTGCAGGGGGACGGTTCGGGGGTCCCGGGGTGGTTCGGGGGTCCGGGGGCGGTTCGAGGGTCCCGGGCTCTGGCGGGGACCCCCCCCCGTGCTGTGCTCGGGGCCGGCAGGGCGGGGGGATCCCGGGACGAGGCCGGGCGGGGGTCCCCGGGTTTGGGGGGGTCCCCGTGTGAGGGGGGGGTCCCCCACGAGCGGAGCGGGGCGGGGAGGGGGGAACAGGGGGATCCCGACCCCCCCCGGACCCCTCGGTCCTACCTGGAGCTGAGGCCGCGCTGCGCTGGGGGCGGGGGGGCTGCGGGGGTCCCGGGGGTCCCGGGGGGTCCCGGGGGGGTCCCGGGGGGTCCGGGGGGTCCCGGGGTGCGGGGGGGGGCCCCGTGGCGGCCGCGCGAGCCCCGGCGGCGGCGATTGACCCGCATTGACGTCACTGCGTCATCAGGGTTCCCCTGGAAACACGCGGGGGCTAAAAATAGCCCGGGGGGGGCGGGGGGCGGGGCGGGGCGCGGCCCCCCCTCCCCCGCGTCTGCCGCTATTCTGGGGACAAAGCGACAAATATAGAGCGGCCACTCCCGGCACGGGGACACCCCATGGCGGGGGGGCTGGGGGACACGGGGGACACCCCATGGCGGGAGGGGCTGGGGACACCCCCATGAGCGGGGACACGAAGGGATGGACATGGGGACAGCGACTAGAGGGGACACCGTCAGAGGGACAAGGCCACAACCAGGGAACGAGGGGACACCGGGACGTGAGGGCTTGGGGACAAGGAGAGACAGGACAAGGGGACACTGGGAACTGGGGACACGGGGACATGTGGGGAGTGGGACAGCGGGATATGGGGACACTGAGACAGCGGGACACAAGGACATGGGGACACTGGGATAGCGGGAACTGGGGACACTGGGACATGGGACATGGGGACATGATGGGGACATAAAGGGGACATCATGGGGACATGATGGGGACACTGGGACATGGGATATGGGTAACTGGAATCTGGGAAGTGCGGATAGTGGGACAGCCGGACATGGGGACACTGGGACACTGGGAGAGGCGACAGGCACAGGGAGAGGGGACGGGAACTGGGACGGGTGGGGCGAGACGGTGACAGCGGCAATGGGGCCGTACTGGGATGGTTATACTGGAATGGGTTTTACTGGGATGGGTTAGACTGGGATGGGTTAGACTGGGATGGGCTGTACTGGAATGGGTTAGACTGGGATGGGTTAGACTGGGATGGGCTGTACTGGAATGGGTTAGACTGGGATGGGTTAGACTGGGATGGGCTAGACTGGAATGGGTTAGACTGGAATGGGTTAGACTGGGATGGGTTAGACTGGAATGGGTTAGACTGGGATGGGTTAGACTGGGATGGGCTGTACTGGAATGGGTTAGACTGGAATGGGTTAGACTGGGATGGGTTAGACTGGAATGGGTTAGACTGGGATGGGCTGTACTGGAATGGGTTAGACTGGGATGGGTTAGACTGGGATGGGCTGTACTGGAATGGGTTAGACTGGGATGGGTTAGACTGGAATGGGTTAGACTGGGATGGGTTAGACTGGGATGGGTTAGACTGGGATGGGCTGTACTGGAATGGGTTAGACTGGGATGGGTTAGACTGGAATGGGTTAGACTGGCCCATACTGGTGTTTGTCATTCCGCTCGGTCCCGCCAGGTGGCGCCATTTCCCTTCGTTTTCAGCGCCCGCCCGCTACGAATCAGTCCGGAGCAGTCCGGACCAGAATGGACCAGTCCGGACCAGAATGGACCAGTCCGGACCAGAATGGACCAGTCCGGACCAGTACGGACCAATATGGGCCCACTAGAGACTAGTACAGACGAGTAAGGGACCAGTACAGATCAGTACGGGGCAGTACCACCCAGCAGAGCCCAGTAGGGCCCAGTATCCTTCTGCAGCACCCAGCAGCACCCCCGCACCTGCAGACCCCCGGAGACCCCCAGAGATCTCCCGAACCCCTCACAGGCCCCTCCCAGATGGGGCCAGGAACGCCCAGGGCCCCATAAAGCCCCCCCAGACCCCCCCATGTCCAGAGCCCGCCTTGGCCGCGGCAGGTGAGGGTGGCCGGGCCGGGGACAGGGACAGGGATGTGGGACAGGGGCCACCCCCCTCCCTCCCCCTTTAATTACGATCGCTGCTCGGCGGTAATTATCGATCACGCCGCTCCATGTTAATTGGCTTTGGATTCAATTAGCGCTGCCCCCCCCCCCCAGCCCCCCCGGGCCGGGATCGATCGGGGCGCGGGGACAGCGGGGACAGCGAGGGGGGGGCACCCACGGGGACCCCGCGGGGTCGGGGTGACCCTGGTGGGGGGCAGACGGCAGGGGGACCCCGGGCGGCTCTTTGGGCAATTTGGGGGTTCAGGGATCGCACTGGGGAGGGGTCCAGGTGTGGGGTCCATGAGTGGGACCCGGAGTTGGGTCTGGAGCCACTTTGGGACACTGGGGGGTGGGCGGGGGTCCAGGGTCACGGTCGATTTTGGGGACCCAGGATGGGGGTCCATGACTGGGACCCAGGATGGAGTCTTATGATGGGGTCCAGATTTGGGACCCCCTTGGCTCCTGGGGGATTTGGCCACTGTTTTTGGGGCTGCCCCCATCCCCCCCCCACGGCCCCATCCAGGCCCCCCCCAGCATCCAGGACACGGCTGAGGGTCCCAGGGCTGCACCCCCACAGAGAGAGCCCCCCCCTCCCCCCCCATCAGTGCTGGGGGGGGACTGACTCCAGCACAGAGGGAACCCCAAAACACCAGGACGCTTCACTACGTTTATTGGGCCTCTGCAGCTTTAAATACAGGCCAGGATTTGGGGGGGGCCCAGGCAGGCGCGGGGGGCTGAGGGTGCCCCTCCCCCCACGGCACCCCCGTGGGCCGGGACGGGATGGGGGGGGGGCCGGGGGGGGATTTTGGGGTCCCCCCAGGGCCCCCCCGGCCCCTCAGCGGCTGTAGCCGAACTCGTCGGCGTCGTCTGCGCGGAAATCGCCGTAACGCCACAGGTTCAGCTGGGGGGGAACACGGGGTCAGGGGGCTCCCCAAAACCCGGGCTGCACGGGGGGGTCACCCCCGGGCAGGGCTCGCTGCCGGGGTCACCCCCAGGCCCAGGATTTGGGGTCCCCCCCCACTCACCCGGGCGCTCTTGGCCGCCTCCTGCGCGTTCAGGTACTCGGTGATCTGGGGGGGACACGACGGTCCTGGGGTGACCCCGCGGCCCTTCCTGGACCTCGGGGGTTTGGGGGCACCCCCGGGATGGGACCCCCCACGATGGGACCCCTCCCCATCCTTCTGTGGCTCCCACTGCCCGCGGGGGAAGGGCCCGGGGGGGGTTGAGGTGTCCTGACATCCCCAGAACCCCCAGAACACCCCCGACACCCCCCAGTAACCCCCCCGACACCCCCCATTACTCCCCAGAACCCACCTGACACCCCCCAGTACCCCCCAGAACCCACCCGACCCCCCCAACCAAGCACCCACCCAAGGCCTCCCAAAAACCCACCCAACATTCCAGCACCCACCAAGAGCCTCCAGCCCCTCCGAACACCCCCAGCACCCCAAAACAACGCTGCAACACCCCCAGCACCCACCCAACACTCCCCAAACTCCTCCCCAGGCCCCCCATTGCCCCCCCAGCACCCACCACTTTCTGGAACTGCCTCTCCTTGCGGGGCTCCACCATCACCAGCCCCTCCTTGACCAGCCCCAGCCCCACGTCGCTCTTGGAGTCGGCGAACTGCAGGGTGACGTGGGGACAGCCGGGGCCCAGGTGCTCCACGTTGAGCAGGCACTGCGTGTTCTGGATGTCCCTGACCACGCTGTCCACGGCGTCCGCCCGCGCCTCCTCCTGCACCCCAAACCCGTCAGCGACCCCGCGGGGACCCCCGGGGACAGCCCGGGGCCACTGGGGACACCCAGGGACACCCCAGGGCAACTGGGACACCGTGGGACACCCTGGGACAATCGGGAGCACCCCGGGGCAACTGGGGACACCCCACACCCACAGAGACACACCATGGCCTTCGGGGACCCCCCAGACCCTCAGCGACCCCCCACATGTGGCAGGGACCCCCAAACCCTCGGAGATCCCCTGTGGCCTTCAGGGATCCCCCCAGACCCCCAAGGATCTCCCCTGACCCTCAGACCCCAGGGACCCCCGCGGGTGTTTTGGGGACATCCCAAACCCACTGTGGGCTTGGGGTGACCCTGGGATTGGGGTCAGGGTTGGGGTGACCCGGAGATCGGGGTTCAGGGTCAGGGTTGGGGTCAGGGCACACATTTGGGGTTAAATGTTCCCAGCTGGGACCAAGTTTGGGGTTGCTGGTTTGGGGTCCCAGGGTTGGGGTACACAGGTGGGACCTGGGGCTCAGGGTGTGGGTCTGGGGGCACGGGTGGGACACAGGGTGGGGGTCAGGGGCCACAGTGGGGGCTGGGCCGAGGTGTGGGGTCCCCGTGACCCCCCATACTCACATCCTGCGGCACCTGGATGAAGGCAAAGGTGTACTCGGTGGCCTGGGGGGGCAGCACCCGCGGGGAGAACGCCGGGGGCAGCGGGGCCAGGCGGGTGGGGGGCAGCGTCTCCTTCTGCATGGGGGGACACCGGGATTGGGGGCACACCATGGGGGAACACCATGGGGGGACAGCATGGGGACACACAGCGGGATTGGGGGGACACCAGGATTGGGGTTGGGGGGACATCACGGATGGGACACCATGGGGACACCAAAAAGATGGATGAATGGACGGATGGATGATGGATGATGGATGGATGATGGATGATGGATGATGGATGGATGGATGGATGATGGATGATGGATGGATGGATGATGGATGATGGATGATGGATGATGGATGGATGATGGATGGATGGATGGATGATGGATGGATGGATGATGGATGGATGGATGGATGATGGATGGATGGATGATGGATGGATGGATGGATGATGGATGGATGATGGATGATGGATGGATGGATGATGGATGATGGATGATGGATGGATGGATGGATGATGGATGATGGATGGATGGATGATGGATGGATGATGGATGATGGATGGATGGATGGATGGATGATGGATGATGGATGGATGGATGGATGGATGGATGGATGGATGGATGATGGATGGATGATGGATGATGGATGGATGGATGATGGATGGATGGATGATGGATGGATGATGGATGATGGATGGATGGATGATGGATGGATGGATGATGGATGGATGGATGATGGATGGATGATGGATGATGGATGATGGATGGATGGATGGATGGATGATGGATGATGGATGGATGATGGATGGATGATGGATGATGGATGATGGATGGATGATGGATGGATGATGGATGATGGATGGATGGATGATGGATGGATGGATGATGGATGGATGGATGGATGGATGGATGATGGATGATGGATGGATGATGGATGAATGGATGGATGGATGATGGATGATGGATGGATGATGGATGGATGGATGGATGGATGGATGGATGATGGATGGATGGATGGATGATGGATGGATGGATGGATGATGGATGGATGGATGGATGATGGATGGATGGATGATGGATGGATGGATGGATGGATGATGGATGGATGATGGATGGATGGATGGATGATGGATGGATGATGGATGGATGATGGATGGATGATGGATGATGGATGGATGATGGATGGATGATGGATGATGGATGATGGATGGATGATGGATGGATGGATGATGGATGATGGATGATGGATGGATGGATGGATGATGGATGATGGATGGATGGATGATGGATGGATGGATGATGGATGGATGATGGATGGATGATGGATGATGGATGGATGGATGGATGGATGATGGATGATGGATGATGGATGGATGGATGGATGGATGATGGATGATGGATGGATGATGGATGGATGATGGATGGATGGATGGATGATGGATGATGGATGGATGGATGATGGATGGATGATGGATGATGGATGGATGATGGATGGATGGATGGATGATGGATGATGGATGGATGATGGATGATGGATGATGGATGGATGGATGATGGATGATGGATGATGGATGATGGATGGATGATGGATGATGGATGGATGATGGATGGATGATGGATGGATGGATGATGGATGATGGATGGATGATGGATGATGGATGGATGATGGATGGATGATGGATGATGGATGGATGGATGATGGATGATGGATGATGGATGGATGGATGATGGATGGATGATGGATGATGGATGATGGATGGATGATGGATGATGGATGGATGATGGATGGATGGATGGATGGATGGATGATGGATGGATGGATGATGCATGGATGGATGATGGATGGATGATGGATGGATGATGGATGGATGGATGATGCATGGATGGATGATGGATGATGGATGATGGATGGATGATGGATGGATGATGGATGGATGATGGATGATGGATGGATGGATGGATGATGGATGATGGATGGATGATGGATGGATGATGGATGATGGATGATGGATGGATGATGGATGGATGATGGATGATGGATGGATGATGGATGGATGATGGATGGATGGATGATGGATGGATGGATGATGGATGGATGATGGATGGATGGATGATGGATGATGGATGGATGATGGATGATGGATGATGGATGATGGATGATGGATGGATGATGGATGGATGGATGATGGATGATGGATGATGGATGGATGGATGGATGATGGATGGATGATGGATGGATGGATGATGGATGGATGGATGATGGATGGATGATGGATGATGGATGGATGGATGATGGATGATGGATGATGGATGGATGATGGATGATGGATGATGGATGGATGGATGGATGGATGGATGGGATGGATGATGGATGGATGATGGATGGATGGATGGATGGATGGATGATGGATGGATGGATGATGGATGGATGGATGGATGATGGATGATGGATGGATGATGGATGGATGGATGATGGATGGATGGATGATGGATGATGGATGGATGATGGATGGATGATGGATGGATGATGGATGATGGATGATGGATGGATGATGGATGGATGGATGGATGATGGATGATGGATGATGGATGATGGATGGATGATGGATGGATGATGGATGGATGATGGATGATGGATGATGGATGGATGGATGGATGATGGATGGATGATGGATGATGGATGGATGGATGGATGGATGATGGATGGATGATGGATGGATGGATGATGGATGGATGGATGGATGATGGATGGATGATGGATGATGGATGGATTGATGGATGGATGGATGATGGATGGATTATGGATGGATGGATGGATCCGTGGATGGATGGATGGATCCATGGATGGATGGATGGATCCATGGATGGATAGATCTATGCATGGACGGATCCATGGATCCAGGGCTGGTTCCCCCCCGTTTCCCCAGTCCCACTCACGTTGCCATAGTCGATGTAGAAGATGTGCACTTTCCCACCCGACTCCACCTTCTCCACGCGGGCGCGGTACCTGCAGAGTGGGGTTTGGGGGATTTTGGGGATTTGGTCCTCACCCCACACCGCACTGCTGGCCTGGCCCAGCCCCACCTGCGGGGTGGCCCCGTCCCCTGCTCACCATTCCCCGTCGACGAACTTGGCGATGCAGAAGTCGCCGCGGCGCGGGGCGAAGGAGCCCTCCACGGGCGGGTGGGCGCCCACCTCGGCACGCATGTTCTCCATCAGCTTCTCCAGCTGGGCTCCTGCAGGCCCCGAGCCACGATCAACCCCCTGACCCCAACCCCGCTCCCCAGCGTGGCCCCAGAGCCTGGACCCCAAGTCCCAGCAATGATCCAAAAACCCAAACCTGGATCCCAAACCTGGACCTCAACCCCAGACCCTGCCCCAAGACCTTCATCTTTGTCCCTCAAACCTGGGTCCCAACCATGGACCCTTCCCTGGTCCCAGAAATGGCCCTGGAGGGTGGAGGGGTGACCCCATGTTCCCCACCAAACCCACAAATCCTCGTCCCATCCACCTCGCCCTCACCACGCCCGCTCTGGGGAGCGCCCCGGGGTGCTGGGGGTGCCCAGGTGTGCCCTGTACCTGTCTCCACGTCCTGCACGTAGAAGTGGAGGTCGTCGGTGATCTCGGTGACGAACACGGGTTTGTAGTTGGCCGTGCGCTCCTTCTCCTCCAGCACCGGCACCACCTCCTCCACCGGCGTCTCCTCGTAGTGCGACCACACCTGGGGGGACACGGTGTGGGGACACTGCAGGTCACGGCAACACAGGGTGGGACACGGCACTGGGAACATCCCCAGGCCTCAGCTTGGGGGGCTGTGTCACTGGGGTGGGACATCCCTGGGGTGGGACATCCCTCGGCATCATCCCTTGGGGTGGGCACACCTCCAGGAGTGGGGACATTCTTGGGATGGGGACATCCGTGGTGGTGGGGCCACCTCTTGGTGTGTGGGCACTCAAGTGTGTGGGGACATTAATTGGGGTCGTGACATTCCCCACGCTGGGGCCGTCAGCTCTTGGGGTGGGAACATGCTTTGGCAAAGGGACATCTCTTAGGATGGGGACATCCCTTGGCATGGGGACACCCCTCAGAGCAGGAACATCTCTTGGGGTGGAGACACCCCGTGGAGCGAGGCCACCTCTTGGCACAGGGACATCCTTTGGTGGGCACATGTCTCGGGGTGGGGACATCGGGCGTGGTGGGGCCGTGTCTCCGGGGTGGTGACACGGCTGGGCTGGGTCCCCTGTCCCCCTCACCTTCTCCTTCCTCTGCTTGGCCGCGTCCTGGGCCGCCAGCAGGGCCTTGCAGTAGGGGCTGCGCTCGGCCGTGAAGTGCACGCGGGACAGCGCCTGCTCCACCAGCGCCACCGACAGGTTCACGCCCTCGATGTGCAGCCAGCCGATGAAATTCCCGGCCTTGTCCATGCTCTCCACCTCCACCTCAACCTGCAGCGTCCCGGGAATCACAGAGACAAGCCATGGGTGTGTGACCATGGAGCCTGTCCCACCCTGAGCTCACCCATCCCACCACAACGGCTCCAGCTGCTTCCCAAAGCCTGCAGGTGTGCCACTGCTCTGGCACTGTGGCCATGGCACCACACTGGGCATGGCACCACAGCAGCCATGGCACTGCACTGGGCATGGCACTGCACTGGGCATGGCACCACACTGGGCATGGCACCACAGCGGCCATGGCACTGCACCGGACATGGCACTGCACCGGACATGGCACCACACTGGGCATGGCACCGCACTGGGCATGGCACTGCACTGGGCATGGCACTGCACTGGGCATGGCACCACACTGGGCATGGCACCGCACCGGACATGGCACCACAGTGGACAGGGCATCACAGAGGACATGGCACCACACTGGGCATGGCACCACACTGGGCATGGCACCACACTGGGCATGGCACCACACTGGGCATGGCACCACACTGGGCATGGCACTGCACTGGGCATGGCACCACACCGGACATGGCACCACACTGGGCATGGCACCGCACTGGGCATGGCACCGCACTGGGCATGGCACCACACTGGGCATGGCACCACACTGGGCATGGCACCACAGCGGCCATGGCACTGCACTGGGCATGACACCACATCGGCCATGGCACCACACTGGGCATGGCACTGCACCGGACATGGCACTGCACCGGACATGGCACCACACTGGGCATGGCACCACACTGGGCATGGCACCACAGCGGCCATGGCACTGCACTGGGCATGGCACCACACTGGGCATGGCACCACACTGGGCATGGCACTGCACTGGGCATGGCACCACACTGGGCATGGCACCACACTGGGCATGGCACCACACTGGCCATGGCACTGCACCGGGCATGGCACTGCACTGGACATGGCACCACACTGGGCATGGCACTGCACCGGACATGGCACCACACTGGGCATGGCACCGCACTGGGCATGGCACTGCACTGGGCATGGCACCACAGTGGACAGGGCATCACAGAGGACATGGCACCACACTGGCCATCGGGCACCAATGTTGGTGGTGGCACCGTGGCAGACACAGCACTGTGTCACCACAGCGGCCATGGCACTACATATTGGCTATGGCACCGTGTCACTCTTGGCACCATGGCATTGTGGCAGCCACAGAACTACACCAGACACGTCATTGCACTGGGCACGGCGCCACACCGGCCATGGCACTGCCCTGGACATGTCACCACACCTGCCAAGGCCGGTGTGTGGCAGGGCCGTGGTGCAGGACACAGCCCCTGGCCACCCGCTGTCCCCAGGGATGCCAGTGCCAGGCTGGTCCCTGGGGCCAGCACCCCGTGCACGGCTGTGGCACCTTCCCAATGCCACAGGGTGACACCCTGGGTGACAACAGCGTCCCTGTCACCACTGGGTCACCGGCCAGGGGACACGCAGGACATTGATGGACTCGGGGACAAGATGTGACCCCTGCAGCGAACAGGGACACGTGGGAGCCACCCGTGGGGCACAGGAGGCCACCAGGCCCTGCGGCCCCTGGGGGGGACATCACCGCAATGGCCGCAGCCCCTGGGGACGTGCCACCACCATGGGGACAGTCACCCCAGTGAGGAAGGACAGGAGGGTCCCGGGGTGCCCTGGTGTCCCAGAGGGGCCACCAGCCCCACAGAGGGCCCCGGCACCCACTGGTGGCACTCACGCGACAGCTCCAAGTGCCACCAGTGCCACCAAGAGCGGGGGTGCCACAGGGTGCTCGGAGGGGCTGCAGGTGCTGCCGTGCCCCCCCAGTCCCAGGGGGAGGGAGGGGGTGCAGACCCAGCCTGGGCCCCGAAGAGCAGCAGCCCCGGGTGGTGGTGCCTGTCCCCAGCCCATGGCAGTGCCACCCCGTGTCCCCCCACACCCCCGCGGGGTTCGTGTCCCCGTCGGTGTCACAGCTTCTGCCTGGCCTCAGCCCCGCGGGGGGGTGTCGGACCCGGGGGGGGTTCCACGGATGGAGCCAGGGACCCCCCACTCCTTGTCACTCCCTGTCACCCCAAAGCCGCCGAGCCCCGCGCTGCCCCCGTCCCTCTGTCCGTCCCTCTGTCCCTCTGTCCGTGCGGCCCCGGGGAGGGGTCGCCGAGGGAGCGCCCCCCCCCCCCCCCCACCCTGCACAAGCCCCGAGCGGGGCTGCGGGGAGGGGGGAGGAGGAGGAGGCGGCGGGAGGGAGGGAGGGAGGAGGAAGAGGAGGAGGAGGAGGAAGCGGCGCATCCCGCATCCCCCTCCCCGCGCACCAAAAGCGCTCCGGGGCCGCCGCACCGGCCGAAGCGGGGCCGGCGGGGGCCCCTCCGGAGCGCGGCGGGTGGGTGGGTGGGTGGGGGCGCCGGGGGGGGCGCGGGGGGGGGTCTGTGCGGAGCCGGGATGCGTCAGCAGGAGCAGCGGGAGCGGCGGCAGCAGCAATCCATCCGCGCTCGCACTGAAGGACAAAAGGATGAGCCAGCCGCCTGCGCGGCTGCTTCCCGCACCGCCCGCACCGCCCCGCACCGCACCGCCCGCACCGCCCGCACCGCCCCGCGCGGCCCCCGCCACCGGAGGATGCCCGCCGGCACCGCGACCGCCACCGCTGTCACCGCCGCTGTCACCGCCACCATCGCCCCGCGCCGCCGCTGAACGCGACACCCACGCGGGGACGCGGGAACGACACGCGGGAGGGGACGGGACGGGACCCCCCCGCCCCGCCACCAGCGCAGCCGCCGCCGCTACCGGGAGGTGCCCCCGCCGGCATCTCCCCCCACGCCGACGCCCTTTCCTCCCCCCCGCTCCCTCCCCGAACCGCGTTTTTCCCTCTCCCGGGGGGGGCTCCCCGCGATTTATTTATTTATTTCGGCCTATTTTTAATCTTTATTTTCCTGTTTTATTTTTAGGTTTCGTCCGGGTTGTTTGGGGCTTTTTTTTTTTTTTAATATTTTGAATTTTTATTTTTAGTTTTTCATCCGATTTTAGCCTTATTTTAACTTTTATCCTCATTTCCGTTCTCATCTCGATTTCATTTCATTTTAGATTTTCATTCCGTTTTTACCTCCTTTCCCAATTCCCTTTCCCTCGCCAATTTTTTTTCCCCCATTCCCATTTCCCTCTCCATTTTCCTTTTTTTTTTTTTTTTTTTTTACTTTTTCCTCTCCTCCTCTCCCTCCCATTCTCCCAATTCTTCCTTTTCGCCCGGCTTTTTTTTTTTTTTTTTTTTTTTTAAATTATTTCCTTTTCCACCACTTTCCCCGCGTTTCCCCCCCCCCCCCCCCCTTTCCCCGCGGCCTGGGGGGGGGGGCGGCCATGCGGGCCCCTCGGAGCCCCCCGGGCCGGCCCCACGGGCGGAGGTGCGAGGCCGCGGGCTTGGCCGCGCTCGGGGGCTGCTGCCGGGCCCCCGCTTAGCCGGGCCGGCCCCCCCGCGCATTCTGGAGCGCAGCCTCCAGGAGCCATTTTGTCTTTTTTTTTTTTTTTTTTTTTTCTTTGGGAGCCGGCCCCCCCCCCTCCCCCCCGTCCCTCCCCGCCCCCTCGGTCCCGCGAGCCCCCCCGGACCCCCCGATCCCCCTTTCCCCAGGTAGGTACTGGCGAGCGGGGCCGGGCGGGGGGGGGGGGTTCCTTCTCCTCCTCTCCCCCCACCCCCTCCCCAGCACCTACCGCTGCTTTTTTTCCCCCCCCCTAAATTTTCATTTCTCCCTCCTCAAGCCCCGCTCCCCTCCGAGCCCCCCCGACCCCTGCACCCCCACACCCCCCCTCCCCTCCGGCCAGCCGGGCCCCCCAGCTCGTGGGAGCCGGGAGAGGGGGGGGCCCCGAGCCCGTTCTCCTGCTCTCGCCGCCATCCCCAGACGATGGTGAATGATGAACGTGCCACACCATGAAGCTCTTGTGGCAGGTAACTGTGCACCACCTCCGCCGCCACCGCCGCCACCGCCGCACCTGGCCGGGGCTCCTGGCCGCCTCCCTGACCCTGCACGCCTGGCTACTGGCCGCGGCCGCCGCCTCGCCCGGCCCCCAGAGCTGCCCCTCCGTGTGCTCCTGCAGTAACCAGTTCAGCAAGGTGGTGTGCACCCGGCGCGGCCTGGCCGAGGTGCCCCCCGGCATCCCCTCCAACACCCGCTATCTCAACCTCATGGAGAACAACATCCAGATGATCCAGGCGGACACGTTCCGCCACCTGCACCACCTGGAGGTGCTGCAGCTGGGCAGGAACGCCATCCGGCAGATCGAGGTGGGCGCCTTCAACGGCCTGGCCAGCCTCAACACCCTGGAGCTCTTCGACAACTGGCTGACGGTGATCCCCAGCGGCGCCTTCGAGTACCTGTCCAAGCTGCGGGAGCTGTGGCTGCGCAACAACCCCATCGAGAGCATCCCCAGCTACGCCTTCAACCGCGTGCCCTCCCTCATGCGCCTCGACCTGGGCGAGCTCAAGAAGCTCGAGTACATCTCCGAGGGCGCCTTCGAGGGCTTGTACAACCTCAAGTACCTCAACCTGGGGATGTGCAACATTAAGGACATGCCCAACCTGACGCCCTTGGTGGGCCTGGAGGAGCTGGAGATGTCGGGCAACAACTTCCCCGAGATCAAACCGGGCTCCTTCCACGGGCTCAAATCCCTCAAAAAGCTCTGGATTATGAACTCGCAGATCAACCTGATCGAGCGCAACGCCTTCGACGACCTGACGGCGCTGGTGGAGCTCAACCTGGCCCACAACAACCTGTCGTCCCTGCCCCACGACCTGTTCGCCCCGCTGCGCTACCTGGTGGAGCTGCACCTGCACCACAACCCCTGGGACTGCGACTGCGACATCCTCTGGCTGTCGTGGTGGCTGCGGGAGTACATCCCCACCAACTCCACCTGCTGCGGCCGCTGCCACGCCCCGCTGCACATGCGGGGCCGCTTCCTGGTGGAGGTGGACCAGACCTCCTTCCAGTGCTCGGCGCCCTTCATCATGGACGCGCCCGCGGACCTCAACATCTCGGAGGGGCGCGTGGCCGAGCTGCGCTGCCGCACGCCCTCCATGTCCTCGGTGCGGTGGCTGCTGCCCAACGGGACCGTGCTGAGCCACGCCTCGAGCCACCCGCGCCTGGCCGTGCTCAACGACGGCACGCTCAACTTCTCGCACGTGCTGCTGAGCGACACCGGCCTCTACACCTGCATGGTGACCAACGTGGCCGGCAACTCCAACGCCTCGGCCTTCCTCAACGTCAGCACGGCCGAGCTCAACACCTCCAACTACAGCTTCTTCACCACCGTCACGGTGGAGACCACCGAGATCTCCCCCGAGGACGTGTCCCCCAAGTTCACCAAGCCCGTGCCCACCACCTCGACGGGCTACCAGCCGGCCTACACCACCACCACCACCGTGCTGGTGCAGACCACGCGCCCGCCCAAGCAGGTGGCCGTGCCCACGGCCGACGCCGGCGACAAGCTGCAGACCAGCCTGGACGAGGTGATGAAGACCACCAAGATCATCATCGGCTGCTTCGTGGCCGTGACGCTGCTGGCCGCCGCCATGCTCATCGTCTTCTACAAGCTCCGCAAGCGCCACCAGCAGCGCAGCACCGTCACGGCCGCGCGCACCGTGGAGATCATCCAGGTGGACGAGGACATCGCGCCGGCCACCGCCGCCACGCCCGCCCCGGCCGCGGGGGCCGGCGAAGGGGCCGTGGTGCTGCCCAACATCCACGAGCACCTCAACTACAACACCTACAAGGCCGGGCACGGCGCCCACTGGACAGAGAACGCGCTGGGCAACTCCCTGCACCCCCCCGGGACCACCCTGGCCGACCCCTATTTAATCCAGACCCACCCCAAGGAGAAAGTTCAGGAAACACAGATATGACTCTTTTTTGGGGGCTTTTTTCCTGCTTTTTTTTTTTTTTTGGGTCGTCGTCCCCCCCCCCCCACAACAAACTCCAAGCCCGGCCCCGAATTATTATAAACGCAATAGATGCACAAAAAAGCAGAACTCCAAAAAGAAGGAAACACAGGAGAATTCCTCAGTACTAAGGAAAACCAGGAGAATTCCTCAATAATAGACACAACTTTTGTACAGGGGGGGGGAGAGACTCTTTTTCGTGTACATGCTTCTATAGCCAACCTCGGGGCCGAGAAGAGCAGCAGATTCTATTAAAATTTAACGAAACCCACCCAAAACTCCTACAAAAAAACCACTATTTTCTAACTCGCAGGTTCTATTTAAACACAGAAAAAATCGAAAAAAAAAAAAAAAAACAACAAACCAGGAGAAAACAGAGGAGAAAAAAAAAAAATCGGTAATAAGAGGAAAAAAAAAAATCCCCGTGCTCGGGGACGAGCGGCGGTGCCGTGGCGGCGCGGGGGGACGCGGTGGCAGGAGCTGTCGGGGTGGGGTTTGGGGGCGGTTCTGGGGTGTTTTTGGGGGTGATCTGGGGGAGGGGGTGAGGTCGGCCCCCCCAAACCCCGCGGCGCTGCCCTTGGCCGCGCGCCGGCGGCTCCGGCGTCACCGGAGCGGGATCGGCGCCAAGACCTTCCCAATGCAATAAAGGAGTGGATTTTGGGAGGGGGGGGCTCGGGGTGGGGGGGGGGGTGGGGGGGCGCTGGGGATGGACGTCCGCAATGTATTCAAGCAAAAAAAAAATTTCCTCAAAAAAAAAAAAAAAAAAGAAAAACCCACGAGGGGAAGGGGGAGACCCCCGCAGGAGCCCGGGGGGCTGGTCTGGGGGGGATTTGTGGGGTTGAGGGGGGAGAGCGGGTGCCCCCCCCGCTTTGCTCTGCACCCCCTTCCCCACGGTGTTTGTCACCCCCCCGGCCCCCCCCGGCACAGGGCTACGGCTCCTGGGGGGCTGGGGGGGCCCCACGGGAGACCTGACCAATGATTGTAACCTCCTTCACTAAAAACGGCATTTCTGTCCTTTTACTGGGCTGGGGGGCGTGGGGGACACCCCCCCTTCCCCGGGAGGGGGTGACAATGGGGACACCCCCCAAGGGCTGCTCATGGAATGGGGGGTGGGGGGGCTGGGAGAAATTAAGGGCTCGGGGAGGGAGGGGAGGTGACAATGGGGGGGGGGGGCCACCAGCATCGGAGGTGGCGCCGGGGGGGTCCCGGTGGGGACCCCAAGTGCCTCGCGGGGGTCCCGAGGGGATGGGGGGGAGTCGGGCAGCAGTGAGGGGCCCCCCCCCGGTTGCTCGGGCGCTGGAATTACTTTAATTTCTCCTTTTAGCTTTAAAATGTTCTCGGAAAAGGAGGGGGGGGCGGGAGAGGGGGGCAAAGCTGAGCTAAAATTTTGGTTTTGGGGGTGTCCGGGGGGCGGGGAGGAAGGCGGGAAGGAGATGCAGAAGTTCCCTCTCGGGCTGTAAACGCCGGAAGGATCCGACTGTACCGCGAACCCAACAACAAAAAAAAAAAAAGCAAAAAAAAAAAAAAAAAACAAAGAAAAAAAAAAAACACAAGTGTATTTTTGTATTTTAATAAATATTGTTCCAAATTTGTAACGCCGAGTGCCCGAGGGGTTAAACGGGGGGGCTCGGGGGGGCCGCGGGGGGTGCCCCCCTCCCCGCCTGCCTCAAAGGGGTTTTTTGTCCTCTCAGCAGGAAAAGCTTTGGAAAAATCGCGGAGCGGGGAAAGGAGATGGAGGGAGAGGATGGAGGAGGGGAGGGGTGAGGAGAACCGGGGGGGACACGGGGGGGGACGGGGACTGGGGGGGACAAGAATTAGGGGTGACATTGGGGCGATGAGAACTGGGAGGGACAGGGAGGGTGACATGGGGGGGACAGTTAGGGGGGTGATGAGAACCGGGGTGACAGGAGCAGGGGGGGCACAGCAGGACCCTCATTTGGGGCTGGGGGGGTTGGGGGTCACCCCCCAGGCTGGAATTGGGATTGGAGGGGGGAGGAGGGACTGGGATCCATCAGTGACACTGTCCCTGCCCTGAAAGGACAGGGGGACACCGGGACACAGGGACAGGGACATGGGGACACAGGGATGGGGACACAGAGTGTCCCTGTGGCAGTGGGGACAAAGGGACTCTTGATGGCACCAGTGTCCCCAAGGTGCCACCACCACCCCAGTGCCACCATCACTTCCTGGGGACACCCAGGGGCTGAGCCCCTCCCCGGTCACCACGGAGCTGCCAGGGTTCAGCGTTGGGATTTGGGCTTTTTTTAGGATTTTTGCTGGTTTTGGCGGATCCGGGTCAGTTTTTCTCAAAACCATACTCCTGCTTTTCCCTTTATTCCCTAATTTTCCAATCCAGGCCAATCTGGGAATGCCAACACCTCCTGCTCCTGGGGGATGAACCCCCTCCCCACCTCCCCGTGCTGGGGACAGATGGGAGCGATCCCAAAAATCCTGGGAATGCTGCAGGGGGCTGGAGGGATTTATGGATTTTATTGGCATTGATTTTAACCCAAAACTGGAGCAGCTGGGTTCATCATCATCATCATCATTATCCTCATCATCCTCATCCCATCCCATCCCAAATTCCCACAATTCCATCCTATCCACCCTGTTTAGGACAATCCCCCCGGAGCATCCCCGGGTTTTTCCCTGGAATGATTCCCTGGGAGCAGGGCAGGAATCAGGCCCCGGGGAAAGGCAAACAATGACAAATTAAATCCAGAGGTTTTAGGGAATGTCAGGGAAGTCCCCGTGGCAGCAAGACTTGGAATTCATCCCAGGGATGGGATGGGATAATGGGATGGGATAATGGGATCCACGGGATACAGTGGGACATGGCGGATGCTCCAAGCATCAGGCTGGGATTGGGATCAGGCTGAGATTGGGGTTGGGATTGGGATCAGTGCTGGGATGAGGCTGGGATTGGGATTTTGATTCGGGTTGAGATCAGGCTGGGATGAGGCTGGGATTGGGATCAGCGCTGGGATCAGGGCAGGACTGGCCAACTGGGAATTCCCAGCACAGAACGCCCTGCAGTGTGGGGGGCCGGGGCATTTTCCCGGCGTTCCCGCAGCATCAGCAGCTCCTGCCGGATCCGGGAGGAGCCGAGGGGCAGCCGGGGGTCCCCGGGGCCCTTCCCGGCGCTCCGGGAGCCGCGGTCCCGCCGGAGCATCCCAGCACCGCCCGCCCCCCGCGCCGGGGCCGGCTCAGCCGCGGCTCCGGGCCCGTGAGTCAGCAGCAGCCGGATAAAAATATCCCAGGGCTGTGGGGGTGGGCAGGGACTCGGCTGCCGGCGGGAACGAGCCCGGGGCCACCGTGGGAACCGTGGGGACCCGCGCCGGGACCCGCAGCCGGAGCCAGGAACTGGCCCGGGCACATCCCGGCTTCCCACGGCCTCCCCGCCACGGCATTCCTGCCCTGCATCCCAAACTCCTGCCCCTGAATCCCCAATTCCTGCCCCCTGCATCCCCAATTCCTGCCCTGCATCCCAAACTCCTGCCCCCTGCATCCCAAACTCCTGCCCCTGAATCCCCAATTCCTGCCCCCTGCATCCCAAACTCCTGCCCCCTGCATCCTCAATTCCTGCCCTGCATCCCAAACTCCTGCCCTGCATCCCAAACTCCTGCCCCCTGCATCCCAAATTCCACGTGGCCTCCCCAGCCCCACGCTCCCTGCAGCAGCCCCATCTCCCCACGGCCTCCCCACGACATTCCCGGGCAGTGTCCCGGCTCCATCTGCCCTCCCTGTCCCGCATTCCCGGCAGGTGCTGCGGAGGCTCTGGAATGTGGGAATGTGCCGAGGCAGCGCAGAGAGGCCCTTGGGATGCGGGTCAGCAATTCCCGGCAGCGCGGGATGCCGAGCAGGGAGGGGGACTGCAGTGTCCCCGTGTCCCTGTTTCTCCATGTTCCTGTGTCCCCATGTCCCTGTGTTTCCATATCCTCAAGTCCCTGCATTCCCATGTCCCACATCCCAGTGTCCCTGCATTCCCATATCCCGTTCCTCTGTTCCCCGTGTCCCTGTGTCCCAGCATTCCACATCCCCGTGTCCCTGTGTCCCTGCATCCCCGTGTCCTGCCACATCTGGATCTGCAACTGCACAACTGGACCAAAACTGCACCTGTGTGCGCCACATCTGTAACATCTGGATCCATGCCCACACCTGGATCCAGGGGCACAGCTGTCACCACAGCCACACCTGGATCTGCAGCCACAAACCACATCTGGATCCATGCCCAAAACTGCATCCACAGCAACACCTGCATCCCTGCCCACATCTGGATCCATGCCCAAAACTGCAGCTGTGTCCACATCTGCATCCACCGTGTCTGCAGCCACGGCCACATCTGGATCCATAAATCCCATCTGGACCCAGAAATCCCATCTCTATCCAGGGCCACATCTGCACCAGTACCAACATCTGGATGGGAGCATCAGTCCCTGAATTTTGGCTCAGGGGGACTGTGACATCCGGAGGTGGGGGAGGGATCTGAGATCCACCTTGGAATTGTGAATCACAGAATAATTACCCAGAAATGGGCCCTGAGCTCCGGAGCTGCAATCAGGGAAACCACAAGAGTTCCAGGGAATTTTAATACCCAGAGACGCTCACGGGAACGGGTTCAAACAGGGGGATCCATCCAGAACCCAACCCCACATCCAACCCCACAGCCAGCCTGCATCCCCGGGGATCTCTCAGAATCACCCAGGTGTGGACACACACATTCAGAGAGCTGGGGAATTCCAGCTTGGGAATTCTCTCCAGGCCTGGATTTCTCCTGACTCTCAGCTCCATTCCCAGGCTGCCAAGCTGACTGCAGCTTCAGTTAGGGAGGAGTCTCCCAGGGTGACAACACGGTGACAAACAGAGTGGAATTCATCATCAACATTAACCCCTGGTGTCTTTGCCGTGGGACACATCCTGAGGTGCTGTCCCAGGGATGTTTTTCCCAATTGTCCAGTGAATATTGTCCTGTCCTGGCTGCACTGACACACTTTAAATCCGGGCTGTCTGTACAATAAATTGGCCTTTTTTCCCCCAAAAGAGCTCCGTGGGTGCTGCTGTCTTTTCTCCCCCTCTGCAGCGCAGTAACCACACCCAGGATCTCTCCATATCCTACAGGATACTCTTGGTACCCCCGGGATCTCTGGGTGTGGCTGCACCCTGCAGTCCCTCACAGCTGCTGCCCTCAGATCCCCCCGGGTCCCCCCGGGTCCCCCCGGACCCCAGGCCCTGCCGTACCTCCCGCTGCATCACGAGCTCCTTGGTGAAGAGCGTGGCCTCCTCGCTGAAGGGCTCCCCCTCCTGCGCCAGCCCCGGCACGTTCCGGGCACCCCGCGGGCACTCGATCCCTGCGGGAACACCGGGCACCGTCAGCGCAGGGGACGGGGATGGCACCTGGGCATGGCATCTGGGGATGGGACACCGGGAATGGGACACCGGGAATGGCACCATGGGGATGGGACACCGGGAATGGGACACCGGGAATGAAGGGAACAAGGGAGATGTGGGGAGCTCAGGGAGGGTGCAGGGGTGGCACAGCTGTGGGAGAGGCTGGGACAGACTGGGACCAGCAGGGATAGGGACACAGGGATGGGGACACAGGGACAAGGAGGGATGGGGACACGGGGGATGTATCCATAGGGATGGGGACACTGGGACACATCCAGGCCCCCCCCTCCAGACCCCTCTGTCACAGCCCCTCCCTTGCCCCCGGGATCCCCCTGCCCCGGCTGGGAGCAGAGGGAAGTCCTGCATTATTAATGAACATTTACATAATTTGCATAATGAATGAAGTGCCGGGAATTGCAGCTCCAAGCCGGAGCCACGAGTGAGGAGGTGACACATGCCCAGGGCCACGCCAGTGTCACCAACACCCAGGGACACAGGGACACAGATCCTGCCTGGAGCAGCCAGAGCCCATCCCGAGGGGCAGTGTCCCTGTGCCACTGGATCCTTCCTCATCCCATCCCCATCCCTGTCCTGTCCCCATTCCCAGGCCCTGCTGCCTCCAAGGGAAGCCATTTCCAGGGAATCCAGCAGGAGATTCCCAGCCCTGTTCCTGCCCCTCACTGCACCGGCGTCCTCTGCCCCCAAAAACAGGGACACAAAGGGGAATTCTGGGAAACACGGCAGAATGTGGGATGGGGAGCAGGAAATCCTGGGATCTTTGTTAATGAGCTGGAACCACCAGGCCCCCCCAAAATCTGGGATCATCTCCCAGGATCCTCCTTCCAGCATGGAGTGGGCCTTGGCACGGCTCTGACCCCGACCCTGGCACTGATCCTGACCCAGCACTGATCCCAAATTTCTCCAGCAAGGAGCATCCCCCAGTGCCGCACTGGGAATGGGAATGAGGGGCTCCACGGAAGGGGCCAGGAGGGCTCAGGGATCACATGGAATTCACAATGGAATTCACAATGGAATTCTTTCCCTCAAAACAACAAGGGAAGAGCTGAGGAAGAACCGCAATCCTTGAATTCTGCCAGCTCCCGGCTCCTCCGGGCTGGGATCCCACCCCGGATCCCCTCCGGCCTCTGGCGCTCCCCCAGCCCACCTGAGGGAAGGTTCTGGAACAGGGAGAGCTCCGAGGGCTGGGCTGGGTGCGCTCATCCCCCCGGGAATGCTGGTGGGAGAGGGGAGGGGACGCTCAGCACCCGGAAAAGTTCTCCCGCACTTTAAAAATAGCAGCTAATCCCGAATCCGGCTGCTCCCCGGGAAGCCGTGACGGATTAATGAGGGATGCGGCTGCCAGTGCTGCAGCTCCCCCCCTCCGGGGGCTTCCCAGACAATTCCAGCACAATCCTGCTCGCCCAGGCCCGTGGGGCCGCTCCCATCCCGGAATCAGCCCCGCAGGGATGGGGGCAAGAATTCCGCAGCGTCCCAGAGCATCCTGTGCCACCCTGAGCATCCCGAGGTGTCCCAGAGCATTCCTGGGCATCCCAGAGTATCCCACAGCATCCCATGGACATTCCAGAGCATTCCTGAGTGTCCCTCGGCATCCCAGATTATCCCACAGCATCCCTGGAGGATCCCACAGCAGGATTCCAGGAGGAATTCCTCTGTGAACAGATCATTCCAGGGAGAATTCCTCGGAGCAGCCCTGATTCCAGGGGCTGGAGCAGCTTTTCCCCCTCGCTGTGCCGGCTCCGGGCAGGGATCGGGGCCGAGTGCCAGGGATCGACCTCCCGCAGGATTGATGGATTTTGGGAGCAGGGGAGGTGACCTGGAGCGAGGGGACACCCGGGAGCTGCGGCAGCGGGGCTGGAATGCCGAGGATCCGCCCCGGGGGACAGCCCCGTGCCGGGAATGCTCACACGGAAAAACTCCGGAAAAACTCCAGATTCCCGCCCCTGCCTCCCAATTCCACGGCTCCAGGAGAGGATTTTGGACCCCTTGGAGCCACTTGGCCACTCCAACATCCCCGAAGGTGCCCCCTCATCCCTCGGGAATTCTCCTGCTCCCAGCCCCCGCTCCGGGAAGGCGTCAGGCTCCCGAGTTTTGCCGGGAGAGAGGAATTTGGGATTAAAGCGGCGCCTGTATTTGCACATATTTATAGTGCTCTGACGGATCTATTTTAGCTGGAAAGCCGGGATGAGCTCCCTCGGGAGCATCCCTGGAGTCACATTTTAAGGGACTTGGCATCTCTTTCTGGTGCTCATTTGCATTTGATATCCATAAAAAAGGCAGGCGTTGATAAAAGGCGGATATTTATCCTATTCCTGGCTTGGCAGAGGAGGGTTGGGAATGGCACCGGGGAGAAATCCAACAAAAAACAGGGAAAAAATCAGCCAGGAGGTCCCACTGGGATTGTGGCATTCTATGGGATGGGATGGTTTTGGGATCAATCCCTTTGAGAACAGAGCAGGGTGGAACAGGAATCCCAGTGGAGCAGGAATTCCCAGGGAGCAGGGATCACAGGACCAGGAGACATCCCAGCATCCCTGGGAGCAGGGATGGAGCCCCCACTTCCCAAAGGCCCATCCCAGTGCCAGTGTCCATGGGGGACGGAGACAGGACACATTCCCAACTCCGGGAACAAAGGGATGGACAAGGAATCCCTGACTCCATCCTTGCTCTCCCCCAGGATAAACATTCCCTGTGTGGGAGCCATTCCCACCTTTCCCAGTGTTTGATCCTGGGACTGAGATCCTTGAAATGCTGATGGAATTCTTCCTCATCCTCATCCCATCTTCATCCCATTCCCATTCTGACCCTCGTCCTATCACCATTCCCATCCTCATCCTCATCCTGCTCTGCATTCTCAATCCATCTTCTCCCATTCCCATCCCCATCCCGGTGTTCCCTCCCTTCTCTCCAGTCTGTGCTTCCCCACCTGCTCCCAAGTTTTTTGGGTGGGATGATCCTTCCCAATCCCAACCTGCCCCACCCCTCCCAGGCAGCTCCAGCATTAACTGGGACCCTTCACCCCGGGATCCCCCAGTCCCGGGGACGCTCCCGTGGCTCACCTGCGAGCAGGAAGGTGATGAGGCAGGTTTCCTTGGGCAGGAAGAGTTTGAGGCGGGAGCCGCTGAACACGTACTCCACCACGGCCTCGGAGCGGCCGGCGCGCTGCAGGAACGGCAGGAACTGCTTCGCCTTCTGCGTGTCCTGGGGAAACGGCAATGCAGGGACCCTGGAACCCTGCCCTGCTCCTCGACCCCTCTGCCGGCTGCCATGGGAGATCTGGGCACGGGGCTGAGCCTAAACCCAGCCCGGGATGGGGCCGTGCACCCCAAACACGCCCCAAATCCATCCCGAAATCCCAAATCCATCCCGAAATCCATCCCCAAACACGCCCCAAATCCATCCCAAAATCCCAAATCCATCCCAAATCCATCCCCAAACACGCCCCAAATCCATCCCAAAATCCATCCCCAAACACACACCATATCCATCTCGAAATCCCAAATCCATCCCGAAATCCCAAATCCATCCCAAAATCCCAAATCCATCCCAAAATCCCAAATCCATCCCAAAATCCCAAATCCATCCCAAAATCCCAAATCCATCCCAAAATCCCAAATCCATCCCAAAATCCCAAATCCATCCCAAAATCCCAAATCCATCCCAAAATCCCAAATCCATCCCCAAACACGCCCCAAATACATCCCAAAATCCATCCCCAAACACACCCCAAATACATCCCGAAATCCATCCCCAAACACACACCATATCCATCTCGAAATCCCAAATACATCCCAAAACACATCTCAAAATGCATCCAAAAAATCCCAAGTAAATCCCAAAATGAATCCCAAATGCATCCCAAAACACATTGCAAATCCATCCTGAAATCTCAAATATATCCCAAAATGCATCTCAAATATATCCCAAAATGCATCCCAAATTCATCCCGAAATCCCAAATATATCCCCAAATCCATCCCAAATCCATCCCAAATACATCTCAAAATGCATCCCAAAATAAATACCAAATGCATCCCAAAAGACATCCCAAAATGCATTCCAAATCCATTCCAAAATCCCAAATATATCCCAAAACACATCCTCAATATATACCAAAATGCATCCCAAATCCATCTCAAAACATATCTCAAATCCATCCCAAAATCCCAAGTATATCTTCAAATCCATCCCAAATCCATCCCAAAAATATCCCAAAACACATCTCAAAATACATCTCAAAACACATCTAAAAATCCCAAATACGTCCCAAAATAAATCCTAAATATATCCCAAAACGAAACCCAAACACATCCCCAATCCAGCCAAAATACATCCAAAATTCATGCCTAAACCCATCCCCAAATCCATACCAAAATCCCAAATCCATCCCAAGCACACCCCAAAACCCCGCAGCTGCCTGGCCCCCTTTCCCCCATCCCTATTGGATCATCCCGTGATTCCCTTTCCCGGGATGCCCCTCCCCATCCCAGCAGCGAAGGGCTCCACAGAAACCCTTGGATAAATTAATTAATTGAGGAAAACCTAACGAGCTCTGCCGGGAGGAGTGGGGACCCCAAATTCCCTCAGCAGAGCCAAGCAATCCCGAATTCCCAGTGGCTGTTGGCTCCCTGCACCTGGCTCCCAGGCCATGGGGCAACTGCTGGTTTATTTACCCATGGAAAAATGGGAAAAACCCCCCAGCAGCTCCCAAAAACCGGCACCGTGTGGGATTGGTCCCGTCTGATCCCGGAGCGGATCCTTACCCCGGAGATGTCGGCCACCCTGTGGATCGGCACCTCCTTCTTGCTGTGCAGCCCCTTCCCGTTCTTGATGGCCCTGGGGAGGAGAGGGAGCGCCGGGAATCAGCTCCAGGAGGGGCTGGAGCCACCCCCGGGCCGTGGGATGAGGGAGCTCCATGGGGAACGGGGAGCCTGGATGGGGGAATGCAGCACATGGAAAAGCAGCGGGATGCTGGAGCTGCTGCCAGAGCCGGGCCCAAGGCTGGACCCGCAGCTGGATCCTGCTCTGGGCACAGGGATGCAGGGCTGGCATGTTCCCTGCCATGTTCCCATGGGACGTTCCCTGGCATGTTCCCTGGGATGAGGCCACCGAGCTCCCAAGCTCCCACCTGGACACGTCCCCTCCTGCCCCAGGGCCTGGCCTGGGGGGTGGGAAAGGCTGGGATTCTGGCAGAGCCAACGCTCTGGGATGTGATTCCAGGCTCCCCGAGGAGCTGGGAATGCTGAAGGGATCCCCCAGACCACGCCTCATCCCAAATCTCCCATTCCCGCTGCTCCTGACACTGTCCAGAGCTGCCAGCTCCTCTGCCCGGTGCCAGCTCATCCCGGATTTGGGATGTGCCAAAGCTCCCGGTACGGATGAGCCACCTCCAGCACCACGTGGGATCATCCAGCACCTCCACCTGGAGACATCCAGGCTGAACCCCAACCCGCGAGCATGGCTCGGCTCCAGGTGCCACATCCCAGCCTCCTATCCCAGTATCCAGGTGCCACATCCCAGCCCCGTATCCCAGTATCCAGGTGCCACATCCCAGCCCCGTATCCCGGAATCCCAGTGCCCTCTCTGCAGCTCCGAGCTGCTGACTTCCTGCCAGCCTTCCCAAAAGGCACATTCCCCAAAGGCACATTCCCGGCGCGGGGAAGGAGCCCCCGAGCAATCTGCCGGCCGCCCACCGCGCGGGCAGGGCTGCCTGGGAGCGGGATCGGCTTTGCCGGGATGGATCCGCCTTTCCCCAGCCAGCCCGGCCCGGGAAGGCGCCGCTGCCCCCTCCAAGCTGCTGCTCCCGGCGCTCGGCGCCGTGCCGGGATGCGCTGCCGAGGAGGAGCCGAGATCCCAACCGAGATCCCAGCACTGCCGCCTCCAGAGGGAGCGGCGCCGGCCAGGGAAGGGGCTCCATGGCCATTGCAGGGCCACCGGGAGCGTGGGACGAGGGACAGGGACACGGGGACACCTGGGGGGGCTGCCAGGGTTGGGAACGGAGATCCCTGTGGGCATGGGGGGCATCGGGATACGGGATCCCCACAGGATCCTCACCATGGGGAGCTGGGCTGGGCACACCGGGATCTCGTGCACCTGAGACACGGCTGGGGACAGACGGACACTCAGGGGACACGGCTGGGGACAGACGGACACTCAGGGGACACGGCTGGGGACAGACGGACAGCTCCGTGTGGGAGCCACAGGGGTGGGGCACGGGGACACAGGGACAGCCCCTCCCTCCCCAGTCCCCCCGGGAATGTCCCCCATCCCTCCCCCAGCCCCGTGCTCACCGTGCCTCGGCCGCCAGCAGCTCATCGTAGTGCGCCGAGCGCTGGTCATCGTCCTGCCGGTACCGCAGCACCGTGGCCAGCCCCTTGCTGACCAGAGCCTCGGCGATGTTACTGCGGGAACGGGACCGGATCGGGGCGGCACCGGGCCAGCGAGACCCCAATCCCGTCCCGTCCCACAATGGGGGGATCCAAGCCGAGCTCATCCCACATGGAGAAGCCTCCCAGGAGCACCCCAAAAACCCCATCCCAAAAGTTCCCCCAAAACTCCCCTCCCCAAGTCCAGCAGGCTCAGCATTCCCAGGCCACCGGAGCCGCCTCCTGGATTTCCCAATCCCATCACTTTTTTCCAGGAGCAGGTGCTGGCTTGGGAGTGGGGGGGCACCATTCCCAGATTCCCCCCCAAATCCAGGGGTGATGCCCCCCATCCCACGGGAATCTCCTTGATTCCACCATCCCACTTTTTTTCCAGGAAAGAAGTTGGGCGCTGGTTTGGGGGTCCTGGACAGGGACATCCCGTCCCCCCCATTTCCATGGGAAGGGGCTTGGAGCAGCCTGTCCCAGTGAACTGGGATTTCTGGGATCAGCGAGGGGGGGCCTGTGCCAGGCAGGCATGAACCCATCACATTCCAGTGCTTTAAGCAAATCCATGAATTCTCCTTGGCCAGCACATCCCTAATTCTCCTCCAGTCACCACCCCCCACTAATACCCTCCGTATCCCCCAAAAAATCGGATCCAGCCAGAGGATGGAGGGAAAGATCCCATCCTAAATCCCAGCGTGCCCCTTCCTGAGGAGGGGGAAGGGCAAATCCATCACCGGGAGCTGAAATTAGGTCTGGGAGCAGGAGGAGGAATCAAAAAATTCGGGATTGGCGAGCGAGGGAATCGCTGCAGCTGGAGCAGCTGCGACAGCCTGGGAATGGGAGCACCGGGAATGCTCAGGAAGGAGCTGGAGCTGGGGGAGCCAGGGAAGGGCCAGGGTGGCTCCAGGTGGTTCATGGCATTCCCCATCCCAGACATTCCAGTCCCAATCCCAGTTGCAGCCTGGAAAAGGATGTGAAAAAGTGTCCCCCTTGTATCCTGCCTGGGACTGGAGCTGGGATCGCAGCTGGGATCGGGGCTGGGACCAGAGCTGGGATCAGAGCTAGGATTGAGCTGGGATCAGGGCTGGGATCGGGGCTGCAGCTCCTGCCCTGGCTCCCACCCCGGCGCCGCCGTGCCCGGAATTCCAAGCAGGCTCAGCCCAGCCCAGATGCCGGGCGGACACTCCAGGAGCACAAGCCAGGCTTTATTCCCTGCTCCATCCCAGCCTGGCAAAGGCCCTGGGACACAGACCCTGCTCTGTTCCACCCCCGGCATCCCGGGATGCAGCACCGGGAACGGCACTGCCACAACATCCCGGGAATGCAGGGGCCGCATTCCCAGCCCTGGGATCAGGGAAAAGGGAAGGGAAGGGAAGGGAAGGGAAGGGAAGGGAAGGGAAGGGAAGGGAAGGGAAGCTCTTGCAGCCCCTGGATCAGGGAGGGAAAGGCAGCGCTGCAGCGCTTTGGGCGCTTTCCAAAATAGCTGCTACTGGGAAAAAAAACTGGGAAAGCAACCAAGGGCCTATGACAAATCCTCCCTACGCAGCTCCCGGAGCCGCTGCCAGCCCCAGGCTCGGCCTATCCACGGGGATGTGCCCCAGGCTCGGCCCATCCACGGGGATGTGCCAGAGGCATCGGCACCCCGTGCCCCGAGGGGGAAAAGCCACAAATTCTGGCGGAGGGGAAGCTGCTCTGGAACACTCCCCACTCCTGAATCTTCCCATGGAGAAGGGAAACCAGGGAGGGATCCCTTGGGAAGGACAAACATCCCGGGATGAACAGCAGGGGTGACTCCTCCAAAGCCACCCCCGAGGAGCTGGACTGGGGGAACCTCATCCTGATATCCCCCAAAAGTGATGCAGCTGCGGGGGTGCAGGCAGCAGCATCCCAACGTGTCCCACAGAATCCCAACACTGGAATGCCGGGAATGGGGGCTGATCCCAGGCCAAGTGGGGAATGAGCCACCCTCCAACCCCACAGAGCCCTGGCCAGGTGGGAATGCCAGGTGGGAGCCCCAGGCCCCGGGTGACTCACATGCCCCCGATGGACACGGTGGCACAGGTGCGCTCCGAGAAGGCGGGCACGGTGTCGGTGGCGCTGCTGGCAGGACGGATGTAATCCACAGAAACGTTCACCTGCAACAGGGACACGGCTCAGGGCTGGCACTGCCCGTGGCCAAACCCCCGGGATCAGCCAGCCAGGCCTTCATCCTCATCCCATCCTGTGACCTCCTGTTGTCCCTCCAGGACGCTCCATGCCCTTTCCCACACCTGCACCACAATCCCGGGATGGTTTGGGATAGAAGGGACCCCAGGGCCCCTGCAGTGCCAGCCCTGCCACGGCAGGGACACCTCCCACTGTCCCAATGTCCAGCCTGGCCTTGGGCACTGCCAGGGATCCAGGGGCAGCCACAGCTGCTCTGGCAATTCCAGCCCAGCCAGCAATTCCCAATTGCCGAGATCCCAGCCAGCCCTGCCCTCTGGCAGTGGGAGCCATTCCCTGTGTGCTGTCCCTCCTTGTCCCCAGTCCCTGTGCAGCTCTCCTGGAGCCCCTCCAGGCCCTGCAAGGTCTCCCTGGAACCTTCTCCTCCTCCAGGCATCACCCCCAGCAGTTCCCAACATCACCCCCCATATCCACAGGCGCTGTTTCCATGCCAATCCCACCCAATCCCACCCCTCTGCTTCCCCAGGGAAGCTCCATCCTCGGCGCTTTCCCGCTGGAATACCCTGAGGCTCGGGGGTGACACGGGGACAACGTGGGGATCTCTGGGGACATCCCAGTGTTGCTGCCTCAGGGATGGACTTAGCCTCTCTGCACTTTCCCCATTCCCGTTCCCATTCCCGTCCCCGTTCCGCTTGGCCGGAGCCGCGCTGAGCCAAAGGCAGCCAGACAGGCGAGGCAGGAGCATCCCTGAGCCCCTCCAAAGCCTCGGCTCATCCCGAAAATCACTCATTACACCGACATCAAAATGCACAGAAGGGCCGGAGCGCCTGGCAGGGCGGGGAGGGGCTCGGAGCCGATTAAGGGAGCGGTTACAGCGATTCCCCGGAGCACAGCTCCCGTCGGAACCACTGGAGGGGAAAAACAGACAGCCAGGACCGCGCGAGGCAGGGCAGGAATTCAGCTGCTCCGGGGCTGCCGGGATGTCTGGCTGGGATTGGAAACACCTGGCTGGGGTGGGAAACACCTGGCTGGGATGGGAAACACCTGGCTGGGGTGGGAAACACTTGGCTGGGATGGGAAACACCTGGCTGGGGTGGGAAACACCTGGCTGGGATGTGGCACCGGGAACGGGGAGCGACGGGGGGATCCCAGGGGAGGAGTCAGGAGAGACTGGGATGGGATGATGGGATAATGAGATAATGGGATGGGATACAGGGATGGGATGAGATAGGATCGGATCCATGGGATGGGGTGGGGTCACCCCTCAGCAGGAAAGCCCCGTGCTGTGTCTCCCTGTATCGGATCTGCCCAGGGGCAAGGATCCACAGAGCGACCTGGACGGGTCGGATCCAAGGACAACGACAATGGAATGAGGTTCCACGAGGCCAAGTGCAGCCCTGGCACAGGGTACAGCTGCCCCTGGATTCCTGGAAGTGCTCCAGGCCAGGCTGGAGGGCACTGGGAGCCACCTGGGATAGGGGAAGGTGTCCCTGCCACGGCAGGGCTGGAACCACTCCATGATTCCATGGAGTTCCATGTCCCACGCTTGGCTCACACCAACCCCATGGAACACCCCAGACATGGGAAGCTGGGAAAGGCCCTGGGGGTTGTGCTCAGCTGGAGGGACCCGGAGCTGCCCGGGATCATCTGAGGGCAGGGCGGGGTCCAGGTGACATCACCAGGTGTGGCACCAGCACCGGGGACAGAAGGCAAAGCATTCCCGGGATCCACGGAGGACCCATGGCTGGGGCTGGGGGTGCAGGGACCCCCTGGCACCCCGGGGCTCTGCTCCCCCCGGAGCAGGCGGAGCTGGAGCCGTGCCCGGGCGCTGTTCCAAGGTCAGCTGCAGTCAGGCTGGATTAAATCACTCGGGCAGCTCCACTCCCGGGAGTGCATCCAGCCCGGAACGGTGGCACTGAGCAGCCACCGCCACCAGTGTCACCCCCGGGACCCCCGGGGACCCAGACCCCCACACCCACTGCCTGGGGTCACCAGCACACAGGATTTGGGGTCAACAGGGCGGGGCGCCCAGGATGCAGCCCCTGGCCTGGTCCCCAGCACCAGGGTCACAGCGAGGCTGTTCCCGGCTCCTTGTCCCCAGGGTGGCATCCCCAGGGTGTGGCCCCTTGTCACTCTGTCCCCAGCAGGTCCCAAGGTGGGGGGGGAGGGGTCACCTGTCCCAGTTCCAGTCCCAGTTTGGGCTGGGGTGACACAACGGGACATTCCAGGCACATTCCCCGCTCCAGCCTCTGGACCCCACGGCAGGGGGGACATGTCCCCAAACCAGGGGGGACAAGCGGGGGCCGGGCCCCCCCCCCCCCAGGGCCTGCCTGGAGAGGGGGAAGGGGGGGCTCAGCCCCACCTTTGGGATGGGGAGGGCGGGGTGGGCTCGGGCCGTGCCGGGGCCGTTCCCTGCTATTCCCTCATCCCACGGGGGGCTCCGAGGGGCCGCGGGGACACGGGGGGGCCCGGGGGGGGGACAGATGGGGGGTGGGTGGCAGCCCAGACCTGCCGGGCTAAAAATACCCCGCCCGCCCGCGGATCTCCCGGCCCGGCGGCGTCACCCGCTCCCGGGAATATTTTTACTTCCCTGGCAGCTCGTGCCGGGTGGAAGGGCCGGGGGGGCTGGGAAGGGGCTGGGGGGGGCTCGGTGCCCCCCGTGCCCGAGGAGACCTGGCGGGGGCAGGGGTTGGGAGCAGGAATGTGCGGGATGATCCCGGCGGGACGGGGGCTGCAGGGAAGATCCAGGGAAGCGTTTTCCCTCTGGAGCAGCGATTTCCCCCCCGAGGGGATGGATGAGGGCTCATCCCAGCCCCCCCTCCCCACGCATCCTGATGCGGGCAGCGGGATTTCCTGGGAATGGCGAGCCGGGAGCCGGCTCCGTTTCCCTAACCCCCTCCACCTCTCCCTCCTGGAAAAGGCCGGGATGTGGAACAGGGATGCTCCACAGCAGCCCCGGGGAGCCTCCAGCGCCTCCGGCACGGCCAGGAGCGGATCCAGCAGGACCCGAGCTCCCTCCTCCCTCCCCGCGACACCCCCGGGGCAGGGTTGACCTTGGAGTGGGATAACTCCAATGGAATTGCGGGGCCGGGGGGAGGGCCATGGATGCAGGGAAAGGGAAGGAACGGTGCCGAGATTTGGGATTTGGGATGGTCACACCGGGAACGCCCGCTGCAGCACCCGCGGGTTCCGAGGGCTCCCCAGCATCCCTCCCGCATCCCTCCCGCATCCCTCCCGCTCCGGCTGCCAGCAGCCAAATCCTCCCCGGCAGCCAAATCCTGCCCAAATTCCGCACGTGGAAGCGGCGGCTGACGCAGCCGCTCCCGTGACGCTCCGGAGCTGGCAAAGCCGCCCCGGCTCCCGAACATTCCCAACGGGCACAGCATCCCAAATCCCCCATCCCAAATCCCCCATCCCAAATCCCCCATCCCAAATCCCGGCACGGCGCAGCCTCCCCAGGGACGAGTCCCCGCTGTCCCCAAGCCCGGCTGCACCAGCAATTGGGATCTCCCCAAAATCCCGCCCCGAGCTCTCCCACGGCTTCCCGTGAGAAGCAGGAAAAACTGCCCGACATTCCAAAAATCCTCCAGTCTGCCAAAGCCTTCCCTCTTCCCGGGACCGGGATGGTGCTCCCAGGGAGGTTTTCCCTGCTCAAACCCATCCCTGATTTATCCCAGCAGTGCAGGCACTGGGGGTGCCGCTGTTGGGAGCCCCAAAAGGAGAATTCCTGGGAGCATCCCTGGAAATGTCCAGGGCCCTCTGAGGGGACCAGACAGGAGAACGCCCTGGAAAACTACCGGGAAACCACTCAGGGCTTTGGAGATGGGCAGAATTCCTGGCTGGAATCAGCCTTCCTGAGAGGGATGGGGCACAGGGGTGGGACACAGCGATGGGGTCCTGGGACACCCCAGGGACCTCCTCCTTTTTTCCCCCACAAGCACGGGCTGGCATCACTTCCATGCACAGGGAATATTCATCCCGGAGCTGTGCCTTGCCAGCTCCCTGCACCCGAGCGATTAATCCCCGAGTTAATTAGGGAAGAGGCGGGATCCATCTCCCGCGGTCGATGGGCGGAGGAGCCGGCCCTTCCCGACACGCTCCACGGATTTATTCCACAAATCCATAGTGGCCTGGGCAGCTCCGGTTCACCCCGCGCCGCCGGGCAAATTCCAGCGGCTGGGAAGGACAGAGCAGCACAGGGAGAGCCAAAAACCCCAAACCCAGCCTCGATGGGCTGCGAAAATCCCAGCCTGGAAAATTCCCGCTGCTCAGGAATGAGACGGCAAGAGGGAAAATGCATTGCATTGCATGGTTCAGGGAATCCAGAGGGGGATTCCTACATCCCAGCTCCTCTCCCAGCTGGAACTGAAGGAGACAGAGCCATGGCAGCACGACGGGGATGTTCCTTCCTCATCCCTCCTTGGAGCTCTCTGCAGAGGGAATTATTTTGGGAAGCAATGGCAAGGCTGACCCAGCACCCCAGCAGGACGGGATGGGGAGGAATCTGGCAAAGGGATTTTGGGATCAAACCCAGGGTGGGTTTGAGGCTCCCCAGTCATGAACTGGTGCTGGAAATCCCTCGGGAATGTTGGGATGGATGGAACAGGCAGCAGAAGCTCCAGAAGAGCTCCAGGAGATCCAAATCCCATCCCTCGAGGCTCCTGCCCCCGGCACTGGAGCGGGATGCATGGAAGAGCAACGCCCCCAGTAAAACCAGTGAGGGCTGGTGAATCCCAGCTCCTTGGAGCTGGGAATGGCCAAGAGGAGCTGGGATGGGCCCTGGCACCTCCCAGGATCCCATCCTGCCAGGATCTGAGGGATCTGTCCTGGGATGGGACATTCCAGGGACCAGTGCCACACGCTGGGGCTGGGTGCTGTGTCCGCTGGGATGGGCTGGAGCTCCCCAAGGCAGGCCAGGAACCAGGGCAGGCTGAGCTCCCCAAATCCCAGAATCCCAGGGATCCCCAAGGTCACCTTCCAAAGGCACCCAGTGCCAGAGCCAATTCCCATCCCTGATCCAGCACAGGATCAGGGTGGCTCAACACTGGCACCAGTAACCCCGGAATGGCTCAAACTGGGATCACACTGAGGTGCCAGAATCCCATTCCACACCCAGTGCTCCCACATTCTTTCTGACTCCAGGAATCATCAGATTTCTCATTAAAAAAATCTGCCAAGCTGTTCTTTTCCCCTTTCCCTGTTTTTTCGGAATGCCCAGGCAGGCTCCGAGCTGGAAAGATCCAATTAGGCACCGAAGCAGCCCCGACGAGCAGCGACGGCCGCGCCACGAAGGGAATTGATTTTATTTGACCGTTTTATGAGCTTTGGAAAATTGCATCCGGAGCACTCGCTCGGCTGGTTAACACATTCCTCATTCCCGGAATTGCCCTGAACCAGCCTCGCAAAACAAGCCAGGGAAACAAAGGGAGAAGCCAGGCGGAATTCCTGGGAAATGGGGAGCGCAACCCCTCGAGGGAATCCCAGAATTTCCCGTGGAGTCCCTGAGGAGCTGCACGGTGGCACCGGCATTGGAATCGTCCCCTCCTTCATCCCCTCATCCTCATCCTCATCCCAGCCTCCTCCTCTCCCTCCGTACCTTCTTCCCGATGAGCTTCTTGCGCAGGAATTCCCGGGCCTCGAACATGTAGGGAATGTCGTAGAGGGGCCTCAGCTTCCTGTTCTTGTCCTGCCCAGAGAGGGGACACAGGTCAGGGGGTTCCCAAATCTGGGCACTGCCCCCCACCCTCTCCCAGAGCCCCACACAATTCCCTGTCCCAATTCAGGATTCCCAGGCCCTGCTGAACCCCGAGGAGATCCTGGGATAATCCCGACATTCCCAAGGAGGAGAGGCCACCAGCCTCGTGGGGCAGCTCCAGGAGGGGATGGGATGATGGGAATTTGGGGTGGGGGTGACCAGGGTGACCCCCCGTGGTGTCCAGCCCCTGTCCAAGGAATCACATCCCTGCAAAGGCTGAGCAGAAAGGGGAGATTCCCAACAGGAACAGGGATTCGATCCAACGAAATCCTGCACAACCCAGTGCAGGTCAACATGACCCAAAGTGACCCAAAATGACCCAAAGTGACCCAACAGAATCCAACGCAACTCAGTGTAACCCGACATGATCCAACACAACCCAACACAATCTAATGTGACCCAAAGTGACCCAAAGTGACCCAACAGGGCCCAAAGTGACCCAACATGAGCCAAAATGACCCAAAGTGACCCAACACAAAATGACCCAAAGTGCCCCAACACGACCCAGAGTAACTCAACGTGACCCAGCCCAGCCCAGCCCAGCCCAGCCCAGCCCAGCCCAGCCCTGGGCAGTCTCTCTGCTCACCACCGCAGCCCCTCCCACCGAGCTGGGGAGGAAATCATGGAGAAGAGGGAGATGAGGCCGAAGCAGCCGGAAATGGAGGAGCAGGGGGGGACACGGGCGGCGGCGCTCGGCTCCTCCCTGAGGAACGAGGCTTTGGCAGAGTTTATGGTTCCCTGACACTGCTCATCCCAGGCTGCTCCTTGGAGACATTCCCTGCTCCTCCTGCACTGCACAGCCCAGCTGGCACTGGGGATGGGAATGGGATGGGACCAGCCAGGGGATCCTGGGAATCCAGAGCCAGTGCAGTGATGGGAATGGGATGGATCCTGTGAGGGGATCCTGGGAACCCACAGCGGATCCCAGGCACTGTTCCAGCCCCTGGAGCCACAGGAGCTCAGAACAAGCACGGAGCAGCTCCCGTGGCTCTGCCCTTTCCCAGGTGAGCCCAGCCCCCCCTTTCCAAACTTCCAGCCCCTGCCCGTGGGCTCCCGGAGCATTCCCGGTTCCCGAACCCTCGGGGTGGCTCCCGGACCCTTTCCCGGGTGAGATCTGAGGGATCCGGGCCCCGAGGCCTCGGCCAAGGTCACGGCAGAGCTCCGACACCGAGCGCGGCTCCGCGCCACAAAGCCCTGAGCAAACACTAATTAATCCTCACTAACGAACTCCAAATTTATGGCTTAGTTAAGTGTCTGTCTGGCACAGGCTGTTAAATCCCTAATCCCATCCCTCCGGAGCGCGGGAAGCGGGACGGCAAAGCCCTGGGTGGCCCCGGCACGTCCCGGCACAGAATTCCTGAAGGAGCTGTGGAGGCAGGACCTGAGTCCTCCCCAAAAAATCGATGAGGTCTGCAGCCCCTGAGACCACCCTGGAAAGGCACCACCCCTAAAAGAGACCATCCCAAAAAGAGACCATCCCATGAAGGGACCATCCCAAAAAAGGGTTACCCCAAAAAGGGACCAACCCAAAAAGGGACCATCCCATGAAGGGACCATCCCAAAAAAGGGTTACCCCAAAAAGGGACCAACCCAAAAAGGGACAACCAGCACAGGCCCCCCAGCACCACTGCCATTCCTGTGCCATACTGGGATCCTGACAGTCCTGGATGTGCCATGGAGGAGGGATCTGAGCCCTCCCCAAAGCTCCATCGGAGCAGCTCACAGGCCTGCAGCCGTGTGGGACCACCCCAAAAAGAAGCCACCCCAAAAAAGGACCATCCCAAAAAAGGGATCACCCCAAAAAGGGGGTCACCACAAAAAAGGACCATCCCAAAAAAGGGGGTCACCTCCAGCACAGGCCCCCGGTGCTGACCCACGGCTGCACCATCCCAGCCCCGGGTGTGCTGGTGCTGGCCCAGCCCTCCCACCCTCACCCTGCTGCTGCTGCTGAATGCCAATCTGCCAATTCCCTTTGGGAGTTCTCCCGGCAGGGCCTGGCAGTGCCGGGAGCTGCATAATGGCAACATAATGGGAACGTTTAAGGGCCCAAGCCGAGGCTGCCCCGTCAGCCCCTGTTACACCCGGGCTGTGCTGTCCCATGGAAGTGACACTCCAGGGGACATGGGGACACGGGGACAGTGGCAGCTGACGGCTCCGGGACAGCAGTGACACTCCGGGGGACATGGGGACGTGGGGACAGTGGCAGCTGACGGCTCCGGGACAGCAGTGACACTCCGGGGGACATGGGGACAGTGGCAGCTGACGGCTCCAGGACAGCAGTGACACTCCGGGGGACATGGGGACATGGGGACAGTGGCAGCTGACAGCTCCGGGACAGCAGTGACACTCCGGGGGACATGGGGACATGGGGACAGTGGCAGCTGACGGCTCCGGGACAGCAGTGACACTCCGGGGGACATGGGGACAGGGGGACAGTGGCAGCTGACGGCTCCAGGACAGCAGTGACACTCCGGGGGACGTGGGGACGTGGGGACAGTGGCAGCTGACGGCTCCGGGACAGCAGTGACACTCCGGGGGACATGGGGACGTGGGGACAGTGGCAGCTGACGGCTCCGGGACAGCAGTGACACTCCGGGGGACATGGGGACAGTGGCAGCTGACGGCTCCGGGACAGCAGTGACACTCCGGGGGACATGGGGACAGGGGGACAGTGGCAGCTGACGGCTCCGGGACAGCAGTGACACTCCGGGGGACATGGGGACGTGGGGACAGTGGCAGCTGACGGCTCCGGGACAGCAGTGACACTCCGGGGGACATGGGGACAGGGGGACAGTGGCAGCTGACGGCTCCGGGCAGCCGCTGGCGAGCTCGGACGGCCAGCGGAGGTTGCCCAAATAAACACGAGGAATCAATGGAACAGCGGGAAGTGAACGGAACTGCAGAGCCGGCAAACTCCGGAGGTTCCCGACACCGAGGAGGATTTTGTTGGGTTTAACCCCTTTGCCGAGGCTGGAGCTAGATCCCAGCAATGAATCCCTTCGGAGGTTGTGGCTGCCCCATCCCTGGAATGTTCTCGTCCCGGCTGGGACAGTGGAAGTGTCCCTGCCCCTGGTGGGACTGCAGGGGCTGGAAGGTCCCTCCCAACCCAACCCAACTCATCCCAATCCATCCTGGGATCCTAGGATCTCATGGAATGCCAGTCCCGGCTCTCCTCGGCTGCTGGAGAGAATCATCAGCCACTGAGAAGTTAATTAAGCCCATGGATCCGAGGCTCACTTAATTAAAGGTGAGCAGCGAGGACGTCGCTCCATTAGCGACAAAGTCGGAGCTGCATCTTCAGGGAGCTGCCGGGGGAGGGAAGCACCCGCTCCCTTCCCTCCTGGAACACGGGGATTTCAATCCCAAATTTCATGGCAATGCTCTGGTTTATCCCAGGCTGGGGAAGCCGGGGCAAGAAAGCGACTTTTTGGTTCTGGTGGGGGACAGAGCAGCTCCAGAGGGAGCTGAGAGACTCCTGAATTCCCTCCTCCCAAAACAAGCGACAGGGCAGAGAATTCCGGCCCTCCTGTCCAATTAACAGCATTACTAATTACGGTCCATTTCCAGGGGAGCAGCAGCCTGTACCCACCGCCAGGATTCCAGGGGGGACTGACCATGGAGTGCTGCATTCCCGGGGTTCTCACTCCCAGCCCCTTCCCACGGACACAGAGGGGGTGATGAGGGATGCAGGCACAGCTGGAAACGCTCCGAGAGCCGGGATGGCAAATCCAGCTCCACATTCCAGGGACCCTGCAGCCCCTGAGGGACCCCAGGGTGGGGGGAACCTGCTCTGTTCCCCTGTGGGAGGAGGATTCCATCCGGAGCAGGAGAGGCTCCTGGGAATCCATCGGGCAGCTGGAGCAGGGAAGGGGCCATGGCTCATCAGCCGTGTCACGCCACGCTTCACCCCCGGCTGAACCCGCCAGGGATGTGGGAAATCCATCCCAGAGCTCCGTCCCAGAGCCGTGACAGGGAACAGGCAGGGCCTGGAGCAGGAGGAATGGCCTGACCCCCCCGGGACGAGCTCCCAGCTCCCCATGCAAAGATTTCGGGTTTTTCCAGAATTCCGGGGGCCAACACTCAAGGGGGTCCCCAGTGGAGCCGAGGGGACCAGGAGCCCGGTGGCACCGTGGGATGGCAGGTGGGGAGAGCCCCCCCGTCCCTGCCAGCGCAATTAGGGAAGCTCATTATTTGTAAAGTAATTAGCAGAGCTAATCAACTGCCAGCGCCAGAGCGGAATGAGCGGGAGGAGAGTGGGAGCTGCCAGCTGGAAACGCCAGCGCTGGGAGGGGGACACTGCTGTCCCCAGGGTCCCCAGGGTGGGCCCTGTGCCAGGGCAAGGATCCCACCCGGAGCAGGAGAAGATCCCAGGGATCCAGGGAGGCTCCCGGGCAGCTGGAGGAGGGAAGGGGCGATGGCTCCTCAGCAGTGTCACACCACAGTGTCACCCTGAACCCACCAGGGATGTGCCAGGTGGGGAATCCATCCTGGAGATCCATCCGGGAGATCCATCCCAGGGATCCATCCCAGAGACCCATTCCGGGGCTGGCAGGGCTGGGAATGAGCTGCCCATCCCTGCAGTCCTCAGGGCTGGCACTTCCCTGGGGCTGCTGCTGCCCCTGGTGACATCCCGGTGACACTGGCAGGCAGCCCCAAGCAGGGGCTTGTTCCAGGAGCGTGCCTGAAGTGGGCACTGGAAGAGGCTTCTCCAGCCTCCCCAGCCTCTCCTGCCTCTCCAGCCTCCACTGCTCCCTCCCTTCCCCCACTCTGCAGTCCCACAGCACTGCAGTCCCCAGAGCCATTCTCTGTGACAGGAGCTGGTGGCTCTGGTGGCACCGAGGGACAGAGGGCACGGCCAGGGGCTGGTGACAGAAGGGCAGCACTGAGAGCTGTGGCACAACCGAGGCTGGAAAAGCCTCAGAGCCCATCCAGTCCAACCCTTCCCAGTGCTGCCAAGGCCACCCTGACCCTGCCCCCAAGTGCCACATCCACAGGACCTTGAAATCCCTCCAGGGATGGAGATTCCAACCTGTGCCAGGGCTGGCAGCCCTTTCCAGGAGGGAATTCCCCAAAATCCACCCTGCCCTCCCCTGGCCCAGCCTGAGGCCGTTCCCTCTCCTCCTGTCCCTGGTGCAGGACCCAAAAGTGAGGTACAGGAGCCCAGAATTGGGTGCAGGACCCCGTGGCCAGGACAAAGCTGGGGTTGGAACAGTGACCCCGAGACCCCAGAGCGGGACAGTCCCGGGATCGGTGCTCCCATGCCGGGCTCTGCTCCCTGCTGGCTCCAGGACACGCTTCCATGGCCACCCTCATCATCCTGGGCAGGGATGAAGGCCCGGGGAGCCTCGGCTGTGCCGGGAGCTGCAGCAGGAACGCCGCAGGACAAATGGGAACGGCGGGGAACGATGGAAGCGACGGCACGGAAAGAACCGGAGCTGCTTCAGCACAACGGAGAACTATAAATAATAAAGTTATAAATTATAGAATCCGGGAATAGGGGAATGGGTTGGGTGGGAAGGGACCTCAGAGCCCCTCCAGTGCCACCCCTGCCATGGCAGGGACACCTCCCACTGTCCCAGCCTGGAGAGGGAAATGCTCCAGGGAGAGCTCCGAGCCCCTGGCAGGGCCTGCAGGGGCTCCAGGAGAGCTGCACAGGGACTGGGGACAAGGAGGGACAGCACACAGGGAATGGCTCCCACTGCCAGAGGGCAGGGCTGGCTGGGATCTCGGCAATTGGGAATTGCTGGCTGGGCTGGAATTGCCAGAGCAGCTGTGGCTGCCCCTGGATCCCTGGCAGTGCCCAAGGCCAGGCTGGACATGGGGACAGTGGGAGGTGTCCCTGCCGTGGCAGGGCTGGCACTGCAGGGGCTCTGGGGTCCCTTCCCACCCAAACCATCCCAGGATTTTATGATTCCAACATTCCTGGCTGAGGAAGACTTGGGGAAGAATCAGCTTTGCAGGATAAGGGGATGTGGTTTTGCAGGATAAGGGGATGTGGTTTTGCAGGATAAGAGGATGTGGCTCTGAGGGCCACGCTGGATTTTGGAATCCAGCAGCGTTTTGGCTGCTGTGCTCCCACGGAGAGGGAAAATGGGGTCAGCGTTCCTGGAACGGGGATGATCCGGACCCAGGGTCCGGCTGTGGGACACCGGGAGATGCCTCTGCTTCCTAAAACCATCACCAAGGGGACGGGAACAGGGACAGGCAGGAGGACAGAGCCGGCAGCTGCTGCCAGGCACGGCCATTTCAGGGCTCTGGGAAGAGCCTCGGCACTGTCCCCGCTGTTATCCCGGATTTCAGAGCATCACTGCACACCCTGAGGGATGCCGAGCAGGGCTGTCCCTCCAGGCCCTCCCTGCCCTGGATTTGGGGTCGCGTGGGAGGGAGGGGATTCACTCCCAGCCCCTTCTGTCCCTGCTCCCGGCGGGTTTCATTCCTGTGGATCCTCCCACACGGCCCCGCGGGAGCAGGGACAGGGCAGGGATGGACAGGGATGGGATGGACAGGACAGGGATGGGATGTGGGAGCAGGGATCCTGAGCAGGCACAGGGCAGTGCTGGGATGTGGGAACAGGGACAGGGCAGCGCTGGGATGTGGGAGCAGCTCAGAGCCCAGCCCAGAGCCCGAGCTGCACTGGAGAGCTCCGAGCCCACCCGCACGTGACGGAGGGAAGGAGGAAAAGCAGCTGCAGAAAAGTAGGACAGCAGGGCTGGGAGAGAGAGAAGAGTTTTGGAGGATGGAGCTGCCCCCCCCCCGCTCTGTGGGGCCTGGGACAGGGGACACGCTGAGCTGTCACCATCGCTGTCATTGTCACCACCACTGCCACCCTGCCCTGCTCACAGGACACCCTGAGAGCCCTCGCCAACCCCAGGGGCTGCGCTGTGCCACTGAGTCCAGGGAAAAGGCAGGATGGATCCATTATCCACCATTATCCACGGCACAGACAGGATGGATCCACAGCACAGGCAGGATGGATCCATATCCATGGCACAGGCAGGATGGATCCACAGCACAGGCAGGATGGATCCATATCCATGGCACAGACAGGATGGATCCGTTATCCACCATTATCCACGGCACAGACAGGATGGATCCACAGCACAGGCAGGATGGATCCATATCCATGGCACAGACAGGATGGATCCATTATCCACCATTATCCACGGCACAGACAGGATGGATCCATTATCCACCATTATCCACGGCACAGACAGGATGGATCCACAGCACAGGCAGGATGGATCCATATCCATGGCACAGGCAGGATGGATCCATATCCACAGCACAGGCAGGATGGATCCATATCCACGGCACAGACAGGATGGATCCATTATCCACCATTATCCACGGCACAGACAGGATGGATCCACAGCACAGGCAGGATGGATCCATATCCATGGCACAGACAGGATGGATCCACAGCACAGGCAGGATGGATCCATATCCATGGCACAGACAGGATGGATCCGTTATCCACCATTATCCACGGCACAGACAGGATGGATCCATATCCACGGCACAGACAGGATGGATCCATTATCCACCATTATCCACGGCACAGACAGGATCCACAGCCCAGCCCCAGTCCCTGGCACAGCCCAGGTCACCTCCAGCACAGCCACGGTGACACTGGGGCTGTGCCAGGCCGTGCCACCCCTGTGCTCACCACCAAGCCCTGCAGATCCAGGGCAGCTCCTCCATGGAAAGGAGTCCGTGGAGGTCCCCAAGGCTTTGCCACTTGCCCTGGGAATTCTGGCAGGTTCTGAGGTGCTCCCAGTGTCCCCAGGGATGGCCGCTGCCACAGGAGTGCAGGAACTCCAGCTGGGGGAAGGGGCTGGGGGGGTGCAGGAGCCAGTGACAGTTCCCAATCCATCCCCCCTCCATCTCATCCATCCCTCACGTCTCCAAATGTCTGGCACTAAACCCAGCCGGTGCTAATGCAGGGGGAATATTCATGATTCCCGATTCTGGGAGCAGCGCAGCAATGGGGGTGTTCCCAGTGCTCCCACAGCTCCAACTCCCCAGAGCTGCCAGGGCCAGGGAGGCTCCAAGCTCCTGCTCCTGACTGGAGAGGGATGGGAGCCCCAGGATGAACAGAGAGGGATGGGTGACCTGGGATAAACAGAGAGGGAGCCCTGGCCCAGCTGGGACCTCCTGTGGCCCCTGAGCCAGGAGCAGGATGAATTGGAGGCTGGGATGTGAGCCTGGGCCAGGCCCTGGGGCCAGAGCCTCCTTGTCCTGTCCACGAGCAGATGGAGCTGCTCCTGTCCCCTCCCTGCCCCACTGGCTGATGGCACCGTGTGGCCCAGCTCTGTCCCAGTGTCCCCTCGGTCACCAGGCAGGATCTGGGGTGATGCCAGGGCCGTGCCTGCTCCCCACAGGGAGCAGAGCTGAGAAACGGGAAGGGAGCCAGCGCAGGGGCTCATCCCACGCTAAAACCAGGGATCGATTCCCGAGGCGCAAGGGCCGGAGCATTAATTGCAGAGCTCAGCTCTGTGCCAGGACTGAGGCTCTGCTCCAATTCAGCGCAATTTTCCATGCGCTGAGGAATTCCAGCAGCTCCCGAGGAGCTCAGAAGGTCAAAGCTCCTCTCCCCCAGCAGCGTTTTCACGCTCATCCAGCGGAGCGAGAAGCAGCCGGGGCTGGGCACGGACCAAAGCTCTGGAGCAGCATCCCCGGGAATGCGAGCTGGCAGGTGCCTGGATCTCCCTCCAAGCATCGGTGTCACAACACCAGGCAGGAATTACAACAGAGGAATTGCAGCACTTAGCGGGAAGCGGCTGGGGAAGGATCTCGGCCCCGGATCTCCGGGGATTGCTCCTGCCACGCGGCAGATCCGGGGCTCGGCAGCAGCAGATGGGCTGAGCGGAGCAGCGCGGCCCCGGGGCCTCCCGGAGCTGCTGCCTCATGGAAAAGCTGCTCCGTAATTGCTGGCAAGCTCCAGCCCAGCTTGCCGGCCGGCTGCGGGGCTGCTCCAGCACCAGCCCGGCTCCTGCTGCCGCTCGGGGCTGCAGTCTGCTCCCGTTCCGCTGCCGAGCTGCTGCTCTCTGAGCCATGAGCGATTTCCCGGGATGCCAGCAGCTGTAATCCATACAGGAACCCGACTGTGCCAGCTCGCAAACGAAGCCGGCCCGGAGCAGGCCTCGTACCGGGCAGCTCCCCTGGGAGCCCCGTGCTCCGACAGGGAAAACGCTCCGGGCGCAAAGAGGGGCCATTCCCTGGATCGCCCCGGGCCGGGGTTTAACACCCCGCACTGATTAAACACCGAGGGGCAGCTTTTCCAGGCAGGAATGGCTTTGGCAGCCGCAGATGCAAGCGAATCACTTTTCCCGGCGCAGCGCTTGCTGCCCGCAGGGCACATTCCAGGTTCCCAGAACATGCTGACTGCACTCGTCTTCTCCCTGGAAGCGACTGCAGCTCCCATTAAATATTGATCCGGGAACTCCGGTGCCCCCGCGCCTCCTCTGCTGGGCTCTGCCAATATTTAGAATCCATCCCAGTCCCGTGCTCGGAGCCGGGCGGGCTCTGCTCCGGCCACGCCGCCACATCAGCTCGGTTACACGATCCGTGGATGAGCCGCCGTGATCCCTGTAGCTGTAATTTAGCGGGAAGCGGGCCCGGATGAGTTCATGGCTTTGTTCCTCGTTAATCTTTCATGCTCGCTGAGTGCGGAGCAATTTGTGTAGTACAAACCCTGCGCCGCGACTCGCAGCCGCGACCTGCTCGGCGCGCGTCCCGCCCGGCATTCCCAGGGGCCCGGCTCCACGGCCTTGGATTCACCCCCCGGATCCTGGGAACGGCTCCCTGGGCTGTCCTCATGGCACCCACAGGGACAAGGACAACAAGGGCGGGACATGGGGGGGGGCTCTGCCGAGCTGGGGATCCCCCGGTTCCTCCAGGCTCATTACCAGAGGGATTCATGGAATGGTTTGGGATAGAAGAGACCCCCAGAGCCCCTGCAGTGCCAGCCCTGCCATGGCAGGGACACCTCCCACTGTCCCAATGTCCAGCCTGGCCTTGGGCACTGCCAGGGATCCAGGGGCAGCCACAGCTCCAGGGATTTGTGCCGGCGCCTCCATCCCTGCAGGGATTTTGGCAGAGCCCACCGAGCCATTCCCGCCTGGAAAACGCTGCCGCTGCCAGCCCCTCCTCCCAGCCCTCGCCTGGCAGCGCTGTGGCATCGCCCGCGCTCCCGAGGGTGCCAGCGCAGCCTCTGCAGGGCCCAGCACCGCTCCCAGCTCCCAGCCAGGCGCTGCCAAGCCGTGCAGCCGCCCTCTTCCCAAAATCCAGCTGGCTGCTCCATGGAAAAGCTCCCGGCAGACACCTGCAGACCATCTGTCGAGCGGCACCCACCGAGCGGCACCGGGCACACGCGGCCCCAGGCTCTCCACGGGCATCCAGGAGCTCTTTTCCAGGGATGGAGCAGCTGGGATTGCTAAAAATGGTGGATCTTTCCCAGCTCCTTTCCCAGTTCACCCGCAGCGTTGTAAATCCAACTGGAACAGCCTCAAAAGAGGAGCTGCAGGGGCCGGGCTGCCCTTGGCCCCAAGGTCACTCCCTGCCCTTCCTGCGTCCTGCGGGGCTGGCACAGCTCCAGGCAGGTACAGAGCACTTCCAATCCCACGGAAATATCCCGGGAACCAGCGAGGGACAGGGAAAGCAGCAGCTTGGACGGGTTTGGGTAAAACAATCCCTGAAACCTGCTGGAATGTGGCAGGACGAGAGCAGACACATCCACCACCCCTCCAAGGGAACGAGGGACGGGAGCAGCCACGACATTCCTGGGACAGAAAAATCCCAGGAGTCAAACCCCGGCACCTCCAGGGAGAGGTACCCCAGAACCCCGGAGTCACTGGGATCTGCAGGACATGGAGTGCCCAGAGAGCCGGACACAGCCACGGGAATCCCACCTGGAGCACCTGCAACGTCCAATGTCCCACATTCCAGCTGGGAATGTGATCCCTGGCTGTGAGGGTCCCACAGGAGCGGGGCCTGGCTGATCCAGCAGCTCCCTGCCTTTGGAATCGCAGCAGAAAGCCAAGGAACCTGCAGGCAGCTCCTCTGAGAGCTGGGGAAAAAAAATATCCGAGCCCAAATCCATCTGTTCTCCCTCTTTCTGAAGCCATTTCCAGCTTTCCTGTGCCACCAGCTTTTCCCTGCCGGGGTGGTGGCAGCTCTGGGAAGCTCCAGAGGCCAGAGTGGGCAGAGCACCAGGATCCCCCATCCCAAATCCTGGCGGGAGGGGCCTGGGATCCCTGCCCAGCACTGGTGTGGGGCAGAGGGACAGGAATGAGCCACCATCCAGGGGAAACACGGAAAACCAGTCTTGCATCCCTGGAAAAGACGTCTGGAAGTGTCCCAGGGCCGTCCCAACAATCCCTGGAGCAATCCCACACCTCCAGTGCCAGCCTGCAGGTGGGACCAGGGAGCAGCTGGGAAAGGAGCCGGGATATCTCCAGGATATCTCCACTCCCAACCCCATTTCCAGTGCTCCCAAAAGCTCCCAAAGCCCGGAGCTCCAGCAGCCTCCACATCCCTGCTCCGGCCAGGGGCACTGCCCCAGTTCCAGCTTCCCCAAATCCCAGCCCACCCCCGGCAGGCTGCTTGTTCCCTGCTCTTCCCGTTGAATCAGGATCCGTGTGTTCCACTCCCCCTCCTCCAGAGAATTCCCAATTAAGAGATCAATTTAGATAAATTGGGGATTGAAGCAGATTTGTGCTGCAACTGCCGCAATCCAGAAAATTCCGCCGGAGCGGCTGGCGGGGCCTGGAGTGTGGCTGGAAAAGGGAATGGGAATATCCCAAACTCTGGGAAGCGTGGTGGCACCAGGGAAGCTCCGAGGCAGAGTCACCACAGGTGGATCCAGCAGGGCTGACCCCCCTCGCTCCTCCCGGGAATTGGCTCTTCCTGCAATCCCATGGAAGTGCCAGGCACGGCTCAGCCCCGCCTCTGGATGGATCCAGGGCCAGCACACTGCTCCAGGGAGGATGGATCCATCTCCGGAATGGATGGATCCAAAACCCCGGCACGGGGCTCGGGGGATGAGGCTGCACCTCGGGAACGGTTTCCCTGCATCCACAGGGACTGGAGCATCCACAGGGACTGGAGCATCCACAGGGACCGGAGCATCCCAGGGACTGGAACATCCCAGGGACTGGAGCATCCCACATTCCCAGCTCTAGATGGGGGCCACACTCCAGGGAGACGTTCCAGCCTTTCCAGTGAGGTTTTCCAGCCATCCCACTAAGAGTTTCCAGCCATTCCAGTTAGAGGTTCCAGCCATCCCAGTGAGGTTTTCCAGCCATCCCAGTAAGAGTTTCCAGCCATTCCAGTTAGAGGTTCCAGCCATCCCAGTGAGGTTTTCCAGCCATCCCAGTAAGAGTTTCCAGCCATTCCAGTTAGAGGTTCCAGCCATCCCAGTGAGGTTTTCCAGCCATCCCAATGAGGTTCCAGTCATCCCAGTGAGGTTTTCCAGCCATCCCAGTGAGTTTCCGGCTATCCTGGTGAAGATTCCAACCATCCAGGTTTGGTTCCCAGACCCCATGGCACCAGTGCAGCCCCTGGAGCTCCATCTCCATCTCCATCCCGATCCGTGGCGTTCCCGGACGGAGCCGAGCGCTGGGGCCGCTCCCGGGATTCACCCGGCACGGGGAGATGAAAAGGCTGGAGATGAAAGGCTGCAGGATTCCATCACGCTCCCTTCCCCGTCTGTCACTTCCCATCTCCTCCAGCCGGAGCCGTGGGAGCAATTAGCGCTCGGCAGGTTGGGATGGGATTCCCGCCGGAGCCGCCACGTCCCGCGGGTTCTCCTGCTCCAGAATGGATCACAAGAGCCCACAGAGGGGAAAAAACCTTCCAGGGGAGCCTGGAATCAGCCCTGCATTGTATTTGATACGTTTGGGATTTTATGTTAAATAAAGGTAGGTATGTTCCTGGAATTTCTATGGATCACGGAATCCCTGGATTGCTGAGGCTGGGAAAGCCCTCCAAGGTCACCGAGTCAAATCTGTGCCCAATCCCCACCTTGTGCCCAGCCCAGAGCTCTCAGTGCCACATCCAAGAATTCCTTGGACACCTCCAGGGATGGGGACTCCAAATTTCCCCTTCCAGTCCCTGCCCACCCTTTCCATGGGGAAATTCCTGCTGGTGCCCACCCTGCCCTGGAGCAGAGCCCAAACCCTTCCACTGGTGGATTTTCCATAAATGCTCAGATGTTACAAACATTCCCATGAATATTCTGTAAATCCCGACACATTCCAGAGATGTCGCCATGGAGAGATGTCCATGCTGATATCTGATCCACAAACAGGCGTGTGCACATTCCCTGAGCTCCTGATCCAGTTCTGGAATGGCAGCCGGGATGGGGGTCCCCACCCCGAGCCCCCACGAGGGTAAGTTCAGTCCCTTGTGGAATTCTTGGATGTTTTTTTCCATAATTTTAACTGCTGCTGAGGAAGGGGAGGGGCAAACCCATCATTAATTGCACTGCCAGGTAATTAATAACAGTGCCCGGGACGGAAACACGATGGAGCTACGGAAGGATGAAACCCAGGGAGAAATAATTGGGATTTAACGGGAGCATCCCAGGCCAGGGGAACCCTCGGGGAGATCCGGGCAGAGCAGAACTGGGACCAGTACAGGACACAAAACCCCCCAGTCTGGGTGGCAGAGCCAGGACCAGCCCGAGGAGGAGGAGGAGGCAGAGGGAAGCAGCTCTTCCTCTGAGGATTGGGAATTCCACCCTTCCAGGGGGGGCTCCTGGCAGCAGGACCCCACCCCCACAAACCCTGGGTGTGCCCTAAAGGCGCAGCTGATCCCAAATGCTGATCCCAATCCATGGGAATGGGCAGGGACAGACACGGAGCAGGCACAGGGCTGAGATCGGGGACCTGCGGGTGCTGGGATGTGACCTCAGGGTGTTGGGATGTGACACTGGGGGTGCCAGGGATGCACAGGCACACCCCAGACTCCTTGAGGGTCCCCCGGGCCCCCAGAATTCGGGAGGAGCCGAGCCCCGCCCGCGTTCCGGGGGAGGATTTTCCAGCAGAGGATTTTCCAGCGGATCCATCCGGCGGCACGGCGGGGAGGCCGCTGCCTTTTTCTGCAGTCTCCTTGGAGACTGCGGCCGCTCCGGAGGAGATCCCGCTGCTCCTGCTGCTCCCTCCGAGCCCCCGGGACCCCCGGGCCCCCCGGACCCCCGAGCCCCCCGCTCCTGGCAGCTCCCGGCCCCGCTGAGCCCACGCCAGAGGAGCAGCAGGAAGAGAAGGCTCTGGGAAGTCATCCACAATTCCGTGTGCCCAGAACAAGGCAGCATCCAGGAATTCCCAAATTCCCGTTCCCACAGCAACGCGGGGTCAGCTCAGGAGCCGGCAGCCACCGGCACGGCCAGGCCAGCCCCCAGTGCTCCAGGATGGAAAAGAGCCTGGAAAAGGTGGGCTGGGAGCAATCCTGGCTCAGCCCCCACCGTGTGCACGGGCTGGAGCCTTCCCAGGAGCCTTCCCGGCATCTCCAGAGGCGCTGGAGGAGGAGGAGGAGGAGGGATGTGCCAGGAGCCAGGCAGGCGCTCCGAGGGTCTCGGGAGCTCTGTGATCCCACAGCTCCGAGCACATCAGCCATGGAGGGAATGGAGCAGGAGAGGGAAAGCAGCAGCACGGGGATAAATCCCTGCCCCGAGGAGCCCCTGCTGGACTGGGATCACGGGAGGCAGCGGGAAGTGCTCGGCTCCTGCCCCCACAGCGCTGTCCCACAAAGGGACACAGGCATTGGAGCCACATCCCAATCCTGGAGCAGCTCCAGAGCTCCGAGTGGGATGGAGACTCTGTGACACCGGGATCAGCCCCTCAGCCCAGCTTCTGGAACAGCTCCAAAGCTGTGAGTGGGGTCAAGGAGCCTCTGTGTGACACAAGGATCAGCCCCTCATCCCAGTTTCCAGCACAGCACCGAGCTCTGAGAGGGGTCAGGGATGTTCTGTGTGTGTGACACAGGGACTGATCCCTCATCCCCAGTTCCAGCACAGCTCTGAGCTCAGAGCGGGGTCAAGGGCGCTCAGTGCGACACAGGGGCTGATCCCTCATCCCCAATTCCAGCACAGCTCCAGGTCAGGGGCGCTCCTCGTGCCCAATCCCAGCCCATCCCGGCTCTTTCATGTCCCTGCCACGCGCTCGGATCCGGCCCCAGCAGCGCCGGCCTCAAACCCACAGAGCAGAGAGCAAACTGTGCGGGAACAATGCGGCCCTTTCCAAACGCTTCCAGACATTCCAGCGCCCGCCAGGAGCCCCTGGGATCTGACACTGCCGGTCACGAGCCAGCCTCGGCAGCGGCTCCTGCGGGATGTGGGGAGAGCTCCCACACCCCAGCCAGCCCCACGGCCCGGGGGAAGGAAAACCAAAGGATTCCTGCACTTGGAATGGTCTCCAGCAGCTCTGCAGCCTCCCGTGCTGCAGGGACAGCAGATCCCCAGGGAACATCCCACAGCCACGGAACAGAGAAACGGGGAAACTGAGGCAGGACAAGAGGGGCGGATCCACCTTCCTGCAGCCACCAGCGCACGTTCCCACCCTTCCCAGCCTCCTGCACCCCACGGGATCCCAGAGGCTGCCACAGGAACGGGAAGGGGAGCTTGGTCACCCCAGAGAGAGCAGGAGCCCCACGGGGAGGGGTCTCCACGCAGAGCCGATCCTGTCCCCTCCCTGTCCCCGCAGTGTCCCCCGGCGCTGTCCCCTCCCTGTCCCCGCAGTGTCCCCAGGCGCTGTCCCCTCCCTGTCGCCGCCCCCGCGGTGTCACCTGGGCGCTGTCCCCCTCGAGCCGCGGTGGCCGGATGCTGGACAGGTGAATGGTTTTGTAGTCCCCGGAGTTGAGCTTCACCACGATGGCGTCGGCGTTGAGCACCTGCATCACCTGGGGACAGAGACAAGAGCTGAGCGTGGGGACAGAGGGCACCTGGGCACACCTGTCTCAGGCTCAGGTTTCTTTCCAGAGGCAATTCCAGAGGGGCAGGAGCACCAGCTGGACACTGGACAAGGGGTGATGCTTGGGGAAGAGGGAGCAAGGACAGACAGCTCGCGGTGGGAGCAAACTAATCAGGATCGCGATTCATGGAATCCTGGAATGGTTTGGGTGGGAAGAGACCCCAGAGCCCCTGCAGTGCCAGCCCTGCCACGGCAGGGACACCTCCCACTGTCCCAATGTCCAGCCTGGCCTCGGGCACTGCCAGGGATCCAGGGGCAGCCTCAGCTGCTCTGGGCACCCTGTGCCAGGGCCTCACCGCCTCATTACTGGGAGCAATTCCCAATTGCCGAGATCCCAGCCAGCCCTGCCCTCTGGCAGTGGGAGCCATTCCCTGTGTGCTGTCCCTCCTTGTCCCCAGCCCCTCTCCAGCTCTCCTGGATCCTTCTCCTGTTCAGGCTGGACACTCCCAGCTCTCCCAACCTGGCTGCAGAGCAGAGGGGCAGGAGGATCCCAGTGGGGCTCAGGACACCCGGGTTTAACATTCCCAGTTCTCCAGCTCGGCCGAGTGGAGCCCCTGGATATTCCCAGGACAGGACAGGACCTTTCCCTGCCTGCTCCCAGCAAAACCCAGTCCCCCCAGTCCCAAAGGCTCCCACTGCTGCTTGTCCACGATGATCCCAACCCCACACAGCAGGAGCTGACCCCCCCCAGCCCGGCAATCACATCCCCCCCTCCCAGCGAGCAGGGCTGGAGGCAGAGCAGGATTTCAGGAATTCAGATCCGAGCAGACACCGAGGCTCTCCAGGGCACAGCAAAGCCCCCGGGATGGTCCCAGCGCGCTCCCAGCTCCCGCATTTCTCCTCGGCAGGAGCAGCCCAAAGCCCTGCGCCTGCCAAGTGGAGTAATCCAATCTCACGCTCCAGGGCATCCAGGGCCGAGCAGGGAGCGGCCTCTCTCCTTCCCTGCCGCCCAAGACTTGGGAAAAGCAGGATGCGAAGCGGAGCAGCCGCAGCCAGGCCCGCTGCGGGTCAGCTGCGGGGGCGCATCCCGCGCTCCATTACACATCCAGCACATGCTGCCCCCGGAGCCGCCGAGCCGCGGTCACATCTCATTTGTTCCCTGGCAGGAGCTCCGGCGGCTCCCGGAGCTCCGGCCGCCGGCACGGCCCCGGCCCCGGCCCGTGCGGGGACAGCGGCGGGGACGGGCCGGGCCCCTCCGGACCCCGCGGCCCTTCCCGGCAGGAACAGCCCGGGAGGAGCCGGCTGAGAGGGGGGCAGGACACGGGAGGCGGCAGGACATGGATGCAGCAGGATATGGGATAGAGCAGCACACGGGGGATGCAGCAGGACACGGGATGCAGCAGGATATGGGAGGTAGCAGAATATGGGGTGTAGGATACGGGATGCAGCAGCACATGGATATAGCAGGATATGGGATGTAGGATACGGGATGTGGCACGACACGGGATGCAGCAGGATATGGGATACAGCAGGATATGGGATGCATTAGCATCTGGATGTAGTAAGACACAGGATGCAGCAGGATACGGGATCTAGGACATGGGATGCAGCAGGATCTGGGATGTAGCAGGACACAGACATGACAGGACATGGATGTAGGATACAGGAGGCAGCAGGACACAGAGCAGATTATGGGATGCAGCAGGACACAGCACCTGGAGCAGGGACATTGTGTCACCACGGGCAGGACAGAGCTGGGTGGCAGCAGGAACCAAGAGGGACCTCAGGGGTCCCTGCAGGACATGGGATGCAGTAGGATACAGGATGCAGCAGGATATGGGATGCTGGAGGACCATGGTCACAGCAGGATCAGGGTCACAGCAGGACAAGGGACACAGCAGGACACGGCACCTGGCCCCAGGCAGGACAGAGCAGGGGGGCACGGGGGACACCCCCAGGTGCCCACCCGCTCCCTGCTGCTGCTGGGGCCACAGAGAAAGGCAGGAGGGTCATGGGGGGTGACACGGGGGGTGACAGCAGAACGGGTGACTCAGCACGGCCCCAGGGCCGGGGCATTTCTCTCCCCCCACATTCCAGCCCGCCACATCCTTTATCCAATATTTATTGTGGCTTCTCCTGCCTGCGAGAGGCCCTTTGATAACGGGATTGCAAGGATTATTTTTTTAAAGCTCTGCAGCTGTTTCTTGCAGAGCCAGCACGCTCTGGCTGCTGCTTCCCACGTCCCCCGGGCTGGGAGCAGGGAGGGCAGCCCGGGAATGTCCCTGTGGCACCGGAGGGGCCATCCTGGTCACCCCCACCCCATCACTGCCCCAGGGCATGGAGCTCCCAGCCCTTACCCAGATTTATCAGGGAAGGGGTTTTTTTTCCTTTCTGCAAAAGCTGATCCCAACAAAGCCTCCAGTTTTCCACCCCAGGCTTTGCTTGGCCCCAATACTGGGGGCACACAGGGCGGGAGAACTGGGACCAGTACAGGACACAAAACCCCCCAGTCTGGGTGGCCCAGGCAGGGCTGGCACAGACCCAGAGCCAGGACCAGCTCGAGGAGGAGGAGGAGGCAGAGGGAAGCAGCTCTTCCTCTGAGGATTGGGAATTCCACCCTTCCGGGGGGGGGCTCCTGGCAGCAGAACCCCACCCCCACAAACCCTGGGTGTGCCCTAAAGGCGCAGCTGATCCCAAATGCTGATCCCAATCCATGGGAATGGGCAGGGACAGACACAGAGCAGCCACAGGGCTGAGATCGGGGACCTGCGGGTGCTGGGATGTGACACTGGGGTGATGAGATGTGACCTCAGGGTGCCAGGAATTCCATCTTTAGGGATGGTGGGGTGGACAAGCACCCCCATTCCTGGGGACCATGGGGACACGTCCCAGCTCCCAGGGCTCCCAAGCACTCCTGTGCTCCTAGGACAGCATCCCTGTCCCGGGACAGCATCCACTCCTGGCATGCACAGGGAGCACCCCAAAGCTGAGGGTGACCTCCTGCACCCCAACAAGGACGGTGGCGCTTGGGGAGCCGGAGCCCAGCACCAGGAGAGGGTCGAGTGTCCCCCCCATCCCAAAAACGTCCTTTAGAGGGGTTTTGGCAGAGCCTGGCACTGGGCTCAGCTCGGCAGCAGCTCCCGGGCTCGGCTCTGGCACATCCCACCGAGTCCTGGCATCATTTGGCCACGGCCGGAGCTGCCAGCGCTAAAACCCGCGATCAGAGGAGCTGGAGCGTGGCAGGAGGGGAAACAGAGGCGGGACACGGCCCGGGGGGGCCCGGGGAGCCCCCCAGGCCGAGGGGGCGATGCTGGCGGGGAGCAGAGGCTGCCGCAGCCCCCCCTGCAGAGGATGGCTCCCAGCCCAAGCCGGCACGGCTCCGCAGCGTGTCCCAAATCCCGCTGCTCCCAGACCAGCTGACGTAGGGATTTCGGGAGAGAGCCTCCAGCCCCTCTGACATTTCCACTCCTCTGCTTTCCTCCTCGCCACTCACGAGCACCAAACCCACAATCCAGGCCAAGCCCGCCCTGCTCCCCCCAGCCCCAGCCCCGCGCCCCTCGCGCCGGCAGCCGCTGCCAAAATTAACCGGAGCCCGATTTGCCGCGGTTGGATCAACGGTGCAACGGCAGGTTGGGATCTTCCTCCTCCTCCTCCTCCTCCTCCTCCTCCTCCTCCCCCTCCCCTCGCAGCCCCCTCCAGCAGCTCCTGCGTCAGCTCTGCCGCTGCAAACGAGCCCCGCTGTGCCGAGCACGGGGGCGGCTCCGGCGCCATCCATCCCTGCCCACCCGCCCCGGGCCCCGGCGTGGCCACCGGCACCAGCCCGGACCGAGCCCCGGGGCTGCCCCACGCGAGCCCAGCTGCGGCCGTGCGGGCATCTGTCCTGCTTTTCCCTGCCGCTTACAATTCCGGGCAAGGGGGAATGGAGAAAAACAAACAAACAAACGAACAAACAAAGCCCCCAAAGTGACACGGAAATGCGGGGGGGGCGGGGGGCTGCGGCTGCCAAAGGCCAAATTCCAGAGCCCTGCGCAAAGAGCGGGATCCACACAACGGGCGGAGGAATTCCGCAAATCTCCTCCCCGTAATGGGGCTCGCTGCCTTTGGGGGCTCCCAGGGAATCTGGAGCGGAACCGGGAGCGCTCCCAGCCCGGGGGAAACCCCGCAGAGCCAGGGACGAACCGGGGGCATCCTGCAAAGTGCGCCCCCAAAACCAAGGGCATCCCACCGCACAGCCCCCGGCTCAACCCCCACCATTCCCAGCCGGGTCCCCGCTGCTCCTGGGGGATGCTGCTGATCCCAAAGGCAGCCTTGGACACGGACACCCCTTCCCAGAGCCTGGGCTGGGCCCCGCCTGCCGCCGTATCCCACAAAACCTCGGCAGCTTGGAAGCGCCGGGAGCATCCAGCCGCCCCCTCCAGCAGCTGAGCAGAGCGTGACTGACGGCCCTGGCACAGCTCCTGGCACAGCTCCTGGCACAGCTCCTGGCACAGCTCCTGGCACAGCTCCTGGCACAGCTCCGGTGGCAGCCGCTGCCAGCGGCGCTTCCCGGCGTTCCAGCGCCGGCACGCGGCCCTGCCGTGCCCACGGGACACCTGCCCAGGTGGCATTTGTCACCGCCACGTCCTGATCCCGGGGAGGGAGGGATGGGCTCTCAATCCCGGCCTCTCCCCGAGCTCCGTGGCCCTGCACTGCTCCCACAGGGAATGCCCAGCAAACCCTTCCTGCTCCGGGGAGCTTTTGGGGACCTCTGCTCCTGTCCCAGCCACGTCCGAGCCACCAGAACAAGCACGGGAACCGTTCCCAACCCCATCCCAGCGGGAACAGCTGATCCCACAGGGATCAGCTCCACATGGATGAGGCTGGAGCAGCCACAGGAGCTCCTGGCTGTCCTGACAGCTCCAGAGCTTTTCCATCTCTGCTCCATTCAACCCCTGGCACCCAGGAACACCCCAGGATCTGCCAGGCTTGATCCCATTCCTGCATCCCCCCAGGATCTGCCAGGCTTGATCCCATTCCTGCATCCCCCCAGGATCTGCCAGGCTTGATCCCATTCCTGCATCCCCCCAGGATCTGCCAGGCTTGATCCCATTCCTGCATCCCCCCAGGATCTGCCGGGCTTGATCCCATTCCTGCATCCCCCCAGGATCTGCCAGGCTTGATCCCATTCCTGCATCCCCCTAGGATCTGCCAGGCTTGATCCCATTCCTGCATCCCCCCAGGATCTGCCAGGCTTCATCCCATCCCTGAATCCCCCCCAGGAGCCCCTGGGCTCAGACCGGGATCTGCAAGGACGGCCCGGGGCAGGATCCGACCCTGCGCAGGGGCCAGGCCGACTTTCCAAGAAATGCGGCTGCTGCCCATTCCCAGGGAAATTCCAGCAGCTCCGGAGCCTGGGCGAGGCAGCAGCTCCATCTAGTGGGGCCGATCCCTCGGATCCTGCCCGGATCCCAGCCGGGATCATCCCACAGCGCTTCACCTCCCTCCCGTACCGGCTGCCCCTCGGCTCCCCGGGAGCGCAGGGATTCCCATGGGATCCACGGACAGGCGTTCCCACGGACTTCCCCTGCATCCAAGGGCAGCGATTCCCGTGGCACCCACCACAAAGATTCCCAGTGTATCCATAGGACAGGGAATCCATGGGATTCCCATGGCATCCACGGGCAGGGAACACACCAGCACCCACCAGGAGAGGGGCTCAGAGGCATCTCCAACCTCTGGGAGCAGTGGGAACCAATCCATGGGGCATCATCCCCCTGGGAAGAGTGGGAACCGATCGAGGTGTGAGCCCACCCCTGTGGCCCCAGATGACCAGAGCAAAGTGCCAGGACACCCCAGGCCATGCCCCCAGAGCCACTCCCAGGGCTCCTTCCCTCCTCCTGGCACCTCTTCCCACTCCAACCCTGCTGGGATCCAGCCAGGGAAAACGCCTCTGGGGTGTGTCCAAACCCACAGAGAGGCCAGACCAGGAGCTGGGCCCCCTGTGCTGTGTCCCTGGTCCCCAGATGTCCTTTCCCAGCCCCACCTGTGCCGTTCCCAGTCCTGCTCACCTTGGCCACGAACTGTTTGTCCTTCTGATCCAGGTTTGCCGTGGGGGCCACGTAATCCCTCCAGATCCTCAGCTTGCGCTCCTTGGCAAACCTGGGCGTGGGGACAGAGGGACACGGGGGCTGGGACACACGGACGTGTCCAGGGTGGCACTGCCAGCACAGCCCCGGGGTGGGGACAGAGGGGAGATCCCATCAATCCCACCCAGGTGAGCCACGGGGGGCTGGAGTCACCCTGGGCACCCCATGGATGCAGCTGGGAACACTGGGATCAGTTGGGAGCAGTGGGAACACTGGGATCAGTTGGGAGCAGTGGGAACACTGGGATCAGTTGGGATCAGCAGGATCAGTTGGGATCAATGGGATCAGTAGGATCAGCAGGATCAGTAGGGGTCAGTAGGATCAGCAGGATCAATGGGATCAGTAGGATCAACGGGATCAGTTGGGATCAATGGGATCAGTAGGATTAGCAGGATCAATGGGATCAGCAGGATCAGTTGGGGTCAGCAGGATCAGCAGGGGTCAATGGGATCAGCAGGGATCAATGGGATCAGCAGGGATCAATGGGATCAGCAGGATCAGTAGGGGTCAATGGGATCAGCGGGATCAATGGGATCAGCAGGATCAATGGGATCAGCAGGATCAGTAGGGGTCAGTAGGATCAGTAGGGGTCAGCAGGATCAGCAGGGGTCAATGGGATCAGCAGGGATCAATGGGATCAGCAGGATCAATGGGATCAGCAGGGGTCAATGGGATCAGCAGGGATCAATGGGATCAGCAGGGGTCAGCAGGATCAGCAGGATCAATGGGATCAGCAGGATCAGCAGGATCAATGGGATCAGCAGGATCAGCAAGGATCAATGGGATCAGCAGGATCAATGGGATCAGCAGGGATCAATGGGATCAGCAGGATCAATGGGATCAGCAGGGGTCAGCAGGATCAGCAGGAGTCAGCAGGATCAGCAGGATCAATGGGATCAGCAGGATCAATGGGATCAGCAGGATCAATGGGATCAATAGGATCAATGGGATCAGCAGGGGTCAATGGGATCAGCAGGATCAGTAGGGGTCAGCAGGATCAGCAGGATCAATGGGATCAATAGGATCAATGGGATCAGCAGGGATCAATGGGATCAGCAGGATCAGTAGGATCAATAGGGATCAGCAGGATCAATGGGATCAGCAGGGATCAATGGGATCAGCAGGATCAATGGGATCAGCAGGATCAGTAGGATCAATAGGATCAATGGGATCAGCAGGATCAATGGGATCAGCAGGGATCAATGGGATCAGCAGGATCAATGGGATCAGCAGGATCAGCAGGATCAATGGGATCAGCAGGATCAATGGGATCAGCAGGATCAATGGGATCAGCAGGATCAGTAGGATCAATAGGATCAATGGGATCAGCAGGGATCAATGGGATCAGCAGGATCAATGGGATCAGCAGGGATCAATGGGATCAGCAGGATCAATGGGATCAGCAGGGATCAATGGGATCAGCAGGATCAATGGGATCAGCAGGATCAATGGGATCAGCAGGATCAGCAGGATCAATGGGATCAGCAGGATCAATGGGATCAGCAGGGATCAATGGGATCAGCAGGATCAATGGGATCAGCAGGATCAATGGGATCAGCAGGGATCAATGGGATCAGCAGGATCAATGGGATCAGCAGGGATCAATGGGATCAGCAGGGATCAATGGGATCAGCAGGATCAGTAGGATCAATAGGATCAATGGGATCAGCAGGATCAATGGGATCAGCAGGGATCAATGGGATCAGCAGGATCAATGGGATCAGCAGGGATCAATGGGATCAGCAGGATCAATGGGATCAGCAGGATCAGTAGGATCAATAGGATCAATGGGATCAGCAGGATCAATGGGATCAGCAGGATCAATGGGATCAGCAGGATCAGTGGGATCAGCAGGGATCAATGGGATCAATAGGATCCCCCCCACCTCTCGGCCGCGCGCAGTTTGTCGGCGCCGCGGGTGTAGACGGCGATGGACCAATCCACACAGCGAGCAAAGCCCTCCTTCAGCAGCAGCTCCGTGATGTTCCCGTTCTGGGGGCAGCAGGAGGGGGCCCGGGGTCAGAGGGATCCCCCTGTCCCAGTCCCTGCTGGGGGGATCCTGCACAGCCCCTTCGACATCCCCTGAGCTCCCAGTGCTACTGGAAACCCCGCCAGTGACACCCCCGGGCTCTGCCCTCCTCACACGGACCAGGATCCCCCAAATCCACCGGGAAAGAGCCCAAAAATCCCAGTGACACCCCCACACTCCACCCTCCCCACAGGGACCGGGATCTCCCAAATCCACCCCAATTCCCAGTTCCAGCACTGGGAGCCCCCCGGTGGCACGTGCCGGGTGCAGGATGGTGCCCAGGATGTTCTGGTTGTGGCAGCTCTCCAGGACGATCTGCACATCCCTCTGCAGCAGCCGAGACTCCGTGAAGAATTTGGCTTCGGCCGCAAACGGCTCGGGCACCTCGGCGTCAGCCTCGCGCTTGAACGTGGGACACTGCGGGACAGGGGACACTCAGGGCACCCCCAAAACCTCGGGAACAGCGTGGGGAACCCCCTGGGGAGGAGGCTGCCCCCATTCCCCAGCTCCAGGGAGGTTTTGGGGGATGGAATCAGGGAATTTGTGTAAGGACAGAGGCCTTGGACTGCTCGGGGAAATGGGGACCAACTCCAGCTCAGGGGACCCGGGAGAGTCCAGAGGAGACCCTGGAGCTGCTCCAGGGCTGGAGCCCCTCAGTTCCCAGGGATCCAGGCTGAGAGAGCTGGGAGTGTCCAGCCGGGACAGGAGAAGGATCCAGGGAGAGCTCCGAGCCCCTGGCAGGGCCTGCAGGGGCTCCAGGAGAGCTGCACAGGGACTGGGGACAAGGAGGGACAGCACACAGGGAATGGCTCCCACTGCCAGAGGGCAGGGCTGGCTGGGATCTCGGCAATTGGGAATTGCTGGCTGGGCTGGAATTGCCAGAGCAGCTGTGGCTGCCCCTGGATCCCTGGCAGTGCCCGAGGCCAGGCTGGACATTGGGACAGTGGGAGGTGTCCCTGCCGTGGCAGGGCTGGCACTGCAGGGGCCCTGGGGTCCCTTCCCACCCAACCCAGTCTGTGGCTCCTTGAACTTGGACATCAGCAGGAATTCCTCCATAGGAAGGGTGATCAGCAGGGGCAGCCCAGGGAGTTCAGGGAATTCCTGGAGGTGGCACTCATGGCCCTGGGCTGGGGACAAGGTGGGACTGGATGGGCTGGGAGGGCTTTCCCAGCCCCAGGGATCCCGGGATTCCCTGAACTGCCACCACAACCCTGTCAGGGTGTGTGACAGCCCCATCCCACAGTGACACCTCGGGCTCCTCCCAGCTGGGACTGCAGGCCCAGCAGGTGACAGGAATGTCCCTCCAACCCTCCCTGCTGTGACCCAGAGAGCGGCAGGTGCCGAGCAGGGCGGACAAGGAAGGAATTGGGCAGAGGGAATTCGGCACTGGGAACCTGGCAGGGGGAATGGCTCACCTTGATCCCTGAGAGCATGACCGTGACCAGGTAGTAGTCGGGCAGGAGCAGGGCCCTCACCACGCTGCCATCCCGCACGTGCTCGATGATGGCTGTGGGGTGACACCAGAGCTCATCCCGCTGGGAACGGGCATGGGGACACACGGGGGACACACGGGGGACACACGGGGGACACACGGGGGACACACGGGGGACACACGGGGGGACAGAGGGACCTGGGGATCCACGGGGGGACACAGGGACCTGGAGGCAAAGGGACAGGGGGACACACAGGGAAATGGAGACACAGGGATGGGGGGACACAGGGACACACAGGGACAGGGGGACACACACAGGGGTACATGGGGCCACCTTACCATTGACAGGCTTCTGGTGCAGGGAGTCCACGAAGTGCCGGGGGTTGTCCAGGGTGTACTTGAGGTCCCTCACGGTGTGCGAGCCCGTGCCCTCGCTCCACATGCCCTTCTTGGCACTGCGGGCCTGCTCCTCCAGCTCGGCCAGCCGGCTCTGCTCGGGGCTGGGGACAGCCTGGAGTCACCCCCGGAATCCTCCCTGTCCTCCCAGGGCTGCGGTCACCCCCGAGCTCCTCCCACCGCCCATCCCAGTGGGAATTCAGCTGGAAGTGTCTCCTCCCGTGGGGCAGGGAGGCTGAGCCCAGGAGCCCTTCCAGAGGCTGCTCTGTGCACACGAGGGGAAGGCAGCAGCGTGCCCAGCTCCCAGCAGGGCACAGGCGGAGCAGGGAAGGCACATTCCACGGGAATCCATTCCACGGGAATCCATGGATCAGCCCGGCCCTGAACACACTGAAGGGCCACCAAAGTGACCACGGTCTTCTCCCAGCCCTGGCACAACAAGCCCAGGGATGTTGACCTGGCTGTCCCTGGACCCCAGGCTGGACATTGGGGCTGGAGCAGCTGGGACAGTGGGAGGTGTCCCTGCCATGGCAGGGCTGGCACTGCAGGGGCCCTGGGCTCCCTTCCCACCCGAACCAGGATGGGGATCAGGATGAGGCTCAGGGTGGGAGCTGTGCACGTACTTGTTGGCTCGGATGCCCTCCCGCCGGGAAGCCAGTCCTTCGGCCACCAGGGACTCGGCAATGTTCTCCCCACTGGTGTCTGTGAGAGAGGACAGGAGAGGAGGGACACAGGAATGGGGCAGCATTCCCAGTGATCCCAGGTAAGCAGGGCTGGAACAACCCCAGAGCCCTCCTGGGGACAGCACTGCCCTCAGCCTGGGCACTTCCAATCCCTGCCCACCCTTTCCAAGGGGAAATTCCCCAAAATCCACCCTGCCCTCCCCGGCCCAGCCTGAGGCCGTTCCCTCTCCCCCTGTCCCTGTTCCCAGATCCCAAATCCCCCCGGCTGTCCCCTCCTGGCAGGGAGTTGTGCAGAGCCACAAGGGCCCCCCTGAGCCTCCTTTTCTCCAGGCTCAGCCCCTTCCCAGCTCCCTCAGGAATTCTCCAGACCCTTCCCAGCTCCCTCAGGAATTCTCCAGCCCTTTCCCAGCTCCCCCAGCCCCTCCAGGGCTCTCCTGTTGGGAGGGGCCCGGAGCTGCCCCCAGCATTCCAGCACAGGGGACAGTCCCTGCCCTGGGGCTGTGCCCACCCTGGCGCTCCCACAGCCCAGGGGCCATCGCCCTCCTGCCCCCCTGGCCCCCCTGGGCTGGTGCCCAGCCCCTGGCACGGCACCCCCAGGGCCTTTCCCAGCTCTGCAGCGCTCCAGGGGCTCGGGCTGTCCCCAGGGCAGCACCTGGCACTGGGCCTGGCTGTCCCCCTGCCATGGATCCAGGCTGTCCCCATCCCTCTGCAGAGCTCCCACTCTCCATCCTCCCCATCCCTCCCCATCCAGGAGCTGCTGCAGGGAATCTGTCACAGCATTCCCACATTAATGGTGCTCAAACCCTGACAAACTTCATCAGGAAACATTTTCTGCCTCATTTCTCCCGCCCGCGCCGTTCCAGGCTGGGCTGGAGCAGGGATGGGGACGGCACCAGGGCGGGATCCAGCAGCCAAACCCTTCCCAGCTTTATTCCCTGCACACAGGGACAGTCCAGGCTGGAGGGAGGCTCAGAGCAGCAGCTCCCCAAAGCAAAGGCTCAAATCCAACACTGAGTTCGATGACCTCGGATCTCGGGGGGTCTTTCCCAGCCAAAACGATTCTGATCCCAACCCCTCCCTCTGCAGGAGGGGGTGCCCATCCCAAAGGCCTTCCCAGTCCCTTTTCCAGCACACTGGGAGCTCAGGAATGCAGCATGGAATAACATGAGTGAGAAGGGACCCTCAGGGATCATCAATGCAGATCCTGGCCCTAGCCAGGACATCCCAAAATCCCAGCCTGTGCCCGGGGGCGTTGTCCAAACGCTCCTGGAGCACAGAGGTCATTCTGACATCCAGGGATCCGTGGGAGCTGGCAGCACCCAGGGCAGCCTGGGCACTGGGGGACACAGGGGAAGCTCCTGCGAGGTGCCAGGCTGGAGCAGCAACGGGAATTCAGCTCTGGGATGGCCTGGGAGCAGCGAGGAGCTGCTGGGGAGGGCTCCAAGCAGGCACTGCCACATCCAGCCGAGCCCAGAAACCTCCAGGGAGGGAGCTCCAGCCTTCCCTGGAGCCAGGGACACGCTGCTGATCCTCTGGGACCCGGAGCCAGCAGCAATCCCGGGCTCCCTGGCTGTGCCATGGATCCTCAGATCCCAGAGGGAGCCTCTGCCCCCACCCTGGGCCCCCTCCCTCCTCGGGATCAGCCTGGGATGTCACCAAGTCTGGCTGGATGAGCTGATCCCTGCTCCTGCTCTGGGAAATGTCCTGAGTGCCACGGGAATCCCTGAAACGGCCCTGAGTGCCACAGGGAGCACACCTGGAGCACCCACTCCCCCTTTCCAGCCCATTCCCACATGGAAAGCAGCCGAGTCCACAGGGATGTGAGGCTGAACCCCCCCAGTTCCTACTGGGGCTCCCCAGCACCAGGCACTGCTCCCCCTCCCAAAAGTGGGAATGCATGGGAAAGTGGGAATGCATCCTTCTGCTGCGACAGCGTATCCCAGCACCCCTGCTCTCCCACTCCATCTCCCCCAAAAGGTGATGCTGGTTTTCCAGCTGGATTTGTGCTTGGGACATTCCAGGCTGAGCCCAGGAGAGCTCCCGGAGCAGGGAGAGCAGGGCTGGGGCAACCTGGGGAGCTGGAAAAGTCATGAAAAAAAGGACGGGAAAGGGATGGGAAAGCAGGCAGGCATCCTCCTGCTGAGGGCACATCCAACCCACCCCAAACCTCCCCAGGTGCTGCCCCCCACACCCGCCTTTTCCCAGGTAAACCATTCAGACCAACATTTTCCCATATAAACCATCCAGACCCACCTTTGCCCAGGTAACCCCCCCCACTCACCTTTGCCCAGGTAGACCATGCCGTACTCGCGGCCCTGCGGGGTTTTGTACTCCACGGTGAAGCACACCTCCTTCCCGATCAGCTTCTTCCGCAGGAATTCCCGGGCTGGGAACCCCCAGGGCTGCCGGGAGGGGAAGCGCCCTGAGCCGGGGGGTCCCGAATTCCTCGGGAATTCCCCAGGAAGGCTCCACTAGGAACCAACTCCTCGGCAGAAACATCCCCACAAAGGGACCCCGGGAGGGTTCCCAGCTCCCCAAAACCGAGCTGAGCCCAGGAAAGCTCCCGGGGCAGCCCCAGTTCCCACGGAGGCACTGAGGGCTCCTTCCCGGGAACTGCCGGGGCTGGAAGGGAGCGGGATGAGCCCGGCCGGGAGCATCGGGCTGGGCACGGGAGGCTCCGGAGCGCGTTCCCGCATTCCTGGAGCGCATTCCCGAATTCCCGGAGCACATCCCCGCATTCCCAGAGTGCATTCCCGCTCTCCCGGGGCGCGTTCCCGCATTCTCGGAGCATTCCCGCACTCCCGGGGCTCATCCCCGCTCCAGCGGGGCGGGTGGGCGGGAGCGCGGCCGGAGGTGGGAACATGACGCGCTCATAAACAATTAGCGGAGCTGACAGGCGTCACTTTGGCAAAGAGTGACATTTAGAGGCTGCTTGGAAGACAAAACTCCCCAGGGAGAGCAATTATCTGTCAGCGCTGCTCCCACCGCCCCCGGCCCGCGGGAGGGGGGGCCGGGCCCTGGCGGGCACAGAGCGGCTCCGGGACCGCCCCGTGTGCCCCAAACCATCCCCCAGGTGTCCCAAACCATCCCCTGTGTGCCCCAAACCATCCCCCAGGTGTCCCAAACCATCCCGGTGTGCCCCAAACCATCCCCTGTGTGCCCCAAACCACCCCCTGTGTGCCCCAAACCATCCCCCAGGTGCCCCAAACCATCCCCCAGGTGCCCCAAACCATCCCCTGTGTGCCCCAAACCATCCCCCAGGTGTCCCAAACCATCCCCCAGGTGTCCCAAACCATCCCGGTGTGCCCCAAACCATTCCCCAGGTGTCCCAAACCATCCCCTGTGTGCCCCAAACCATCCCCTGTGTGCCCCAAATCATCCCCAAACCATCCCCTGTGTGCCCCAAACCATCCCCTGTGTGCCCCAAATCATCCCCAAACCATCCCCCGTGTGCCCCAAACCATTCCCCAGGTGTCCCAAACCATCCCCTGTGTGCCCCAAACCATCCCCTGTGTGCCCCAAACCATTCCCCAGGTGTCCCAAACCATCCCCTGTGTGCCCCAAACCATTCCCCAGGTGTCCCAAACCATCCCCTGTGTGCCCCAAACCATTCCCCAGGTGTCCCAAACCATCCCCTGTGTGCCCCAAACCATCCCCCAGGTGTCCCAAACCATCCCCTGTGTGCCCCAAACCATCCCCTGTGTGCCCCAAATCATCCCCAAACCACTCCCTGTGTGCCCCAAACCATCCCACTGTGCCCCAAACCACCCCCTGTGTGCCCCAAACCATCCCCAAACCACCCCACTGCGCCCCAAACCACCCCACTGTGCCCCCCACACGGTACCAGTCCCATCCCCATCATCCAGGCGCAAAGGAGGAGAAAACTCCCCCCAAACCCACCCTGGGGGCTGAACCCCCTGGACCCTTCCCGGGCTGTCCCACCCCGTATCCCGCAGCAGGGCCAGCCCGGGCTGTGGCAGGGCCAGCACCCACCTCGTCCGGGGTGTCCTTGGCGTCGGGCTGGCTGGCGGCCGCGCGCCGGGCCAGGTTGCCCGCGCGGATGTTGCTGAGGTTGATCTGGCGCTCGGGGGGGGGCCCGCCCCGGGGCTGGCCCCGCACGATGATGGCACAGCCCGACAGCACCTGCGGGGACAGGGAGGGGTCGGCGGGGGAGGCTGAGGGGAGGGGGCAGGGACGGACACAATTCCAGGGATGTGTCCAGGGCTCGGGAACTCCGAGTGCCACAGAGCCGGGAGCTGTCCCAGCTGGAGATGCGGGAGGGAGACAAAATCCCCATTGTCCCCAGCAGGGGAGGGGGATCCTGCCCCTGTGCCCAGGTGAGACCCCACCTGCAGCCCTGGGGACACAGCAGCAGCACCTGGAGCTGCTCCAGGGCTGGAGCCCTTCAGTTCCCAGGGATCCAGGCTGGGAGAGCTGGGGGTGCTCACCTGGACAGGAGAAGGGTCCAGGGAGAGCTCAGAGCCCCTGGCAGGGCCTGCAGGGGCTCCAGGAGAGCTGCACAGGGACTGGGGACAAGGAGGGACAGCACACAGGGAATGGCTCCCACTGCCAGAGGGCAGGGCTGGCTGGGATCTCGGCAATTGGGAATTGCTGGCTGGGCTGGAATTGCCAGAGCAGCTGTGGCTGCCCCTGGATCCCTGGCAGTGCCCAAGGCCAGGCTGGACATTGGGACAGTGGGAGGTGTCCCTGCCATGGCAGGGCTGGCACTGCAGGGCCCTGGGGTCCCTCAGAGCTCAGCACACCTGGACATGGAGTCACCTCCACGCACACGGAGCACCAAGGAGCATTTAGAAAATCAGGAATTTACTCCTGGTGCTCTCCAGATGAGCCCAGCCGGGATGTCCCGGCACAGCTTTGGCTGCTAGGAGCCCCGAGCTGGGCACCCCCAGCCAATCCCAATCCCAATCCCAATCCCAATCCCCCTGTCCGGGTTCCCTCACACCTCCAGCCCCCACATCCCCCAGCACGGCTCAGTCCCAGCTCCTGCAGCAGGGCCGGGCTCGGGGCCAGCAGCTGGAGCGAGCCAGGATCTCCCTGATCCTGGGGATCTCCCCGTCCCCACTCCCAGATCTCCGGATCCAGCCTCGGGGTCGTGTTCCAGCGCCTGTCCTGGCTCCCCACCACCCGAAATCCCCAGGGATGCTCCCAGGGATCCCAAACCCCCCCAGCTCCATTCCACCACCAGAGCCAGCCCGCCCCGTGCCCAGGACACTGAATCCCCCTGCCCTGAGCCCACCCCGAGGGCCTGGGTGCCCCCTGCACCCCCTGGAGCCACGGCAGAGCCGGGAATGCTGCAGGAGCACCGGGAACTGCTGCACCCGGAGCGACCCCAGCACAGGCTCAGTGCTCTCTGCTTAAGGACTTAAAGGTTTCATGGCAGTAATTAACCCCAATCTTTAATTTATAGGGCACGGGGAGGCCAGGGGATGCTGGGGCTCCTCTGTTCAATCCCCCACATCAGCCCTGGATCCCGGGGTGGGATCCTCGGCACAGCTGCTCCGTGTTCTGGGGTCAGTGCAGTGCTTTGGGGGGACATTCCATCCTGGTCCCAGATCCCTGTGACCCCAGGGAATGGCCATAACTCCCGTTTGTCACCCACATGTGTGGCTGTCAGGATCCCAGCTGGGCAACTGCTCCAGGACTGGTCAGTGACAGCAATGGGATGGGGACACTGTCCCAGCACCCAGGTGTCACCGTCCCACCCTGCCAGCAAAAGTCACCCCAGGTCCCATCCGTCCCACTGAGGGCTCCATCACAGAAATTTGGGCTTAAGCCAGGCTTAATCCAGCCTGGAAAAAGTACAGGGCATGGCACATGGGGTGCACACACCCAACTCGTGCTGCTGAGGTGACTCTGGAGGGGACGGCACCCAAATCCCACTGGCACATCCATCCTTGTGGGCACAAAGGGTTAAAAATGCTGACAGGAGTGGGAGGAAAATCCTTGCTTTTCATCCCCATCCTGCTCTCAAACCCCATAGTCCCACTGCGATTCCGGTGAGGCACACTGTGATTGCAACAGGAAGGTGCAAAAAACCCCAAAACCCTCAAAGCTGTGACGGGAACCACAGCAGAGCACGTGGCTGGCACCAGTCCCGTGCTCCAGCAGCACCACAGAGCGCCAGGGACCCCCTCTCCCGCGGGAATTTTGGGCTGTCTGGCCTGGACAGGGACCACAGAGCACATCCCGGGGTGTGGGTACAGGGCACGGCCAGGCACAGCTGCCTCAAACCCTCCCCAAAACCCTGCTGTGCATCCACATCCCCACGGATGGGGCTGGGCCAGGTGAGGGCTTTCCTGAGCATCCCAAAACCTGCAGGTTGGGCAGGGTGGCAGCAGCAGGTCCCCTTGTCACCAGTGACACACAGCACGGGGATGGTGCCAGAGCAGAGCTCCAGTGTCCCCAAACCCGCCGTGTCTGACACAGACAGTGTCCATTCCCAAACCTCCACTGCCCAGCCTCAGACCCCCAGTGCCCATCCCCACTCCAGGGTCCATCCCCAACCCTCCGGGATCCATCCCTAGGTCCCTGCCAAGCGTCCCCAGACTCCCAGGGTGCACACCCCGCTGTCCCCAGCCCTGTCCCCACCGCTGCCACAGGCTCGGCGGTGACACCCCGGGAAAAGGTGAAGGGGTCAGCTGAGACCCCCCCCAGATCCACCTGGACTCGGGCACAGGAGGCTGGGGGGTTTGGGGACACGGCAGGGAACGGGCTGGGGCGGGACAGGCACCGGGAAGGGACACGGGATGGGGACACTGCGCCCGGGACTGACCCCGACCTTCGCTCTCCCGGGCCCCGCTGCCGGCACACGTGGGGACCTGACGCGGGGGACTCGGGGACCCTTCCCGGGGACTCTATCCCCGCGCTCTGTCCGGTGGGGACCCGAGCCAGGGCTCAGAGGTCCCGTCCCGCCGCTCCGCCCCGCGGGGATGTCCCGGGAACGGGAGCGAGCGAAGCACGTGGGGCAGCTCCGGAACGGCCCCGCGGGGCGGCTGCTCCGCGAGCCCCCGGGGCTGGCAGCGGAGCGGGACCACCGGCCCCGGCACCCAAAGCTGCTCCTGCCCCAGCCCGGACGGCACCGGGCCCGTGCAGTGCCCGGTCCCGGGACAGCGTGCGGGACCCGGCCTGCAGGGGGATGCCGGGGGACAGCCGGGTCCGCGGGCTGCGGGCGGTAACGGGTCAGCAACGGCCGCGGAAGGGCCCGGGAGCACCGGAGGGGCTGCGGCGGGGCTGGGGGACCCGGGCACCGGGCGGGGAACGGACAGGCTCCCGGTTACCGGGAAGGGAGGCGGGGAGCCGAGCGGGGTCCCGGGCCAGTCTGAGGGAGATGGGGGTCCCCGGTCAGCGGCGAGCGGCGGGGTCGGTGCGGGGAGCGGCGGACACTGCCCTTACCATCTTGACGATGCCGCGCTGGACGACGGGCGGCGGCGCGGAGCCGCCCTGGCCGGGGTTGGCCGCGGAGGCCATGGCGGGGCCGGGCGGGCGGAGGAACCGGGTCGGGCCGGGCCGGGCACGGGCGGCGGGAGCGCGGCGGGGCCCGGGGCGAGCGCGGAAGGGACCGCGGGGCGGGGCCTGACCAGGGGGGCGGGGCCTCCTCGCGGCTCCGCCCCCTGCGCGGCCGGCGGCCAACGGGCGGCCGCTCCCGCCGCGCGCGCCGCTCCGCCCCGCGGCGCCTCGCCCAATGGCGGCGCGCTGAGAGTGACGTCACGGGCGGCGCGGCCCCGCCCGGCCCGGCGTGCGGGAGTGGGCGGGACTTCCGGGGCGCGCGGCGCCAGGGACACGTCGGCAAAGGCCGCCCGCGCGCACACGTGGCCTCGCGCCGCGCCGGGGGCGGGGCCAGTGTGGGGTACGCCCCTTTCGTCACTGGGGGCGTGGCTTGGAGTACGCCCTCTTTGTCACCTGCGCGCGCGGCGGGGGGGGGCCCCGGGTTTGGGGGCACCCAGGTGTGATGGGGGACCCCAGCCCGGAACCGGGACCGGGTTTGGGGGCACCCAGGTGTGATGGGGGACCCCAGCCCGGAACCGGGACCGGGTTTGGGTCACCCAGGTGTGATGGGGGACCCCAGCCCAGCTCGACCCTGGGTTTGGGGTCACCCAGGGGGACCGGGAACCCCAGCCCAGCACGGGCCCAGGTTTAGGGGGAAAAGGGGCTGGCATAGGGCACCCAGCCCTGGCTGGTTTGGGGGCGCTGAAGGGACGGTCCCTCTGCCCGTGGGTCGCTGCCATCCTGCAGCCGCGCCCGCGGTGTCCCGTCCCCTCGCCCCGTGGGAGGCGCTCGGTGCCGCTCTCGGTGCCGCCTGTGCTAGCCCCGAGCGGAGCCGTGTCACCCGTGGGTGACAGGAGAAGATTGGAGTGACCACGGGGGAAGTGCAGGGAATGGCAGCGCTGCCATTGCCAGGGAATGGGAATGGAGAGGCCCCGGTGCCTCACGTCGGGCTGGGAGAGGGACCCGTGACCCGCACGGTGGGGGCGATCTGAGCGCACCTGAGAGGGATCAGGGCACACCTGAGAGGGATCAGGGCACACCTGAGAGGGATTGGAGCACACCTGGGGGATCTGAGCGCACCTGGGGCAGATCCCACCCTCTCCCTGCCCGCCCCGCCTCGGGAGCCGGGATGCTCCACACGTGAGGCGCTGCCCAGAGTGCCCTGTCCGGGCACGGAGCGGGGCCCGGGAGGGTCCGACCGTGCTGGAATTGCCCCTCCCCACATCCCGGTTCCCGCCGGGAAGCACCGAGCGCACCGGGGCTGTGCGGGGGAGGCGGCTCCTGCCCACCGGGAACATCCCACGGGAATCCGCCCCACCGGCGTCTCGGCACATTCCCCCACCCTAGGATTTTTTCCCCCGTGTTTCTGGTGTTTCCCCCCGTGTTTCTGAGGTTTTTCCCTGTTTCTGATTTTTTCCACGGGTGTTCACCCCGAGGTTTGCCTCCCACGCGCGGGTCCCGGCGCAGCCCCCGCCCGTTTTCCAGAGGGTCTCGCTCCAGGATTTTACTGCCCTGGCTGTGCCGAAGTCTCCCAATCCATGAGGAATCCTCTTCCCGCTCTCTCCCTACCCACCTCAACCTCCCACCTCTTCTGATCTCCTTGCTCCAGCATTTGATGACAATTTATTAATTTCCTTGCTTTTCTCCCCGTTTTTAATCCTTAGCCCCTTTTTCGGGGCAGGAAATCTCTGCCCAAAAACCCGAAAAAGCGGCTCCATTATCCTGATTCATGGAACTTCTGGGCCCGCTCCTCACCATGTCACTGTCCCGTCTTGCACCTGCATCCCCGCAGAGACGATGGGGAGGACACCTTCAAGCCCCCAAACTGCCTCTTTTAGCCCGAATCCTTTAATAATCATGATTTTGATGGAAAAGAAAGTGATATTGTAGGTGGGAACGTGGGGATAAACTCCGTTTTCTTGGTCGGCTGAGTCATCTGGGCTCTTAACTTCCACCTGTGCTTTCTGCAGGAGGAAAGAATGGGATTTTCCAGGCACTCTGGTGCTCAGTGAGGAGCAGGGAGAAAGCCCAAAATGGTACAAAGCAGCCTTGGACGTGCAGAAAGGAGCGGCAGAGGGAGGGAAATCAGGGAATCGTGGAATGGGTTGGGTGGGAAAGGACCTCAGAGCCCCTCCAGTGCCACCCCTGGAGACGAAAGCAGGGAAAAAAAGGAGACAAACATGGAGATGGAGATGGAAACAAAGACAGACGAATACGGAGGCAAAAATAAAGATGGAAAGAAAAATGAAGAAGCAGATGGAAACCGAGAGGGGTTTGGAGATAAAGGTGAAGATGATGGAACTGCTCAGTTGGATCCCTGTCCCCACAGATTCCCCGACAGAGCCTGGGGGACACCCCCTCCCTGCTGCGCTGCTGCCATGAGCGCCTTTCCCGGGACACGCCCTCCTTTGGGACAGCGGAGCTTTGTGTTCCCCCCACAGCCCCCGGGGACCCCAGCGCGCCCCCGATCCCGCCTGGGGACCGTGGGGACCGGGTTCTTCGTTCCTCCTTTCCCTCCTCCTTTCCCTTCTCGCAGCTCCAGCTGGAGTGACCAGGTGCTGGCAGGAGGGGACACTCGGGTCCCCACGCCCCCCCCGCTGTGTGTTGGCATCCCCGGGCCACCAGGGCAGAGCCACCGCAGGCTGCCCAGCGTCCCTGGCCTTCCCAAGGGAAACATCCCCACACTGTGCCTGGGATGCTCAGCATCCCCAGAATCCCTGCAAAACCTCTTTCCTGAGGGGGAGAGGGGAGGGGGAGGTCACAGAAGCACAAATGTGGCTGCCACGGTGGGTCCTGGATCTTCTCTCCAGAGCTCTGTCCCCACCTCTCCACGTCTCCAAATCTGTCTCCACCTCTCCAGCTCTGCCTTTGCACCTCTCCAACCTCCCTGATCTCACCTCCACCGCTCTCCACCTCTCCTTTTGTCCCTCTCCATCATTCCATGTCTCCGCACCTTCACCTCTCCGCCTTTCCACGTCTCCATAATTCGGTCCCCATCTCTCCACCTCTCCATTTTAGGGTTTCTCCACCTCTGTCTTTTCACCTGTCCGTGTCTTTATGTTTCCATTTCTCCCCCTCATCTCCTCCTCCCCATCTCTCCACCTCTCCTCCTCTCCAAACTCCACCTGTCCATGTCTCCACATCTCCCTTCCCCACTTCTCTCTCTCCCTGTCTCTTCCCGACTCCATCTCTCCACGTCTCCACCTCTCCGTTTCACCCTCTCTCCCTCTGTCTCCGTCCCTGCTCTCCACGTGTCCCTCTCTCCTTCCACCTCCCCACATCTCTCCGTCCCCACGTCTCTCCCTTCCCGTCTCTGTCGCTCTCCTCCGCTCTCTCCCCGCCTCTCCCGGTCCCGGTTTCCCGGTGCCCGAGGCCGCAGCAGCCGCCGCGCCCGAGCCGCGCCAGGGACGCACCGCCCTGTGCCCGCCGCCGCCGCCTCCCGCCGGGCCCGCGGGGCTCCCCGGGGCTCCCCGAGCTCCGGGCGACTCCGGGGGCTCCTCCCGCGGCCGGGGCACCGCGGGGCCGGCCCGGCAGCGCCGAGGCGCGGGCCGGGGCTGTGCGCTCCGGAGCTCGACGCGCCCGGTGCCAGCGCGCACAGCCCCGGGGGGAGCCCCGCCGCTCCGGGGCCGGCCCCGAGCCCCCCGCGTCGCCCCCCGCCCGGGCCCGGGGACACGGGGACAGGGCCGGGCCCGGCCCCCCCAGGCCCGGTGCCGAGCCCCGCGCCCCGCTCCCCGCGGCCGCGTTACGCACGGGGCTCGACCGCCGCGGGGGCTCCACCGGGGCTCCCCCAGGGCCCAGGAGGAGCGCGGGGGTCCCGGGCGGCCGGGGCGGAGCGGGGGGAGCCCCAGCCCCCGGTGCCAGCACTCCCCGCGCCGCCGGGAGCCCGAGCCCGACCGCGGGGTGCGGGACAGCCGGGGCGCCCCGGGGGCGGCGGGGGGGCGGCGCGGCGGCTCCCCGGGGGCCGGGGCCGGGCCCGGGCCCCGCAGGGCTGTGGTTAATATGTAATTCGGAGCATATGGTATTTTCCAAAGGCGGGCAGTTGTGCGGAGCCCGGGGGCCGGGGCCGGGGTGCAAATAACGCTGGATGACTCGCGGGGCCGGGCGCGGAGGGCCACGGTGATGGGCTCCTCGCTGGCTAATATTTGCTCTTCAAATATTTTACTTGAAAGGTTTACAACGTTGTTTTTTTTTTTAATCTTCCAAGAAGGGGCCATCTGTGCCGGTGCCTCGGCTGGAACACACCGGGGAGTCCCCGCCGGGGCCCAGCCACCACCCCGGGGGCCGCCTTCTATTTGTTCAGCACCCAAAATAAATTAAATCGATGTAATAAAAGCGAAGCTGGATTTATGATTGAATCCCATATGTCCCTGTTTGCTTTGCGGGACAGACGCGGGAGCGAAGCCCCTCGGGGGGCTCCGGCCGGGGATCCCCGGGGATGCTCCGGGGCGCGGGGACGCGGCGGGGCCGTGCTGTCCGCCGGCCGCAGGTGCTGAAACACCGGCGCTCCGCCGGCACCGACTCCGTGCCCGGCCCGGGGGACCCCGAGCGCCCCCGAGTCCCGCCGGAGCCCCCCGGGCCGGGCGTGTGCTGGGCGCGGTCACATCGGGCCGCCCCTTCCTCCCCGTCCTCCTCTCCCTCCTGCCGTGACATCACGGCCCCGCTGCCGGCACTGAGCGCCCGCCAGGCTCCCGGGACGCTCCGGTCCAGCTCCTCCGAGGCTCCGCAGGTACCTCCTTCTGCCGCTCCGGGCACCGCCGCTCTCCCGAGCATCTTTCCCAGCGTGGAAGAGCTGCGGGAATTCGCTGTGGGAATTGGTAGTGGACGCGCCTTAACCTGGAAAAGGAGCACGAGGACTTCCCAAGCTGCCCTCGGGTGCTTCCATCCTCTGCTCCAAGATTCCTGCCCTCGTCCCTTCTCGCAGCAGGATTGTGGCTGAGCCCTGGACACTGGCGCTGATTTACCCGGCCCCGCATCACCCCTCGTGTCCCACTGGGAATTCCCAGGCACCTTGAATCCTCTCCACGATGCAGCACCGAGGTGAGGAACGCGGCGGCTGCGGGCGCGGTGTCCCGGTGTTCCCGGTGGGAATCTGGGATGTGCCGTGGCACCATTCCCTGCTCCGGCACAGCCGCTCGTTCACCCGCGGCTCCTCAGGGTCCTCCCGGCCCCCGGTGACATCCAGGCCCCCAGCCTGCCACCCCCCTGCCCTTCCCAAATTCTCCCCGTGCTCTCCCATGGGGTGTTTTCCCTGCTTCCTGGCGCCCCTATTCCCTGCCTGCCCCCACCCAGCATGGAGCTCCACCAAACCCCAGCCCCTCCAAACCCCCTCAGCAGCACCGCTCCTGGCCCTGGAGCTCTCCTGGGAAGCGGGGAGGGCAGGACCCCGCTCCCCGCCAGCCCTGTCCCCCTCCCCAGGGCCCAGCGGGGTGAACCAGCTCGGGGGGCTCTTCCTGAACGGCCGCCCCCTCCCCACGTGCAAGAGGCAGAGAATCATCGCGCTGGCGGCGAGCGGCGCCCGCAGCTCCGACATCTCCCGCAGCCTCAAGGTGCGCCCGGGCCGGGGCTGGGGCTCTCCTTCCCCTCCCAAACCCTCCCCGCGCTCAGGTTCTGTCTGCAGGTGTCCAACGGCTGCGTCAGCAAAATCCTGGGCCGCTACTACCGGACGGGGGCCGTGGGGCCCAAGGCTGCGGGGGGCAGCAAGCCCCGCATGGCCACCCCCGCCGTGGTGGCCCGGATCGCGCGGCTGAAGCTGGAGCAGCCCGGGCTCTTCGCCTGGGAGATCCGGCGGCAGCTGCACGCCGAGGGAATCTGTGCCAGCAGCGGCACCCCCAGCGTGAGTGCGGCCGCAGAATTCGGGAATTCCCAGGGCCGGGCAGGGCAGGGGGTCCGGCCCCACGGCAGGAGCTGGGAATGATGAGCAGGGGAAGACTCGGGACGCTGGGATGGACGCCCCGGGAAGGGCTCGGAGTGTTGGGAAGGGTTCGGGTCCAGGGGAAGAACTCGGGAATGGGAAGGATCCACAGGGAAGGGCTCGGTGCTTGGTGAGACGCGGAGCTGGGGCAGGTGGGGAGGGGAAGGCAAATCGCTCCTTCCCAGGGGAAGCAGAGCCCCGAGCCCGGCTGCCTCCTCGGGCCTCGGGACACCGCGGTGGCTCCGCGACAAGTGTGACAAGTGTCCCTTCCCAAGGACAGAGCCGCCCCGCCGATCCCCGCCGCGCCCATCGCGCCCATCGCCTCCCGTTAGATTCTGTCAGTCCCGGGGCCCTGGGTCACAAACGGGGACAGCCGGGCTCGGCCTCGGGGAGGAGAATCCCTGGCTCCGGAGACATCCCAGGGACAGCTCCGGGACATCCGCAGCCGTCCCGTCCCCCCCACCCCGGGCACATCCCCTCTCCCTGCCCAGGTCTCCTCCATCAACCGCGTGCTCAGGACCCTGCCCAGCGACCTCCGGCTGGCGACCGAGCCCCGGGACCCGCGGCCACGGGGTGAGCCTTGCCGCGCTGCCCCAAAGCCCGGAGCCCTCCTGACCCTTCCCGGCCCCTCCGAGGAGCGCCCAGCATCGGGTCCGCCTCCAGCTTCTGCCTCTCTGTCCCCGCAGTGTCCCCTCTGGCCGCGACCCCGGTCCTGCAGCTCCCCCCGGCCCCGGGCAGCCCGCAGCCCCCGCGGGGCCCGCGGCACCGGAGCGGCGGCAGGAACAGGACCGTGTTCTCCAGGCAGCAGGCGGAGGCGCTGGAGAAAGGTGCGCTCCCACCGGGCTGCCGGCTCCGAGCGGGACGGGGCGGGGCTGATCCCAACTGGGGGAATTTCGGGATGGGCTGGTGCCCCTGTGGGTGGCCTGGCCATCACTGCGGGGCCCCAAACCTCCCTAGAGCACGGCAAAGCATCCCAGGGTGTCCCAAACCTCTCCGGAGCATCCCAAATCAACCCAGAACGCTCCAAACCCCCCCAGAGCACCGCAAAGCATCCCAGGGCGTCCCAAACCTCCCCAGAGCATCCCAAACCACCCCAGAACGCCCCAAACCACCCCAGAGCACCCCAGTTGGCTGGCCCCGGGGTCTGGCCCCAGACACATCCTGGCGCCTCCTCCCGTCTCACCCCGATGCCCCTGGCAGAGTTCCAGAGGGGACAGTACCCGGACACCGCCACCCGGCAGAGCCTGGCCGCGGCCACCCAGCTCCCGGACAGCACCGTCAGGGTAAGCGGGGACCGGCACGGCCGAGCGGGAGCGCGGCCACGTCCTGGGGACCGGGACAGCCCGGCCAGACCCCTGGGATCGGGGGGGGACAGCTCCGGGCACAGGGAGCCCAGGTCACGGCTCCAAACAGTGTCACCGCCGCTGGCTGTCCCAGAATGGGGGACAGGCTCCAAATGGTGGCAGTGACTCCCCAGGGCTGGGTTTGTCCCCGACTCCATGGGGGGATCTCTCCATGGCACACCTGGCACATTCCCTGGCACACCCCTTGGCACACTCCCCTCACACATTCCTCCCACAGCCCCAGACCCTTCCTTCGACCATGCCCAGAACCGAACCCTTTCCTCTGCCCACGTCCATGCCCGTGCCCATGTCCCTCCGCGGAGCTTGGGATCAAGACGTGGGCAATCATTCGCCCCTGCCCATGCCCACATCCAGGCCCGTGCCATGTCTGGGATGGACCCCTTTTCTCTGCCCGTGTCCCACCCGTGTCCCCGCTCTCTCGCGGGGTGTGACCAGCCCGTGTCCCGGGGCTCGGAGCTGCTCCCAGGGGCCGTGGCGCTCCCGGGTGCCGTAGTTTGGGGGAGTTTGGCAGCTTCATCTCCCTCCCTCTCCCCAGGTTTGGTTCTCGAACCGCCGAGCCAAGTGGCGACGGGAGAACAAGCTGGAGGCTGGCGGCGCAGGTGACAGCGCGGGGGCCGAGGGGACGTGGGACCCGCCGCCCGAGGAGGGGGTGGGGCCCAGGGGTTGAAATTTGGCGCTGGGACACCTGGGGCTGCTTCCCGGATCCCGGCTGGGAGCTGGGGAAAGCACCGGGCTGCCGGCTCCGAGCGCTCCGTGTGCGCCCCGCTGGGTCCGGACATTGTCCCCGCCCGTGCCCTCGCAGGCTCCTGGTGCCACTGGATCCCGCCCGCCCTCGGTCCCGCCGCACAGGTAGGACAGGTGAGGACACCCCAAAAAGTTCCGGCACGCTCTGGAGCCCGCGCTCCCCGACCGGAGCGCCCCGACCCTCAGCCGGTGCCCTCGGGGGTGACCCGGAGCACCGCAGCGGTGACACCGCGCTCTCTGGTGCCACACAGCCCCTCCCGGACACCCCCGCGGGCTCGGCGCAGCCCCTCCACGGCCTGGCCACCCCCCCGCGACCCCCGGCCCCGCTGCACCTCTGCGCCTCCGGCCCCTGCGCCTGGGACGACGCTGTCTGCGGTACGAGGGGCACGGGCAGGGTGGGAGCTGCGGGACCCCCGGGCTCCTGGGGGCGGGGGTCCCCTGGGTGTCCCCTGGCAGGGCCCGGCGGGCCGGGGGCGGTGCCTGAGCCCCGTGCCCATCCCGCAGGTCTGGCTCCCTGCCGCAGCTCCGCTCCAGCGCCCTGGCAGCCCCTGGAGAGCCCCCCCTTCGCCCTGCTGCCCCCCGGGCTCACCCCGCTGCCAGCCTGGGGCCTGGAGCCCCGCTGAGCCCCCGGTGCCACCGCCCTGTGCCCGCCCCCACGGCCCGGGGTACCCTCGTTCCTGGCAGGATGGGGGGCTCCGACACCCCCCGAGCCGGGAATTGCGGATATCCATGAAGGGTTGTGGATATCCATGAAGGGCGGCCCTCGGGGGCAGCCGGGCCAGCCCGCGGCAGATCCCCGAACCACGTCCACACAGCAGAATTCAGGATCCCTGTGGATCGCGGGATCCAGGACCCCAGACTCGTTGCGGGCGCGCTCACGCTCCAGAACCTTCTCCAGAGCCAGGAGAGCTCCTGGAGCAGCGATCCCGCTGGAGCAGAGGGAATGTCCCGGATCCAGGGATCCCAAACGCGCTCCCGGCTGGAGCAGGGCCGGGGCAGCGGGAGGGGGGTCCCGGCAGCTCCGAGGCAGCAGCGGTGACACCGGGGACAGCCCTGGGTGGCGGCAGCAGCTCAGGGTGGCACCTCCGGCACCTGCGCGTCCCTCGGGGCTCCGGGACTCGCAGCTCGGGCCGTTCCATCCCCGCGCCGCCCCCATGGCAAATTAAAGCGCTTTTCCCACTCGGCCCCGACTCCGCCCTTGTCTCGTCCCGAACCGGGCCAGCCCCGCTCGTTCTCCCTCCCGGTGCCGGTGCCGGCCCGGCCCCCCCGCCCTGCCCGGGAACGGCGCTGACACCGCGGTTCTGGGCAGCACGAGCAGCGTTATTTCAACAACAAACGGGACTGCAGCGAGGGGCGGCCGGGGGGCGGCAGGGACGGAGCAGCCCCGGGCTGCGGCTGCCTCGGGCCCCGCGTGGCGATCCCAGCCGGGAACGGGCCGGGACCGCAGCCAGAACCGGCTCTGCTCGGGCTCCGGGTCAGCCCAGCTGCTCCCGCAGGAACTGCAAGAAATCCCTGAGCAGTTTACAGAAATTCAGCAGGCTCTGGTACGGCACCGAGATGCGCATGAGCCTGTCCGGGTCCCGTTCTGGTTCCGATTCCGGTGGTGACACCGGCTCCTCCTCGGGCACAGGGGCAGTGGCTGGCTCTGGCGTCAGCTCTGGCACTTGCGTCGGCTCTGGCACTCTCACTGTCGTCGGCTCTGGCACTCTCACTGTCGTCGGCTCTGGCACTCTCACTGTCGTCGGCTCTGGCACTGTCGTCGGCTCTGGCACTGTCGTCGGCTCTGGCACTCTCACTGTCGTCGGCTCTGGCACTTGCGTCGGCTCTGGCATGTCGTGGCTCTGGACTGTGTGGTTGGGGGGGGAGGGTCTGGCACTGCCACTGTTGCCAGCTCTGGCTCTGGCACTGTCACTGTCGTCGGCTCTGGTTCTGGCACTGGCTCTGGTTCTGGCTCTGGCTCTGGTTCTGGCTCTGGCTCTGCCATCGGGGTCTCTGCAGAAGTCAAGGTGACCTCTGGCTTAGGAGTCGGGGCACAGTTCGGCTCTGGTGCTGATCCGGTTATGTCTGCTGGGCTCAGGCCCGTCTGGAGCAGGATCCAGTTGTAGAAGTGTTGAGTGGAGGTGTAGATCCCGGGGTGCCTGGCTCTGTCACAGCCTCTTCCCCAGCTGTTCATGCCCACGAGCCAGAAGTAGTCAGCTGTGTTGTCCTTGCAGACGAGGGGACTCCCGCTGTCCCCCTGTGCCAGGAGAGAGGGCTCAGTGGCTGTGGGGGGCTGCTGCCAGCCTCAGGCCTGGCTCCTCTCTCCCAGCCCCGAGCCTGGCTCCTCTCACCCAGCCCAGGCCTGGCTCCTCTCTCCCAGCCCCAGGCCTGGCTCCTCTCTCCCAGCCCAGGCCTGGCTCCTCTCTCCCAGCCCCAGGCCTGGCTCCTCTCACCCAGCCCAGGCCTGGCTCCTCTCTCCCCTCCCCAGGCCTGGCTCCTCTCTCCCAGCCCAGGCCTGGCTCCTCTCTCCCAGCCCAGGCCTGGCTCCTCTCTCCCAGCCCCAGGCCTGGCTCCTCTCTCCCAGCCCCAGGCCTGGCTCCTCTCTCCCCTCCCCAGGCCTGGCTCCTCTCTCCCAGCCCCAGGCCTGGCTCCTCTCTCCCAGCCCCAGGCCTGGCTCCTCTCTCCCCTCCCCAGGCCTGGCTCCTCTCTCCCAGCCCAGGCCTGGCTCCTCTCTCCCAGCCCCAGGCCTGGCTCCTCTCTCCCAGCCCAGGCCTGGCTCCTCTCTCCCAGCCCAGGCCTGGCTCCTCTCTCCCAGCCCAGGCCTGGCTCCTCTCTCCCCTCCCCAGGCCTGGCTCCTCTCTCCCAGCCCCAGGCCTGGCTCCTCTCTCCCCTCCCCAGGCCTGGCTCCTCTCTCCCAGCCCAGGCCTGGCTCCTCTCTCCCAGCCCCAGGCCTGGCTCCTCTCTCCCAGCCCAGGCCTGGCTCCTCTCTCCCAGCCCCAGGCCTGGCTCCTCTCTCCCAGCCCCAGGCCTGGCTCCTCTCTCCCAGCCCAGGCCTGGCTCCTCTCTCCCCTCCCCAGGCCTGGCTCCTCTCACCCAGCCCAGGCCTGGCTCCTCTCTCCCAGCCCAGGCCTGGCTCCTCTCTCCCAGCCCAGGCCTGGCTCCTCTCTCCCAGCCCAGGCCTGGCTCCTCTCTCCCAGCCCCAGGCCTGGCTCCTCTCTCCCAGCCCCAGGCCTGGCTCCTCTCTCCCCTCCCCAGGCCTGGCTCCTCTCTCCCAGCCCAGGCCTGGCTCCTCTCTCCCCTCCCCAGGCCTGGCTCCTCTCTCCCAGCCCCAGGCCTGGCTCCTCTCTCCCCTCCCCAGGCCTGGCTCCTCTCACCCAGCCCAGGACTGGCTCCTCTCTCCCCTCCCCAGGCCTGGCTCCTCTCTCCCCTCCCCAGGCCTGGCTCCTCTCTCCCAGGTTCTGCTCAGGGTCTGGAGCCTCCAGCCCTTGGCTGGGAGCACTCGGGGGCTCCCCCATCTCTCCCATGGGTCCCAGACGTACAGAGGACAGATGTTGTGGGGTCACAGCCACCCTTTGAGTCTGCTGGGGGCACTGCATGGGCTTTGTGGGCAGGACCAGGCCTTGGGGACAAGGGGACATAGGACAGGGACCTGTGGGTGGGGAAGGGAGGGGTGGACACGGGACAGGCTGGGCCATGTTTGGGGGCTCCTACCTGGCAGGTGTCGATGCCACCGTGTGGGTACCCAGCACACAGGTTGTCAGCATGAACAGCCCCTGCGTACCAGCGGCTGCTGTTGCAGAGCTCCGTGTCCATGAGGTGGACCTTGGCCTCCTGCAGCACCAAGCCTGATCCCAGAACCATTGGAATGAGCTCCCAACAGCTCGGTACCCATCCCCTCCCCTTCCCCGGGGCTGGCACTGCCCCTTCCCCACAGAGCAATATTATCCAGCTGTATCTCTGCCGTTGGCTCTGGGGAAGCGGCCAGACCCATCTCTCCAGAGGCTTCCCAGGGCCAGCAGGAACTGTTTGGGTATGAAGGGACCTCACAGCTCATCCCATTCCATGCCCCGTCTTGGTGGGGACTTGGCGGACTTCCCCCAGCCCGGGCTGCTCCGAGCTGGGCTGTGCTGACATCCAGAGCTGGGCTCTGTCTGTGCCCAGCCTGTGTCCCCAGGGTGTCCAGCCCATGTCCCCAGGGTGCCCAGCCCATGTTCCTGGGATGTCCAGCCCATGTCCCCAGGGTGCCCAGCCCGTGTCCCCGGGGTGCCCAGCCCGTGTCCCCGGGGTGCCCAGCCCATGTCCCCGGGGTGCCCAGCCCGTGTCCCCGGGACGCCCAGCCCGTGTCCCCAGGGTGCCCAGCCCATGTCCCCAGGGTGCTCAGCCCATGTCCCCGGGGTGCCCAGCCCGTGTCCCCAGGGTGCCCAGCCCATGTCCCCGGGGTGCCCAGCTCCCGTCAGAGCACACATCCTGTTCAGAACTCACCTCTGGCAAAGTTCCAGCCGGCGATGTAGCAGGATTTCAGCTCTGAGACCCTGAGCGAGGCATCGGGCACACAGCCCAGCTGGATGTAGTCGCTGCACTCCACGGGCTGGTCCAGCTCCAGCAGGGCGATGTCGTTCCTGGCTGTGGCAGGCACGTAGTGCTGGTGCACCAGGAGCCTCTGGATGTGTCTGACGGCGGCCTCGGGGCCCAGCCGAGTCAGATCTGTGGCCCCAATCACAACCTCCCACGTGGAGACGTCCCTGGGGAGCAGATGGAGAGAGGGGTGACAGGGAGCAGAGCCACGGGCTGCTGCAGCCCAGCATTTCCCAGACAGGGAAGAGGCACGTGGTGCTGTGACCTGGGCACCTGCCCGTGCTCTGGGGACATCTCTGTCCCTGCTGTCTCTTACCCAGCCCTGGCGAAGCAGTGTGCGACCGTGAGGACCCACTGGGGGCTGAGGAGGACACCCGTGCACATGTGCCACGTGCCGTTCTCCCACGTGGCCTGGATGCTGACAATGCCGGGCCAGGCCCCTGACTGGGCACTGGTGCCACCCACAGCATGGGACATGTCCTCGGCAGAAGCCACGGAGCTGTGGTCAGAAGCCAAGGGCAGGAGCCCACAGGTCCCTCTGGAAGCAAAAAAAAAGCCATCACTGCCCTGCTCGGGGACAGCAGGGACAGAGAATCCCAAGGGGAATCTGTCCCCCCAGTTCTGCCAGGGAACCCCCTGAGTGTCCCCTGAGCCCTCTCCCAGAGCCTGGGGCCACTGACCTGCAGGTGTCCCAGGTGGCCCCCACGGGCCAGGCCAGGGCCAGCAGCACGAGTAGCCACAGCAAAGCCATCGGTGCCAGCGCAGGTGGCAGAGGCAAAACCGAGGTGTCACCTCTGGTGCCCACGGTCCTAGAGGTGCCCGTGGTGCCACCAGGCCGGGCTGATGTCACAGAGGGGCCGGTTCCATGTGGGGGCAGGGCAGGGAGGGGCAGCGCCCCAGCCCTGGGGACACAACAGCAGCACCTGGAGCTGCTCCAGGGCTGGAGCCCCTCAGTTCCCAGGGATCCAGGCTGGGAAAGCTGGGGGTGCTCACCGGGACAGGAGAAGGATCCAGGGAGAGCTCCGAGCCCCTGGCAGGGCCTGCAGGGGCTCCAGGAGAGCTGCACAGGGACTGGGGACAAGGAGGGACAGCACACAGGGAATGGCTCCCACTGCCAGAGGGCAGGGCTGGCTGGGATCTCGGCAATTGGGAATTGCTGGCTGGGCTGGAATTGCCAGAGCAGCTGTGGCTGCCCCTGGATCCCTGGCAGTGCCCAAAGCCAGTCTGGACATTGGGGCTGGAGCAGCTGGGACAGTGGGAGGTGTCCTTGCCCAAGGAAGAATTCAATCATCAGTATAAGACAGAATGCTAATTAATGATATTTTATGTAATTCACAACCAATGAACATTCGTTTGTCGGCTCAGAATGTACAAACAGGTGACAAAGTTTTGTCCCGGGGCCTCTGTGGAGGCCGGAATTCTGTTGGCCACAGCCCCTGTCCAAGGACAGAGCGGTGCCGGAGAAACGGGGAGGCACGGGTGGACACGGCGACAGGGAGGACGCGGGGGACACGGAGGGGACACGAGGGGACACGGAGGGACGTGAGGGGACAAGAGGGGACACAAGGGGACATGGGGACGTGGGCGGAACACGGAGGGGACACGGGGGGACACGGGGGGGACACGGGGCACGCCAGGTGACACATGGAGGGACACGCTGCTGTCACCGCCGTGCTGAGCCGGGACGAAGGCCACGCCCTGCCCCTTGACCACGCCCACACACGAACGACCACGCCCATGACGACACCACTGTCCCCTAGCGCTCAGACCACGCCCCATCAGACCACGCCCCCTTTACGCATCGGGGCCACGCCCCTTGTGCCATAAGCCACGCCTACACGGACGACCAGTCTCCGTGTAGCCACGCCCACACAGCGCCTTATTTGGGGTGTGGCACCGCCCCGTCCGTCACGCTTTGCCCCGCCCCACCCAGCGGCTTCCGGCGGAAGTGACGACGCGGCGGAAACGGCGGGAGGTGAGGGGGGACCGGGGGACCGGAGGGCTGAGGGATTGCAGGGCCCGGGGCGTCCGGAGGGATCAGGGTGGGAATCAGGATGGTCCTGAGGGGGTGACGGTGGGGGGTCCGGGGGGCCCGGGTGGTGTGTGAGGGGGTCACGGTGGCTCTGGGGGTCAGGATGGTGTCTGGGGAGTCACGGTGGGGGTCAAGGGGGTCCTGAGGAGGTGAAAATGGAGGGCCCGAGGGGATCCGGGAGGTGCCTGGGGAGTGTCCGGGGGGTCAGCATGGGGGTCTCGAGGGGGTCAGGATGGGAGTCCTGGGCAGGTTGGGATGTGGGTCCTGAGGGGTTCAGGATGGCGCTCCTGGGCAGGGGCGGTCAGGGTGATGTTTGGGATGTTTGCCGCCCATGTGGTGTCCTGGTGGGCCCAGGATGATGCTCCTGCCCATCCCAAAGGTGCTTTTCCTCCTTGCCCTGCTTTCCCCCCAGATTCCCCCGCCATGGAGAAGTTCGGGATGAACTTCGGGGGCGGCCCCAGCAGGAAGGAGCTGCTGGAGACCATCGAGACGCAGAAGCAGCAGCTCCTGCGCTACCAGGCGCGGCTCAAGGACGTTGTCCATGCCTACAAGAGCCTCCTGAAGGAGAAGGAAGCGCTGGAAGCCAGCCTGAAGGTGCTCTCCGTGTCCCACGAGGGGGACCTGGCAGTGCCGCCGCCTGCAGCCGGGGACTGCCCGGATGACCGCAGCTCGGAGCACAGCGAGGACAGCGCGGGGACGGCCACCAGCGCGGACACTGCGGCCAGCCTGACCAGCGCCACCAGCGCCAAGGGGGACGAGGAGGACAAACCCGCGGCTGCCCCTCCCCAGAGATCAGAGGAGCCGAGCGGCTCCGAGAGCGGCGAGCTCAGCGCCGGCGGCGAGCCCGAGCGGCGCCTGCTGCAGCTGAAAGCCCAGCTGGCCACGCTGACGGGCGCGCTGGCCACGGTGACGCAGGAGAAGTCGCGCATGGAGGCGTCGTACCAGGCGGAGCGGCGGCAGATGAAGCAGGAGCTGGAGGAGGCGGCGGCGCGGGCGCGGGAGGAGGCGGAGCGGCAGGAGGCCGAGCTGCGGCGGCTGCAGGAGCTGCTGGCCGAGACCCGCGCCCGCCTGGCCGCCCAGCAGCGCGAGCGCGAGCGCGAGCAGGGCGACCACGGGCTGATGCTGCGCGAGCTGCAGGAGCTGCTGCGCGCCGAGCGGGAGGCGCGCCGCGGCGCCGAGAGGCTGCTGGGCGAGGGCCGCGGCGCCGAGCGCGCCCAGGGCTACGAGCAGCACGCCCGGCAGCTGAGCCACGAGCTGGAGGAGCTCCGCAGGGAGCTGCAGGGAGTGCGGGAGGAGAACGGGAAGCCGGACCCGCGGATCCAGGAGCTGCAGGAGGAGATGGCCGGCCTCAAGAACCACTTCCAGCTGCAGCTGGTGCAGGAGATGAAGAAGGTGATTCCTGGCTGGGAACGAGGGTGGGGGTTCGGGGTTATAGAGGAGCCAAATTGCCTGTCCCAGTCTCTCAGAGTCCAAAGCATCCTGGCTTGGATGGGATGGCAGTCCTGGGGAACAGCTCTCTGGGGGATGGGTCCAGGGAGTGGCACTGGAGTAGGACAGGTTCCCCTTCCCAGTCCCTCAGAGTCCAGCAGGTTTGAAATAAATGGCACAAAGTGCTCAGAGCAGCTGTGGCTGCCCCTGGATCCCTGGCAGTGCCCAAGGCCAGGCTGGACATTGGGGCTGGAGCAGCTGGGACAGTGGGAGGTGTCCGTGCCATGGCAGGGCTGGCACTGCAGGGGCTCTGGGGTCCCTTCCCATTCAGCCCGTTCCAGGATTCCAAACACACAAATCCCCAAAAAGCCAGGACAGGGAGGTGTCTCAGGCAGGATTCCTGGGGTGGGGAGCTCCCGCTGTTGGTTTGGAGCAGAGCAGGGATCCTGTGTGGCCCCGGGTGTGGCCCCAGGTGTCCCTGGGTGTCCCCGTGCTGCCCTAGCCCCTCCGTGTCCCTTTGCAGACGGCCCAGGCCGAGGAGCAGCTGCGGCAGCGCTCGCAGCGGGAGGAGCAGCGCGTGGCCGAGCTGGAGGCCCAGGTGGCCCAGGTGTCCGAGCTGCTGGGCACCTACGAGAAGACCAAGCAGAGGGACCAGGCCACCATCCAGAGGCTCAAGGACCGCATCGTGCAGCTGGACCTGGAGAACAAGACCTTGGCCATCGCCGCCTCCAGCCGCCCCCTGGGCGAGGTCGCCGTGGACGAGGCCACCCTGGACGTGGCCGTGCTCAAGGAGAAGATGGAGAAGCTGCAGAAGCTGCTGCAGGTGGCGGCTGGGAAGGGCCCGGAGGAGCCGCGGGAGCCGGAGCTGCCCCCGGGGGACGGGAACGGGGACAAGGCCCCGGGCGGGCACTGCCAGCAGGAGCTGCGGCAGCTCAAGGAGGAGTTCGAGCGCTACAAGGTGAGGGCGCAGCAGGTGCTCAAGAGCAAGGCCAGCAAGGACGTGGGGCTGGCCAGGGAGCTGGAGGAGGCGCGGGAGCAGCTGGCGGAGCTGCGGGACAAGCACGTGCTGCTGCAGCTGGCCACGGACGACATGGAGAAGCAGCAGCGGCAGGAGCTGGAGGCCAAGAAGCAGGAGCTGCAGCAGCTGCAGCAGCTGCACCGGCAGGAGCTGGAGCGCTGCCAGCTGGAGTTCCGGGAGCGGGCGCTGCGCCTGGAGGAGGAGATGCACAAGCAGCGGGACCGGGCGCTGGCCGTGCTGGCCGAGAAGGACCGCGAGCTGGAGCAGCTCCGCGCCCTCACGCCGCCCCACGGCCACAAGAGCTGCCGGGACGGCGCCCCCGGGGACGCCCCCAGGCAGGATTCCTCGGAGATCCTCCCGCAGGAGCTGCAGCCCTGCTCCGGCTCCGAGCCCACCTTCTTCCTGTACGCGGAGCAGCTGGCGCGCAAGGAGGTGGAGATCGCGGCGCTGCGCAAGCAGCGGCACCGGCTGGAGGTGCAGCTGCACCAGCTGCAGGGCAGGGCCCTGGCCGAGGAGGACAAGCACCGCGAGGAGGTGGCGGCGCTGCGGGGCGAGATCCAGAAGAGCTGCAGGGACAAGAGCCGGGAAGGAGCCAACCTGGAGTACCTGAAGAACGTGGTGTACCGGTTCCTGACGCTGCCCGACGCGCGGGGCCGGCAGCAGACGCTCACGGCCATCCTGGCCATCCTGCACTTCAGCCCCGAGGAGAAGCTCAGCATCGCCAAGAGCTCGGCACACGGCTCCTGGTGGCCCCACGGGAAGAGATGAGGGGTGGGGTTTGTTCCCTTTTTCCATAGCAGCTCCTTCCTGAGGACTGACCAAAGCCACGTCCCGGCCGCGCCCAGAGCTCTCCAGGATTTGGGCTCCGATTGGTGTTTATAGCACTGATTTGCAGTGGGGTTGTGCCAACTTTCCCAGCCCCAAAGCCTCTGCGGTGGGAATTTGCTCCGAGTTGGGACTTGATCTGAAAACCGTGGAATTGAAGATGCTGAGCTTTTTTTAAGGTGATTCACAAACAATCCCTACCTGTCAGGTGTGGGATCGAGTGGAATTCACTTGGATCTTCAAGCTCCAGCCAGGCTGGTGACTCGGGAGATGAAAGGGAAGGTGGGAAGCACTTTAGGTGGAGCTAAAATAGCACCAGGCCCTGCAAGGCTCAGGAAGATGGGGCTCAGTGCAGGAAGTCTTGGGCATTTCCCCCTCAGGTTCTTTTCCAGAGCCAAATTTAACCAGTGGATGCAACTCCAGGCTCATCCACGAGCTCAGGCTCTTCTTCCTTCCCAGGGATCCTCTCTGGGTTATCAGGGATTCCAGGAAGGAGAAAGGATCTCCCTGTGGATGATTTCCATCCTGAGTGGGAATCTCAGCTGCCTGCTCCTGGCTGGGAGCTGGAAGCAGAGGAAAAGCTGAAATGAGTGCCCTGCTCCTGGTTTTTGAGGGTTCCAGGGAAGTTTGGTTGCTCTGTGGTGCTAATTTGGGAAGGAAGGGGCTGTTCCTTGGCTGTCCTGGTCCTGTCAGCAGCCAAATTCCCTGGATTCCGCTTTGGCCAGTGCAGCCCTTGGTGCCAATTTCTCCAAAAAATCCTCAGGGAAAACGTGCCCCAGGCAGAGCGTGTTCCTGCTGGGAGGGGGACACAGCTGAGCCCTTCTGGGGCTCCATCCAGGGATGTTCCCACTGGGAAGAGGATCCAGGTGCTGCCGTGATGGGGGGAACTGGATGGGAGTGGGAGAGTTCGTCCCAGGAATATTTGAAACACTCCTTAAGGATGAAAGTGCTGGCTCAGCCAGGGGAGAGCCCAGTCCCTGTTCCCAGTTTGGAAATGTTGACTCAAGGGGTGCCTCAGGGATGGCTCCAGCCATTCCCACAACTCCAGAGGGAGGTGGAGCTTCCTCCTGCTGTGGTTTCGCTGCTCAGGCTGAGGGGATTGATCCCTGTTCTCCCTCTGCTCCCGCAGGATGGAGGGGCCTGGAATGGATCCCAGGGCTGCTGGGACCCAGCTGGGAGCAGGGGGACAACGTGGGGTCGCAGCTTGGAGCAGGGAATCCATGTGGGATCCAGCTGGGAGGACAGGGATCCATCCCAGTGCCCTCTGTTCCTGAAGATGAGGCAGAGGAAGATGAGGAAGCTGCTGTGGGGCAGCATCTCCAGGAGGGCCCAGCTCTGTGTCACTGTCACCCTCCTGCAGCTCCCGGTGCCATTCCTTCCTCTGCTCCCCTCCAGCCCCTCTCCTTCCTGCTCCCTCCTTCCCTCAGACCCTCCCTCACATTCCTCCCTCCCTCCTTTCAGCCAATATCCCTGAAATAAAGGTAAAATTCCTGTTTGAGGGGACTCTGGTGGTTCCTGGGGGCGGGCATTGCATGGGGATTTTTGCTGCGTATTGGAGCATCCTTGGGTTTAAAACCGTCACAAAATTGATAAATCCCATAATGGCTTGAGGTTCCTGGGAGTGTGAGAATGGGAATGGTTCATTCCTGCACCTGCAGTCGTGGTGTGGATGCAGAGGAGTCTGGCACTGAGAATCCCAGGATATTTTGGGAGGGCAGGGACCCCAAGGCCCCCCCAGTGCCAGCCCTGCCACGGCAGGGACACCTCCCACTGTCCCAATGTCCAGCCTGGCCTTGGGCACTGCCAGGGATCCAGGGGCAGCCACAGCTGCTCTGGCAATTCCAGCCCAGCCAGCAATTCCCAATTGCCGAGATCCCAGCCAGCCCTGCCCTCTGGCAGTGGGAGCCATTCCCTGTGTGCTGTCCCTCCTTGTCCCCAGTCCCTGTGCAGCTCTCCTGGAGCCCCTGCAGGCCCTGCCGGGGGCTCTGAGCTCTCCCTGGATCCTTCTCCTGTCCAGGTGAGCACCCCCAGCTCTCCCAGCCTGGATCCCTGGAGCAGCTCTGGGGCCTCCTCTGGACTCTCCAGGAGCACAAGGAGCTCCCGGCTGCTCTCCTGGCGCTGTTCCCTCATTCCCAACGTGCCCGGGGGCATCCGGGCGCTCATTTGGGCTCTCCCGCGCCGGGGGCTGATCCCTCCCCGCTCCGGGGCTGGCACGGCGCCGCCTCTGCCCTGAGAAGCTCCTGCTCCCTTGGGAAGCTCCTGCCGCCCCGACCGGGCAGGTTCCTCCGGTTGTGCCGTGGCCGTGTCCCTCAGCTGGGCGTGGAGCGGGCCCGGGCAGCAGCGGCGGCGGGAGCTGCTCCAGCTCCCATTCCGTTCCATCCATCCCGGGCGGGCTCCGGGCTCCGAGCAGCCATGGCCAGAGCACAGGAGCAGCCCCCGGCTCTCTCGGATATCCAGGTAAAGGCGTGCGGGACGTTCCGGAGGGCCGGGAGAGGCTCAGCCGAGCGCTGCGTTCCCATTCCAACAAATCGTGCCCGAGGGAGGATTTGGGACGCGGGGCTTGGGGCAGCGCTTTGGGGACCGCACCGAGGTGGCCACGGCCACCATCAAGGCAGGGTGACAGCCGGGCAGGAGCGGCTCTTCCCCGGCTGCTGTTCCCGGCTGACTCCCGGGCCCGCGACCCGCCCGGCTCCGGTTCCAGAGGCGCCGTCGGGAGCCGCTCCCAGGCGGGACGCGGCTTCTCGGCCCTCCCCAGCCCCGGGAGGGGGAAACTTAGGAGGAGATGCCAGCGAGAAAACTTGGGAGAAAGAAACAGGGAACCCCCGCTCCGTGCAGCCACCGCCGAGGGGCTGCTGAGGAACCGGCCCTGGCCCCTACTCTGCCCCCACCCGCGACGGGAAACGCCTTTGCTGCGGTTCCTGGGCACGGCTTCGGGCAGGGATGGGCCAGGGACAGAGTCCGGCCGGGCCCAGGGTCCCACATTCCATCCCACCCCCCGTGGGGGCTCGGGGTGGCCCCGCTCCCTCCGTGCCTCCCGCAGGTCCTGGCGCTGACGGGCGTCACCCTCCCGGCCGCGCTGCTCAGGTGGGTCCTGTCCCCTGTCCCTCGCCCTGGGCTGGCACCCGGGGGTGGCAGCGGCTCTGCCGGGACATTCATCACCCGCCCCGTCCCCTCCAGCCTCCTGGGCAGCGGATCTGTCCTGGCTGTCACCTCCTGGCAGGGGCGCTGCTGCCACATCCAGGTGAGTGCCGCTGGCTCCTGACATTGTCACCTCTGCCACGTCCAGGTGAGTGCCACCAGCTTGTGGCAGTGTCAATGCTGCAACGTCCAGGTGAGTGTCACCGGCTCCCAGGGACACAGGGCTGGGTCTGGCCCCAGCTAAGCCCGAGTCAAAGTCGAGCCAACACCGGGGTTAAAGCCCCGTGCGGGGGCGGGAGGTGCAGGATGCCCAACCCGGCACTCGCCCCGGCCCCCGGGAGCCTGGGAAGGGCCGTGGGAGCTCCCGGGGGACGCGGCCGCTGCCGGGGGCTGCTGCCAGCAGAGCTAACGCGGTGCCCTGTCCCCAGCTTCGCCCCCTGTTCCTCCTGGCCCTGGCAGATTTCCTGGGTGCCACCGCGCTGCTGGGCACGGGAACCATCCCGCTGCTGCCGGCCCCGCTCTCCGTGCCCGCCTACGCCGCCTGTCCCTACGGGAGGATGCTGACCACGGTAAGGGGACACTGCTGGGGACAGCTGGGACCTGTCTGCGGCTGGAGTGTCCTGGGGACACTGTCCTGGGGTCCCCTCCTCGGGGTGGGCACCGGGACAGGCACCGGGGGCCGGCGGGTGTGGAGCACGAGGAGGGGATGGGCAGGGGGATGGGGGTGCCGGGGGGCAGAGGGAAGGTGGACGGTGCCTGGTCTTGGACACAGCAGGATCCCCTGTCCCTGTCCCTCTGCTGTCCCCCTCTCCCAGACCTGCTACTCCGTCTCGTTCCTCATGGTCCTGGTTTACGCCTACGAGTCGCACCGCACCGTCCTCGGGGGGCGAGCCCGGCCCCCGGCAGCGCTGCAGGTCCGTGCCTGGCCCGGGCACAGCCGGGAATCGTCCTGGCCACACTCGGCCCTGTCAGGACACGGGAGCAGAGGGGCGGTCCAGGGCGGCCCCTTTTCCCGGGAATTGGGGTTCCCCTCGTCCCGGCGAGACCCCCGGCTGCGGCCGCCCCTCCATCCCCGGTTCTCCCGCAGGAGCGGAGCCGCTGCCTGGAGAGCGCCTGGCAGGGAATTCCCTACGTGCTGGCCTGGTAGGTGCCCGCTGGGAGCGGCCGGGCCGGGCCGGGGTGTCCCGGGACTCGCCCATGTTTCCCTCCCTCCCTCCCTTCCCCAGGCTGGTGCCGGCGCTGACGCTCCTGGCTCAGCTGCTCGCCCGCGGCTTCTCCGCCACCGACATCGCTCCCCTGGTGCCCTGGCACGGCCGCGGCTCCAACGCCACCTTCAGCCTTTACTGCTCCAGGTACGGCCCTAGCCCTGCCCGGGGCATTGCTCAGCCCCCGGGACCCCGGGGGAGGCTTTGGGACCCCCCAGCACCGCTCTGTCCTTGCAGCTGCCTCCTCCTGATCCGCCCGAACCGCGACATCTGCTCCCAGGTGGGCGCTGTCCCTCCCTCCCTCGCTGCGGGGCCGGGGGGCTCCGGGGGCTCCGGGGGTCGCAGGCCCGGCCCCGCTCATGGCCCGCTGCCCCTCAGTCCGGCGGGGGGAAGAACGTGGAGGAGAAAATCATCTTCCTGCTGTACGTGCTGCTGGTGCTCGGCTGCTGCTCGGTGAGGTGCGGGCTCTGCGGGAGGAGCTGGGGGTCCCGGGCCCCGCTGACCCCCCCGGGCCCCCGCAGCTCCTGTACCGGCGGCTGCGGCTCCGCTGCCGGGGGAACGCGGCGCTGCCGCTGCTCGGCCTGGACACGAACGGCGGCTTCGGGGGCAGGAGCGGCCGCAGCGTCAGCAGAGCCTCGCTGCACTTCCAGCTGGTTTTCCTGCTCTGCTGGACGCCAGGCAAGGCCGGGGGGTGTCCCAAAGCCCCAGAGTCCTGCAGGGTCACACTGGGGGTGTCCCACTGCCCCCCGGCCCTTTGAGGGCCACAGTGGGGGTGTCCCACCAAGGAACGTCCTTCTGTGTCCCACCCACAGCCTTCCTCCTCACCATCCTCTCCTTCACGAGCATCAGCCCCGCCTCGCTCTTTGTCCTCTACGTGTCCACAGTGAGTAAATCCCCTTTTCCAGGGCTCCCAGGCTGGATTTGTCCCCATCCCCCTTGGGGACACCCCGGGCACGGGGGGCCCGCCCTGCTCTGGGCCCAGCCTGGCTCGTCCCACTGGTTTTGGGTTGGGATCTCAGCCCTTGGCTCTTCCCAGGGCCACACCAAGAGGAAATTCCACCGTGTCCTGTGCCAGCCGGCCTGGGCTGAGTCTGCGGGGACAGGGAGCCCTGACCCGCTGTCCCTGTGTCCCCCAGGCCCTGAGCGTGTCCCTGCAGGGCTTCCTGCACAGCCTGGTCTACGGCTGGATGAGGCACAACTTCCGTCGGGAGGTGCTGGCCCGGAGCCCCTCCCTGCAGAGCCCCGGCGGGCTCAAGGCTTTCTACGACGACTCCCTGGGGGCTGTTCCCTAAAATCCCACCTCATCCCATTCCCTGGGAGCTGCTCCTTCAGCTCCCACCTCATCCCATTCCTTGGGAGCTGTTCCCTAAATTCCCACCTCATCCCATTCCCTGGGGGCTGTGCCCAAAGCCGTTGGGATTTGCACATTCCCAGCAGCTCAGGGAATCCTGGAATGGTTTGGGTGGGAAGGGAGCCCAGAGCCCCCCAGTGCCAGCCCTGCCATGGCAGGGACACCTCCCACTGTCCCTGTGTCCCAATAGGAGCCCCTGGAGCCGTTTGGGGAGGGCACAGGTGGGGCTGGGGGCACCTGCAGCCCCTCCCTGCTGGAGACCCCCGACTTCCACCCCCTGCTCTGTGCAGAGAGCAGATCCACAGGGATGGAGTGAGGAATCCCAGAACCACTGCGGCTGGAAAAGCAGCTGTGGCTGCCCCTGGATCCCTGGCAGTGCCCAAGGCCAGGCTGGACATTGGGACAGTGGGAGGTGTCCCTGCCATGGCAGGGCTGGCACTGGGGGGCTCTGGGGTCCCTTCTATCCCAAACCATTCCAGGATTCTGGGACATTGAGGTTGCAGGAGATGGGGCCTGGCTTCCTTGGGAGGAATGCAAAGCTGAAAACACATTCCCGAGGGAGAATTCCTGAAGGAGGGAGTTTGGGCTGTTCAGGAAGAGCTACAAGAGGTGCTGGAGTCCCCATTCCAGGAGGAATTTCAAAGCCCTGTGGAGGTGGCACTTGGGGACAGGGTCAGTGGTGGCCTTGGCAGTGCCGGGAATGGTTGGACTCGATGGGCTCTCAGATTTTTCCAACCCAAATGACTCTGTGATTCCATGATTCCATGGAAGGGCAGAGGGACACAGCCCCCCACAGGAGCTGGGCTGGGCACTGTGATCCCTCCAGAACACCGGGATGGCCACGAGTGACCAAGAGCAGGGACAACCATTCCCAACCCAATAAACCTCCCCAGCCTCCAAATCAGGACCCACTTTGGGTTTGGTTTTTTAACTGAGATTTCCTTTACAGGAGGGTTTGGGGTCTGCACGGACACACCTGGGGTATGGACAGGATTTACACCATCCAAAGGACATTCCTCAGAATTCCTCACTCCAGCAGGGCCAGGGGCACTGAGACACCCAGCAGCATCCTGCTGCTCCTGCCTGGATCCAGAGAGGAAATCCAGCAAGAGTTCAGCCCCCTCTGAGCACCCCCAAAGCCTCCCCAGCCCCGAGAATGGGCAGGGACTGATGGAAACAGCTTCCACTGGGAGCACTGGGAGCTGCCCCAGCTCAGGGCAGGAACAATCCAACAATCCCACCCCTCCAGGCTGCCACATCCCTCCCAAACCCTTTCTTTAGGCTGAAATCCCGTCCCTGCATGGATCCCCTGGTGGTGCAATGCAGGTCTGGGGTGCCAATGCCCCGGTCCCAGCAAAGCCATTCCCGAGGCAGGAGGGGATCCCAGGCACAGGAGCTGCCTCTGGAGGCAGGGGCAGAGCAGCAGGGCCCATTCCTGGGTATTCCAGCTCGGCACAGGCTGCAGGGATCAGCTTCTCCAGCTTTTATTGGGAAGGGGCTGGCAGGAGCTCTCCCAGTGGCCCAGTGTGTCCCTGGAGCTCAGGCTGGGTTTTCAAGCAGGATAAATGGGATTTGGGGCCAGCAGCCACTGCCAGGCACTCCGGGGAGCTCTGACCCCTGGGGATGCTCCAGCCCCTCCTCTGCCTCTGCCCTGGACAAACAGAGCAGCATTCCACGTCAGGAATCCCTGTGCAGGGACAGGGATGGCACTGTCCCCTCCTCACTGTCCTCAGAGCTGTCCCGAGCCCTGCAGGGCTGCTCCTGCTCCCAGGGGCTGTGCAGGGACAGGGATGGCACTGTCCCCTCCTCACTGTCCTCAGAGCTGTCCCGAGCCCTGCAGGGCTGCTCCTGCTCCCAGGGGCTGTGCAGGGACAGGGATGGCACTGTCCCCTCCTCACTGTCCTCAGAGCTGTCCCGAGCCCTGCAGGGCTGCTCCTGCTCCCAGGGGCTGTGCAGGGACAGGGATGGCACTGTCCCCTCCTCACTGTCCTCCTGCAGGGCTGGGGCTGCAGGGATGCCGAGGATCCAGGCACGGACAAGGACGAGGTGTCCAGGGAGGGACACTGGGTCCCCTCCTGCCCTGCTGGTGCCACCCAGGGGACAGTTCCGGCTCTGCTCCCCGTGCCCCCGCGGCAATCCCAGCGGGATCAGGGCAGGATCTCCTCTCGGAAGGGCTGTCCCAGCGGGCTGGGACAGGCTGGGACAGGCTGGCCATGTTCTCCTGCTCCAGGAGTCCCCGGGTGGGTGCTCAGGGGTGGTGCAGCACAGCCTGCAGGTCCTCGGGCAGGGAGCCGATGATGGTGTCGATGTAGAGACTCACCCTCTGCAGGGTCTCCTCCTTCACGGGCAGGTGCTGGCAGCGAGCCCTCACCTGGGGGAAATGAGAATTCACACATTCCAGGGGCGTTCCCCTGCAGCTCAGGATAAAACCGGGCAGGAAACTGCCTGAGCCTTGGGAGGGGAAAAACTTCCCTGGATCCTCCCAGCTCTGAGGAGTTCACACAAACACCGAACTTCCCTGAGTTTCCCAGGCTTTCCAAGGCACAGGTATAATCCGGGATTGTGTCCACCCAGAGACAGGAAGGAGAGCAGGGGGAGGGAGGGACTCACCAGCTTCTCCCGGAGCTTCAGCACCAGGTCCACGATCTCCACCTCGGACTTGTCCTTCATCCAGGCCACGATGTCCTAAGGAGAGAGTGGCTTCCCTCAGGGACACTTCCCAAGGGATTCCCTAAGGAAAGCCTGAAGTAAAGGTGAGCAGGGGGCTCCTCGTCCTCATTCCTGAAACAGTGACAGAGCCCCTGCAGTGTCACCATGGCAGGGACACCTCCCACTGTCCCCATGTCCAGCCTGGCCTTGGGCACTGCCAGGGATCCAGGGGCAGCCACAGCTGCTCTGGCAATTCCAGCCCAGCCAGCAATTCCCAGTTCCCGAGATCCCAGCCAGCCCTGCCCTCTGGCAGTGGGAGCCATTCCCTGTGTGCTGTCCCTCCTTGTCCCCAGTCCCTGTGCAGCTCTCCTGGAGCCCCTGCAGGCCCTGCCAGGGGCTCGGAGCTCTCCCTGGATCCTTCTCCTCTCTGAGTAAAGAATTTCTTCTGATATTTGGAATAAAATAAACTGCAAGCCTTTGGTGCTTCCAGCCTGGCTTGGGAAAGGCCAGAGGGATGGCACAGGGGTGTCAGGGATTGCTGGCATTGTCCCATCCCAGCCCTGTCCCTGTCACCCACCGCCTCACAGACACGTCCCTGTCCCATCCCAGCCCTGTCCCTGTCACCCACCGCCTCACAGACACGTCCCTGTCCCATCCCAGCCCTGTCCCAGCCCTGTCCCTGTCACCCACCGCCTCACAGACACGTCCCAGCCCTGTCCCAGCCCTGTCCCTGTCACCCACCGCCTCACAGACACATCCCAGCCCTGTCCCAGCCCTGTCCCTGTCACCCACCGCCTCACAGATGGCCTCCAGGTGCAGGGCCTCGAGCTTCTGGCTCATCTCGCGGTGCCGCTGCCGGAACCATCCATCAAAATTGGGGGACTTGAAGAATCGCCTGTGGGGTCAGGAATGCTGCAACTGAGGGGTCCTGGGGCTGGGAGGGTGATCCCATCCCACAGCCCCACCCTGTGCCCCTGGGAAGGGGTCAGGGGGACACCCCAGGACATGGGCACACATTCCCAGAGCAGCTGTGGCTGCCCCTGGATCCCTGGCAGTGCCCAAGGCCAGGCTGGACATTGGGACAGTGGGAGGTGTCCCTGCCGTGGCAGGGCTGGCACTGCAGGGGCTCTGGGGTCCCTTCCCACCCACCCATTCTATAATTATTGTTTCTGATCACTTTCTGGGATTTTTTTTGTTCTCCATCTCTGTGCATTTCCCATTTTCCTTCCTTGGCTATCCAGCTGCTGGATTTTCCCCGCTGCTGTTGCACCAAGTGTGTTCTCCATCCCATTCAGAACCAGTTATCCTGGAGAACCCCGCACAAACTCCCCTGCGGGATCGCCACTCGTTCAAAACACACGAACCCCAGTGCTGGATTCACCCTGGATTTGCCCTTCCTGAGTCAATCCATGGCCGAGTCCTGCAGCTCCCACAGCTCCCAGGGTTTGCTGCAGTCCCAGCTGGAAGTGGGATCAGCATTGCCTGCAGGTCTCACCTGTAGAGCCCCAGCCAGTCCCCCTTGAGCACACAGGTGAGCTGGGGCCCGGCGTGCTCCAGGCTCTTCATGAAATCCTCCTGGCAGAACGGGCGGATCTGGGGCGGATTCTGCACGGGGAGATCCACGTTAGCCCCACGTGAAACCAGGGCTGCACCTCCAGGGGGAAAGGTGCTCAAGGCACGAGGATAAAAACACCCCAAGGCTGTTTTTATCACGTGAGATTCCCAGTAATTCAGCTCCTGGCAAAACCTGGAGTATCTGTCCCAAGAGTTCTTTCGAATTTTTAATGAGTTTTTAAAGGAGTGAAACCCTATTCCTTCAATGGGGGAGGTTCCCAGGAGTGTGCCCAGCACCTGTAACCATTCCCAATCCCAAAGGGAAGGAGGACTGGCAGTGAATCCTACCTTCCACGGAGTGATGGCCCTCTGCAGGGGCATCAGGCTGGCCATGTAATGCTCCTAAAACAAGGAAAGATTAAAAAAAAAAATCGTAACTTACAGCTGAGGAGCCTCTTGTGGTGCCCAGAGCAGCTGTGGCTGCCCCTGGATCCCTGGCAGTGCCCAAGGCCAGGCTGGACACTGGGACAGTGGGAGGTGTCCCTGCCGTGGCAGGGCTGGCACTGGGGGGGCTCTGGGGGTCCCTTCCCACCCAAACCATCCCGGGATTCCCTGCCCCTGGCACTGCTCCCTGTCCCCCCAGGTGTCCCTGGCACTCACCAGGGGGATGATGAAGCTCTGGGTGAGCTCCAGGAGGTGCCTCCTCAGCAGAGCGCTCTGCACCTCCGAGGGGCGCTTCCGCTGGATGCCCTGCGGGCACACGGGGTCACAGCTGGGGCACACGGTGTCACCCGGTGCCACCCATGGCACAGCTGGGGCACACAGGTGTCACCCATGGCACAGCTGGGGCACACGGTGTCACCTGGTGCCACCCATGGCACAGCTGGGGCACACAGGTGTCACCCAGTGTCACCCATGGCACAGCTGGGGCACACAGTGTCACCCATGGCACAGCTGGGGCACACAGTGTCACCTGGTGCCACCCATGGCACAGCTGGGGCACACAGTGTCACCCGGTGCCACCCATGGCACAGCTGGGGCACACAGGTGTCACCCGGTGCCACCCATGGCACAGCTGGGGCACACAGTGTCACCCATGGCACACACAGTCACACGGGTGTCCCCTCACTGTCACACACAACCTGCAGCTCTGCAGCCAAGGGAGCCTCAAGTGCTCCCCAAAACCCAGAACCCAAAGCACGGATCCCACCCTCTACTCAAATACATTAAAATTCCAAGTTTCACCACACAAAATCTGGGTTTTTTTCAGGCTCTTTTTTTGATATCAGTTCTTCCCAGCCAGTTTATTGTTAGCACCAGGATTTAATCCTTAATATCAAGTGGAAAATCCTAAACCTGGCCTGATGAACGTGTCCCAGCATGAACTAAAAGATCCCAAAGTGTGAATTCTGCTCCTCTGGAGAGTTGTGTGTGCTCAAGCCGAGCTCTTGGCAGGGTTTTCCCACCCAGGACAGATTGGGAGGTGCTTACTTACCTTCAGTAGTCTTTTTATCAGGGTTTTGTCTTTGTGAAGGAAAGTTTTATAGGAAGTGTAGATTCCTATAAAAACCCAGAATCAGGAAAAGCCAGGAGTGAGAGAGAAGGCCACAGCTCCCTGCTGCCCCAGGGGAAGGGTGAGGGTCAGTCCTGGAGGATACCTGAGCACTGCACTCACCTGGTTTGGTGTCCAGGGTTTTCAGCTTGGCCAGTTTCTTCACCTTCACCTGCTTGGGCAGGTCCCCTGTGACACACAGGGGGGACAATTCAGGCTCTGTCCCTTCCTGCTGGCACTCTGCACCTGGGGACACCCAGCCCTGCCCTTGTCCACCCTCAGAGCCATCCCAGCTCCCTTCCCTGCTGGAATTCTGGGATGAGGATGTGCTAAAACCCAGCTCCTCGTGCCCAGGAAGGGCTTTTCCTCTCCTGGAAGCTCCAGGACAGCAATTCCTGCTCCCCATTCCCGCACACATCCAGAGCCTGAGCTCCTGCTGGCTCTGCCAGGAATGCAGCAGACAAAGGAATCCCTGCCAGGGCAGCTCCCTGCAGCCTCCAGCGGCTCTGCCAGCCCCAGGGTGCCAGGGCCCGGCTCACCTGGAATTCTGAGCTCACCTTTCACCCCGAGCTGCCCTGCAGACCCCCTGGTCTCACCTGCCATGCGCAGCTCGCCCACCCTCAGGATGTGTGGCCAGTGCTGCAGGGTTTTGATGAAGAAGGGGTTGGTGACGCCCACGACGATGTTGGGCCTGCAAGGAGGGCACAGGCTGAGCTCTGGTGGCCCAGTGTGTCCCTCAGGGCTGGTGCCAGGGCACAGGGGCACTCACGGGGCCTGGGTACGTGTGGTGTACTCCTTGAACTCGCTGTCGTGGATGGTGAAGTACGGCCGGAAATCACAGCAGTAACGGAGCGGGGCCAGGCAGCTGCAGGGACAGGCACGGTCACCTGGGCATGGCAGGGGCAACCTGGGCACGGCAGGGGCACCTGGGCATGGCAGGGGCAACCTGGGCATGGCATGGGCAACCTGGGCACGGCAGGGGCACCTGGGCATGGCATGGGCAACCTGGGCATGGCACAGTCACCTGGGCATGGCACGGTCACCTGGGCATGGCATGGGCAACCTGGGCATGGCATGGGCAACCTGGGCATGGCACAGTCACCTGGGCATGGCACGGTCACCTGGGCATGGCATGGGCAACCTGGGCATGGCATGGGCAACCTGGGCACGGCAGGGGCAACCTGGGCATGGCAGGGGCACCTGGGCATGGCATGGGCAACCTGGGCATGGCACGGTCACCTGGGCATGGCACAGTCACCTGGGCATGGCAGGGGCACCTGGGCATGGCATGGGCAACCTGGGCATGGCACGGTCACCTGGGCATGGCATGGGCAACCTGGGCACGGCAGGGGCACCTGGGCATGGCATGGGCACCTGGGCATGGCATGGGCAACCTGGGCATGGCAGGGGCACCTGGGCATGGCAGGGGCACCTGGGCATGGCATGGGCAACCTGGGCACGGCAGGGGCAACCTGGGCATGGCATGGTCACCTGGGCATGGCATGGGCAACCTGGGCATGGCATGGGCAACCTGGGCATGGCAGGGGCACCTGGGCATGGCATGGGCAACCTGGGCATGGCACGGTCACCTGGGCATGGCAGGGGCAACCTGGGCATGGCAGGGGCAACCTGGGCATGGCACGGTCACCTGGGCATGGCAGGGGCAACCTGGGCACGGCAGGGGCACCTGGGCATGGCATGGGCAACCTGGGCATGGCATGGGCAACCTGGGCATGGCAGGGGCAACCTGGGCATGGCATGGTCACCTGGGCATGGCAGGGTCACCTGGGCATGGCAGAGGCCCCTGGGCCAGCACAGGGGACAGTCCCTGCCCTGGGACTGTGCCCACCCTGGCGCTCCCACAGCCCAGGGGCCATCGCCCTCCTGCCCCCCTGGCCCCCCTGGGCTGGTGCCCAGCCCCTGGCACGGCACCCCCAGGGCCTTTCCCAGCTCTGCAGCGCTCCAGGGGCTCGGGCTGTCCCCAGGGCAGCACCTGGCACTGGGCCTGGCTGAACCCCTCTGGGAGATCTCCAGGATTTTGGGGTTTGTGCGGAGGCAGAGCTCTGAGCTGGGAGAGAACGTCCCTCAGGGCTGGAACCAGCGGGGGAGGCTCCTCTGTGCCCCTCTCTCCTTGCTGAGCAATCAGCGTGGAGGATTTGCAGCACAACCCAGCCCAGGTGAGCAGCACGGAGTGCAGGTGGCCGGGAAAAGCTGCCCGGATCTGCTGTCACAGTCCCTGTGGGTGTCACCTGGTGAGGGCCAGCACCATCTCTGAGGACACGCTGGGGGACGGGGCCATCACCACCATGGGCTCCCCCAGCAGCATCAGCTCCCACAGCATCTGGATGTGGATCAGCACTGGCTGGAAGCACCTGGACCACGGGAACAACAACAGTGGCAGGGGGTGAGTTCAGGACGGGCCAGACACAGGTGTGGCCTGCAAGCCCCTCCAGGTGTGCTCCCATCCAGGAATTCGAGGTCTAGGATGGACTTCCAGCATTGCACAGGGCAATTCAGGTGTCTTCACCACTCAGCTGTTTTATACAAGTTTATGCTCTCAGCAAAGCCAAGCAATGTGTGGTCAGAGAGCCATGGAGTGGTTTGGGTGGGAAGGGACCTCAGAGGCCATCCAGTGTCACCCCTGCCACTCTGGGGCCTCCTCTGGACTCTCCAGCAGCTCCAGGTGCTGCTGCTGTGTCCCCAGGGCTCGGGCAGCTCTGCAGGTGAGGTCTCACCTGGGCACAGGGGCAGGATTCCCCCTCCCCTGCTGCCCACTGGGCTCAGCCCAGCACTGGGGGGGTCTGGGCTGGGTCAGGTCCAGCTCTCACCCCCAGCACCCCCAAATCCTTCTGCCAGGGCTGCTCCAGCTGCTCATCCCAGCCTGGATCGATCCCTGCGCTTGCCCTGACCCAGGTGCAGCACCTTGGACTTGGCTTTGTTAAACCTCAGGAGGTTCCTATGGACGGGTGCTGCTTTCAGCGTGTCTGAGAGAGCAGGACAGCCCTGGATTCCAGAGGATGAACGTGGGAACGGCACCTCCAGGGCTGGATCTGCCTGGGACACCCCCTGGGAGCTTTGGGCAGGAGCCCCTCCCCTGCCCCAGGGCTGTGCAGGGCACAAGGCTCAGCTCAAAGCCTGCCCAGAATGGCCAAGGAGTCCCTGGAATGCAGCAGAGTGTGATCCAGCACCATCCCTGTCCCAGCAGCTGGAGGGGAGAGGGGTGGGAGAGCCTCTCACCTGAACAGATCCAGCTCATGAACACTGGGGAGAACCAGGGGGGCTGGTAGCAGGTTCTGGATGAGGAAGGGAGAAAAGGCTGTTAGTAGCTGTTAGTGAACTGTGAGGGGATGGGAGCAGCGTGGCTGAACTGCACCTGCACTGAGCAGCCAGCACGGGGGACACAGGGGACACAGGGGACACAGGGGACAAGGCTCACAGCCTGAGGGGTGTGCAGGAGCAGGGCTGGGGGAAGCACTCCACCCTAATTCATTTCTCTGCCTGCAAACTAAGGAAGATTCCTTTCTTTCCAGATGGCAAAGGCTGCCCATGTCTGCTCCTTTATTTTCCAGGGTTTCCTCTGGAAGGAGAGTGAGACCCGACAGAGCCAGGTGAGGTTAGAGATGTGGCACCAAACCAGTGTTAGTCACAGAGAAAAGGGAAAGGGGGAGGAATCCAAACCAGAGCCGAACCAAAACACGGAGACAAACTCAAAACAACTGAATCCAAACCAGAGCTGAACCAAAACAGAGACAAACTCAAAACAACTCCAGGGTGAAGGCAGGAGAGCCAGCAGGGCCTGAATTCCCAGGAAATGCAAAGGGAGCAGTGAGTAAAGCACCTGGGTTGGGTGCAGAGACTGCAGGCAGCAGAGCCTGGAGTGGAACTGCTGAGACCACCCTGATCCCAGACCTAAGGATTCCCAGCAGGATCCAGGACTCAGGATCCAGGATCCAGACCCAGCTCTCCCCTGGGAGCCAGCCCTTCTCACCTCCTGGTTGCACTGCTTCACTGGGCTGGAGCCTGGCTTGTCCACCCGGGATGGGATCCTCACCTGCAGGGCACGGACAGCAGGATCACACTGGGATGGGATGGCATCACAGGGGACAAACTTCTCCAGCCACCAACTCCAGCTGGGAAGGCTGTGGGGAACGTGGGGTGACCTGGGATTTCACAGGACCATGGAACACAGGTACCTGGATGACAACTCCCATCACGGGCAGGTTCAGGGTCTGGCCAGGCACTGGGGGTGGCCACTGGTCGATCTCGTTGCACACTGGGGGACACAGGCAAGGGAAGAGTTTCACCTGAGGGAAAATCCAGCTCAAATCCACCTCATCCCGGGATTCTGAGAGGGAATTATTCCCTGCTCCCAGCTCACACATCCCCCTGGCTTGTGGCAAACCCAGAGCTGATAAATCAGGATGAAATGAACCAGGCAAGAAAGGCCTGATGGAGGTGCAGCAGATTCCTGGTTTTGGGAACACCCTAAATCCCTTGGGAATACCCTGCACTCCTTGGGAACACCCTGAATCCCTTGGGAACACCCTGCATCCAAACTGAGAGCCCCATCTCCTCCCTCCCAACCCCTCCTTCACACCTGGTTATCCACTCGGACAAGCAGGCCAAAGCTCTTCCCTGCTGGAATTGGCTTTGAATTTACCCTTTGGAGCATTCCAGCTGTTTCCCAGGAAGCTCCCAGCCCAGCCCTGCCGTCCCCAGCTCACCTGCCTCCAGGCAGGGCTCCAGCTTGTCGAAGTACTCGGGAGCAATCAGCTGCAGCAGGCACTGGAACAGGTTCACGTAGGGCAGGCGGGACACGAGCACCAGGGACTGGGAATGGCACATTTGGGATCAGGACCCCCCTGACCCCAGCACTGCACATTTCTGTACAGCTCAGAGAGGGATGAACTAAAAAAACCCAGCACAAAACGCTGGAATTCAAAAATGCAAGGAATTCTCAGAACATCGGGGCTGTAAATCAAAGACTGCCCACTGGTTCAGTGGGGATGGAAAAACGGATTTCTGCATTAGCAGGAGACTGAAAGGAACTGCAGCCTCAGGGATTCTGGGATTCCAGACTCAGCACTGACCTTCTGGAAGTAGCCCCTCCTCATGGAGCTGTCCTTGACCTGCCGGAAGTACACGTACCCGAAATAGTGAGCGGCCTCTCGCTGCAGGGACAGGGACAGACAGTGAGGGACAGCCCAGCCCCACTGTCACCAACCCCTCCTGAGCCACCCCCCTGCTCTGACACACCCCAGCATCCATCCCTGCCCTCCAAGAGATTTCCATGGGGACACAGGGAGAGACACGACTGGAGCCAGGCTGGGAGAGCTGGGGGTGCTCACCGGGACAGGAGAAGGATCCAGGGAGAGCTCCGAGCCCCTGGCAGGGCCTGCAGGGGCTCCAGGAGAGCTGCACAGGGACTGGGGACAAGGAGGGACAGCACACAGGGAATGGCTCCCACTGCCAGAGGGCAGGGCTGGCTGGGATCTCGGCAATTGGGAATTGCTGGCTGGGCTGGAATTGCCAGAGCAGCTGTGGCTGCCCCTGGATCCCTGGCAGTGCCCGAGGCCAGGCTGGACATTGGGGCTGGAGCAGCTGGGACAGTGGGAGGTGTCCCTGCTTCAGTTCCCTGTCCCAGCACTGCCAGGATCCCAATTCAGTTCCATCTCCCAAAATAACTGGGGTCTCCTGGATTCATTTCCCTCTCGCAGTACAGCTGGAGTCTCCCTAATTCTAATTCCACTCTACTTCCCAAAATAGCTGGGGGTGCCCCCGACTCAATGTAGTTCCCTCTCTCCTGATTCAATCTTTGGCCCCCTGACCCAACTCCCTGTGCCAGCAGCTCCCTGTCCCCCTAATCCAGTCCCATCTTTGATCCCATTCCCTCTCCCAGCAGTTCCCTGTGAGCTCAGCGGGAAATCCCCGTGCTGAACCGTCCTCATGTCCCCGTTCCCAGGCCCCAAGGACAGGAGGATTTCCCCGAGGGAGGCAGGGCAGGGATGCTCGGGCAGGCCCCACCTGCAGCGTGAGCGGCGCCTCGCGGTTGTAGCGGCCGTCATCCTGGAACGGGCACGGGCGGGACGCGCCGGCCTGGCGCAGCCGGAAACTGAACTGCGTGTCCCCGAGGCCACCTGGGACACGACACAGACACGGGACACGCGGCTGGCACTGCCTCCAGGGATGCCATGGCATGGCATGGCATGGGGGAAATGCGGCACGGGAATGGGGAGCGGCGGAGGGGGAAAGCAAAGCAGAGAAATCCGACAGGGAGGGGAGAGGGAAAGGAGAAAAGGAGGGGAAAGGAAGCAAAAGGGAACTCTAGGGAAAAGCTTTTCCCTGGCTGGGCTGGCACAGGGTGCCCAGAGCAGCTGTGGCTGCCCCTGGATCCCTGGCAGTGCCCAAGGCCAGGCTGGACATGGGGACAGTGGGAGGTGTCCCTGCCATGGCAGGGCTGGCACTGCAGGGCCCTGCGGTCCCTTCCCACCCAAACCATTCCGGGATTACCTAAAATACTGAAACCTAACTCTTAAAGCCCCAGGGCCAAGCTGGATGAGCAGATTTATTTCTCATTGTCTCTTTGTGATGTATAAACAGGTTTGGGGGCATTTCTGCTGAAGTGTCCCCTCCCCAGCTCCAGCTCCCAAACGCAGGGATGTGACAGCTGCCACCCCAGGGACTCACCCTCCTGCCTACACTGGGAATTTCCCTGGAGGACAGGTTCCCACCCAGCACAGGGAGGCTCTGGCTCAGCCCCAGGGTGCTCCCTGCAGCCCCCTCAGCCCTGCTGCACCCAGGGATCGTCCTTCCACCAGGGACACCTCTGTCACCCCCGGTGTCACCCACCTGAGTAAGAGTCTGGGAAGGACAGGTAGCAGATGCTCGTTTTCTGCAAAAGAGCCAACACCCAGTGAGATCCCCTTCCCAGAGAGCTGCTCCCAAAGGAGGAAAAAGCAGGAATGCAGGAAAACGAAAAGGAAATGAATAAATGAAAAGCAGGAATGTAGGAAGGGTGGTCACCTCCTTCTCAGTGAGCCTGAAGTCATGGGGGTACACCAGCTGTGGAGAGAGCAGAGCCTGTCACCCCTGTGCCCACAGCCCCACACACAACTCCCCCAAATCCCAACAGATCCCACAGCAAAGCCCCTGGCACGACACCCCCCACTGTCCCAATGTCCAGCCTGGCCTTGGGCACTGCCAGGGATCCAGGGGCAGCCACAGCTGCTCTGGCAATTCCAGCCCAGCCAGCAATTCCCAATTGCCGAGATCCCAGCCAGCCCTGCCCTCTGGCAGTGGGAGCCATTCCCTGTGTGCTGTCCCTCCTTGTCCCCAGTCCCTCTCCAGCTCTCCTGGAGCCCCTGCAGGCCCTGCCGGGGGCTCGGAGCTCTCCCTGGATTCCTCTCTTCTCCACATGAGCACCCCCAGCTCTCCCAGCCTGGCTCCACGGGCCGTGTCACCCTGGGCAGTTTTTATTCCATGAAAAGGATCCATAAAGGTCTCTTGGATACTGCCTCCCTGCCCTGTCCACTCCCCACCCCACAGAGATGCCCCTCACCCCAAAATCTCTGCTCGGAGCCCCCTCCCCTCCCTGTTCCCATCCCAACCCTGATCCCCCTTTCCACACCCCCAACCGCGATCCCGCTTTTCTCACTCTCCATTCCTAATCTCCTCGTCCCCATCCTTCATCCCCTCTTCACTCCGCCATCCCTGACTCCCTCTCTCCCCATCCCCGACCCACACCCCCAGTCCCCGATTCCCCCTTTTCCCCTCCCCATTCCCGATCCCCCCCGTGTCCATCCCGGTCCCCTCACACCGCCGCTCCCCGACCCCCGTGTCACCGCCGCTCCCTGGCGCGCTGTGCCCGTCCTCGGGCGGCTGTGGCGCACCTCCATGGCCTGTCCCAGCTCCAGGTCGAAGGTCACCACACACACGCAGTCGATCCACGCGGCGAAGCGGCCCCAGGGCAGGGGCGAGGCGGCGGCGGCGGCGCGGCGGGGCCGGGGCCCGGCCCGGCTCAGCGCGTCCATGGCGGCCCCGCCCGCGCGCGGCCCGCCCCGCGCCGCGCCCCCTGGCGGCGGGGAGGACCCCGCGCCGCGCCCCCTGCCGGCCTGGAGGTCCCGAGCGCGCCGCTCTTACCATCGAGACGGGAGCGGCTGCGCAGAGCGGCGCGGGCGGGGCCGGGAGGTGTCATGGCGGCGGCGGCGGCAGCGTGAGGGCTCCGCGGGGCTCGGGGCTGTTGAACCCACGGCGGCTTCACCGCTCGGCGTCTGACCCCCGTGTGTGCCGGCCAGGGCCTGTCAAACCCCCGTGTGTGCCGGCCGGGGTTTGTGGGACCCCCGTGTGTGCCGGCCGGGGTTTGTGGGACCCCCGTGTGTGCCGGCCGGGGTTTGTGGGACCCCCGTGTGTGCCGGCCGGGGTTTGTGGGACCCCCGTGTGTTCCGGACGGGGTTTGTGGGACCCCCGTGTGTTCCGGCCGGGGTTTGTGGGACCCCCGTGTGTTTGCCGGCCGGGGTTTGTGGGACCCCCGTGTGTTCCGGCCGGGGTTTGTGGGACCCCCGTGTGTTCCCGCCGGGGTTTGTGGGACCCCCGTGTGTTCCCGCCGGGGTTTGTTGGATCCCCGTGTGTTCCCGCCGGGGTTTGTGGGACCCCCGTGTGTTCCCGCCGGGGTTTGTTGGACCCCCGTGTGCTCCCGCCGGGGTTTGTGGGACCCCCGTGTGTTCCCGCCGGGGTTTGTTGGATCCCTGTGTTTGCCGGCCGGGGTTTGTGGGACCCCCGTGTGTTCCGGACGGGGTTTGTTGGACCCCCGTGTGTGCCGGCCGGGGTTTGTGGGACCCCCGTGTGTTCCCGCCGGGGTTTGTTGGACCCCCGTGTGTGCCGGACGGGGTTTGTGGGACCCCCGTGTGTTCCCGCCGGGGTTTGTGGGACCCCCGTGTGTGCCGGACGGGGTTTGTGGGACCCCCGTGTGTTCCGGACGGGGTTTGTTGGACCCCCGTGTGTTCCCGCCGGGGTTTGTGGGACCCCCGTGTGTTCCCGCCGGGGCTTGTTGGATCCCTGTGTTTGCCGGCCCGAGTCTCCGTTCGCAGCCCCCATCTCCGTCCCGCGTGGCCGATTTTAGGAGCGCTCCAAACATCGTTTTAGGAAAAAAGACACCGTTTATTCCCTGCCGGCCGTGAGGAGGAGATTTCCACAAAGCGAGCTCGCGAAGGGGTAAAAAAATGAAATTTTTTCTACAGGAGAATTTTCACAAGCTCGCCCCGGCGTTACTCACATTCTCCACCTGCCTAACGCACAGCTAATTGTGTGACCTAGCCTGACCCAGTTGAAAATTGACTTTCGCTTGAAAGCGGGTTCTTTTATTAAGCGAATTCTATTGTAGAAGTTACCTGACGCCTCAGTTACGTTTCCAAAGGTGAGAAAATGACATTAATTCCTTTTGGAGGAGTTTACCCGGGGAATAGGAATTCCCCGGGGAGCCCCGGGGCGGTGCCAGGGCCGGGAGCTGCCCCCGGGGGCAGAGGGCAAAGGGTGACCCGGGATTGTTTTATGTGATTTTTGTGGGATTACCGGCACGTGAATACAATGCATGAGCTGCTTCCTGCTCAGGGACATCTGGGAAATGGGAAATACCGGGGATAAATCACAGATTTGTGGCAGATTTGCTGAGGAACACCTTGGCAATTTGGGGGTTATTTATTGCCAGGGTCAGGCCCGGAGCAGAGGAGGAGTAAAGAGAAAGTGTGAGAAGGGCCTTGAGGTCCCTTCCAGCTGAACCATTCCATGATTGCAGAGTGCCCAGAGGTGTCCAGGTGACACCGAGTGTCCCCCCAGGCACCCCGAGTGTGTGGTGACACAGCAGCTCCTGCCAGGAGTTGTTTTCCGCAGGAATTCCATGGATGGCCAGGCTGCTGTGCTCCCCCATGGCTTTAGTTATTTATTTGTGGCATTTCTTTAGTTCCCCCCGTGCTCTTTGTTCCATTTCAGCCCTTTAATGTCCTTGTCCCGCCCCTGTCGAAGTCCCCTGCTCCAGGACCAGAGGAGCTGCACTTAAACTGCTGCACTTGTGCCATTAACTGCTAATTAATGCTGATTATGATTTATTACAGACTTGTAATAAAGCCTGCAACACTACATTTACACTTGCCACACTTGGAGCTGATTTTTGCCAAACGAGGGAAAGGAGGAAAGTACAAGAAAAATATGAATAAAAAACAATTGGGCATTTTTTCCTCAGTAACTCTTTGTCCCACAATAAAAGTCAGTTTTAATCTTGTCCCAGGGGTCTCCCATGGCTGATTTCACTGCAGCCACACGAACATTCCTGCTTGGCCAGGCAGAAAAAAAATTAACTGTGAATAAAAAGGACAATAAAGGCGCTTAGAACATCTGAGAAGTATAAGAGTGAGGGCTGGAGAGTTTCTATTAGAATGGAAGCACAGCCCTGTACCTGAGCAGGGAAGGGGCAGAAGGTTACACCCAGTATCCTCATTCCTTCCCAGAGAATTTCCCAGAGTCACCAGGCAGGACAGGCAAGTGTTGGAATCACAGAACCAGGGAATGGTTTGGGATAGAAGGGACCCCAGGGCCCTGCAGTGCCAGCCCTGCCACGGCAGGGACACCCCCCACTGTCCCCATGTCCAGCCTGGCCTTGGGCACTGCCAGGGATCCAGGGGCAGCCACAGCTGCTCTGGCAATTCCAGCCCAGCCAGCAATTCCCAATTGCCGAGATCCCAGCCAGCCCTGCCCTCTGGCAGTGGGAGCCATTCCCTGTGTGCTGTCCCTCCTTGTCCCCAGTCCCTGTGCAGCTCTCCTGGAGCCCCTGCAGGCCCTGCCAGGGGCTCGGAGCTCTCCCTGGATCCACAGGAGGTTTCCATGAACCGAGGACCAGCCCCAGAGTATTTTTGGCTTCCTGTTGAGCCCCCCCGAGCTGTCAGGAGTGCTTTGCTCGGCTCCTCTGGGTGCCCTCCCGGCCGGAGCCGTGCCCGGGTCGGGCCCTGCCCAGCCCCGGGAGCTGCTGCGGGGCGGGGGAAGCCGCCCAGTGGGATTTTCCCGGAGAGCAGAGTTGAACGCTCTCAGCAGCGGCTCTGGGGGTCGGATCCTGTGAGCAGGCTGATGGCAGAGCCCGGCTGAGCCGGGCAGCTCCGGGCTGGTGCTGGACCATATTTGGGAAGGTTGGCGGTGCAGATCTGGGAGCGCAGCGCTGGTGCCGAGCTCGGAGCTGCCGGGGCAGCGCCGGGGCTGCTGCTCATCTCCCCAGCAACCCCGCAAACACAACATTGCCCAACGCTGCCGGCTATAATTAACCGTGCAGGCCGGCCCCGCAGGAGCCGCTGGCCTGCGCTCCCGCACCGCCCGGCGGGATAGTGTTCCCAGAGCAGGCAGGAACATTCCCTGCGGCCCCGGGAACGTGCGGACTGCCGCAGGCCGAGCTGCTCCTCGGGCACTCTGCGCTGGGCCATCTCAACCAGCCCTGGTCACTCGGCCCAAAGGCAGCCGGGCAGAAACGCTGGGCTTTGGAAAGGCTCCCAGAGCAGCGCTGGGTGCTCAGGAGAGGCTGCGGCTGTGGGAGAAGGGAGGAAGGCTCGTCCCCTCCTCCCTGCAGGGCCGCTCGGATTAATGTCAAACTGGCGCTGGGAGATCCTGTTCTGATGCCTGCTGGAGGCACCAGATCACGCCTCAATCCTGAGCCAAGAATAGATCCCAGAATTCTTCATCATCCACAGCCTATTCTGGGCCTGCAGCCTCCCACCCAGCGTGTGCCCACTCCTGCTCCCGCTGGGAATCCTGCTCAGGCTCGGCTCCACTCCCTGCTCCAGAGCTCTGCAGCCTCCCTGTGCTGGGGGGCTGCACACACACACACAACAGGGGAATCCTGCAATGGCTTGCATTGAAGGGGTCCCTAATGCCACCCAGTGCCACCCCTGCCAGGGACAGGGACACCCTGTGAGCCCAGGCTGCTCCCAGCCCTGTCCAGCCTGGGCTCAGCCCATCATGTTGGTGCTGGAGGAGATCCCAGCAGCTGTTTCCAGTGGGATCCAGCTGCCCTGTGTCATGACCAGGGCTTGGAATCGTGGGCTGGGGTCCCTGTCCCAATCCCTGACCCTGTCCCTGTCCCAGTCCCTGTCCCTGCTGGGAGAGGGGAGCTGGCAGCTCCTGGCCCTGCCGCTGCCAAACCCAGAGTTCAGCTGTATTTTAGCGTGTTCCAGAGCGCTGGAGCAGAGAAGAAGGAAGCTGTTCCAAGGTTGGATCTCTAGAAATCAGCTGGAGGAGTCAGGCTGTACAGCCCCTGCGCTCCTGGGGGTGGGAATAGGCTCTGGGGAAAGCTGGAAGATTTGGGAATTTGCTTGGATGGTTTCGTCCTGTCCCCAGAAGCCACAATAAGCCACAAAAATGCTTTATAAGCCCATTTCCCTCCAACAGACGAAACAGGGAAGTGAAACTCCTGAGGTTGTGCTATTTTTTCCTGCATTAATGGCCACCAAAGTGCTAATTACCACACTGGGTGCCGTATAAATTCTTGGAGTCCTTCCCCTGCAGCCCTCACACTGGAAAAGCGTCCATAAACGAGGAATGTTACCCACTCAGTCATGGGGGACACTTTTGGTGGCATTTCTGTGGCAGCACTCCCATGGCCAAAGCCCGGCCTGTGGCAGGGGGTGTCATGGGATGAGCCTTAAGCTCCCTCCCAGCCCCGACCGTTCCAGGATCCCGTGATTCCGTCCCCCTGCGAGCAGGGCAGTTCAAACCCGTCCCTCTTTTCCCATGGCAAAGGCCACGTTTTCCCTGTAAACTTTAACCACGTGCAGGAATCTTTGCAGGGTCAAGGCCTGGACGAGAGCAGTGCGGAGCGGCTTAGTGGTAAATCTCATGGCAGGAATTCACTTTGGAATGAAGGATTGGATCGCTTCCTGCTGGTTCCTGGAGGATGCTGGCACTTGGAAAGCAGTTTATCCACGAGACAAAGACAAATCCGGGCACGGCCACAGCGGATCCAGGAGCCCAGGCTGCCAGCATGACTCAGAGATCCCTGCTCCCTCTGGCTCCTTTTTTCCTCCCTTCTCCGTGCTCATCCCCCCATCCCTGTCCCCACCCCACTCCCCTGACCCCCATCTCTGGGGTCCCCCCTTGCAGTGACACCGGGGCCACCGCTGTCCCCGTGTGCCCCCAGCCTGGGGGTGCTGTCCTCGTGCTCCTCCTGCTCCCCTCGAGGCCGTGACCACCCCCGGCGGCCGTAGCTCGCCCACCCCGCCATCCCGAGAGCTGTCCCCGGGGCTGGGCCGCCCCACCGTTCCCCTGTCCCCGTGTCCCCGTGTCTCTGTCCCCGTCACATCCCCGTCCCACCATCTCCCTGTCCCCAGTCCCCGCCCCCGTGTCTCCATCTCCGCCCCCGACTCTCCGTCCCCTTGTCCCCATTCCCGTCCCTGTCCCCTGTCCCTGTCCACCCATCCCCATTCCCGTCCCCGTGTCCCCATCCTCATCCCCCTGTCGTCGTTCCCTTTCCCTCCCCACCATCCCCATTCCCGTCCCTGTTCCCCCATCCCGTCCCACCGTTCCCGTCCCAAGTCGCGATCCCTGTCCCACCATCCTCGTCCCCGTCCTGCGGTGTCCCCCATGTCCGCGTCCCAATGCCCATGTCCCCTGTCCCTGTGTCCCCCTCTCCATGTCCCCATTCCCGTCCCCCGGTCCCTGTCCCCGTGTTCCCGTCCCTATCCCCCTGTCCCTGTGTCCCCCTCTCCATGTCCCCATTCCCGTCCCCCGGTCCCTGTCCCCGTGTTCCCGTCCCTATCCCCCTGTCCCTGTGTCCCCGTCTCCATGTCCCCATTCCCGTCCCCCTGTCCCCCGTCTCCACATCCCGGTGTCCCCGCGGCCCCGCCCACCTCCGATAACCCCGCCCACCTCCGACCCCGCCCCACCCGGGCCCCGCCCCTCCCCCTCGGCCCCGCCCCTCTCCCCCCGCCCTGAGAGAGCCGCGGCGCCGCCGCCATTTTGGAGCCGCCGCCGCCGCCGCTCCGCCGCCGCTGCCCGCGCAGCCCCGGCCGGCCCAGCCCGCGGGCCCGGCCCGCAGCCCGGCCCGGCAGCGCCCGAGGGCAGCCCGGCACCCGCAGGTGAGACGCGGCTGTCACCGCCGCCCTCGCGAGGCCGGGGTCGGGGCTGGGCCCGGCGCCGCGGGCTGGGCCCCGCCGCTTCCCCGGCTCCTCTCCGGCCTCCCGGAGCCGCCCCCCGCGGTCCGGGGCTTCGGCACCGTTTGGAGGGTTAAAAACCTCCCCTGCCGAGCCGCTGTCCGGGGCTGGGCCGTGGTCCCTCCGCCTCGTTCCGTGCGGATCTGGGTTAAACCCGACTGCTCTGCGCGTGACAGTTTCCTTTTGCCGTGTTTTGGTGCGTGCGGGGCGGGCTGGCGGGGCTGGGGCTGCGGGCTCCCGGTGCTCCTGGATCGCACCTGGCCGGCCGGGAGTGGCCGGAGCTGACGGCAGTGGTGGCGGTGGCAAGGTCAGGGGTCAGGTCACCCTTCCTGGGGCTCTGATCCCCCTCGTAGGGCTCAGCGCGCTCTCCCGAGGGTCTGGTCACCTTCCGGGGGTCTCCTGCCCGGAGGTCACATCACCCCCGTGGGTCCGGTCCCTTTCCCGAGGGTCAGGTCCCGCTCTCGAGGTTCTTGTCCCCCTCCCGGGGGTCAGGTCAGTCCCGGGGGTCAGGTTCCCCTCCCGGGGGTCAGATCATCCTTCTGAGGGTCCCCCTTCCTGTGGCTCTGGTTCCCCTCCTGTGGGTCAAGTCGTTCTCGGCTGTCTGGTCCCTTTCTGGAGGCTCAGATCCCCCTCCCAAGGGGTCTGCTCCCTTTCCCAAGGGTCACATCCCCTTCCCAGGGTTCAGGTCGCTTTCTCGAGAGTCCGGCCCGTTCTGCAGGGTTCTGATCCCGATCTGGGGGATCAGGTCCCTTCTGGGGGTCACAGGAGGGGGATCAGTGCTCAGGGTGTCTCTCCCGAGGGTCAGGTCCCTGCCGGGGGTCACGGCAGGGGGCTCAGCCTCCCAAGGGTGTCACCCTCCTGGGGACCTGCCCATGTCAGGGCGCACAGTTCGGCCATAAATGTCACCGTGCTGGTTTTATTAACGGCCAGAAACCGGGGTAGGAGCGGAGGCCCCGCTGGAATCACCACAAGATTCATCTGACAGGAAAGCGGCTCCTGGCAGCGCTGGGAGGGCCCTGCTGAATTTGAGGGCCTTGTTTTGCACCAGCTTAAAAAAAAAACCAAACTAGGAAGTGAAAAAGAGAAACTGAGAGAACTCAGAGGAGCCTGAGAGGTTTTTCCTCGCTTGATCCCCCGCTTGGAAATCGGTGTTTTAAAAACTTGAAGGTTGTTTCCATCGTTTATTTTGTGTCTCAGAAAGGCGAAGGTGGTGATTCCAGCGCTGCCCAGCCCTACAGGTTTGAACCAAGCTCTTGGGAGCAGATTTGGGTTATAAAGCTCTGTTTAAAGCCCGATGAGAGAAGAAACATTCATGTTTTCTCTTATTACTCTGACACTTAAAAGCGAACATGCTGCCAAAATACTTCAGTGGTAAAAAAAACCCTTGGTGGATGGTAGTATAGGGGTTTCCATGGCAACCAATGGTGATCTCATGGGAAGCAAAGTTAAATTTTGGGCTGTCAGTGGGAGCACATCGTGGCCTGGGCTGGCCTGGGTGACATTTGCTCGGCAGAAGGTGATGAGGGCTGTGTAGGAACAAACTGCTCCGAAACCAAGGCTTGTTCTCCGTGTGTACACTGATATTCCTGGTGGTTTCTGTACTTCCTTTGGGTTAATGTTGAAATCCGGGGATGTGGGACAGTGTCCTGCGTGGCCGTGGGGACACATCGGTGGTGCAGCAGCAGGTGCCTGTCGGGCAGGTGGTGCAGGAGAGGCTCCTGCAGAACCTCGGCTGGGGGAAGGTTTGTTGTGGGATGCAGGAGCTGTGGAGCATCTCCTGCTCAGCCTGGTGTTCCAGGAGCTCTGCCTGTGCTGTGGGAGGGACAGGGTGGATTTCTGACTTCACAAATTGGAAACTGTCAAAAATAATAACGACGAGGCAGCGCTGTGTGAGAGCTGCTGCTCGGGGGTTTGTTACCAGGAGAAGAGCGCTCTGTGGGCTTACAGGATTTTGGGAAGCTCCAGGCCACTGTTGGCAGAGCTTCCCTGGGGAGCAGGGGGCTGGGGGGCCCAGCTGTGTTCCAGAGGGGGATCCCCCAGTCCTGATGACAGTTTCCTGGTTGGACTGGGAGACAGCTGGAGGGAATCCCATCCCTGCTGTCCCCACAGTGAGATCCTGAGCGAGAAGGGGGCGTTGGTTCCTTAATGCTTCCTCTCCTCTTTGCTACGGAGATCTCCCAGTGTTTTCCCGTGGTGCTTTTCCATGCTCTGTGCAGGGAACGTTTCCTTTGAGCTCTCCTCTGAATTTTCTGGTGGCAGACGGGACCCAGAACTTTTCTTCCCTGATCCCAGCAGTGGTGTAGAGGAATTCCAGCATCACAGAACCACAGAGTCTCCTGAGCTGGAAGGGCCCCCAGGGCTCCCAGCCCCAGCTCCTGGCCCTGCACAGACCCCCCAACAATCCCAGCCTGGGCAGCCCTGGCAGCGCTGTCCAAACACTCCTGGAGCTCTGGGGCCGTGCCCGTTCCCTGGGGAGCCTGGGCAGTGCCAGCCCCTCTGGGGGAGGGAAGAACCTTTGCTGACATCCAGCCTGACCCTCCCTGGCACAGCTCCAGCCATTCCTGATCCTGGTTCCTTCTCCCTGCTCAGCAGAGCCCGGGGAGAGCTCGGGGCTGGGAGCAGGGATGAGCTTTGCTGCTCTCCTTGCTGGCAGCCAGGTGTGCAGGTGGAACGCTGTGCAGGTGGGCTCTGTGCTCGGGATTATGACTCCGTGGATGCCATCCAGCAGGATGGTTTAACAGAGTGCCTGAAGGGCAGGAGCTGCAGCTCAGCCAGAAAAATGGGCAAACTGGAATGCCAGGAAATAGGAGAGTCTCTCGCTGGAGTAAATCTTGGGTTTGGAACAGGAGTAGAACAAGAATAACTGGGAAATTTGGGTGCAGATGGTGCAGGGGAATCGGGTGAGGTCGGTGAGCTGAGAGCAAAGGAGGAGCTGGGCGCTTCAGTCATAGGATCGAGGAATATCCCGAGCTGGAAGGGACCCACAAGGATCATCCAGTCCAGCTCCTGTTCCTGCACAGACCCCCCAAATCCTGCCCTGTGCGCCCCTGGCAGTGTTGTCCAAACGCTCCTGGAGCTCTGGCATTCCCTGGAGAGCCTGGGCCAGGTGGACAGAACTTCAGAGAACTTTACAGGGAGGAAGATTTGTGGGAGGTCTTGTTTTGCTGGATGCAGAATTCCTGAAGAACTAATTGAGGAGTTAATAGAGTGAGTTAATGAGGGAGGGCAGCGCTGGGGCCGGGCTGTCACACACGGAGCCCCGGCTGGGAGCAGCAGCCCCTCACTCCTGGCCCTATTACTGATAGGGAACACAGCCCTGCTCCCAGTGACGTTTACGGGCTGCAGTGGTTTTACCTCCTTTTCACAGAAAATCTGCAGATGTCGGGGGTTTATGGGAGGCTCAGAGAAGGAATGTGGCCTCTGTGTGACCAGGAGTAGCAACAAAGGCTCTTAAGTGTCTGTTTGATTCAATGTTATTGGAAGCAGGAGTGTGTTGTCTTTCCTGGCTGCCGCTGTGTTTCTCTACTTGAGCTTTTCTTTTGCTCTCTCTGCTCCCCGTTCCTCCCACCACCCTTCCCTCACCCCTGATGGACTTTCCTGCTCCTTGTTTTGATCGTCCCCAGCCGCCAGCACTGCAATAACCAATATTGACATTATTATCAGCGCCTGGACTATTTTTACCTGCAGCTTAACTCTGCTTTGGAGGGAAACTTGGGCAAATAAATATCAGTTATCTCAGGAAATGAAGTTTTCACAGCCAAGCTTGAAAATCTCAGACGAAGAAGGCTCGGATTTAGGTGGAATTTGAGTGCCACACATCTTGCTGTTGGATGAGGTGTGGAAGTGGGAAGTTTGTGTTTCTTAGTGCCTGTTAGTCCCAGACGGAGCAGAGGCACTTCGAGAGTGACAGTAATAAACGTCTGCAGGGCCTGAAGCCTGACCAAAATTGTCATTTTTGTCAGGGGCGCCTTTAAACCAAACCCCACGTGGCACGAGCCGTGAGCGAGGGCTGTCACCACAGGCAGGGTGAGGTGATGTCAGGAGGAAGTGCAGCTCCTCAGGCTGCTCAGAGCTGGCAGCTCTGCAGCTGCTGGGCTGGGACTGCTCCTCCTGGTCCCTCTCAGCCTCTCTTTCCTGTGTCCACCTGAGAGCCAGGAGTGCTCTGCGGGTGGCTGTCCCCAGGGTCACAGCACCCACACACCCCATTCCTTCCCCTGGAGTCAGCCTGGGCTGCCTGGGGCTCATCTGGGAAGGAGGGGAAGCTGGAAGGTGTGAGAAAAAAACCTTCTGGTGAAATGGCATCGGGCAGGGAGGCACTGGGGGCAGGCAGAGCTCAGAGCTCTTCCCTGGCTGGGGCAGAGTGAAAAGTTCTCTGGCACAGCTTTCCACAGAATCTCCTGAGCTGGAAGGGCCCCCAGGGCTCCCAGCCCCAGCTCCTGGCCCTGCACAGACCCCCCAACAATCCCAGCCTGGGCAGCCCTGGCAGCGCTGTCCAAACACTCCTGGAGCTCTGGGGCCGTGCCCGTTCCCTGGGGAGCCTGGGCAGTGCCAGCCCCTCTGGGGGAGGGAAGAACCTTTGCTGACATCCAGCCTGACCCTCCTTGGCACAGCTCCAGCCATTCCTGGGTGCTGTCCCTGTCACAGGGAGCAGAGACCCGAGCTGCCCCTCGGGATGAAGCTGCAGCCCCTGGCAGCTCTGAGCTCGGTCTCTTCCATCTGAACATTCCACGTGCCCTCAGCCACTCCTCGTGTGGCCCCTCCAGACCCTTCCCATCCCCGTGTCCCTCCTTTGATGCTCCCCAGCAGCTTTAGTTGTTTCTTATATTGAGGTGCCCAGTCCAAGGGCTGGAGCTGAGGCCTCCCAGCACGGAGCAGGACAATCCCTGGCCTCGTTGCTGTCCCTGGTGCCCCCAGGACAGGGATGTCCCTCCAGGCTCCAGGGCACAGCTGACAGATCCCCCTTGCCATCCAGCAGGACCAGGTCCCCTCCCAGAGCTGCTCTCCAGCCTGTGGGTGCATCCAGGGCTGTCCCCGGGTGCACAGTTTGGCACCTGCCTGTGTTAAACCTCACACAGCTGTGATACCCAGCCCTCGGATTTGTCCAGGGCCTCTCTGCCTTTGGGGAGCTCCTCCCAGTTCTGTACCATCTGCACACTTCCCTGCTGTCCCCTCGAGCCACACAGGTCACCCGGCAAGGTCTGAAGGGAGCTGGGCCTGAGCTGCAGCCCTGTACAGCTTTGGCTTGGCAGGAAAGCTTCCCAACACCTGCATTAGTGAGGGGCTGGCAGTGCCCCTGCTGCACTTGCAGGGTGCCTGTGCTGAGAACCTGCACTTGCAATGGGATTTCAGTCCTGCAGTTCGCTGCTGCTCAGAGCTCTGTGGCCTGGGCTGACACTGATGACTCTGGAGCCATTGGATTCTGATTTCCCCGCGCAGCTTTTGGAGCAGTGGCAGCAGAGCAGAGCCTGGCACTGGGAGAGGCACACACCTGCAGGAGTGGGGATGGTGTGGCTGCTGCAGCCAGCGGAAGGAAGAAGGAAATCGAGCACCAGAAGCTGCTTCAGTTTCAGTTTTGCCTTCGCTTCCTTGTGAGGACTGAGCTCTGTCACACCTCAGAGAAGGCACCGGCGGCTCTGCTGTGACATTTGGGCTTTTCTTCCTTTCCTTCCGTTTCTCGTAGCCTTGCCCGGCCTGCAGCTCGTTGCAGCTTTGCTTGGCTGTGCAGCAGGGTGGGATGAGAAGGTTGTGTTTCCTTAGCTGTTTATTTGTGTTTTCTTCCCTCGGCAGATCCCCCGGGACGCCCTTTAATTGAATTCTTTTATGTTAAGATGGATTTCTTTTCTTTGAGCAGGATAATTGAGCCCCTGCGCTCACCGGTTGAGCGCTGTCCCCGTGTCCCCGAGGCACAGGACGAAGGGCAGGGTTGCCCGGCGCCAGGAGCGGGCACAGGGCCAGGCTGCCCTGCGCTGGCACCGCGTCCGTGCGGGATGGCAGCGGCAGAGCCGCGGGCACGGGGCCAGCGCCGGGCACGGCGGGGAATGTGGGAGCCGGGAGGGAGCCGAGGGACAGCGCCACGGCCGTGCCGGCCATTTAACCCGGGCGTGCTTGGATGGCACCGGCAGCGTGGCCGTGCCGCGCCTTCCTGCTGTGCCTGTGCCCGTGCCAGGCTCACGGGGAGCAGGGGACAGACACCTCCCCTTCCCGGGAACTTGTGCTGCTTCCTCTGGGAGCCTGCAGCTCCGCACAGCACACACGGACCCCAGAGAGGCCGCGGAGCTGCTGGAGCTCCTCTGCTCTGCAGCCAGGCTGCGACAGCTCCGAGCCCCCGGCAGGACCTGCAGGGGCTCCAGGAGAGCTGCACAGGGACTGGGGACAAGGAGGGACAGCACACAGGGAATGGCTCCCACTGCCAGAGGGCAGGGCTGGCTGGGATCTCGGCAATTGGGAATTGCTGGCTGGGCTGGAATTGCCAGAGCAGCTGTGGCTGCCCCTGGATCCCTGGCAGTGCCCAAGGCCAGGCTGGACATTGGGACAGTGGGAGGTGTCCCTGCCGTGGCAGGGCTGGCACTGTAGGGGCCCTGGGGTCCCTGCCCTCCCATAACTGCACTTCTCTTTCACTGCCCGTGTGTCCCAGTGCTGGAAGTTCTGCTCGGGCTTGGAATGTGGGGCTGGGACGTGGCAGGGTTGCAGCAGTGCGGCTGCAGTGGTGGTGACATCAGCCACGATTCTATGTTAGGTTAAGTGAAACTCTGCCCAGGGAATGGAATATCGAGGTTATCCTGGTTATCCTCAGCCCCTGGGCCAGGACACCCCACTCCTGTGAGCAGGTGCTCAGTCTGCACCATTTAGCAAACTGGAAAACACCAAAGGATGTTTTTTCAGCTTAGCTCTGCAGCTTGTTTCCTTTTTATTTTTCAGTTAGAAGACTGTTTTTCTTTGTGCTCATTTGTTATTTTACTGCTTCTGCATTCTCCTAGTCCTTGTTCCCTGCCATGGTTGGAATGAGATGGTCTTTAAGTCCTTTCCCACTCAAGCCATTCCATGATTCCCTGATTTACTATATCATTCTTTAATGTTGCACTGTCCATGGTATATTCTAAACTTTCTTCCATGACTTTCTAAGTATTTCCCCTGCGCCCAACAACGAGTTCCATACTCTGCCTTGGCTTTCCAAGGGTTTCCAGGGGCTGGAACCTCTCCCAAAGTTCACACCTCTGATGTAAATCCCTCCTTCTGAGGTAATGGTCCAGAGTTCCTTTTTTAGTCAGTGCAGGAGCCAGATGCTCCTTCCCTGTCCGTGCAGGGTGTGAAAGAGCTGAGTTGTGCTGGAGAGGAGCTCGTTCCTGTCCTGCCCAGGGAGTCTGGGTGCGTGCCTGGGATCAGCCATCCTCAGTACGAATATCTGCACCTTGGGCAGGGCACACCTGCAGGCCTGGGACAGGGACAGGGACAGGGACCTCCTCATCTGGGAGCTGCTGGACACCAGAGATTGGCTGGGTGCTCCCCAAAGGCTTTTCAGCCTGAATGGTTCTGTGGTTGTGAGGTGCTGATGTTTAGACCCTGAGCTCTGTCTGGGGAACCTTCTCCTCACCTGGGCATGAGTTTGCTGCTGGAAGCAGGGGGGGATTCAGAGCCACGGAGGTGTCTCTAAGGCCAGAGCACTGAACCAAATGAAGTTGCTGTTGTTGTTGTGTACATGGCCAGCACAGCTGGTTTTCAGTTCTGTGAGAGGCACAGGCACAGCTCTGCTGCTCCTGGCATCAGCAGGACCTGGAGCTGCTGGAGCAGGTCCAGAGGAGCCCAGCACGTTCCTACAGGGACTGGAGCACCTCCAGAGACAGCCTGGGAGAGCTGGGAATGTTCAGCCTGGGGCAGGGAACGTCGTGTGGAGTCCTCACAGCACCTTCCAGGATCTGGAGGAATCCGAGAGAGCCAGAGAGGGACCCTGGAGTGCCAGGACACAGGGAATGGCTCCCACTGCCAGAGGGATCTCGGGAATTGGGAATTGCTGGCTGGGCTGGAATTGCCAGAGCAGCTGAGGCTGCCCCTGGATCCCTGGCAGTGCCCAAGGCCAGGCTGGACATGGGGACAGTGGGAGGTGTCCCTGCCATGGCAGGGCTGGCACTGGGGCGACTCTGGGGTCCCTAAGGCAGAGGACAGGGTTTCCCCACCTCCTTCAGTGCCTGGCATGGGGAGGACCCAAAGCTCAGAAGAAGTTCATCAATATTTTACTGAGTTTTTTCCTCCTGCTTTAGAGCAAGTTCATTTATTTATGGCTGGTCCCAGGCTGCTGTGTGTGACTGAGGGCTCTGAAAGCTCCAGGATGGAGCAGCAGAGGAGTTTCCAAAAGCTGTGAGGGGCTTTAGGGTACCCAGGGTTGGTGTGGGGTTTGGATGTGGTGCCAGCAGTGAGTGCACACCCGATTTCACGGCTGTTACACCCTAACTTCCTCTTGCAAAAGAGACCATTTCAGGCCTCCTGGTTTTCCTTCCCTTCGGTCACCTTTGTTCTGACACATGAAATAACTGGTACAGGGCAGTGATGTGAACGTGGGCAGTGCTTCCAGTGTGTCCATGGCCTCCCTGCTCCTGCTTTTCCCACCGTTTCCAGCAGCAGCCCTGCTGAGGAATGCTGCGTCTTGCAGGAGTAAAAATTCCCACTTCAGCTTCATTTTTCACAGGCGAATTTTGAGCATCAGCAGGGCTTTCTTTATGGGAAGGGTGCTCAGGCCTTGGCAGGGCTGCCCAGGGAGGTTTGCAGTGCCCATTCCTGGGGGTGTCCCAGGAATTCCTGGAGGTGGCACTCCAGGTGGCACTGGCTGGGGACAAGGTGGGCATAGGGCACGGCTGGGACTGGATGTGCTGGGAGGGCTCTTCCAGCCTCAGGGATCCCGGGGTTCCTAGAGCTTGTCTGTGCTGTGTTCTCAAATACCTGGAAGCAGATGCTGGAATGAAGCAGTGCAGGCCCCAAGAGCAAAACTGCTGAGTTATTTTTAGTGTTAGAAGGGAAAAGCAAGGAGGAGCATTGAGTGTATCCCTGGGCTTTGGATCCATGCTGGGTTTTCTGAGGAGCAGTGAGGTGAGCAGGATCTCCTGGTGGGCACAGGAGACTTGGGCCGTGTGGGGAGAGTCCTGTTGTGTAATTCCCGGTTTGTTTGGAGCTGTGGACTGTGCCCCGGTCAGGAATGTGTTATTTTGGGAAAAGCAGGTGGGATCACCACCAGCCAAGAGCAGGGCCAGCGCTGGGGGAAGCAGGAGCATCTCAGGGCCCTGGCTGGAAGGAGCAGTGCCCTGCTGAGTTTGGGTTTTAGTGCTTGAGGGGCAGTTCCTGCTGAGGAAATCACTGCAGTTCCTGGGGATTGGCCCGTTCAGACTCCTGGGGGGAATCATGGAATCCCAGGTTTGGGATTCCACCACCTTCACTATCCCAGGGGACTCCAGGCAAACCATTCCATGCTTCCATGGTCAGGAGAACTGTTGATGATCCTTTGTGGAAGGATGTTCAGTTATTTTCCCAATGTTGATCCAATCTCTAGGATTCTTTACTAAGCTTGGAAAAATAAATGTCATCCTTTTCAGCCTATTGGAACTCTCACCGTAGGGATTCCATGGGTTTTGTGAGTGGTTTTGGTTGGGATTGAGGGAATTCAGCCACAGTGTGAGTGACTCCTTGGATCATCCGAGTTGGATGGATGTTTCAGCTGGAATGCTGTCCCCTTCCTGCTGCTCCCTCCTTCCCCACTTCCCTGCCCTCCCTGCCTGCTCAGACGTTCCTGCAGCAATGTTTGGGGGAATGACCCAGCTGATTGTTTTTCCCCTGCTGATACTGCATGGCAAAGAAAACCCATTTTTCCCAGCAGTGCAGGTTTAACACACAGCGAGCCGTGGGCTCAGATCAGGAGTGTGTCCTGCTCCTTTGGGATTCCCAGAGCAGGCTGAGCTTTGATGTTTCTTTGTCCAGGTAAAAGCCATGGAACTCTAAGGGTGGGTCTGAGAGTTCCCAGGGATTGTTTTCCCTTTCAGGATGTTTTATGATGGATGAAGCCTGGCTCATAAATAGAAGTTAAGTGGTGCCATGCAGGGAGAACAGGCTGGTCCTGGGAAAGATGTTTTACCCAATTCTGAGGAACTGGGTAAAGAGGAAGGAAATTCCCCATGGAAAGGGGGCTCAGGCCTTGTCAGGGACTGCCCAGAGAGGTTTGGAGTGCCCGTGGAGGTGTCCAGGGAATTCCTGGATGTGGAACTGAGTGCTCTGGGCTGGGGACAGGGTGGGCATTGGGCACAGCTGGGACTGGATCTCTTTTCCAACCTCAGCCATTCTGAGCTCCTTCTGAAGTGTCTTTATTTCTTTTAACTGCAAAACTTCTTAAGCTTTGCATGGACCTTGTCTGTAATGCCCTGAAAGCCTGAGGAGATGAAAATAAATTTACTGAATGTGCTGTTGGAGGGCTGTGCATCGCTGGTGCCTCCGTTCTGGGTGTGTTGGGTGGAGCAGTGTTGGAATATTCTGGTAGGAGCTGCAGAGTGTGACAGGCTGGGCTGTTCTGGTGCAGGCACGGCCACAAACTCACCTTGGGAGCTTTGAACTGGGATGAAGGAGCAGGAAAAGAGCCCAGCAGTTGTTTTACTGGCTCACTGGAGGCCCTGTGTGCATCAAATAGGAACGGGCAGCCCTTGATCTCCCCGTGGGGAGCAGCAGGAAATCTCAGTTTGCAAATGCTGGCCCTCAGTCTGGGCACAAAGAGGTGTCTTTTGTAACATTGCCTCAGTCTGTGTGGGCAGCGAGGATCAAAATGTCCAAGGTCCACAGAAGGACTGGGTCAAAGGGGGATTTCTGTGAAATGCTGCTGTGCTCCCAGTAAAAACCAGCAGCCTGCTCTGAGATCCCAGTCTGGTGGTGAACACGGATTGTTGTGGGGCTCAGCTGTGGTGACCCAGGAGGAAATGTCACTTGTTGCTTAGAGCAGACAGAGTCAGCAGCCCCGGCAGCGTCGGTGCGGTGCCTGCGGGCCGAGAGGGAGGAGCCTGGAGTCCTGCAAGGGATGGAAATCCGCGCTTCGAGCACCCCAGCACTTTGTTTTGCTGGCTTAATATGCAGATGCATTGCAAATCTCACACTCAAAGGTTGATGTTTCATGGGAACCCGGAGTCCCCCGGGGGTTCCTCGGGGCTGCTGTTGCTTCTGTGGGGCTGTCAGCAGAAGGAGCAGCTGGAAATGCCAATCCTGCTGAATTATTGCTGGAATACACATCACAGACTGGGAGATTCCTGTGCCCTCAGAGCTGATGTGAGCCCAGCAGCCCATAGAGGCGAATTTTAGGGATGTATTGAGCTCCACGTGCACTGACTGAGCTGTTAAAAAAGGCCTTTTTTGTGCTGGTCCATTTCCAGGGAGTTTGGGAGCCTTTTCTGCAGCTTTTGAAGCGCTGTGGTTTCTTTGTGTCTGGGTGTGGAACAGTTAATTTAAAAAGTAACATTTAAATCAAGAAGCTGTGCAAATTCTGTCCTTAGCATGGGGTAGGGCAGCAATTAGGAGGCTGCTTAACGAGATACTGGGTGAGGATAAGGATGGTGATCAAAACAAAATACTCGTGATAGCATCTCTTTCTTTGGGAGCTTCAGAGCCCGGCGAGGATTTGAAGGAGCTCTTCATGTCGGGTGCACGTTTGTCCAGCACAGAGCCCTTCGAGGGTTTATTGCCAGGGGCAGGTTTTGTTAAAGAAAAAACCCAGCACAGCCCCTCTCCATGCAGAGCAGCGTCTCACCGTGCCTGTGCTTTCCTGGATGTGGGAGCTCTGCAGAGGGATGGGGACAGCCTGGATCCATGGCAGGGGTTCAGCCAGGCCCAGTGCCAGGTGCTGCCCTGGGGACAGCCCGAGCCCCTGGAGCGCTGCAGAGCTGGGAAAGGCCCTGGGGGTGCCGTGCCAGGGGCTGGGCACCAGCCCAGGGGGGCCAGGGGGGCAGGAGGGCGATGGCCCCTGGGCTGTGGGAGCGCCAGGGTGGGCACAGCCCCAGGGCAGGGACTGTCCCCTGTGCTGGAATGCTGGGGGCAGCTCCGGGCCCCTCCCAACAGGAGAGCCCTGGAGGGGCTGGGGGAGCTGGGAAAGGGCTGGAGAATTCCTGGGGGAGCTGGGAAAGGGCTGGAGAATCCCTGAGGGAGCTGGGAAGGGGCTGGAGAATTCCTGGGGGAGCTGGGAAGGGGCTGGAGAATCCCTGAGGGAGCTGGGAAGGGGCTGGAGAATTCCTGGGGGAGCTGGGAAGGAGCTGGAGAATTCCTGAGGGAGCTGGGAAGGGGCTCAGCCTGGAGAAAAGGAGGCTCAGGGGGCCCTTGTGGCTCTGCACAAGTCCCTGACAGGAGGGGACAGCCGGGGGGATTTGGGATCTGGGAACAGGGACAGGAGGAGAGGGAACGGGCTCAGGCTGGGCCAGGGGAGGGCAGGGTGGATTTTGGGGAATTTCCCCTTGGAAAGGGTGGGCAGGGGTTGGAAGTGCCCGGGGAGGGTTGGATCCCCATCCCTGGAGTGTCCAAGGAATTCCTGGAGGTGGCACTGAGGGCTCTGGGGACAAGGTGGGGGTCAGGCACAGCTTGGGCTGGATGGGCTGGGAGGGCTTTTCCAGCCTAAATGGTGCCAGGATTTTGTAATACATATGCAGAGATCTTGTTAATTTGTCAGTTATTAAGGAAGAATGAAGAAATTTCTCTTCATAGGACACAAGGGGAAAACAAAAGGAGATTCTTGGCAAACTGGTGAAATATTTTGGTTGAGAGTAAATTTTATCTGTGAATTTTGAGTGTATGCAAGTGGTTTTCAGTGAGGAGCTTGGGCCAGGGGATGTGTCAGGGAGCTGAAACGCCTCTGTGGGGATGTGGCAATGAGGAACCCCCGCGGCTCGGGATCAGTGCCTGGAGGCCTCTGGTGTGTCCTGCTTTGCCTTTAGTCCAGGATTCCAGAAAGAATCCAGGGAATGAGGGAGGCAGGGAGCCTTTGAAGGGGATGGTGCTGTAGGAGACTGGAGTTGTGAAAATCCTGGTGTCAGAGGAGCTGTTGGATTTGTGTGGTGTCCCTGAGCTGCCCCGTGTGGAGAACCTTGCACAGCTGCTGTCCCTTGGCTGCCACGGGATGGGCTCCTGGCATGGTGTGATTTGGGAGCAGAGTTTGGGTTCATGGAGTCATGGAATCGTGGAATCCCAGTCTGGGATGGGAAAAAGACCCCAGAGCCCCTGCAGTGCCAGCCCTGCCGTGGCAGGGACACCTCCCACTGTCCCAGCTGCTCCAGCCCCATCCAGCCTGGCCTTGAGCTCCAGGATTTACATAGGAAGCATTTCCTCTCCTCCTTTGGAGTTGTCACCATCCTTTGTGCCTCCACCATTCCTCTGAAGAGAAATCCTCAAAGGCCTTGGCTTCAGTCTTTGCTGTGTTAAAGATGGATATGGGAATGATTCCATCTTGGAAGCAGAGCCAGAGTGTTCCCCAGGAGTCTGAGGTGGGAGCCTGAGGAGGTTGAGAGAGCTCTGGAATAACTGAGCAGCTCGTGATTCTCTTCTCCTGGCAGACTGAATCCCAGAATCCCAGAAATGCTGAGGCTGGAAAAGCTCTCTGGGATCACCCAGTCCAGTCTGTGCCCGATGCCCACCTTGTCCCCAGCCCAGAGCCCCGAGTGCCACATCCAGGAATTCCCTGGACACCTCCAGGGATGGGCACTCCAAACCCCCCTGGGCAGCCCTGACCCTCCTTTCCATGGGGAAATTCCTGCTGAATTCCTGCAGGTTGGTGACTTGGTGTGTCCCTTCTCCAGCACTCACAGGAGGACTCAGATGTGCTGACCTGAGACATTCACAGGGTGCTCTGAATTCTGAACAGTGTTTGCTTCTCTCTCAAGGAAAGTTGGGTCATTTTTAGGGAAGTGAAATCGTGCAGTCGAGAAATGCTGATAACCCAAATGATCCAATTTCTTGGGAAGAGCTTGGGGATAAAAATACTGCTGAGTGTAAATCGTTGTGAGGTGGCAGAGGGGTGTTATGTATGAGCCTGGCACCGCTGCTGGCCCGCTCCCCTGGGGCTGCCTGACAGCTCTGCGATGGATCAGGGCTGGCTCCCAGCTGGGCACGGAGGGCGAGGCTGGGCTGTGCAGCACGGGGGGACAGGGCTGGCAATGGCAATGGCAATGGCAATGGCAATGGCAATGGCAATGGCCCTGGCCCTGTCCTGGGAGTCACCAGGCACCCCCATATCCCTGCAGGTGATGGATGCACTGCAGGCTCCAGCTTCTTCCAGCCAGGGCTGGGCTGGATAACCATAATAATAACAATAATAGTAATAATAACAGTAATAATAACAACAACAGTGATAACAACAGTAACAGCCACAGCCCCTCTGCTTGCAGCTCCTTGCCATCAGTAACTGCACTGGGAAGTCCTGGGCTGTTTCCTCATCCAGGGCTGCCTGGCCTTGGGGAGGAGCTGCTGTGGTTTCAGTGTGTGACTGGAAAACCACGGCAGCTGCACGTCCATCCTGGGCTGTACCTGGGATCACAGAACCACGGAGTCTCCTGAGCTGGAAGGGCCCCCAGGGCTCCCAGCCCCAGCTCCTGGCCCTGCACAGACCCCCCAGCAATCCCAGCCTGGGCAGCCCTGGCAGCGCTGTCCAAACACTCCTGGAGCTCTGGGGCCGTGCCCGTTCCCTGGGGAGCCTGGGCAGTGCCAGCCCCTCTGGGGGAGGGAAGAACCTTTGCTGACATCCAGCCTGACCCTCCCTGGCACAGCTCCATGCAGATTTGAAAAGATGAGGAGCAGGCTCGGGCCCCACAGGTGCTGGTTCTGTGCTGGATCAGATCTGTGGAAGATTCCCAGAGCTTGGCCAGGAGTTTAAAATAGCAACTGGCTTTGGTGGCTTCTCCAGTTACCAGGATCATTCCATGGATCTCATGATTTGCATATCGTTTTCCAAATGTCCACATGCAGAGGAAGAGAAATTTGCTGTTGCTCTGACCCTGAGCTGATGAAGGAAGAGTTGAAATGATGTTTGCCAGGAGGAGAGGATTCAGGGATGAGCAGAGGGGAGTGGGCTGGCTGCTCCTGCATGGGGATGGAGGAGCTCCAGAAAACTGCCAGAGGGCCGGGCTGGCTGGGATCTCGGCAATTGGGAATTGCTGGCTGGGCTGGAATTGCCAGAGCAGCTGTGGCTGCCCCTGGATCCCTGGCAGTGCCCGAGGCCAGGCTGGACATGGGGACAGTGGGGGGTGTCCCTGCCAGGGGCACCCCCTTGTCCTGTCCCTCCTTGTCCCCAGTCCCTGTGCAGCTCTCCTGGAGCCCCTCCAGGCCCTGCCAGGGGCTCTGAGCTCTCCCTGGATCCTTCTCCTGTCCAGGTGAGCACCCCCAGCTCTCCCAGCCTGGCTCCAGCCCTGCAGCAGCTCCGTGGCCTCTGGACTCTGTCCAGCAGTTTCTCTCAGCTCCTGTTTATTTTCTGTTAGAACCAGTGGCTCTGGGAATATTTCAATTCCCTGATTATGGTTGACGAAGAAGAGTTGGTGGCAGGATCTTTATGTATTTATTTATTTATTTATTTATTTATTTACTGGAATTGAGGAAGCAGCAGAGCCCAGAGCCCATCCCAGTGAGCTCAGGGCTGTGTGGAGTCAGGAATGGGCTGCAGGAGTTTATTAGTTAGAATTGGGAGTTTATTGGGTTAGAATTAATCAGGGCTATCTGGAGTGACCATCTTGGGCAGTTGATGTTTGTGGTCCCTTGGCTGAGCACTGGGCAGTGCCTGGATGGTTTTACAGCTCTTCCATCCTTTAATCCCTGAATTCCTGGTGGAGACAAGGAGGGTTAGGGAAGAGCTGAAGGTGTCATAAAACCCCAACTTTCAGAAAAACCCCATCAGTCAGTGCAGGTGTTGATGGTATAAAACCCCCAAAACAGGAAAAGCTCTCGACTGTTTCTCCCAGTCTTTGCATCACTCACTCCTGCTGGAGAGAAGAAGCTGCAAAGTCCAACTGGTTTAGGCTGGGCTTATTTTTTTTCCTGTGGCTGTATTTATCCTTGGCAGGGCTGCCCAGGGAGGTTTGGAGTGCCCATCCCTGGAAATGGCCAGGGAATTCCTGGAGGTGGCACTCAGGGCTCTGGGTTGGGGACAAGGTGAGGATTTGGCACAGCCGGGACTGGGGGGGCTTTTCCAGCCTCAGGGATTCTGGGGTTTTGTTGGGACTGCTCTTAAAGCTGAATACATCCCAAGATTGATGTGAGTGGACATTGACTGGGAAATAGTTTGTGGTTGTTCTGTTCTCCTGTCAGCAGTGCAGGTACCCTGGGAAATGCTGCTTTTCCCTAATTCCAACAGCTCAAACTCTTCTTTATCAGTGAAGTCTTGAGGGAAGTTCTAACTTATATAAAAGGTTGAATTTAGCTCATCTTGGTTGATATTTCTGATCAACCATGATAAAGTAACTGAGGCAGTGGGAAGACTTTAAATTTCTTTAAAAATAGCTGCATTTTGTACATGCCTGTCCTTTTCCAAACGCTCCCATCCCACTGCTGCCTCCTGGGATGTGCCTTGGGCTGTATGGGAGAGGCAGCAATTCTGTTCCTCCCATGTGTGAGGGTTAAAGGGACCTTTGATAGTTTTTGTTGAGGAATTTCAGTTCTCCTCACCCTCTTCCCGTGCCTTTTGCAGCTGAGGAGCCTGTTGGTTGTGGGTGGCTCAGAGCAGTGCTGGGTATGGATTCTCCTCGGGGAAGGGACATTCCAGCCTCCGTGGATCCCTCCTCTGGGGAGCAGCAGGGAGGCTCAGGGGGGCTCGGGCTCTTGCCCAGAGGGTGCTGGGCACGGAGCAGGGCACAGTGCCAGCCCCCAGAGCCCCAGGAGTGCTGCCAGGGATGCCAGGCTGGGCTCCGGGGGTCTGTGCAGGGCTCCCTGGGATCCCCCCATGACTCCAGGGACCATTCTGTGCTTCCATCCATGTGTGGGTGTTCCATTCCTGGCTCCCTGAAGCAGGGGGGCACAGGGAAGGAGCCAGGCTCTGCCAGAGCCCATCCCTGCTGCTCGGACTCAGGGATGCCCCTGCAGCCTCTGGGATGGGCTCTGACCCCTGTGCCCAGCAGGGCTGTGCCACACCTGGCACAGGTAATGCCAGGGACAGCCGCAGGGCCAGCCACAGGAGCAGGGATCTGCTCCTGGGCTCTGCAGGGCTCAGCAGGGCTGGCCCAGGTGGAAGTTCCCTGAGCAGAGCTCAGGAGAGGAGCTGGGGTGCACTGAGCAGTGCATGCCTTGCTAATGTGTGAATGCTTTTCCAAAGGCACTGCAGAGGTTCTTAGTGGGTTTTAGTCTGCTCAGGAATGCTCTCCTTCCTTGCCTGAGTGGATTCCATGGAAGGGCTGTGGAATATCCTGGGACCATCCTAAGGTGGGGAAGGTGGGCTGTGTTCACGGGCTGCTGGCACACGGATGTGGAAAAGCTGCAGCACTTGGATTTCATTGTGCTTGGAGCTGAACCATGGCCCTGAAAACTCTGCCCCCATCCCTGGCAGTGTCCCAGGCCAGGCTGGACACTGGGGCACCCTGGGACAGTGGGAGGTGGCAGGGGTGGCACTGGAGGGGCTCTGGGGTCCTTCCCACCCAACCATTCCACGATTCCCTGATTTACACAAAATGGACTTTCACCCTTGGCTGATATTTTTAATTTGTTCATATTTTTGAGACCATGTCTTTCCAGTGACAGGCACAGCCTGCTGTGTGTATCTGGGATTTTTGGGGCCAGCTGCTGTGTCACTGCTGCAGCTGAGCAGCTCCTGAACTCCTTTGCTGTGCTCCCTGTGACCTCTGAGTTCTCTGGGGCTCTTTCCCCAGGGGGTGTCTGTGTCCCTGCTGCCCTGCAGGGTTTGGTGCCCTGGCCCTGGGGCTGGCTGGGGGGAGCTGGGATCAGCCCCCTGCCCCTGAGGAGCAGTGCCAGCAGCCTCTGGTGTCACCAGCCGTGTCCCTGGGCTGCCACAGCTGTCCTGGTGACACAGCAGTGACAGGAGTGCTGGCTGAGGTGACAGGTGACACTGGGTGACACAGCAGTGACAGGGTGTGCTGGATGTGGTGACATGGAGTGACATGGGGTGGTGACAGGAGTGCTGGCTGTGGTGACACTGGGTGACACAGCAGTGACAGGGTGTGCTGGATGTGGTGACATAGAGTGACAGAGTGCTGGATGAGGTGACACAGCAGTGACATGGGATGGTGACACACAGGGAGTGCTGGCTGGGGTGACAGCAGTGACAAGGTGTGCTGACTGTGGTGACATGGGGTGGTGGCTGTGGTGACACAGTGACACAGGATGGTGGCACACAGGGAGTGCTGGCTGTGATGACATGGCAGTGACACAGGATGGTGGCAGGGAGAGCTGCCCAGGGACTTCAGGGAATTGCTGGAGGTGGCACTGAGTGCTCTGGGCTGGGGACAAGGTGGGCACTGGGCACAGCCTGGACTGGAAGGTCTGGGAGGGCTTTTCCAGCCTCCCTGAATCTGGGACTCTGCCAGGGACTTTTGGGCACAAATTCTGGGGAAAAAGGCATCAAAGTTTAGGAATAAAGCCCTGAGCAGTTGTTGTTGAGATCAGTGCCCTTGGTTTGGGTGAGTGTTGAACCTCCAGTTAAGTTAAGTCACTGATTGGAAGATGAGGAAATACTTTTATTCTCACATTAAATGTAATTTCCATTTGATGTGGGTGTATCAAGTGGAGTTTTGATACACAGGAGTTCCTGGATTTCAGGGTTAAAGGCCAGCTCTGGAGTTGTGGGGAGCCCCTGGCTCCTCCTCTGTGATCCCCTTCCACTGTCCCCAGTTCTGAGGCTCATCCAGCCTGGCCTGAACACTTCCAGGGCTGGGCAGTTCAGCTTTGCCCAGTGCTGCAGGGGGGGGAACTGGGATAACTGGGAGGATGCTGTGTGGGCTGGTGGGGATGGCTTGGCAGGGGCTCTCAGTCCCTGTCATCTCCCCTTGTGCTGAAAGGTTCTGTGGAAGTTCGTTTAGGGAAAAAAATAAAAACCTTTGGTCCTCAGGTGCCTTTGGTTATTGGTAACTTTTAAAAATCTTTTCCAGGATTGGAGTCTTGCAAAGAAATTCACACTGGATGAAAACCATTTCCTGAAGCTGGATCTGTTCCAGGAACTGTAACCCAAATGTTTCTGTGTCCGTGGAGGAGATTTCACGTTTGAAGAAACTTCTGCTGAAGGTAGGAACATCTCCCTGTCCTTTTGTTTTGGAATGGTTTGGGACAGAAGGGACCCCAGGCCCCTGCAGTGCCACCACGGCAGGGACACCTCCCACTGTCCCCATGTCCAGCCTGGCCTTGGGCACTGCCAGGGATCCAGGGGCAGCCACAGCTGCTCTGGGGTTTCCATTCCAGCCCCTCCCCACCCTCCAGGGAAGGTCAGGCAGCTTTTCCTGGAGATGTATAAAAAGTTCGGGAGAGCTGTGGAATTGCCAGGATTACAATGGGTGTCAGTTTGGAAGGGGAGGATTCTGTGTGGATTCCACAGCAGTGGAGGGAATGTTTCTGCATTTGGGTCGACTGAGCCCCCAAACCTCCTTCCCTGGAGGCCTTTGGTGCCAGATTTTCCCTCGGTGAATTTATAACCAAGCAGAGATGGTTAAAAATACCCAAAGAACAGTTTGTGATGAGCACACCGAGCCCAGCAGTGCTGTCACTGCAGTGTCACGTAGGTTGAACATTCAGATGGCTGCTCCCAACTCCGAAATTCAGGGCTGAAATCCCAGAATCCCAAAATCCCTGGGGCTGGAAAAGCCCTCCCAGTCCATCCAGCCCAAGCTGTGCCTGACCCCCACCTTGTCCCCAGAGCCCTCAGTGCCACCTCCAGGAATTCCTTGGACACTCCAGGGATGGGGATCCAACCCTCCCTGGGCAGTTCCAATCCCTGCCCACCCTTTCCATGGGGAAATTCCCCAAAACCCACCCTGCCCTCCCCTGGCCCAGCCTGAGCCCGTTCCCTCTCCTCCTGTCCCTGTTCCCAGATCCCAAATCCCCCCGGCTGTCCCCTCCTGGCAGGGACTTGTGCAGAGCCACAAGGGCCCCCTGAGCCTCCTTTTCTCCAGGCTCAGCCCCTTCCCAGCTCCCTCAGGAATTCTCCAGCCCCTTCCCAGCTCCCTCAGGAATTCTCCAGCCCCTTCCCAGCTCCCTCAGGAATTCTCCAGCCCCTTCCCAGCTCCCTCAGGAATTCTCCAGCCCCTTCCCAGCTCCCTCAGGAATTCTCCAGCCCCTTCCCAGCTCCCTCAGGGATTCTCCAGCCCCTTCCCAGCTCCATTCCCTGCCCTGGACACGCTCCAGCCTCTCCAGAGCTGTCCCCAGGATTCTGGGTAGGAAAATCCTGACGTCTAAAGGAAACTAATTTTTTTCCTGTTCCATATCCTGGGTTCTGTGAATGCTTCACTTGGAGCTTCACTGTGGAAATTGCACCATGAAGGACTGAGAGATTTAAAATCTGATGAGAAAATTGGGGTCTTCAGCCTTTTGCAAGGCCCTGCTCTGGTGACTGGAAGGCAGAGCCCCCTCAGTGTCATTCCTGGAGGGAAAATGGGGTTTTTAAGAGGACAGTGTCCATGCTGTCCTGTAGCTGAGGTTATGCAGAGTGGGACTGGCAGAGGATCAGGCACGGAGACAATTTTTGGATGCTGGAAAAAGCCAAAAGAATGGATGGAGAGAGTTGTGTGTGCAGAAATGGGGATGTGGGTTAGGTTAAAAACAGCCTCGTGATCCTGGGGATGGATCACATGGTGCTGCAGGATCAGCTGGGAATGTGGCACAGGGACTGTGTGTGCACAGTGTGGGAGCAGGGCTGGCACTGCCCAGGGTGGGTGTGGAGGGAGCTGTGTCACCTGTGTCACCTGTGCCACCTGTGCCACCTGTGTCCCTGGGCAGTGACAGCCTGCTGTTCGTGCTGGGGCACAGGGACTGGGGACAAGGAGGGACAGCACACAGGGAATGGCTCCCACTGCCAGAGGGCAGGGCTGGCTGGGATCTCGGCAATTGGGAATTGCTGGCTGGGCTGGAATGGAAACCCCAGAGCAGCTGTGGCTGCCCCTGGATCCCTGGCAGTGCCCAAGGCCAGGCTGGACATTGGGACAGTGGGAGGTGTCCCTGCCGTGGCAGGGCTGGCACTGCAGGGCCCTGGGGTCCCTTCTATCCCAAACCATCCCGGGATTCCCTGAATTCTGTAGCTGGTACTGTGGCCAGAACAGGGCTGTGAAGGGTTGTTGAGGAGCTGAGGTGAGATGGGGAAGGGAAGAATTGGAAGAGGAAATGTTAAGCAAAAGAGCCCTGGAAGAGTCTCCTAGGGATGGTCTGAATGGTTTGGTGTAACAACTTTTCCAAAATTCCAGATATTGGGAAAGCAAAGTGGAAAAACATCGTTAATAGAATGCAAAGAAAAATCAGGATAACAAAAGGGCAAACAAGGGATTGGGGTAGGAGTGGATGGAAATGGGAGACTGAAAGTGCAGTGCCCCAGGAAGGATCCTGAGGGGCTGGAGTGTGTCCAGGGAATGGAACAGAGCTGGGAAAGGGGCTGGGGGAGCTGGGAAGGGGCTGGAGAATCCCTGAGGGAGCTGGAAAGGGGCTGGAGAATTCCTGGGGGAGCTGGGAAGGGGCTGAGCCTGGAGAAAAGGAGGCTCAGGGGGCCCTTGTGGCTCTGCACAAGTCCCTGACAGGAGGGGACAGCCGGGGGGATTTGGGATCTGGGAACAGGGACAGGGGGAGAGGGAACGGGCTCAGGCTGGGCCAGGGGAGGGCAGGGTGGGTTTTGGGGAATTCCTTCCCCAGGCGGGTTGGGAAGCACTGGAAGGGCTCAGGGCAAGGGTGGAGTGCCTGTGCCTGGAAGTGTGGGTGCTGGTGGATGGTTCCTGGTGGATGGGTGCTGGTGGGGCTGCTGGTGCCTGTCCAAGCTCAGGGCTGGCCCCAGTGGCTGTGGAGCAGTGAGCAGTGAGCAGTGAGCAGTGAGCAGTGAACAGTGAACAGTGAACAGTGAGCAGTGAGCAGTGAGCAGTGAGCAGTGAACAGTGAGCAGTGAACAGTGAACAGTGAGCAGTGAGCAGTGAGCAGTGAGCAGTGAACAGTGAGCAGTGAGCAGTGAGCAGTGAACAGTGAGCAGTGAGCAGTGAACAGTGAGCAGTGAACAGTGAGCAGTGAACAGTGAGCAGTGAGCAGTGAACAGTGAACAGTGAACAGTGAGCAGTGAACAGTGAGCAGTGAACAGTGAACAGTGAGCTGTGAGCAGTGAGCAGTGAACAGTGAGCAGTGAGCAGTGAACAGTGAGCAGTGAGCAGTGAGCAGTGAGCAGTGAACAGTGAGCAGTGAACAGTGAACAGTGAGCAGTGAGCAGTGAGCAGTGAGCAGTGAACAGTGAGCAGTGAGCAGTGAGCAGTGAACAGTGAGCAGTGAGCAGTGAACAGTGAGCAGTGAACAGTGAGCAGTGAACAGTGAGCAGTGAGCAGTGAACAGTGAACAGTGAACAGTGAGCAGTGAACAGTGAGCAGTGAACAGTGAACAGTGAGCTGTGAGCAGTGAGCAGTGAACAGTGAGCAGTGAGCAGTGAACAGTGAGCAGTGAGCAGTGAGCAGTGAGCAGTGAGCAGTGAGCAGTGAACAGTGAGCAGTGAGCAGTGAGCAGTGAGCAGTGAGCAGTGAACAGTGAGCAGTGAGCAGTGAACAGTGAGCAGTGAACAGTGAGCAGTGAGCAGTGAGCAGTGAACAGTGAACAGTGAGCAGTGAGCAGTGAACAGTGAGCAGTGAACAGTGAGCAGTGAACAGTGAGCAGTGAGCAGTGAGCAGTGAGCAGTGAACAGTGAGCAGTGAGCAGTGAGCAGTGAGCAGTGAACAGTGAGCAGTGAGCAGTGAGCAGTGAGCAGTGAACAGTGAGCAGTGAACAGTGAACAGTGAGCAGTGAGCAGTGAACAGTGAGCAGTGAGCTGTGAGCAGTGAACAGTGAGCAGTGAACAGTGAACAGTGAGCAGTGAGCAGTGAACAGTGAACAGTGAGCAGTGAGCAGTGAACAGTGAGCAGTGAGCAGTGAGCAGTGAACAGTGAACAGTGAGCAGTGAGCAGTGAACACTGAGCAGTGAGCAGTGAACAGTGAGCAGTGAACAGTGAACACTGAGCAGTGAGCAGTGAGCAGTGAGCAGTGAACAGTGAACACTGAGCAGTGAGCAGTGAGCAGTGAGCAGTGAACAGTGAACAGTGAGCAGTGAACACTGAGCAGTGAGCAGTGAACAGTGAACACTGAGCAGTGAGCAGTGAACAGTGAGCAGTGAACAGTGAACACTGAGCAGTGAGCAGTGAGCAGTGAACAGTGAGCAGTGAACAGTGAACAGTGAGCAGTGAACAGTGAACACTGAGCAGTGAACACTGAACAGTGAACACTGAGCAGTGAGCAGTGAACAGTGAGCAGTGAACAGTGAACACTGAGCAGTGAGCAGTGAGCAGTGAGCAGTGAACAGTGAACACTGAGCAGTGAGCAGTGAGCAGTGAGCAGTGAACAGTGAACACTGAGCAGTGAACAGTGAACAGTGAGCAGTGAACAGTGAACACTGAGCAGTGAGCAGTGAACAGTGAGCAGTGAACACTGAGCAGTGAGCAGTGAACAGTGAGCAGTGAACAGTGAGCAGTGAGCAGTGAACAGTGAACACTGAGCAGTGAACACTGAGCAGTGAGCAGTGAACAGTGAACAGTGAGCAGTGAGCAGTGAACAGTGAGCAGTGAACAGTGAACACTGAGCAGTGAGCAGTGAGCAGTGAACACTGAGCAGTGAACAGTGAACAGTGAGCAGTGAACAGTGAACACTGAGCAGTGAGCAGTGAGCAGTGAGAGTGAACAGGAAAGAGATGAAGTGAGAGAGAGTGAACAGTGAGAGTGAAAGGAAAGTGAAACAGGAAGAGTGAGAGGAACAGTGAGAGTGAACAGGAAAGAGAGGAGCAGTGAACAGTGAGCAGTGAACAGTGAGCAGTGAACAGTGAACAGTGAGCAGTGAACAGTGAACAGTGAGCAGTGAACAGTGAACACTGAACAGTGAACAGTGAACAGTGAACACTGAGCAGTGAACAGTGAACACTGAGCAGTGAGCAGTGAACAGTGAGCAGTGAACAGTGAACACTGAACACTGAACACTGAACACTGAGCAGTGAGCAGTGAGCAGTGCTTCCCTCCCCAGGCAGTCGTGTCCCACCACCATGTTCTGGAAGTTCGATTTGAACACGACGTCACACGTGGACAAGCTGCTGGACAAGGAGGATGTGACCCTGGAGGAGCTGATGGATGAGGACGATGTCCTGCAGGAATGCAAGGCCCAGAACCGGCGCCTGCTGGACTTCCTGTGCCAGCAGCAGTGCATGGAGCAGCTGGTCACCCTCATCACCCACGAGCCCCCCGTGGACATGGACGAGAAGGTCCGATTCAAGTAGGTATTGGGCCCCTGCTGCCCCTGGGCCATCCCAGCCAGGGATCCTGGGCTCCAAACACACACTGCACCTGGGCCCCAGCCCTGCTGCACCTCCTGGGGGCAGGGAGGCTTTCAGCCTGTTCCAGTCTTGGATGGAATTGTCAGCACTTGTTGCTTTGGTTTAATGGTTTAACATTTGATGGTCTCCAGAAAAAAATCCTGTTTCAAATAATGTCTCCAAAAAAACATAGCTCAAGTATTGTCTCAAGTAATCAAATCTCAAATAACATCCAAAAGAAAATCCTATCTCAAATAATGTCTCCAAAAAAATCTTACCCTGCTGTTCCCTCAAAATCCAAAGCCCCTTGAGTAGATTTTTAGGAAAGGGAAGCACGAGAGGTGGAAATCTCTGAACTCAATGGGTTTCCAATCCCACAGAACAAAGTGAGCTGGAAAATGAATAAAATCTGGGATATTTTCAGTGTGCTGCATGTCCAGATCCTGCTGATTTCAGGGATCACAGCTCCGGACAGGCCCTGCCTCTGCTCAGACCTGAGCTCCTCACAGGGGTTTGCTTCTCACCAAAGTTGTGTTTATGCATTTTTAACCCAATGTATACTCAAAAATATTGACATTTGGGTTTGGGGAGTTTGTTTGCCTTTGTGAAGTTTATATAAAAATAAAAAACTGATCTGACTATAAATAAATAAAACTGGGCAGGTTTTTCCTGGTGGGAATGGATCAGGGCTGGGGTTGGTGGAAAGCCACAGAAATGTCCTGTTCAGGTCTGGTTTTGGGTAGGATTTGATAATGGTGTGAGGTGGCTGTTCCCAGGTGGGAATATGTGGGGTGATAATTCGGAATATCCTGTGGCTGCTGTGCAAGGATCCTGCTCTGAAAGGGGAATTTGGGACCCAGCTGCAGAGCTGCCCCAGCCTGGGGACACAGCAACTCTGCTCTGGAGCCAAGCTAGGAGAGCTGGGAATGTTCTGGGCAGAGCAGGCCCGGAAGTGTCTCCAAACCGTGGAGAGGGGAAGGAGGGTTTGAGCTCATTAGAAACCAGGGAAGCTTTTGGGATAAGTAAAGGCTGAGCAGGAAGAATGCACTCTGTGTAAATCCAGATGGAATCCCACTTGTGGCTCTTCAGGAAAGTTGAGAAAGTTTGTGAAGTGGAACAGGGAGAAACTTGATAACTTGGGAAGGATGTGGGGTCAGGATGTGTGGAGAGGGGACCATCCAAGGGCTTTATCCCTGAAACAGTGGGATGGAGGTTCATGAAGTTCAGAGGGGAAACTGCAAAGAGGAAGAATCCCCAATAAATCCCCATCCGAGCAGAACTTGTGGAATGAAACACCTGAAAGGAGGCTGGAGCAGGAAAGGAGAGTGTGAATCTTGGATCTGCCAATGAGCTGCTGAGCCCAGGGGCGAGGGAAGCTCAGCTTGCAGGGCTTGGAGTTCCCTGCAGCCTGGAAACCTCCAGGGCTGGGATGTGGTGCCAGAACAGGGCTTGGATCAGAGCTGGGGCTCTGAGGACCTGCTGGGACAGGAGAGCTCCCATTTCTCCCCTGTCCATGGGATGTGTATCCCAGGGAGATTCACACGCAGATCTTCAGCAATTGTGGATGTTTTTTGCATGGAATGAGCCAGGAGAAGGAGAAATGAGTCCTGGTGTCCCCTTGGGGCTGTGGGGGCTGGAAGGGCTGGGGGTGACAGTGACACCCTCAGCCTCAGCTCCTGGGCAGCACCAAGCCTGGGACAGCAGCAGCGGGGCCTGAGGGGCTTTGGGAACCTTCAGGGCTGGAACTGCAGGGACAGGAGGAGGCTGCAGGGAAAGGGTTAAAGCTCCCCGCTGGCCTGGAAGTGTTTCAGTGGCTTGTGGGGAGTGCAGAGATTGGAAAGGATCCAGGTGTGGAGTCCTGGTTTGGCCACAGATCAGTAGTAACCCACTGTGGGAGGTCAGAGGGAATCAGTCGGGGATGGTTTGGGTGGGAAGGGTCCCCAGGGCCCCCTCAGTGCCACCCCAGCCATGGCAGGGACACCTCCCCCTGTCCCAGCTGCTCCCAGCCCCAGTGTCCAGCCTCGGACATCCCAGGGATGCAGGGGCAGCCGCAGGTGCTGTGGCAGCCGAGGCAGGAGTCCCTGCACTGTCTGGCACCTGTCAGAGCGCAGGTGTCCAGAGGGTTCCCGTCTGACCCCGCTCCCCGTGGCCGTGTCCCTCCCTGCAGGTATCCCAACACGGCCTGCGAGCTGCTCACCTCGGACGTGCCGCAGATCAACGACAAACTGGGCGGGGACGAGACCCTGCTCAACATCCTCTACGACTTCCTGGACCACGAGCCCCCCCTGAACCCCCTCCTGGCCAGCTTCTTCAGCAAGACCATCGGGAACCTCATTGCACGGAAAACAGAGCAGGTGGGGCTGGCTCTGTGCCCATCCAGGGAGCTCCTGGCACTGCTGCTGCTGTTCCCTGCTGGGGGCTCCTGGTGTTCCTGCAGCTGGGTTAAAGGTCAGAGGGGACAGGGGGTCTCTGGAGAGCTCTGAGAATTCCTCGGTCAGGGAGATGCTGGTGGGGACTGACTCTTGCCAGAGCTTTGGGTTGGGGTTTGCCACAGCCAGGATATCCCCATGGCACAGGGAAAGCTTCACTTCTCATTCCAAGGCGTTTTGAGGATCATCAGAGTCATCCCAATCCATAATCCATCCTTCTGGAAGGGGTGCTGAGGCATGGGCTGAACAGGGACTCAGGAATACTCACATCCCAGTAAATACTGGGGTTTTAATGCTGCCTGCTAGGGAGCTTGAGAGGAAAGGAGAATTCTCCAGCTTCACTTTTTTCCATGGCCTTGGCTTTCTGTGTGGCACAGAGGGGAGAAAAGTTGGCTGAAAAGATGTGATTTGGTGTTGCCTTGGAATAAGAATTATTCCCTTGTTCCCTGGAGAGTTCCCAACCCAGGGTCGGTGGCTGAGACACAAAGGAGAAGCTCCAGGAGCTATGAGGGAATTGTGGGGGATTTGTGAGGGAATCGTGAGGGAGCTGTGTGGGAGTTGTGAGGGATTTGTAGGGGAGCTGTGAGAGAGTTGTGGGGCATTTGTGGGGGAGTTATGAGGAGCTGTGAGGGATTTGTGGGGGATTTGTGAAGGAGCTGTGAGGGAGTTTTGAGGGATTTGTGAGGGACTTGCAGGGGAGCTGTGAGGGAGCTGTAAGGAAGTTGCGTGTCCCACTGGCAGCTGATGCAGGCTGCTGTTTCCACAGGTGATCTCGTTTCTGAGGAAAAAGGACAAGTTCCTGAGCCTGGTGCTAAAGCACATCGACACTTCAGCCATGATGGACCTGCTGCTGCGCCTCATCAGCTGCGTGGAGCCCACGGCGCTGCGCCAGGACGTGCTCAACGTGAGGGCCAGGGACACACGGGCCCCTGTGCCAGCACACACCACCCCTCTGCCAGCTGCCCTTCCCAGGCCTGGGCTCCCTCAGCCCAGCCTGGCTCACTGCTGGCAGCAAAGGGATGGAGCAGCCTCTCTTTAGTCCAGCTGGAGAGCTTGGAGAGAGGGAATCTGTGTTCTGGCCAGTGTTCAGAAATTCAGACATTGACTGGGACAGTAATTCGTGTAATTCCTTACCGTGGTCAAGGAATCAAGGAATGGTTTGGGATAGAGAGAATCTCAGAGCCCCTGCAGTGCCAGCCCTGCCACGGCAGGGACACCTCCCACTGTCCCAATGTCCAGCCTGGCCTTGGGCACTGCCAGGGATCCAGGGGCAGCCACAGCTGCTCTGGCAATTCCAGCCCAGCCAGCAATTCCCAATTGCCGAGATCCCAGCCAGCCCTGCCCTCTGGCAGTGGGAGCCATTCCCTGTGTGCTGTCCCTCCTTGTCCCCAGTCCCTGTGCAGCTCTCCTGGAGCCCCTCCAGGCCAGGGATTAGGAGAGGGAAGGCAAGGCTTCCCCTTCCTGCAGAGCTCCCCAGAGCTCCTCCTCTTCTGAGTTCCTGGGCATCCAGCGAGGATTTCCTCTCCTGCTCTTTTCCCTGCAGTGGCTGAATGAAGCCAGGATTATCCAGAGACTCGTGGAGCTGATCCATTCGAGCCAGGACGAGGATGTGAGTGGCACCAGGGCTGGGGATTTGGGGTGCTGGCTCCTGCGGGGTCCTGCAGATTCCTGTTTTCCTGGTCCTGGTGACCTGTGGAGGAGCCACTGGGAATGGCCTTGGGATGTCCCAACCTCTGCTCAGCACCAGATGTGGGGTTTTGGAGTGGTTTCATCTGCTTTTGACTTATTTTAATCCAAATTTCTTGGTCTTGCTCCTTCAGTTCATCTCAAACCTACAGACGGTGGGGACTTCCCTTGGGATTAGGGAGTTCTGCTGTTCCTGGAAGATCCTTTAAAATCAGCCACTTCGTGCCATTTTAATATCTTTTTAGCCCGAGTAGGAATTCAGTTGTAAAGTCCAGAAATGCAGTTCTCTGAGCCCAACTCCCTCAGCCCATGCCAGGCAAGCTGTGAGAGGAGAACTGGGAACATGCCCGTGGGTTTGTGCTGGGGCAGGTGCTGAGCTACAGCAGCTCCAGAGAGCCTCTGAGTGATGGCCAGACCCAGAGGATGAATTCCTCAAACTGCCCTCGCTGGTCTCGTTTGGGCCAGTCTCCCCTGAGTGCTTTGGTGCTGCTTCTCCAGGAGTGTCCAGCACTGAGGAGCTCCAGGGGGAGCAGGAATGGGATTGAGCCCAGCCAGAGCATTCCCAGCCTGACACTGCTCCTGTCCCTGTTTGCAGAGGCAATCCAACGCTTCCCAGACCCTGTGTGACATCATCAGGCTGAGCAGAGACCAGAGCACTCAGCTCCAGGATGTCCCAGAGCCGGATCCCCTTCTCACAGCACTGGAATCGTGAGTACTGGGGGCACTGGGAGCACTGGGGGCGCTCCTGGATCCTTCCCCAGGGAGCAGACACAGCAGGGATGTTCCTTTGGAGCAGCCCTGAGCAGTCTCTTCAGGATTTGGGGTTTGGGGCTCTCTGTCCAGAGGCAGGAGGGGGGATCAGGAATCTCAAAGCTCCCAGCCTGATCCGGGGTGAGGCACAAACCCAAGGAATTTCAGCCTGGAGAAGGAAGGGTTGTGTGGGGACCTCACAGCACCTTCAGGGTCTCAAGGGGTCTCAGAGGAAGCAGAGGGGGATTGTTCATCCAGAGCTGGAATGGAGGGACCAGGGGAATGGCTCCCACTGCCAGAGGGCAGGGCTGGCTGGGATCTGGGGAATTGGGAATTGCTGGCTGGGCTGGAATTGCCAGAGGGCTGGCACTGCAGGGGCTCTGGGGTCCCTTCTATCCCAAATTATTCCAGTAATCCATGAAAAGTCAGCGCTTCCCTAGCACAGGATCCTGCCAGGCCATGGCACAGAGGCTGGATCTGCCTCATTCCTGCAGGATCAGTGAGGGAAATGAAGAATTTATGGAAGAGCAGCAGGTGCTGGCAGGGGCAGAGCTCCATGACAAGCTCAGGACGGTCCCAGGGACTTCCCAGTGCTGGGGTGATCCACATCCCATTCCCACCTGCACACACCTGTCCCTGCTCCTGTCCCAGGAATTGGGACAGTCATGGGGGAACTGACAGCCCTGGGTCAGGAGAAAAGATCCCCAATGCCACCTGACTACAGAGCTCTGGGTGGACAGAAATATCCCAGGGGAATTGGGAGCCCCAGTCCCTCCCGTGGCTCCTTCCAGCCCTTTCCTAACAAAATGTCACCTCCAGGCCTAAAAGAGCCTTTTTTAGTTTCAGTCTCCTGGAGAATCTCCTGGAGATTTTAGGTTTGAAGCAACGATAAGAAGCAAAAAACACAGGACATAAATAATTGAATGTTCATTGCAAAGAGCAAAGGAACAACAGCAAGAATGCAGCAAAACTGGGAAAATGAACATTTCTGGTACACACTGAACATTGTCTGGGAAATCAGGGAGTCAGGGAATGGTTTGGGTGGGAAGGGACCCCAGAGCCCCTGCAGTGCCAGCCCTGCCATGGCAGGGACACCTCCCACTGTCCCCATGTCCAGCCTGGCCTTGGGCACTGCCAGGGATCCAGGGGCAGCCACAGCTGCTCTGGCAATTCCAGCCCAGCCAGCAATTCCCAATTGCCGAGATCCCAGCCAGCCCTGCCCTCTGGCAGTGGGAGCCATTCCCTGTGTGCTGTCCCTCCTTGTCCCCAGTCCCTGTGCAGCTCTCCTGGAGCCCCTGCAGGCCCTGCCAGGGGCTCGGAGCTCTCCCTGGATCCTTCTCCTGTCCAGGTGAGCACCCCCAGCTCTCCCAGCCTGGATCCCTGGGAACTGAGGGGCTCCAGCCCTGGAGCAGCTCCAGGTGCTGCTGCTCTTGGACTCTGGAGCTGGAGGCACTGGAGGTCACATCCCTGACTCCGTGTCAGTTCTGAGCCCTCAGTATTTTGGAGCTGGGATGGCAGCTCAGTCATTCCCCCTGGGAATCCCAAGACCTTTAATGAGGGCTGTGGTTCCCTGCAGTGGGAGGGGTGATGGCTGTGGAAGATGGGGCACTTCCAGACTTTTCTGGTAATTTTAGGCTTTCTTGGTAGTTTTGGAGAGGGATGTGGGACCCTGCACTTCCAGGAACCATCTCCAGAATTCCTGCTCAAAATAAAGGAACATTTTGGGCAAAGGGATTCTCTTGCTCCTCTTCCCTTTCTGCTGAAGGTCACAAAGCTCATTACCCTTCCTGGCTAATTTTCCCAGCATTACAGTGACCTTTTGGGTTTTGGATAACTTTTATCATCCCTGAGTCAGGAGTGAATGATCAGCATCAAGGAGGTGGGATCAGGGAAAGGGCCCCAAATCCAGGTGCAGGCTGGTTGCAATAAAGGGAATTTGGCTTATTTCAGAAAGTTGACTCCTTTTGCTGCCTCTGCCTGCCCTGCTCTGCTGACAGAGGCTATTTAGATGCTCCTTATTCAAATAATCGTCCCTCATGAATTATTCAGCTGTTTTTACATTTTTGTCTCATATTTTATTTACACCCATGGGAAGGAGACTTTTTGGAACTAACAGCCAGGATTGGGCTGTGATCTGTAGGGATGCTGGGTTTGGCAGGACTGGGGAAGGCAGGGCAGGGACTTCCCAAGGGCTGGATTTTGGGGAGCTGTCCTTGAGGGATGGGGCTGGGATGTGGTGGGGAGCAGGAGCTGGGGAGCAGGGCTGGCCTCAGCCCCCTGTTCCTCCTGGCTGTCATTCCTTGGTGGTGGCACAGAGCAGCAGGAAGAACAAGATGGGATGGGATAATGGGATGGGATGGGATGGGATGGGATAATGGGATGGGAGGGGATGGGATGGGATAATGGGATGGGAGGGGATGGGATGGGATGGGATGGGATGATGGGATGGGGTGGGATGGGATGGGATGGGAGGGGATGGGATGGGAGGGGATGGGATGGGATGGGATGGGATGATGGGATGGGGTGGGATGGGATGGGATGATGGGATGGGGTGGGATGGGATGGGATAATGGGATGGGATGGGATAATGGGATGGGATGGGATGGGATGGGATGGGATGGGATGGGATGGGATGGGATACACGGGATGGGATACACGGGATGGGATAATGGGAGGGGATGGGATGGGATGGGATGTTCCTGTGCCTTGCTGGGCTCCCCGTGGCAGTGACCCCTGTGTCCCCAGGCAGGAGTGTGTGGAGCAGCTCCTCAGGAACATGTTCGACGGGGAGCAGAGCGAGACCTGCATCGTGAACGGAACCCAGGTGCTCCTGACACTGCTGGAAACGCGGCGCTCGGGGTGAGCCGGCACTGCCGGGACCAGGGGGGCCAGGGGGGATCAGGGGATCAGGGGATCAGGGGGATCAGGGGATCAGGGGGATCAATGGGATCAGGGGGATCAGGGGATCAATGGGATCAGGGGGATCAGAGGGATCAGGGGGATCAGGGGATCAGGGGGATCAATGGGATCAGGGGGATCAGGGGATCAGGGGATCAGGGGGATCAGGGGATCAGGGGGATCAGGGGATCAGGGGGATCAGGGGATCAGGGGATCAGGGGGATCAGAGGGGCCAGGGGGGATCAGGGGATCAGGGGGATAATGGGATCAGGGGGATCAGGGGATCAGGGGGATCAGAGGGGCCAGGGGGGATCAGGGGGATCAATGGGATCAGGGGGATCAGGGGATCAGGGGGATCAGAGGGATCAGAGGGATCAGGGGATCAGGGGATCAGGGGGATCAGAGGGATCAGGGGGATCAGGGGATCAATGGGATTGGGGGATCGGGGATCAGGGGGATCAGAGGGATCAGGGGGATCAGAGGGATCAGGGGATCAGGGGGATCAGGGGGATCAGGGGATCAGGGGGATCAGGGGATCAATGGGATCAGGGGGATCAGGGGATCAGGGGGATCAGAGGGATCAGGGGGATCAATGGGATCAGGGGGATCAGAGGGATCAGGGGATCAGGGGATCAGAGGGATCAGGGGGATCAGAGGGATCAGGGGATCAATGGGATCAGGGGATCAGGGGGATCAGGGGATCAGGGGTATCAATGGGATCGGGGGGATCAATGGGATCGGGGGGATCAGAGGGATCAATGGGATCGGGGGGATCAGAGGGATCAATGGGATCAGGGGGATCAGAGGGATCAGTTGGGCAGTGCCAGCACACAGGGAATGGCTCCTAGCTGCCAGAGGGGACTTCTAGATGGGATCTTGGGAAGGAATTGCTGGCTGGGCTGGAATTGCCAGAGCAGCTGTGGCTGCCCCTGGATCCCTGGCAGTGCCCAAGGCCAGGCTGGACATTGGGGCTGGAGCAGCTGGGACAGTGGGAGGAACAAACATTCATTAGGTAACTCTTGCTGAGCCGTTTCCTTTGGAAGTGTTTGGGAGTTTGGAAGTGCTTTGGGAATGTGGTTTGGCAGCTCTGCTGGGAGGTTGTTTCTGGTCAGCTCTCCCTGAGCCCAGCACAGGTTTGGCTGTGAGCAGCACCTTGGAGACGATACCAGTGTAATACATATATATACTGTAACTAATACAGTATAATAAATAATGGAAACAATTAATACGATAGAATCAGTATCATGCAGGTATGGGAATGTGTTCAGGAGCTGAACATTATTATTTTCCGTCCTCGTTTTCAAAGAGACAACCATTGACATGGCCAGTGTGACTGGAGGCTCTTTAACAAAATCTCCACCTCTGCATACTGGGGCAGGAGAAGGAAGGTGGAATGTGGGAAGTGGAGAAGGAAAATGGTTTGAGTGGAATTGCTGATGAAACACTGAACTGGGCAGTGGTGTAATGTCATAAATTCCAAGAATCCCAGGATGGACTGGGCTAAGAGGGATCTTGAGGACCCTAGGATGTTCAGAACGGGAAGAGGGAGTTGTGGGTGAATCCTGAGTGAGTCCTGAGTGAATCCTGAGTGAGTCCTGATATTCCCCCAGAGTGGAAGGCCTGATGGACTCGTACACTCAGGGATTCGAGAGGTCTTACACTGTCAACAGCAGCATCTTACACGGCATCGAGCCCCGCCTCAAGGACTTCCACCAGCTGCTGCTGCACCCACCCAAGGTACAGCCAAGCTCTGGGGACAGCTCTGGGGACACAGCTCTGGGGACACAGCTCTGGGGACAGCTCTGGGGACACAGCTCTGGGGACACACAGCTCTGGGGACAGCTCTGGGGACACACAGCTCTGGGGACACACAGCTCTGGGGACACACAGCTCTGGGGGGACACACACAGCTCTGGGGACACACAGCTCTGGGGACACACACAGCTCTGGGGACACACAGCTCTGGGGACACACACAGCTCTGGGGACACACAGCTCTGGGGGACACACAGCTCTGGGGGACACACAGCTCTGGGGACACACACAGCTCTGGGGACACACAGCTCTGGGGGACACACAGCTCTGGGGGACACACAGCTCTGGGGACACACAGCTCTGGGGACACAGCTCTGGGGGACACACAGCTCTGGGGACACACAGCTCTGGGGGACACACAGCTCTGGGGGACACACAGCTCTGGGGACACACAGCTCTGGGGACACAGCTCTGGGGACAGCTCTGGGGACACACAGCTCTGGGGACACACAGCTCTGGGGACACAGCTCTGGGGACACAGCTCTGGGGACACACAGCTCTGGGGACACACAGCTCTGGGGACACAGCTCTGGGGACACACAGCTCTGGGGACACACAGCTCTGGGGACACAGCTCTGGGGACACACAGCTCTGGGGACACACAGCTCTGGGGACACAGCTCTGGGGACAGCTCTGGGGACACACAGCTCTGGGGGGACACAGCTCTGGGGACACACAGCTCTGGGGACACACAGCTCTGGGGACACAGCTCTGGGGGGACCCAGCTCTGGGGACACACAGCTCTGGGGACACAGCTCTGGGGGGACCCAGCTCTGGGGACACACAGCTCTGGGGACACACAGCTCTGGGGACACACAGCTCTGGGGACACAGCTCTGGGGACACAGCTCTGGGGGGACACAGCTCTGGGGACACACAGCCAGGGGAGGGACAGGGACATCCACACACATTGTGTAACTGGGGTGTGGATGTGAGGGATGCTGCAGGATCTGCAGCAGGAATCTGCAGGAGTCTTGAGGGTCATCTGAGGGTTCAGGGAACTCTTTGGGACTGGGGGATGACTGGAGATGGGAAGGGATGGAAAGGAAGAAACTTTCAGTGGGTAGTTGGGGTTTTAATCTGATGTTTAATATTTAATGTTATTTGGAAGTCAGATCTCGCAGTGGTCCCAGAACCATCCTCTTGGGAAGGTGATTTAGGTTTCCCTGCTGAGAACATTCCTGAACTGAGAGGGTTCTGTTAAATGCCCGAGTCCAGGGCAGCTGGGCTAGTTGGGGATCGTGCAGTCAGGCCGTGCAGGGCGGGAGGAGGCGACGCGGGGACCCGTGCGGCGGCTCTGGGCTCTGTGCGGGGCTCTCGGCCCTCCCCGGGCAGCGCTGCCGGGGCCCCGTGTGTCCCCCCGGGCCCGGCGGGCAGGGCCGTGCTCGTGGGCAGCGCTGCCCGTGCCTGAGCGCGGCCCTGCCCCGCAGAAAGCGGCGATCCTGACCACGCTGGGGGTGCTGGAGGAGCCGCTGGGCAACGCGCGGCTGCACGGCTCCCGCCTCATCGCCGCCCTGCTGCACACCAACACCCCCAGCATCAACGGGGAGCTCTGCAGGCTCGGCACCATGGACCTGTTACTCGTGAGTACCGGCGGCCGCCCCGGAACTGCTCTGGGCGCTTCTGTCCCCTGCTGCTCCGCTGTGACCTTGCCTGCCTGCTCGGGGCTTTGGGCTGGGCCTCGCCCTCGATTCCGTGCCAGTCCTGTGGGACACTCTGTGCTCTGTGTGTGTGTGTGTGTGTGTGAGCCCCTGCAGTGCTGAGACACGAATTCTCTCCCAGGGTCCCTGAGGCTGGAACTGGGACAATTCATTCCATCCTCAGCAAAGATTTAGCTCCCTGTTTTCCTAGGATGCATTAACTGTGCCCCAGCAGAGTTGTTTTATTCAGTGTGTGTGTGTGTGTGTGTGTGTGAGAGGATTCCCAAGTGCTCCATCCATTGGGAATATTCCTGATTTCCCAGCAGACTGAGCCCCCCGGGAATGCAGAGCCCAGCCCGCAGTGGGTGTTGGGTGGCAGGAAAACTGTTGGGGTGGAATTGCTGAGCAAGCAAAACTCGGGCAACAATTCAATATCTCAGAGTCGCCGGGTCCTGGCATGGCTGGGGTTAAAGATCCCTGCTATCACCGATGGTTAAATGCGGGGAATCCATCCCGACTGAGCCCGGCGTGTCTCCTTTCCCTGCAGGATTTGTTTTTTAAGTACACGTGGAATAACTTCCTGCATTTCCAAGTGGAGCTGTCCATCGCGGCCATCCTGTCGCACTCGGTGCAGGAGGCCAAGGGCAGCCCGGCCGAGCAGGGCACCCAGGAGGAGGCGGCTGCCAGCGGGGCCCTGCAGCCCCCGGCACCCCCGGCACCCCCGGGACCCCCCGAGCCCCCGGAGCCCCCGGCAGGAGCCACCCAGAGCGTCATGGTCACCCACGTGAGAGCCGGGCACGGGGGGGTCTCCCAGCACTGTTCCGTTTGTCAGCATTTATTGCGTTTATCAAATGATTTTTTATTATTTATTATCAGGTTTTAGTGGGCTTTATTATTTATTTCTCTCTTAGTGGAGTTTATTATTATTCATTAGAATTTATCGTGGGTTTGTTATTATTTATTATAATTTCTATTTATTTTTAAATTTTTTTTTTATTTTTTAGGGTTTTAGTTACTATCTATTATTAGTGGACTTTTATTATTTTTATATTTTATAATTTAGCATCTATCTTAGTGGGCTTTTATTATTTTTATATTTTATGATTTAGCATCTATCTTAGTGGGCTTTTATTATTTTTATATTTTATAATTTAGCATCTATTTTAGTGGGTTTTATTATTTATTATAATTTGTAGTGACTTTTATTCTTATTTATTATTATCTATTTTTAGTGGGTTCTATAATTATTCATTATCATTTGTAGTGGTTCTCGTGGAGCTGTGGTTTCTTTTGTGCCTTTCTTTGCAGCATCCCACTAAAACTGCCCTCATTTAATGGCCCTGTGAATCCCTTGGTATTTATCAAAATTATCCCTATTTATTATTAAAATTATCCCCATTTTTTATTAAAATTCCAATTTTTTACATTAAAAAAGTAATTTTGGCCAGAAAAGCTAACCAAGAACATTCCAGCTGTTAGTGGCCAGGGCTCTGTGGGGTGGTTGGAAAATGCCAATTTTTAAATTTTTTAATTCCTGAGGAGGAGCACGGGAGGGAACAGGGGGATCCACAGAGTTCTCTGGGAAATCCTGAATATTCTCCTTTTCCTGCAGCTGTTCCAGAAGTGCTGCCTGGTGCAGAGGATATTGGATGCCTGGGAAGCCAATGACAAAATCCAGTAAGGAGCTGCTGGCCCTGGCAATATTCTTGGAGAATTTCCAGTTTCATGGTTTTGGCTGGGATTTGGAGCTGGGGGGGGTTGCATGCTGACAAGCCAAATTCCCAAATTTGATTCAGGATTTGGGATTTGAAGGCATGATGGGTTTTATGGATGTTTCCAACATCCCATCCCAAACACTCAGGCTGCTGCTTTCCTGCTTTCTCAGGGAATCCCATAGAATATTCACTTTTTTCATTTTTTTGTTGTTTAAATGCACGATTTTATTCCCCCTGGAGTAGAAAACTGTTGGAAGTTGGGGTGGCCAAGCATTTATGCCCTGGATTTCTTATTTTAGCTTTATAAATCCCTTGGATTTTGTGCTGACTGGGCTGATAAGATCTAAATATTTTAAAAGAGCTAAAACATGAAAGTGGAAATATTCAGGAGGATTCAGTTTCTGTGTCCAGCTCAGTGCTTGGTCCTCCCTTTCTGTTTTGAGCTCCTGGTGGCTTCCAAGGGCCTTGGAGCCCCTCTGGAATTGTTTAGGCCATCATTGGTGGCTTGAGGTCTGGATTACATTTTTTCTGTTGGTTTGGTTTGGGTTTTTTGTGTTTTTGGTCCTTTTTACATGCCCTTGTCCACATAAGGAATTTTGCTGGGCATTTCCTTGCCCAGCTCTGTAGGACCAAAAATATCCCTGGGTGCTGCTTGGGAGTTTTCCTGCTGAAACCAGAAAGGAGCCAGAGCTCATCCCTGTTTCCTGCCAGACAGTTCCAGTCACCACCACACTGGAAAGACTCGGAATGGAAGGAAAAAACCAGAGATTTGAGGAGAGGGATCTGCTCTGGGGCTCTGGGGGTTTCCAGGAAGCTCCTTGGCTGCTCTCAGTGGGCTGCCCTGATCCCTGCAATGTCCAAGGCTGGGCTGGGGGCTCTGGGGTCCCTTCCCACCCAAATTCCAGGATTCCCCGAGCTGGTTTTGAGCACAGCTTCCCTCTCCAGGAGGGGAAGCAGTGAGGGGCCCCAGGCGGGATTTGGGGGTGCTCAGGCTCCGTGGTGGGGTCTGGTTTTACCCCGGGGGGAGTCCATGGGGGCACGGGAATGTTGTGACAGCCCCGGGCCCAGCCTGCAGCTCTGTGCTGTACATCCTGACCTCTGGGAGTCCCCTTCCCTGCCAATTGCCATCACATTATTTATTCCTGCATCTTTTCCATGCTTAGCTCCTTCTTTGGGGCCTCACCCTCGTTACCTGAGCAGGAGGGGGGAGCCCAAACCAGATCCCAAAATGAGGGAAGGTCCCTGTGCTGGGGGGGAGCTCATCCCATCCTGCCAGAGCAGGGCTGATCCCTGCTGGGGTTCTGCAGGGAACCCTGGGATGTGTGGGGCTGGAATTCTGTGGCCATTGGGGCTGGAATTCTGTGGCCTTTGGGGCTGGAATGCCATGGCCATTCTTAGGGCTCTGTCCTGGCTCTGTGGGTATCCCAGTTCTGTGGGTGTCCCAAATCTGTGGATGTCCCATCCTGGCTCTGTGGGTGTCCCATCCCAGTTCCATGGGTGTCCCAGTTCCATGGGTGTCCCATGCCTTCTCCAGGGTGTCCTGGCTCCGTGGGCGTCCCATGCCCTCTCCAGGGTGCCCCATGCCCTCTCCAGGGTGCCCCATGCCCTCTCCAGGGTGTCCTGGCTCCCCGTGGGTGCCCCATGCCCTCTCCAGGGTGCCCCATGCCCTCTCCAGGGTGTCCTGGCTCCCCGTGGGTGCCCCATGCCCTCTCCAGGGTGCCCCATGCCCTCTCCAGGGTGTCCTGGCTCCGTGGTAGTGGCTGCTCTCTGTTCCAGGGCAGAGGGTGGCAGGAGGAGAGGGAACATGGGGCACCTGACCCGCATCGCCAACGCCGTGGTGCACAACATGGAGAAGGGGCCCATGCAGGCCCAGATCAGTGACTTCATCAAAGGTACTGCCTGCTCCTCCTCCTCAGCCTCCTCCTCTTCCTCCTGCTTCTGCTCCCCCTCGCTGCTCTCCCAGAAAAATAACCCTGGGAGGACTCACTGCAGGTGTTTCCTCAAGATCCTTTCCCACTGGGAAGGGTTCCCAGGGAAATCCCACATCATGGTGAGACCCCATCTGGCTGCTCTTGGTTTTCACACAGGGAGGTTAATGTACAGTTAATTATACAGTGGGAGTGCCATGGCAGGGGTGGCACTGGATGGGCATTGAGGTCCCTTCCCACCCAAAACATTCCATGATTCCCTGACAGCTGTCTGAGGAAAGAGGTTAAATGTCCCCAGGTGTGCTCATCAGGGATATTCCCATTGCCAAGCTCTGTCCACCCTGCCCTCCCTGGATCCCCTTGGAGAGCTGGTTTTGTCCCATGGGTTTGGGTGGGAGGAAGGAAGGTTTTCCATTCTCCACGTTTTCCATCCCCACTGCTCAGCCCCTGCTGGACTGGGAGGGGGCACAGCCAGGCAGTGACAATCTGGGGTCACAATCTTCTGCTCTTTCCTCCTTTTATTATTTCTCCTTTTCCTTTGCTCAGCCCTCAAGTTCTGCTCACCTTTGGGCTCCCAGCTGTGCTGTTGTGCTGGGCTGGGAGGGAAGAGGGAGGGAAGGGCCCCCCAGTCCCCAGGAGAAAAAGGAAGACCCAAGCACAGCTGGAGCCCTGCTCAGGGCTGTTCCCAGGTGAATCCCCAGGGAGTTGAGCTGGCTCAGAGCACCCAAATCCCACGGTCTGTGTGTCCCTGTCCTTCCAGAGCTGCCTGAGGACTGCAGGGGCAGGTGGGAGAGTTTTGTGGAGGAGACGCTGACGGAGACGAACAGGAGGAACACGGTGGATTTGGTGAGTTGGTCACTCCAGTGCTGCTGGGCTCCCCCTGACAGAAAAAAGGGACATTCCTGGTTTTCTCATTTGCCTTGTTTTGCTGAAGAACGCTTCAAGGCAGAGTGGAAAGCATTCCCATGAACATATTCCATAGCAGTCCTTCAGCAGAGCTGATCCCTGGTGCTGAGCTGGGATTCCTGCCGGGGCAGGAGTTTGGGTTTTGGTGGAACTGAAGCACTGGAGCTTTTCCAGCTCTCCCTGGTTCCCTGACTGGTTTGTGCATTCCCAGGTGAGCACCCACCACCTGCACTCCTCCAGCGAGGATGAGGACATTGAAAGTGCTTTTCCCAACGAGCTCACCCTCCAGCAGGTGAGTGGGAACATCCCCAGTGTTCCTGGGAGCTCACTGCTGCTGGTGTGGAGCAGCTTCCTGAACCCTGCTCCCAATTTGTGTGCTCAGCTCCTTTGGCCTTTCCCAGAGCACTTCATGGCCTGGGACCCAGCTGGGAGCAGCACAGGAGGTGCTGGGGAGGGAATCCCAGAGCTCTGTGTCCCTGCTCTGGGAAGGGGGGCAGTGAGGGTTCCACACACTCCCTGGGACTGTAAGGCTTTCCTGGAGGAGCTCCACTGGCTGTTTCTGGGCTGTCCTGGACACCCTCATGATGGATTTTTTGGGATCCTTCCCAGGCCTTCTCCGAGTACCAGATCCAGCAGATGACAGCAAATTTCGTGGATCAGTTTGGCTTCAACGACGAGGAGTTTGCAGACCAGGATGACAACATCAAGTGAGTCTGGGGGTGTTTGGGGACAGCACCAAGTGAGTCTGGGGGTCTCTGGCATTTCAGCCTCTTTGCATCCCATCCTCCCTCTGCTGCAGGTTTACAAATGAGCCTCGTTATCCCTCCTCAGGTTGGAAACAGCTCCTTGTTTTCCAGGAGCTCAGCCCGATCTCCAGAGCCAGGTGGAGAAGCAAGGAAAAGTGTTCCTTCATTTTAAAGAGGGATATTGGAAATAAAGCAGGCAACTGTTGTCCAGCCCTGGTCTGGAATGAGTTTAAATGAGAGCAATCTCTGGGCAGTTAAACAGATCTTTTCCAAGGAATTAAATCCTTGTTGGAATGAGGAGTGAAGGGCCAGTGCTGTGGTGGAATCCATGGAAAATGCAGCCGTTTTCCCCTCCTGAGGAAGGGAGCAGTGGCAGTTCAGGGAGGCAGGGAAGGGGATTCAGTGTTACACAACTTGCTGAATCCAGAGCTTGGAATTTGCTGCTTTTACAGAATTCCTTTAATCCCAGTAAAGCTGCAGCTCATCCTCTCTCCTTAGAAATGTACCTGGCACTGGGATTATCCCACTGGCCATAACAGTCCTGAAACTGGGACCAGTTCTGGACTGAGCAGCATTCCAGGGGCTCCCAGTGCTTCTGGGTTTGTCTCCATCCCAGGAATTCCCTGGGATCCACGGCAGCACCTCTGCCCTTCCCATCCAGGGTTTTTCCTGAGCCTCAGTCAGAAACTTGATAAGGCAAAAAAGTTGCAGAATGGAATCAGAGTTTGAACAGAATTTTTCAAACAGAATTGTTCTGTTTGAATTGAACAGAAATTACTCAGTTCTACACATAAATTAAAACAAATAAATAAATTTAAAAAAAACTTTTCACTGCTGGCAAACAGGGCCCCATGTGAGTGAGGGGCAGGGAGGAGTTAAATCCCTCGTGCCAGTGTAAAGTGAACAGGAACCTGGGAAACGTTTGTGCCTTGGATGTTATGGCTCTGTTTGTGCTTGGAAAAGGAGAATGTCCTGCAAAACCTGGAGTATTCTGGGAGTGGTGCTCCCTGCCAGCTGTTCCCAGCTGTGGGACACTGGGCTGGAAGGGAATTCAGAGTCTTTCAAAGAAAATAACGCTGGAAAAGCTACAGGCCTTTGAGTAGGGGAAGTGAACTCTTCCTGGATCCAGACTCTGGGAATTGGGGATTTCTGGGCCTGCAGCACCCTCTGCTGTTCCCCTGGCTTGGGCTGGGAATTGGCTCATCCTGGGATATTCCCAGCAGTGCTCCACCTCGGGCTTTGAGCCACTCCTGCACTGAGATTCACAGAATCCCAAAATCCCTGGGGCTGGAAAAGCCCTCCCAGACTTTCCAATCCAGTCTGTGCCTGATCCAGCCCAGAGCCCTCAGTGCCACCTCCAGGAATTCCTGGGACACTCCAGGGATGGGGATCCAACCCTCCCCGGGCACTTCCAATCCCTGCCCACCCTTTCCAAGGGGAAATTCCCCAAAATCCACCCTGCCCTCCCCTGGCCCAGCCTGAGCCCGTTCCCTCTCCTCCTGTCCCTGTTCCCAGATCCCAAATCCCCCCAGGAATCCCCCCCAGTGCCCCCCTGCCATGGGCAGGAACGTTCCCTCAGGGTGCAGGAGTGGCTGTGCAGGGATCCCAGCCCGGGAGTGGCTCTGTCCTTGCTGTTGGCCCTTTGGGGAGCTCCTGGGAGCCATCCCTGAGCCTCTTCCCTCCCTCCTCCTCCTCGCAGCGCTCCCTTCGACCGCATCGCCGAGATCAACTTCAACATCGACGCCGATGACGACAGCGTGAGTGGGGACCTGGGCTAGTGCTGGAATAAATGTGGCTCTGGAAAGGTCCTGCTTGCATTCTCACACAACAAGGGTTGGGGGCTTTGGGCAAGGCAGAGGGGCCCGAGAGAGCCAGGGCCCTGCTCGGGAATGTTCCCAAGGCTCCTCCCAGGAAATGTTCCCTCTGAAGCAGCGCCCCTGGCACGGAGGGAATGTCCCTCCCTCCCTGCAGAGCCACTCTGTTCTTAGAATCATGGAATCACGGGATGGTTTGGGATAGAAAGGACCCCAGAGCCCCTGCAGTGCCAGCCCTGCCACGGCAGGGACACCTCCCACTGTCCCCATGTCCAGCCTGGCCTTGGGCACTGCCAGGGATCCAGGGGCAGCCACAGCTGCTCTGGCAATTCCAGCCCAGCCAGCAATTCCCAATTGCCGAGATCCCAGCCAGCCCTGCCCTCTGGCAGTGGGAGCCATTCCCTGTGTGCTGTCCCTCCTTGTCCCCAGTCCCTGTGCAGCTCTCCTGGAGCCCCTGCAGGCCCTGCCAGGGGCTCGGAGCTCTCCCTGGATTCCTCTCTTCTCCACATGAACATCCCCAGCTCTCCCAGCTTTCCATCACCTTTGCAGGCACAGATTAGGGAAGCACAGGCAGAGATGGATTTCTCACGGATCTAAGCCTGGCCTGGCTGTTGTTGCCTTCCCTGGTTTATTGCCACACAGCAAAGCAGCAGCTGGGCTGCAGTGATCCCAGCTCCAGGGCAGAGCTGGGTTTGGTGTCCCTGAGCCCTGAGCTCGGGGCAGGGTCCCCAGGGAAGCTGTGGAACGTGATTCCCTTTGCTCCTCAGCCCAACGCCTCCCTGTTCGAGGCCTGCTGCAACGAGCGCATCCAGCAGTTCGACGACAACGAGGAGGAGGAGGATATCTGGGAGGACAAGGAGATCTCCTACACGGCCCAGGTCAAGGCCAGGACACGGTAAGGTGAAAGCACAACCCTCATCTTCCCCCTCCTGCTGGGAGTCGGCACAGTTCACTCCCGGCCCCCTTCCTTGGGGTTTGTGGCATCCTGGGGCTGTGAGGTTTTACCTGACACAACCCCGAGCACTTTCCCTGCCACTTGTGCTGGGGGCTCTGCTAAGCTGGAGACAGATCCAGTTCCAGTTCATTACAATGGGAACACCTAATTAATGAGTCTTCTGTCAAACACATTAAACTCCCCACCCTTAGTGTGAAATTTGCTCCTTCCCTCATCCTTGGAGAGGAGGAGGAGGAGGTGAGACTGAGGGGAGTAGGCAGAACTTTCTTTCTCAGAACGTTCAAATCAGAAAAGTGAGAACAAGAGGCCTCTCAGGGGCATCTCGGCCTTTGAAATAATTATTCATCCCTTTGGTAGAGCCACTCATTAAATAAAGTTATTTCCATAATTCCCAGTCTGAAATGTGATCAGAGGAAACAGGGAAAACATCCAAGGACAAAAACATCCTCGCCGTGTCCTTGCCAAGCATCAGCAGCCTCAGGTCCCGCCTGGGGACAGGGTGGGTGCCACCCCGGTGTCTGTCCCCTGGCCGGGCACTGGTGTGTGAGCTGTCCCCAGCCCTGGCCCTGCCCTGCACCTCCGGGGAATTCTGACACCAAAGCCCTCGGGAATGTGGGGGAATCTCTCCGAGCACCCACGGCTGCCCTGAGCGATTGGGGGAAATATTTTAGGGGAAACAACCCTGGAAAAGGCTCTGGGCTGTCTCCCCGGGCCAGGGAGGAGGAGCTGCGGGCTGCGGGCGTGGCTCATCCCCAGTTCCCGTTCAGGTTTGGAGCATCGCAGACGTCGGAGAGCTCCAAGAGTGACCTGGAGAACGGCGACCACGACGGCAGCGTGGACTCGGAGGAGGAGGAGGAGCAGCCGCCGCCCCCCTCCCCGCACAAGGGCGGCACCGCGGAGCGCAAGGACGCGGACTCCTCCCAAGGTAGCGGCTCTGGGGAGCCCGTCCTGGCATCTGCAGGGTCTGCACAGCAGCGCTCACACCCTGCCAGCTGCCCCGGGGGCAACGGGAGTGCCCGGGCTCGCTCTGTGCCTCTGGGGTCTCTGCCAGCTGCCCCAGAACAGCCCCACGGGGAGAATGCCAGGGAACGGCCCCCAGGGCTCCCAGCGCTGGTCTGTCCCTGGTCTGTCCCTGGGGTGTCCCTGGGGTGTCCCTGGGGTGTTCTGGGATCCCTGGTCTGTCCCTGGGGTGTCCCTGGGATCCCTGGGGTGTTCCTGGGACCCCTGGGGTGTTGCTGGGCTGGGTTGCTGTGTCCCTGGGGTGTCCCTGGGATCCCTGGGGTGTCCCTGGGATCCCTGGGGTGTCCCTGGGGTGTTCTGGGATCCCTGGTCTGTCCCTGGGATCCCTGGGGTGTCCCTGGGGTGTCCCTGGGGTGTCCCTGGGATCCCTGGGGTGTCCCTGGGGTGGGTGTCCCTGGGATCCCTGGGGTGTCCCTGGGACCCCTGGGGTGTTCCTGGGGTGGCCCTGGGATCCCTGGGGTGTCCCTGGGGTGTTCCTGGGACCCCTGGGGTGTTGCTGGGCAGGGTTGCTGTGTCCCTGGGGTGTTTCTAGACTGGGTTGCTGTGTCCCTGGGGTGTCCCTGGGATCCCTGGGGTGTCCCTGGGGTGTCCCTGGGCCCCCTGGCTGGCTGTGGCCGGGCTGGCTCCCCAGGCTGTGCTGTGCTGTCCGCAGGGGCTGGCTGGACGGCCGTGTTCGAGCCCGCGGGCCCCACGCCGCCCGTGGCCATGGACGTGGGCTCCAGCGTGTGGGACTCGGCCACCCCACAGAGCAGCGCCCCGGAGGAGAAGGGCTGGGCCAAGTTCACAGACTTCCAGCCCTTCTGCTGGTAAGAGCCACGGGATTCCAGCTCCCCTGGGGCTTGGGAAGAGGGGAATGTTTGAGATAGGTTTTTGTGGAGTGCCTGGCTGCAATCCTTTCTTCCTCCCCTTTTCTTTCCTTTCCCTTCCCTTCTCTTTTATTGTTTAATATTGTGTGATGATCCTGGATCAGGGCTCCTTCGTGCTTCCCACTGCTTCCCAGTGCTCCTGACTGGGGCTGGGACACAGCCCTGCTTTCTGTGTCCTCACTGGGGAGGAAAACCAGTGAATAAAGTTGAGAGAAATTCAGCGCATGGATGGAAGGAAGAGCAGGGCCTGGCTGCTCCTGGGGCTGTGGGGGCTCTGGGACAATCCTGGCTCCGTGCTCAGGGCTCTTCCCTCCCCAGCTCCGAGTCCGGGCCTCGCTGCAGCTCCCCCGTGGACACCGAGAGCAGCGCTGCCAGGAGCCCGGCCCCGGGCCAGGACAAGAACTGTGAGTGACACGGGGCCACAGGGCCACACAGGGCTGCCATCAGCCCCTGGGGCAGGGCAAACCCTGCCCTGAGGGCTCCCTGCACGGCTGGGGAGAAACAAAGCCCGAGGGCTTGTTGGGACAGCAGGGGAGGGATGGAGCTGCAGTGAGCTGGGGCTGATAGCACACAGACACTTCATTTGTCCCTGCCAGTGTCCCGGGCCAGGCTGCACGGGGCTTGCAGCACTCTGGGACAGTGGGAGGTGTCCCTGCCCGTGGTGGCACAGGGTGGGCTTTGAGCTGCTTCCATCCCATCCCATCCCCATTCCCATCCCATCCCATCCCATCCCATCCCCATCCCATCCCATCCCCATCCCATCCCATCCCATCCCATCCCATCCCATCCCATCCCATCCCATCCCCATCCCATCCCATCCCATCCCATCCCATCCCATCCCCATCCCATTATCCCATTATCCCATTATCCCCATCCCCATCCCCATCCCCATCCCATCCCATCCCATCCCATCCCCATCCCCATCCCCATCCCCATCCCATCCCATCCCATCCCATCCCATCCCATCCCATCCCATCCCATTATCCCATTATCCCATTATCCCATCCCCATCCCCATCCCATCCCATCCCATCCCATTATCCCATTATCCCATTATCCCATTATCCCATCCCCATCCCCATCCCATTATCCCATCCCATCCCATTATCCCATTATCCCATTATCCCATCCCCATTCCCATCCCATTATCCCATACCATCCCATTATCCCATCATCCCATCCCATCCCATTATCCCATCCCAATTCCCAGCCCACCCGCAGTGGCTGCAGGCCCAGTTGGATTCCCCGGGCCGTTGCCGGGAGCGTTCCCGCGGTCCCAGTTGGTTGCAGTGCGGGCCGTTCCTCCCCCAGCCAGCGCTGCCTGTGTGTGGAACGCGTGCGCGCCGCGCAAGGCGCCCCTGGTGGCCTCGGACAGCAGCTCCTCGGGCAGCTCCGACAGCGACGACGACAGCGACGACAAGGCCAAGGCTGGCACGGAACCCACGGCACAGGAGCCCGGCAAGGACAGGGCAGCTCCCAGCAGGTGGGAACGGATCTCCGGGGGCTGGGATGGCCCCGTGTGGTTCCAGTGTCCCCGCTCCGTGGGCTCCGTGTCCTGCTGTCCCCTGGGAGTGCCACTGGGGGGCTGAGGGACACATTTAGCAAGGAAGGGCTGGGGCTTCTTCGGGTCACCCCAGTGTCCCAGGAGATCTCTGTCCCCATTCTTTGGGTCACCCCAGTGTCCCAGGAGATCTCTGTCCCTGTCCTTTGGGTCACCCCAGTGTCCCAGGAGATCTCTGTCCCCATTCTTTGGGTCACCCCAGTGTCCCAGGAGATCTCTGTCCCTGTCCTTTGGGTCACCCCAGTGTCCCAGGAGATCTCTGTCCCCATTCTTTGGGTCACCCCAGTGTCCCAGGAGATCTCTGTCCCTGTCCTTTGGGTCACCCCAGTGTCCCAGGAGATCTCTGTCCCTGTCCTTTGGGTCACCCCAGTGTCCCAGGAGATCTCTGTCCCTGTCCTTTGGGTCGCCCCAGTGTCCCAGGAGATCTCTGTCCCCATTCTTTGGGTCACCCCAGTGTCCCAAGAGATCTCTGTCCCTGTCCTTTGGGTCACCCCAGTGTCCCAGGAGATCTCTGTCCCCATTCTTTGGGTCACCCCAGTGTCCCAGGAGATCTCTGTCCCTGTCCTTTGGGTCGCCCCAGTGTCCCAGGAGATCTCTGTCCCCATTCTTTGGGTCACCCCAGTGTCCCAAGAGATCTCTGTCCCTGTCCTTTGGGTCACCCCAGTGTCCCAGGAGATCTCTGTCCCTGTCCTTTGGGTCACCCCAGTGTCCCAGGAGATCTCTGTCCCTGTCCTTTGGGTCACCCCAGTGTCCCAGGAGATCTCTGTCCCCATTCTTTGGGTCACCCCAGTGTCCCAAGAGATCTCTGTCCCTGTCCTTTGGGTCGCCCCAGTGTCCCAGGAGATCTCTGTCCCTGTCCTTTGGGTCACCCCAGTGTCCCAGGAGATCTCTGTCCCTGTCCTTTGGGTCACCCCAGTGTCCCAGGAGATCTCTGTCCCCATTCTTTGGGTCACCCCAGTGTCACAGATCTCTGTCTGATGTGGGATCCAGGCCCAGGGCAGGATCCAGGCGGGGTCACTGAGGAAAGCAGAGTGAAGGCTCCCATGGGATCCTCCTGCAGCCTCTCGGGTTCTCCTTTTCCCCTCAGTGCCCATCAGTGCTGAAAGCACCAGGGAAGGCTGGGGCAGATCAGGGCTGGGGCAGGTTTGTAGGAATTGGATCCTCAGTCCAGGCTGCTCCCCACCCCAGAGCTGCATCCAGAGACTGTGCCCAGGTCTGACATTCTGAGCTTTTCCCTCATTCTCTGCCTGGGTTTGTGCACCTGGTTCAGGATCAGGAGCTGCCCTTCAGCCATGGCTGGTGACAGTTTGGGGTCATCCCTGGGTGTGCTCAGCCAGCAGCAGCTCCTGGGGGGCTGGGAAACCACTGGGATTGCAGAATTCCCTGGAATTAGGGCAGGACTTATCTCAGGGTCTGTTTGCTTGGAGGCAGCTCCTTCTGAGAAATGCATTAATTCTCATAATTGCATTAATTCTGATAAATGTAGTTAATTTGGATAAATGCATTAATTTTGATAAATACATTAGTTTTGATAAATACGGTTAGTTTTGATACATTTCAGTTTGATAAATACATTAATTGTGATAAATGCATTAATTGAGATAAATGCACTCTGTGTGCCTGGGAAGGGCCTGGCTGGGTGGGAAGCAGAAGGAGAGGGAAGGCACAGCAGGGGCAGAGCTGGGGCTGGAGCTGCTCCAGGCCTGGGCTCCCAGTGGGAATCAGCACCCAGAGCCTTCCCAGTGCCCTCAGCTCCCCCAGACCACCCTGCCCACAGGGGGAATATCCATTTCCTGACACATTCCTTAATGATTCCAGGGAAATCACTCACTCTCTGGGCTGTGGCTGTCTCCAAGCCCTTCGTCAGAACCTGCACCAAACCCCATTCCTGTTGCTATAGGAACAGGTTTCCCTTCCCCTCGTCCCTGGAATCCTCAGAGACATCTCTAATTCTCCTTGGAGCTGCTCAGGAACAAGGGGTTTTCCTTCCCCTTGTCCCTGGAATCCTGGAATCCTCACAGACATCTCTCATTCTTCTTGGAGCCGCCCAAGGCCTCTGTGGATTCCGTGGAGAACCAGATGTTGCAGCCCAGCAGATCCTCCAGATGTTCCACCCTGTGTGAGCCCCATCCCAGCTGCCCAGGGGGATCCTTAGGCAGGGACATGTGGCTCAGGAATTGCTCTCAGCTTCCCAGTTTGGATGCAGCTGCTCCGGGGTCCCAACCCTGGAATGTCCAAGGGACAGCAGGACACAAACAAACAAACTCCTGGTTCATGTTGTGTCACCCCTGGCTCTGGCCCTTTGTGTCCAGCTGGGATTTTCCAGGAGCTTGGGAAGGCAGAGAAATTCCCAGGTAACTCTGGAATCCTCCTGCCCTGGAAACTTCAGGGGTTGGGTTTCAGAAGTTTCTCTTGGAGCCATGGAGATGTTGAGCTCCAGGTTTTTTGTGTGGGAAGTGGCTTTCCAGTGACATTCCTGGGAATGCAGCTCCATCCCTGTGGCTCTCCAAGGTGTATTTTGGTACTTCTGAAGAGATCGTGAGCCCTGGAGGAAAGGGAATGTTTGGATCTCATTATTCCTCATTTTTATGGTTTTTTTTCAAGAGAAGTGATCCAAAAATAGAACCTCAGTCTCCAATCTCCATCACATGTGCAATTATCCAGCTGGGATTATTTTATTCCATGAAAACTCCCCCAGAGCCAGTGACAGGATTCCAGCTCAGCCATCTCCAGCTTTCCTCCCTTTTGGGGAGGTTTGCTCCAGGGGAGAGGGAGAAGGAAACTGGGAAAAAAGTCATTCCTGGGGCAGCTCATCCTCTGCCTTGGAAGCCAACAGATGGGATGTACAGAACTCCCTTCTCCAGCTGGAAATCTGGGTGGGTTTATCCCAGCAGGGGATTGGGAGGGTTTGTTCCTGCAGTTCTCCTTCCCCAGGAGCTGAGCTTTGGCTGTTGGTGGGTTGGGGGTGTTGTCCCTCAGGTGTCACCTCGGTGGTCGCTGGAGCACCTTCAGCACGTTTGGATCCTGGGCTTCCAACCCCTGGGGTTTCGTGCGTGGGATTTTAGGATCTGCCCCTAAAGCCAGGATGTTCAGGGTGCCCCAGGAGGGGCCCCTTGGGCCGAGCCCGTGCAGCAGAGCAGGCTGTGCCATCCCAGCCCGGGCAGTTCGGGAGCTCCAGCCAGGACGGGCAGCAGGGATTGGGAATGCCTCCCTCAGGGAGATGTTCTGTGTGTCCTGCTGGGTTTGGGACCAGGATGTGCCCAGGTTCTAATCCCAGTTTATTGCCAGTTCTCATTCCCGATGGGATCTGTGTGAGGAGAGCAGGAGGAATTTTGTGTCCCCGTTGGAGCTGGAGCCCCAGAGCAGTGTGGGTGCGCTTTTGGCACGGGCTGAGCTCCACGGGCGTGTCCCCTGTCCCGCAGTGACTCGGAGGGAGCGGCTCTGGAGACGCTTCCCGTGGGACCCGGGACCCCCCGAGGCCGGAGCAGCTCGGCCACGCACACGGACGGGCACCAGAGAGTGGCCACTGCTGTCACAACTGCCACAGAAACGGCCACGAGAGACAGGTGAGGGCAAATCCCGGGATGGTTTGGGATAGAAGGGACCCCAGAGCCCCCCCAGTGCCAGCCCTGCCACGGCAGGGACACCTCCCACTGTCCCAATGTCCAGCCTGGCCTTGGGCACTGCCAGGGATCCAGGGGCAGCCTCAGCTGCTCTGGCAATTCCAGCCCAGCCAGCAATTCCCAATTGCCGAGATCCCAGCCAGCCCTGCCCTCTGGCAGTGGGAGCCATTCCCTGTGTGCTGTCCCTCCTTGTCCCCAGTCCCTGTGCAGCTCTCCTGGAGCCCCTGCAGGCCCTGCCGGGGGCTCGGAGCTCTCCTGGTCGAACATTCCCAACTCTCAGCCTGCCCTCATGGCAGAGGTGCCTTCCCCATCCCTCTGATCACCTTGACGGGGTTGGAACTGGGCAGCTTTAAGTCCCTTCCCACCCAGGCCATTCCCTGATTCCAGGTTGATTTGAATATTCCATGAGGAGCTGAGGGAGTTTCTCCATAGGGAGCTGAGAACTGGGCAGACAGAGCACAGCCAGAGGGAGGGGCTCTCCCGGGAGGGGTGAGGGCAGCTGTGCTCGGTGTGTCCCGTGTCCCTGAAGCTGTTCCCGGTGTCCCCGCAGGGGTGACGAGGCCTTGCCCTGCACCGAAGCCACGTTGAACGGCCCCGCTTGACGCCGCCGCCGCCCCGGGACGTGTGTGAGCCAGGCCAGGCTGCTCCCTGGTGATGCAATTTGTCAAATTCTTTATTATTTTTTTTTTTTCATTTTAATTTTATTTTTTAATAAATGCTGCATTGATGAGAGCGAGCTGGCGTTCAGGACCAGACACGCAGATCCAACAGCACGGATCCGTTGGGAAAGACACTCGGCATTGTCGAAATGTAGCATTGAGTTCAGTCCTCACGGGAATGACGGGCTCTTCCCAAGCCTTCTGCCCGATTTCAGTTGTCCCCTTCCCCGTGGCCCTGTTTTGTTTTGGATTTGGGGTTCAGTGCTGTTTTCCCAGTGTTATTGCACACAGTATTCAGCTTCTCTTGGGAAGGTAGCAGGTCCAGCGGCGGCCGGGGCCAGCGCACAAATCCCGCAGCCGTGAGACCAAAGTTCCTGATGGAGCTGTCCTCGGGCAGCCTTTGCACCGCTTTGTAGAGCAATAAAGCCTTACCAGAAACATTTCACAGGAGAGGAGGAATGCCAACACTTCCGTGGGAGGGAGCAGGGAGGGCTTGGATGGGGTTGGCAGGGCCGAGGCCGGGGCTGTCCCCGCCGGAGCCAGCAGTGACCCCGAGCCCCAGGCGGGATGTCCCTGCACTGCAGCCCTGCCCGGGCTCTCCATGGACTCGTGCTGCCCAGGGCAGGGGCTGGGCTGCCTCGGACGTGCCTCTCCTGCCAGTGTCCGTGTTGGCCCACGAGGAGGTGACCGGGGGTTTGCTGGCTCTTTGGAGACTGAATTAATGTATTTGCAAATGATGATGGAAATCCTTTTTTCTGTTCGTTTTGTTCTGTTTTTAAAAGTTTTTAATGGATGCAGGAACAGCAACACTTTTGCACTTTGTACCTGGTGATGACAGCGTGTGAAGGGACACGGCTGTGGCCGTGGGAGGGGACAGCCAGGTCCCTCAGGGGCGTGGGAGAGCAGGGCCAGGTGAGGGGAGCACCTGGAGCTGGGGTTTGTGATGTGGGATGTGCCCAGGCTGGTGCCAGGCTCTGAGCTCACTGCCAGCCCAGCCTGGGGGCACAGCAGGGGCACTGGGGCAGCTGAGCTGGAGCCCCCTGGCATGTGGAATCCTGGAAAACGCTCCCTTTGGAGCAAAGGCTGGAGCCTGGCACACAGGAATGCTTTGGGATGTTCCCAGCCCGGCCAGGCTGTGGCTCCCTGAAATCCCTCGGGAAATCCTGCCCTGGGCTGGCAGGGCCGTGAGGGGAGTGGGCTCTGTGCTCCCGCAGCCCGGTGTGCCCACAGCGTTCTGCTTGTAGGGAGAAGGGGCTGGACCCCAGAACCGGGCCCTGCACGTCACTGGGTGCTGGAGGTCACTGGGCTGTGCCACTCCGTGCTGCTGGCAGGGCTGGGCTGCCCCCCAGACCCAATTCCTTGGGAATCAGCTGGCACGGGGCTCTTGTTCGGGAAGTTTTCACTCGCTCCGTGTAATTTAAAGCGAATAATTTAAAGTTTATTGCACTGGGAGGGAAAGGAATCTCACTTTGTGCTTTGCTTCCCCCACGTGGTGTTCAGGGATCAATCCCACTCCGGCCAGGACTCTCAGACAGAATCAGTGGCTTTGAGGTCCTGTGTGGAGACACTTTGAAGTCTTAATTTTCCAAGGATTGGTGCTAGAGTTGTGCTGGACATCGGCGTCCCTTGGGGCATTCTTGGGCTCCCGAGCTGATTCCATGGCAGCTGAAGGATCCCTGTGCTGGTACAGCCTGGCTGGATCCCAGGGGTGCCAGGGTGCTCTGCCAGCCCGGGGCAGCTGTGCCCAGACCCGTGTGGGGTTGGGGGACGAGGGGATTGTCCTTGGCAGGCACAGCTGGGTGGCCTGGGCTGGGCTGGGGTCACAGCAGGGGCCCCTCAGTGGCCTGAGGGACAGGACAGGGCCCCCACCCCGGGGTGCTGAGCTCTGGGAGCAGTGGTTCCACCTGGGCAGGGATGGGGTGAATAACCCAGAGGAGCTGTCCGTGCCTTCCACTGCAATTCCAGCTTGGGCTTCGAGTCCCTGAGTGCCAGTGAGAGCTTTAATAATAATAATTATTATAATCATAATTATAATAATAATATCCTTGGGCATATCCAGATCCGAACACAGCTCGTTACTGGGGCTCATTAGTGGTTAATTTATTGCTTAGTGCTGAGACACATCACTGGGGTTTGTCAGACCTGTGGAGAGGCACAAATTCCATGGGTTCTGTGCCTGTGGATGATCTCTCCAGGGCTGGGCTTGTTCCTCCCACCAGCCAGGGGCTGATGCAGCTCTGGACAGAGCCAGAGGCAGCTCCTGGCCTGGCTCCAGGGCTTTTGTGGAGAAACCAGCAGTGGGAAATCCTCCCAAGGCAGAGCTCCCTGTCCCTGCAGAGGCACAGAGGGTGTGGAGTGTCCCCCTCGGGCTTTTCCTTCTCTCTGTGCTCCAGGGAAGGGTTTCCCAGGGCAGGGATCTCCTGGCTCCTGAGGATGGAATTCCCTGTGCCCTGCTTGGCTCCTGTCCCAGCCATGGAGGCTCTTCCCAAGTCCTGCTCCTGCTTCCCTCCTGCCTCGTGCCTGGATCCCCCCTTTCCACAGGGTGCCCTGGGGCTGGCATTGGACACAGATCTGTGTCACTGCACGGGTGTTTACCCACACGAGGAGCTGGGCTTTATCTCCTCACAGCTCCAGGGCAGGAGCAAAAGCAAGGCCGTGTTCGTGGGGGACGGTTCCGGAATATTCCATGCAGTGACACGCCGTGATCCCCTGGCAGGGGAGGGCAGGGGGCTCCTGGGCACAGTTCCCCACCTGCAGGACCCCTTTGGCCGGTGCCAGGCAGCTCCTGACGCGTGTGGGGTGGGGACAGCCCGTGGGTGTCCCCATCCAGCCCGTGGGTGTCCCCATCCAGCCCGTGGGTGTCCCCATCCAGCCCGTGGGTGTCCCCATCCATCCCTCGCTCCTCGCTGGCGCTGGGTGCCGAGGGCAGGGCTGGCAATCCCAGACCCGTTTTGGGGAGCTGTGGTCCCGCTGGGCTGGGCTGTTCTGGGGGCTCTGTGCCCCTCAGTCCGGGGTGTCCCCAGTGCCCCGCGGGGCCAGGCCTGGGGTCCCCGCAGCGCAGCCAGCGGGGAATGTTCCAGCCCTTCCCTGAACCACAATTCCTGCCCCTCTGGGGCGGAGCAGGCACAGCCCCGGGCCTGGGGTGGCATCCTCAGGGAAACCCTCCGGGTGGCCCAGGGTGCCCCTGGGATGGAATCCCAAGGCTCCAGCACAAACATCTCTGTGCAGAGCTGCAGGTGGGCAGGGAATGGAAACCCTGGGGGGCACGGATTGAAAAACAAGGGGAAAAAATTACAAAAAAAATCCCAAAAAACCACACAAAAAAAAAAAAAAAAAACCAACCCACAAAAGCAAAAACAAAATAAAACAAAACAAAAAACCCAAAAACCAAACTCCAACAATACAAAAGAGAAAAAGCCCAGCGTTGGCCTCAGTGTCTGTTCCAAAGGGCTTGGGCTTCCCAGTTCCCAGTGCAGGGGTTGGAGTGAGGACATATCTGAAGGAAATATCAATAATATCAATTCCATCACTTTCTTTTCTCGGTGCCATCCCACCCTGGTGTTATAATCCTGATTTATCAGTGGCAATCCTTGGAGCTCATCCCTGAGCCAGGGGAAATCCCAACTCCTTGGGGATCCCCCTCACCCTCAGGGGACCTTTCTGACCCCTCTGCGTGGGCTGGGAATTGATCGATTGGAAAAAATGGAATTGATCAGAAAAAATGGAATTGATCTATTGGAAAACGCGGAATTAATCAGAAAAAAATAGAATTGATCTATTGGAAAAAAATTGAATTGGTCTGTTGGAAAAACCGGAATTGATCAGAAAAGATGGAATTGATCTATTGGAAAGACCAGAGTGTGGTGCTTAGTGAAGGGCTCAAGGTGTATCCAGGTGTATCCAGGTGTATCCAGGTGTATCCCAGCTGTGCCCATCTCTCTGTGCTCTGCTCCCGGGGGACAGGAATGTGCCACCCTGCAATCCCGGCATTCCCAGCCCGGAATAATCTGTGGAGTGGGGCGGTGTTAATGAACAATTAGCTGTGTTAATTAGCGGTGTGTGGCAGTGGCAGGATCGGTGCCCTTGTCGAGCTGGAGCAGCTCCAGCGTTCCCCAGCTCTGAGATCCTTTGGGCTGGATCCCTTCCTTTTTTCCTGGATAACATTTCTGGCTCTGTCAGGAATGCTGTTGGCTTTGGGCTCAGAATGAGATTTTTGATCCTGGGTTTTTCCCTCTGGGAAGCTCCAGGAGTTTTCCAGGTGTGTTTAGGGCTGAACTTTGGGACAAACAGATTTCAAAGGAACAATTTGGCTCCTCCCCGCTGGCTTCGCTCACCTGAACCTCTCTTACCTCATGCAGGAAGGGCTTTGTGGTGTCCCAGCTCCCAGCTGGACTTGTACAGAATTCCCGGAATTCCCTGGTGTCCTCACCCCTCTCAGCAGTGGGATATTCCATGGAAAGTGTATTTTTGTATTTGATGAGAAGAATTTTCCTCTCTCCCTGAATTCGGGGCTTTTCTGGAGGGCAGAGCCTTCCCTTCTATTTTTGATTCCCTCCAATTCCTTGGGCAGATGGAAACAAGGAAAAAATCCTTTCTCCTGTAATTTTGATGCTCAGAGGCAGTTCAGCAGAATTAGTAGGGATTCTGGGAATGCTGTGGGGATTCTCCTGTGTGGGCGGGTTCGGTGCCTCGGGCAGTGGAGGCGCTGCTGGAGGATCCCCTGGCCGGATCTCATGGATCCAGAGGTGGGATGGAATTATCCACAGGCCCAGCAAACATTCCTGGAGACTTTCCCTCCATGGGAATGCTCCTCCCACTCCCTGCCCTCCCAAACTGGCCCTGGGGTGCTGGGACTGCCACCGGGAATTTTGGCTGCTCCACTCCAGGAGCTGGGCCTGGAGTCCCCCTGGTCTCTGTGCCTCCCGTGTCCTCCTGGGAATTCCTGCACTCCTTCCCTTCCCCTGGGGCCATCCCTCGCTCCTGGAGTTCCCTGATCCTCACCCTTGGTCCTTGCAGCTCTTCCCTGGCCCTCGTGCATTCCCTCATCCCTGCAGTTAATCCCAGACACCTGTAATTAATCCCAGATACCTGCAGCCACTCCCTGCTCTCTGCAGCCATTCCCTGTTCCTGTTCCTGTTCCCTGCTCCCATTCCCTGCTCCTTGCAGCCATTCCCTGCTCCTCACTTCCCTGTTCCCACTCCTGGCAGTGACTTTGCACGGACACTTCACCTCTTTCCCTGCTCCTTTCTCATCCCAGGAATGTTCCAACTCCCATCTGTGTCTGACTGGCCACAGCAGAATCTGGGAAAGTGATTTTGTGGGGAAAATCCCAATCCCAGTCCCCTTCCCTTCCCACACTGGAAGTTCCAAAGCCCTGGATTAATTCTGGAATCTCCTCCCATTCCAGCTGGGATCCCATCCTGTTCCATCCCAGGGAACAGGGAACGTGCTGTGCCTGAGCCCGTGGGTACAATCATTCCCAATTCCCACTGTTCCCAGTGCCTTAAATCCACCCCAATCCCACCAATGGATTCTGCACCTCACAGCTCCTGATCCAGTTAGTGCATCCCAGTATCCCAGTTAATCTATCCCCATATCCCAATTAACCCATCCCAGTTTCCCAGAGCTCCAGCTGCACTCCCAGCTCCAGGCAGAGCCTGCTGGGATTTGGTCCCCAGGGCCCCTTTGCTGGGATTGCCTGGATTGGGATGTGAGGATGGGAATGGGGCCCTGTCAGAATCCCTCAAATCAGAAGGAAAATCTCCTTTGGGATTGCTCAGCTCCTGGGGTTCCCTTTGGGGCCGTGGGGCAGGAATGGGAATCCTGTGTCCATTCCTGGCTGCTCCAAAGGGATCCCAGGCTTCAGCCTCCGAGTGGGACAGAAACTGGGAGCGCCAGGAGAAAGGATTATTCCTGATTTTCTGACAGAATGGAATTCAGGTTTAGTCCCAGATATTTGATTTTTATAAAAATGAAAACTCCCCAGGCCTGTAAATATTCCCCCCATTGGAATATAAACATTGCCCTGCTGGATCTGGGGTTTGTGGAATGGGAAGGGATTTCCTGCCAGACAGTTCCAGAGGAATCCCTGATGAGCTTTTCCCTCTTCGAATTGTCCATCCTAGAGGGGAACACCGGGAATGCTCAGGGGACGGTGCTGGGATCCAGCCTTAGACTGGGCTGGGCTCAGAGGGAGGGGCTGGGATTAGGAATTCCCTGGGTTGGGATTTCCCTGCTTGGGATCCCAGGAGGCGCCAGGGGGACGGAGCAGTGGATTTATGGATTCATGGCAAATTTAGGGACAGGACCTGACCCCCATTCCCCCGTTCCCGAGGGAGCCAGAACCTTTCCCGTGGGTTTGGCTGAGGCCGTGACTCGAGGGTTGGACCCTGAGATGGACGAGGAGAGAGACCTTGGGATGAAAATCCTTGGGATTTCGGGGAAGGAGTTGGGTGGGTCCTGCTCCAGCCTTGGGGACAGGCAGGAGTGTTCCAGAGGGGATGGATCCATGGAATGGGGGCAGAGGGACACTGGGACAGGCAGGAGCTGCTCCAGGTCTGTCCCGGGCTCCTCCTTCCCTCCCCACGCTCCCATTCCCAGCGTTTGCTGTAAATAGGGAATATTTATAAAAATTTATATAGAGATTTCTAAACTGGCCCGAATCCCGTTTTTCCCAGAGCTTTTGGCTTTGCTGGGATCTCCTGGAGCGGATTTGCACCTTCCCAATGAGCGTTGGTACAAATCAATCCAATCCCAATCCCAGTCCCAGGTGCTGGGCAGGGCTGGGAATTCCAGGGGTCCCAGGGCTGAGAATGGAGCGGCTCCTTCCCTTCATTTCATCCCTGTTCCATTTTCTCCGGGCGGGAGAGGCTGTTCCAGGCTGGAGCCGTGCCAGGGTGTCCCTGGCGCTTTCCCAGGTCCTGGATTTTCCCTTCTCCTTCTTTCTGTCTTTGCCTTCCATGTCCGACCCGGCTGCAGCGGCAGTTGAGGGGAATCTGGGTGGAAATGTGGAGATTTCCAGGCATTCTCCTTGATGTGACATTTCCCAAACCTTTCCTTTATCCCGTCCGAGTCCCGGGATCCGCGGGGTGATCCCTGCTGGCCCATCCCGATCCCCAGGAGTTCCTGCTGCTTTTCCTGCAGGCTCAAATTCCCTCCTTGGCTCCGCTTTCCCGCCCGGCTCCTCCGTCCATCCGCACTCGGGATATTCCATGTTTGCTGTTGAGCTGGAGCCTCTGGAGCCTCTGGAGCCTCTGGAGCCTCTGGAGCCTCTGGAGCCGCTTTCCCAGGGTTTTTCCAGGGCTTTTCCATCCCTTGCAGGGGCTCGGGGGAGCGCTCGGCTCTGTGACTGTTAGCACAAATCATGGATGGATTCATCCCCCAGGAGACCCCGGTGCCGCCTCCCAGAGCCCCGAATTGATCTAAAAATGACCCAGGCAAGGCTGTTGGTTGGGAATAATCCCGGATCTCTGGGACACAGCGGGGCCATCCCAGGGGGCTCCGTTCCCAATCCAGGAGCTCCGTGCCCATCCCAGGGGGCTCCGTGCCTGCTCCAGGCCTTGGCTCATTTTGGGAGAAGCTCCTGGGAGCGGCCCCTCTGCCATCCCCGTCCCGGCTGAGCTGATTCCAGGCTGTGGGACGGGAGCTGGAGCCGTCCCTGAGCACAGGAGATCCCAGAGCTCCAAGAGCCCGAGGGGAGGAGGCGCTGCCGCCGTGGGTGGGGATTCATGGATTTGGGAATGTTGCAGGGGGGTCCCCAGCCCGAGCCCCGCTCCTCCCGAATCCTGCCCTGGTGTCCCGAGCTGAGTCTCCCTGGAAATCTGCGCTGGCAGCGGGGCCATCGCGGCAGTTCCCGAGGGAATTCCCGAGGGATGGGGAGCAGCCAGCGGGGGGGACTCGATGCCTTTCTCCACGACCACCGGCCCCGCAAAGCAATAAAACCACGGAGGGGCCGCGGGGAGATCCCGGGATCCGCTCCCGGCCCGGGCGGGGCACGAGGGCGGTGCCGGGGGAGCCTTGTCACGATGCCAACTGCCCTTAAATTGGGATCCGGGTCTTTGTAAGCAATGTCTGTGTATTATGTGTAAATATGAGGGACAAATTTGAAATTACTGCCTTTTCCCTGTTTATTTTTCTGAGTAATTCCAGATGTACTTTAGTCTCTCTACTGTCAAAACTTTTATATTGTAAATCTGATGCTGGTGGCTTTTTTGGTTATTTTGGTTTTCGTTTTTGTTTTGGGTTTTGGTTTTTTTGTTTTTTTTTTTTTTTAGTTTTGTTTTTTTGGGTTTTTGGTTTTTTTTTGTAAAAAAGCGACCAAAAAAAGAAAAAAAAAAGAAAATAAGAAAAAGGAAAAAAAGTCAGCATCTCTCTATGTTGTCAGTTTTAGGCTGTAAATTCCAACTATCAATAAAAGCTCAAAATTCACGTGCCAGTGCTGGGTTCTTCGTCCTGCAGGACATGCTGAGGATCCCAAGGGGGCTTTGGGATGGGCAGGGCCGACAGTGGGGCTGGATCCCTGATGGAATCACAGAATCCTGAGGCTGGAAAAGCCCCCCCAAATCCAGGCTGTGCCCGGTGCTCACCTTGTCCTCAGCCCAGAGCCCTCAGTGCCACCTCCAGGAATTCCTTGGACACTCCAGGGATGGGGATCCAACCCTCCCTGGGCACTTCCAATCCCTGCCCACCCTTTCCATGGGGAAATTCCCCAAAACCCACCCTGCCCTCCCCTGGCCCAGCCTGAGCCCGTTCCCTCTCCTCCTGTCCCCGGATCCCAAATCCTGTCCCCTCCTGTCACGTTGGAACGGTGGCAGCAGGGGCGGGTGGCACAGAGCAAAGGTCCCTGTGCCAGCAGCCCCCAGGAGCTCAGCTGGTGGCACAGGGACAGCGAGAGCCCGTCCTGGCTCTGTCCCGAGGCTCTGCCGTGTTCCCGGTGCTCGGCGAGGCAAAAGGAGCATCTTTCATATTAATTTTTTTATTAAATTCCGTTAGTTTTCTCTTTATAGAATAACTTTTCCTCTAGGCACAAATACAATACAAGGACTCTGCATGTTTGACACAATGTACAGAAACTTCAATAATCTACAACTGCTCATGTAAGTTACAAAACCTCCGTGTTACACCTGCACAGCCAGGATGGTACAGAGGAACGGGGCGACTGTACAAAGAGCTCTGCACTGAAATAAAACGCTGGACTTTAAAAACAAGACGGGTGGAGGGGCTGGCAGAGCTGGGGGAGTCAGTCCTGACTGGGGGGCGCTGGGGGGTCCCAGGGCTGCAGTGACCCCACGGTGCCCTCTGGGCTCCCCCCCACGCTGAACCCCCCAGTTCACACCAGTGCGGGGCCGGGGGGGCTGCAGGAGCCGGTTCGGTACCGAGAGCCCCCCGGAACTGAGGGGCAGCAGCAGCGGGGGGGGGGACAGCGGGGCTGGGACAGGGACAGAGGATGGGACAGGGACAGGAGCTGCTCCTCTGCCCCCCCGGGCTGGGCACAGGCAGAGCACAGAGGGGGCAGCTGGGGGGAGGGAGCTGGAGAGCCCTGAGGGGCCCGGGCTGTGACCCGTGCAAAGGAGCAGAGCGCGGGGGCAGCTGCGTGTGGCTGCAGCCAGAGGGGACCCTCATCCCGGGGCTGCTCTGGTCCCCACCCCCGGGAGGCTGCAGCGTTTGGCACCTCCCGCAGGGAATGTGTCCCCCGGGACAGCCAGCCTGGAGGTAGAGACTGTCCCAGCAGGGCGGGGACGCCCCTGGCCACAGCCCGGGGAGCCTCCTGCCCGCCGGGAGCAGAGTGGCCACGGCCACGTCCCCCCCGGGGACACGGAGCCAGCGCCGGCAGCATCCCAGGATTCCCGTTCCTGTGCACAGCTGGGAGCGGCTCCAGGGTGGGACACGGGATGGTCCCGGTGCTCCCGCTGTCCCCTCTGCCACCCCCTGAGCTGCAGGGCTCTGTCCCCTCTGCCACCCCTGAGCTGCAGGGCTCTGTCCCCTCTGCCACCCCTGAGCTGCAGGGCTCTGTCTCCCTGCAGAGCCCAGGACTCGCTCTCAGGCCGGGAGGGGCAGGGCAGGTTCCGGGGGGCTCTGGCAGACATGCAAGGGGGGCAGGACGAGGGGGCAGCTGTGCCTCCCCCAGCAGTGTGGGGTGGGGGCGTGGGGCGCAGGACCCCCTGCCCAGGGAGGCGGAGCGGGGCTGGGACACACGGAGGACACGGGGTCACGACACGGCTCAGACGGGGCTGGGGGCGGGACGGGGCCCCCGCCCGCTTCAACGCGAGGAATCCCTCCCTGTGCCAGCCCAGCCCGGGACACGGCCCGGCCCGCCCGGCGGGGGGGAGGGAGGAAGGGCCGCTCCTCCTCTCCCTCAGTCCCGGGCTCGGCCTGGAGCCCGGCGCTGCCTCTGCTCCCGCTGCGGGCCCGGCAGCCGTGCCTGGAATTGCGGCTCCGCTGAGCCGGGCTCACGCGTCCGACAGGCAGCTCTGGATGCGGTCGATCCATTGCTGGGCCAGCTGCACGTCCTGGGCGCAGAAATTGTAAACTCGTTTCGTCGTCTTCAGCTGCGGGCAGAGAGAGGAGGGGCTGAGAGCAGCGCCCGGAGCCCGGAGCGAGCAGAGTGACCAGAGGCGGCCCCTCGGGGACACTCACGTCGAAGAAAGCTTTCTCGTCCACCGTCTTGGGGGCCCCCATGGTGGGGGTCCCCGGCGTGATGGACTCCACCTCGGCCAGGTCGATGACCCCCTTGCACTCCGTGTCCATCCGGCTGTCGTAGTACCGCAGCTGCGGGAGAGCCGCGCTCAGGGCGGGGCAGGGATGGAGGGGATGGGGGGACAGGACAGACCCCGGGGCCCCACCCGGTACCTGATGTTTGGTTTTATCCAGCACAAACCACCGAGACTTCCAGGGTTTCATGAAGGCGCCTTTCTTGTACAGAGAGCCCTCGTAGGATCTGCGGGGCAGGAAGGGGCCGGGAACAGCGGGGTCAGGGATGGGAACCCACCGGGATGGATCCCCCTCCATCCCCGCCGCCACTGCCAGCCCGTTCCCAGCCCCGCCTGCCTGTTCTCGCTCTCGGACGTCTGGAACTGGCTGTAGAGGGTGGAGGTGCTGCGGCGGCCGCCCGGCTTCCCGCTGGACGGGGTGGAGGTGCTGCTGGTGTCGCTGTCCAGGCTGAGGTTGAGCGTGGAGCCCACCCCGCTCTCCTGCAGGTACACGCCCAGCGAGCGCCGGTGGTGCGACAGCCCCGACGACATCAGCAGGGAGCTGGGGGTCTGCGGGACAGGGACAGCGTGAGGGGACCGAGGGCTGCGGGACCCCGGTCTGGAGCTGAGAACCAGCACCAGCAGCACCAACAGCACCAGCCAGAAGCAGCACCACCATCAGAACCAGCAGCAGCCTGCCACTCCTCTGTCACAGTCCTGTCACAGCCCCTGCCACACCTCTGTCACACTCTGTCACACCATCACAGCCCTTGCCGCAGCTACGTCCACACCCTGTTACAGCCCCATCACAGCCGCTGTCACACCTCCTCACACCCTGTGACAGTGCCTGGCACAGCTCTGTCACCCCTGTCACCTACCCTGCTGCCCTCCTGCCGCCCCTCCGTGCGCTGGGACGCTTTCACCTTGTCCCACGTGTCCTTCCAGCGCTCCGGGACCTGCCCCAGCTCCATCTCCAGGTTCTGCAGCTCCTGTGGGGGGGATTTTGGCCTCAGTCTCGGAGGGGACAAAACCCCTGGCTCCTGTCCCTGTCCCGGGGCCCTGCCAGGTGCCATCCCCGCTGCCGACCTCGAGCAGTTTGGAGATGGCGTCGGGCTCCACGCGGCTGCGGTTGTCATAGCAGGGCCAGATGATGCGGCGCTTGCTCTGCGGGGCCGCCGTGTCCTGGCGATCCGGCTCCTCCGGCGGCTCCGGCTGCCCCTGCGCCAGCTCCCAGTCGTACGAGGGGCCCTCGGACAGCGTCTCCTCCGTGTAATAATCCCACACCTTCAGGTTGGAGATGTTGCTGTACGGCCTCAGCACCTGTGGGAGGGGAGGGGGAGGCTCAGGAAGGGCGGCGGGGCCGGGCTGGACATTCCCGGCCAGACCAAAGGACAGAGAGCGCACATGGAGTGTTGGGAGTGCCCAGCCTGGAGAGGGAAATGCTCCAGGGAGAGCTCAGAGCCCCCGGCAGGGCCTGCAGGGGCTCCAGGAGAGCTGCACAGGGACTGGGGACAAGGAGGGACAGCACACAGGGAATGGCTCCCACTGCCAGAGGGCCGGGCTGGCTGGGATCTCGGCAATTGGGAATTGCTGGCTGGGCTGGAATTGCCAGAGCAGCTGTGGCTGCCCCTGGATCCCTGGCAGTGCCCGAGGCCAGGCTGGACATGGGGACAGTGGGAGGTGTCCCTGCCGTGGCAGGGCTGGCACTGGGGGGGCCCTGGGGTCCTTTCCCACTGCTCCCACAGGGAGGATCCCAGGGTGCTCCCAGCCCCCTCCAGGTGCCCCCAGCTCTCACCTCCCCATCCTCAGGTGCGTACAGGTAGTTGAAGAAGATGGGAGCTTTCTTGTTGAGGCGGTCGATGTAATCCCAGATGGATTTGGAGCCCTGCTGGCCCTTCCGCTCGCCCTTCTCCTCGTACAGGAGCCCTGTGGGGACAGAGGGGACACGGGGTGTGACAGGGACAGGCAGGGGCAGGTGCCACCCCCAGCCCTGTGTGCTGCCCTCACCCAGCTCGATGCGCTCGTAGTCCGAGTCCAGCAGGAATGTCCGGAAGCGGTTGGAAATGTAGTGGTAGCTGAGGAACTTCAGGTAGTACTGGCTGAACTCGAACTCCATGGGGAACTGCAGGTGGATCTGTGGGGAGAGCCCCGGGATGGCCGCGATCCAGGGCACGGGCTGGGCTGGCCCAGGGCCACCCCCAGCCCGCGGGGGGCCTGCTGTGGACTCGGGGGTCCCACTGGACACTTAAGGGGTCCCGCTGTTCACCTGGGGGTCCCGCCAGGCACTCGGGGGTGCCCGGGCCCAGGTGCCGGGGCTCACCTGGTGCACACAGTCCAGGAACTGCAGGAAGATGGGGGCGAAGCCGCTGCTCTGGCCCGCCAGGGTCTGGGCGCCGCGGTGGCTGAAGCGGTGGCCGAAGGACAGCCACTCCTTCTCCACCAGCAGCCGGAACCCCTCCAGCGTCCGGTAGTAGGGGTCGGACAGGAGCTGCACCAGGGACACCACCTGTGGGGACAGGCGGCTCCAGGGGCTGTGGGGGGATGGCCACGGGGCCACCCCGGCCAGGGCCGGGCTCTCACCTGCGTGGTGATGTCCCAGCCGTCCTCCAGACTGACCAGCACGGACGAGCCCGTGTCCAGCAGCTCCACCACCAGCACCGAGATCTGCAGGATCTTGTGGATCTGCCAGGGCAGGGCCAGCAGTGAGGGGGGCACAGGGAACGCCTGGGCTGGCTGTGGGGGCAGTGTCCCCTTCTCTGGAGTGAGGCCACGCTTGGGAGTCACAGGGGCCACCACCCTGGACACAGCAGCAGGGACAGGGGACCCTCACCCCCTCCAGAGTGGGACCCCTCCTACAGCTCCACACTGGACCAGTCCCCCTGGCACCGCCCTGTCCCAGTCCAACACTGGGGTCCTGCCCAGCAGCTCCATCCAGCACCACAGAGCCGAGCTCTGCATTGTCCCACTTTGTCCCTGAGTGTCCCCAGCGTGTCCCAGTGCTGCTCTGCACAGGGCTCTGGAGCCCATCCTCGCTCAGAGCCCCCAGAGGGGCCCAGGGCAGGGGAGGGCAGGCCCTGGCTGGGGGTGTCTGACCTGGGACAGCCACTCGGACTCCTCCAGGGAGCGCAGGTAGTCCCCACAGCCGGGCAAGGGGGGGCAGCCGGGCACGCAGGCCTTCATCAGCTTCTTGAAGCTGGCCTTGACCTGGCGCACGTCGAACACCTCGATGGGCACCACCTCCCAGTGCTGCAGCGGGTCTGGCTTCACACCCTGCAGGGACAGGCCTGGGCTGGGCTGGGCTGGGCCACTGCCACCCTCGGCATCAGGACTGGAAAAGCCCTCCCAGACTGTGGAGTCCAACCATTCTCAGCACTGCCAGGGCCACCACTGACCCTGTCCCCAAGTGCCACCTCCACAGGGCTGAAATCCCAACAGGGATGGGCACTCCAACCCTCCCTGGGCACTTCCAATCCCTGCCCACCCTTTCCAAGGGGAAATTCCCCAAAATCCACCCTGCCCTCCCCTGGCCCAGCCTGAGGCCGTTCCCTCTCCCTGTCCCTGTTCCCAGATCCCAAATCCCCCCGGCTGTCCCCTCCTGTCAGGGAGTTGTGCAGAGCCACAAGGGCCCCCCTGAGCCTCCTTTTCTCCAGGCTCAGCCCCTTCCCAGCTCCCTCAGGAATTCTCCAGCCCCTTCCCAGCTCCCTCAGGAATTCTCCAGCTCCGTTCCCGAGGTGGCCGTGCCGGCTGTGTCACCTTCAGCTGGGATTTGTCCCCGATGATGTAGAGCGAGGCGCGGTGCTGCCGCAGGAAGGAGGGCTCTGCGGGGCTCCCGTTGTGCTGTGTCCCCAGCAGGTCCTTCCCCGCCAGCCTGGAGCCGATCTCCACGTTCAGGGCGTAGCTGCTCATGCGGCCGCTGGCCCGGATGCTGCCCCACTTCCCTGCGGGATCGGGGCGGGCTCAGGACGGGGCCGGGGCTCGGGGGCTGTGCTGGCCCCATGTCCCCAGCCGGGGGGCAGAGCCGGAGCTGTCCCCACAGCCCGGCCCGGGGGGCACATGCCAGGGAGGTGCTGGGCACCAGGTTTGCTTTGGCTCCTTCTCCCTCTGGGCGCTGCAGCAATTCCTGCCTGCTGGATTCCTACCCTGGCAGCTCCTCGTGTCGTCAATGGCACTGGCACTGTCACGGCCCACTCCAGCGTCACCGGGACCTGCCACCTGCACCACAGCCCTGCCACCTGTGCCACCGCTCTGCCACCCGTGCCACAGCCCTGCCACCAGCTGTCCCCGCCCTGGCACCGCAGGGGCCGAGGAGCCCAAAGCAAACCTGGCGAGGCTGCCCGGTACTTACCGTGCCCGTGGCACACCTGGAGCAGGGGGCTGGGGGGTTACTGGGGTTACTGGGCATTAGTGGTGTGGGGGCGGGGGTCAGTGAGTGAGGGGGTCAGTGGTCAGTGGTCAGTGGTCAGTGGTCAGTCACACCCGGCCGTACCTCGGGGCGTCTCGCGGCCCTTCGGCGACGCGCACTTGGGGGAGGACAGGGTGATGACCCTGGCTCTGTGACCCAGCCCTGGGGGCACAGGACGAAAGTGACCTCAGCAGGGGACACACACGGAGCCACGGACACGGAATGGGATGGAGGCGATGGAGCCAGGGCTGCGACCGAGCCCTCCCTCCCTCCGCCTGTGGGGAGCACCTGCTCTTCCCTTGAACCACCTGCTCTCCCCAGGAACCACCTGATCTCCCCAGGAACCACCTGCTCTTCCCAGGGCATCACCTGCTCTCCCCAGGAACCACCTGCTCTCCCCAGGAACCACCTGCTCTTCCCTTGAACCACCTGCTCTCCCCAGGAACCACCTGCTCTTCCCAGGGCATTACCTGCTCTTCCCCAGGAATCACCTGCTCTTCCCAGGGCATTACCTGCTCTTCCTTGGGAATCATCCCCTGCCCTTCCCAGGGGATCACCTGCTCCCCCCAGGATCCATCTACTCTACGAGAGCTGCCGGGGGCTGGGGGTCTCGGCGAGGCCCCCCAGGCAGCGCCCACGCCCCGTCCTCACCTCCGCGGCTCAAAGTCCCAGGCCCTTCGTCCTTCCCTCCCATCACCTGCTTCATGAGCGATCCCAGCTTAGGCTGCTGCCTCTTGTCGGAGAAATCTGCAGCACCAAGAGAACGTCAGCTCCCGAGGCCCTCCGGGGCTCCCGGAGCCGGGGCAGGGAGGGAGGAAGCGGCAGCAAGCGGAGCCCCGGGGAATGGAGCCAAGGTGGGAAGCACCAGCCAGCTGGAGCCACGAAAACCAGTGCCCAGGCAGCCCTGGGATAGGGAGCACCCAGCTGGAGCCACGAAAACCAGTGCCCAGGCAGCCCTGGGATAGGGAGCACCCAGCTGGAGCCATGGAAAACCAGTGCCCAGGCAGCCCTGGGATAGGGAGCACCCAGCTGGAGCCACGAAAACCAGTGCCCAGGCAGCCCTGGGATAGGGAGCACCCAGCTGGAGCCATGGAAAACCAGTGCCCAGGCAGCCCTGGGATAGGGAGCACCCAGCTGGAGCCATGGAAAACCAGTGCCCAGGCAGCCCTGGGATAGGGAGCACCCAGCTGGAGCCATGGAAAACCAGTGCCCAGGCAGCCCTGGGATAGGGAGCACCCAGCTGGAGCCATGGAAAACCAGTGCCCAGGCAGCCCTGGGGCAGGGGGCTCAGCCCCCAGCCCACAGTGGGGTCACCCTGTGCCACCCCCAGAGCCAGGCTGAGCCCCCTGCTCCAGCCCCCCACACTGGAGAAAGGCCTGGGAGGTGCTGTGGGAAGTTCTCTCCCTTCAGGATCAGGGAGCCCTCCTGGGCTCCCCAGAGCCCCCAGCCCCTGATGTGCGCACAGTGATGATGGGTGGGATGATGGGACAGCATGGGTGGCACTGGGACAGGACGGATGGCACTGGGACAACATGGATGGCACCGGAGTGTGCCAGCTGGGAAAGGTCAGACTTACCGGGGTCCCCAGACTGACCCCAGCACCGTGCATGGGGGGCACACAGTGCTGAGATCCTGGTGGGAAGGCTCTGTCCCCACCGGCCCCCAGATCCCAGCACAGGCTCCCAGTGCTCCCAGCTCTGGGGACACTGGGATTCCCAAATCCCCCAGGGCTCCCAGTGCTCCAGGGACACCGGATCTCCCAAATCCCATCCCCACCCGCAGCCAGGGACGCCCAGCTGGAGCTGGGAGCTGTGGAGAGGCTGTGCTGCCTCCTGGGCTGTGGGAGGCTGCGCTGGGATGCAGAGCAGCACCCAGGGCTGGCAGGAGCCCCCCTGTGCCCCCTGCCCCGGCCCCCTCACCTGCACTGCTCATGTGAGCCGAGGTGAAGCCGCTCAGGGTGTTGCGCCCGCCGGCGTCCGAGTAGTGGGGCATGGAGTTGATGATGGCCTGCAGGTACTTCTCCTGCTCCAGGCTCGTGGAGTCTGCCTGCGAGGGGCCTGCAGGGGACACCCCCAGTGTCACACGGATACCCCCGGCTTGTCACTACCCGGAACGGGGACACCTCTGACGGTAACCACCCACAGCTGGGAGACCCCCAAGTGTCACTGCCCAGAGCTGGGGAGACACCTGAGTGTCACCTCCCGGAGCCTGGGGACTCCCAAACATCATCATGCAGAGCTGGAGACCCCTGAGTGTCTCCACCTGGAAATAGGGGACCCCTGAGTGTCACCAACCAGAGCCAGGAGATCCCTGAGTGTCACTGCCTGGAGCCAAGGGACCCCTCAGTGCCACCAACCAGAGTCAGGAGACCCCTAAATGTCACTGCCCAAAGACAGGAGACCCCTGAGTGTCACTGCCCCGGGCCAGGGGACCCCTCAGTGCCACCACCCGGAGCCAGGGGCGATCCCACAGCCCCAGTGCCACATTGCAGGCGGGCTGGGACGGTCACCTGGGGTCGGGGCGTTCGGGGACTTGAAGAGGCCGACGACGCCCTTGCCGTGGAGGCCCCCGGAGCGCAGGAGCACGGCCTTGGTGCGGGAGTTGCGCCAGCACACCACCGGGAAGCGGCTCTGGCGGTAGCAGCGAGAGATCCGCTGGATCGTGTTGTCCTGGATGCTCTGCGGCACGATCAGCAGCCCGGGGTAGCTGTGGACACAAATCCCTGGGGGTGGTATGGATCTCCTGACACAGCCTCGTTAGGGTGATGATTAATTAGCGCCCACCCGGAGACAGCACTAATTGACTGCTCCACACTGCCGGTTGTTCTTTGGGTCATTAAATCAAAACCCTGAGTTGGGTAAAAGCAACTCTGACAAGCTGCACTGAACAAAGCCCAGGGCAGTTAAAGGCTGGACACCTGGAGCTGGGATTTATGGCCCTCCATGGACACCACGGAGTGACCAGGACTCATGGTCATCCACGGACACCATGTGTGACATGGTGACACTCTGTGAATTCCGTGACTGTGTGAATTTTGCGATTGTGTGATTTCTGTAGTCTCTGTGATTTCTGTGACAGTGTGATTCCCGTGGCAGTGTGATTCCTGTGGCAGTGTGATTCCTGTGGCAGTGTGATTCCTGTGACACTGTGACTCCTGTGACACTGTGACTCCTGTGGCAGTGTGATTCCTGTGACACTGTGACTCCTGTGACACTGTGACTCCTGTGACACTGTGATTCCTGTGACACTGTGACTCCCGTGACACTGTGACTCCCGTGGCAGTGTGACTCCCGCGGCAGTGTGATTCCCGTGGCAGTGTGATTCCTGTGACACTGTGACTCCTGTGACACTGTGACTCCCGTGGCAGTGTGACTCCCGTGGCAGTGTGATTCCTGTGGCAGTGTGACTCCCGTGGCAGTGTGATTCCCGTGGCAGTGTGACTCCTGTGACACTGTGACTCCCGTGGCAGTGTGACTCCTGTGACACTGTGACTCCCGTGACACTGTGACTCCCGCGGCAGTGTGACTCCCGCGGCAGTGTGATCCCCGTGGCAGTGTGACTCCTGTGACACTGTGATTCCTGTGGCAGTGTGATTTCTGTGGATTGTGTAGTCTCTGACTCCTGTGGCACTGTGACTCCCGTGGCAGTGTGATCCCCGTGGCAGTGTGACTCCTGTGACACTGTGACTCCCGTGACACTGTGACTCCCGTGGCAGTGTGACTCCCGTGGCAGTGTGATTCCCGTGGCAGTGTGATTCCCGTGACACTGTGACTCCCGTGACACTGTGACTCCTGTGACACTGTGACTCCCGTGGCAGTGTGACTCCTGTGGCACTGTGACTCCCGTGGCAGTGTGACTCCCGTGGCAGTGTGATTCCCGTGACACTGTGACTCCCGTGGCAGTGTGACTCCCGCGGCAGTGTGCTCGGCACAGCCCTCCCCGGGCTCACCTGCGGCAGATGGCGTACATGCGGTTGACGGTGGAGATGCGGAAGGGCTCGTTCTTGGAGCGGGTCAGGCTGCTGCTCAGCGTGCCCAGCCCCAGGCGCTGGTAGTCCCTGCAGCAGGCACGCTCCACCACGTGTGTCATGGTCATCTTCTCTGACGGCCTCATGGTGCTGCTGGGCGTCAGCGTGCTCCTGTCCAGCTCCTCGGACACTGCGGGGACACGGCGGGGCTGGGGACACCTCGGTGGGGTGCCAGAGCACGGCAGGGATGGAGCAATGCCCGACCCACTGCTGTCACCTGCCACCATCGCCTGAGCCCCGGGGCCTTTCCAGCCAGCACCAGCAACTGGGAGATGCTCCCACCCTGCTGCCACTGCAGGGACACCAGGACTTGTCCCACTGTCCCCAGAGCTTCCCGGGGTGCTCCCCACCTGAGATCTCGTCCTCGTTGTCCTCGGGGAAGTGCTGGCTGCCCCGCTGCTCCCAGGCGGGGGGGGTGTACTTCTTGCGGGTCACGTACTGCCGGCCGATCGTCCTCTTGGCGTTCTTCACCAGGTTCTTGGACAGCGTCCTGGGGACACGGGAAGGGCACAGAGGGACAGCGCTGTCACCCAGGCAGGCACAGCCAGGAGCAGCCCTCAGTCCACGGCTGTCACACGGGAGGGGACGGCTGTGTCACCTGCCAGCGCCTTGGCCCTGCAGGAGCCCCAGGTGCTGCCATTCCCAAGGGATTTGGGGTGCTGGGCAGGTGGGATGGGGCAGCCAGGAGGAGCAGTGCCCCTGGATCCGAGGAGACACTGCCACAGTGTCCCCATGAGCTCTGGCTCATCCCAGGGGAGGAGGGCTCCAAACCACAGCAAGGGACAGGGATCCAGCACAGGGACCATGGCAGGGACCAGGGGATCCAGCACAGTGACCAGAGGATCCATGGCAAGGCCATTGCCAGCCAAGCCTGGGCTCAGGGCTGCAGCCAGTGCTGCAGGACAATGTCCCCAAGTCACCCAGCACTGCAGGACCTTGTCCCCAAGTCACCCAGCACTGCAGCACTGTGTCCCTGAGCCACCCAGGCCACTGGAACCCCTCCTGTGGACACCTCCTCAGGCAGGGGACAAACTCCCACTTGCCAGTGTGACTGTGTGGGGATGGGGACACTGCAGGACAGGGGACATCTGTGGCTCTGCACAAGTCCCTGATGGGAGGGGACAGCCGGGGGGATTTGGGATCTGGGAACAGGGACAGGGAGAGGGAACGGGCTCAGGCTGGGCCAGGGGAGGGCAGGGAGGATTTTGGGGAATTCCCTCCTGGAAAGGGCTGTCCAGGGCTGCCCCACCTCTGTCTGGATTTCAAAGCCCTTTGGATGTGGCCCTTGGGGACAGTGCTGGGGATGGCTGCAGTCATTGTCTCACAGGGCTTTTCCACCCCTAAGGGCTCTCTGAGCTCCAGCCATGCAATCCCTGCACCAGGAGGGCTCCGTGTCCCATTCCCTGCGCGCCCCCAGCCCGGTGGCTCTGAGCAGGGGCAGGAGGGGCTGTCCCAGGCACAGCCAGGTGTGACTCCCCGTGCTGGCACAGGTACCTGAGCGAGGGGGTCTTCTCCTTGGCCTTGGGCTGCATGGCCTGCTTGGGGGACTGGCCCACGGTGAAGGCGAAGGTGCCGCGCACGTGCTGGGGGTAGCGCAGCTTGTGCAGGTGCTTCCGGAAGATCTCGGCGCTCTCCGAGGCCACCTCCTCGTCAAAGGCGATCTTCAGCAGCTGGGGGGCACAGCCGGGGAGGGGACAGCGGGGTCAGGCCAGGGGACAGCCCTTCCCATGGATCGGGGCACAGCCTGCATCTGCCCAGGAGCACCACGGCCACAGGCTGGGCTGAGGGGCTGCCCTGCCTCTCCCTGCATTCCCATTCCCTCTCCCTGCATTCCCATTCCCTCTCCCTGCATTCCCTCTCCCTGCATTCCCATTCCCTCTCCCTGCATTCCCTTTCCCTGCATTCCCATTCCCTTTCCTTTGTCCCTTTCCCTGCATTCCCAATTCCCTTTCCTTTGTCCCTTTCCCTGCATTCCCTTTCCTCTGTCCCTTTTCCCTGTTCCATTCTCTTTCCCTGCATTCCCTTTCCCCTGTCCCATTCCTCTGCCCCATTCCCTCCCACCCTGGGGTCCCCCAGTGCTGCTCCTGGGTGTGCCAGTGCCCAGCAGGTTTGGGGGCTCTCTGCCAGCCCGGGGTCCCACCTGGAACGTGCAGGAGCGCAGCTGCAATCCCTCCTGGATGAACTGATCCGCCTGGGCCTGGATGCTGATCTTCTTCTCTTTGGTCAGCGAGGCGATGGGGAAGGACCGGATCACCACCTGCTCCCCCACTGACACGGGACAGGAACGGCTCAGGGCCTGGGCCAGGCCACCCCGCGTGTCTGCCTCACCACAACCAACAGAAACAACCAAGCCCCTGCTCCCCGGGGATCACTGATCATCCCTCTGCTCCCCAGGGATCACAACCCTGCTCCCCAGGGATCATTGATCATCCCTCTGTTCCCCAGGGATCACCAACCCTGCTCCCCGGGGATCACTGATCATCCCTCTGTTCCCCAGGGATCACCAACCCTGCTCCCCGGGGATCACTGATCATCCCTCTGTTCCCCAGGGATCACCAACCCTGCTCCCCGGGGATCACTGATCATCCCTCTGTTCCCCAGGGATCACAACCCTGCTCCCCGGGGATCACTGATCATCCCTCTGACCCCCAGGGATCACAACCCTGCTCCCCGGGGATCACTGATCATCCCTCTGAACCCCAGGGATCACAGCCCTGCTCCCCGGGGATCACCAACCAGTCCCCTGCTCCCCGGGGATCACCAACCCTGCTCCCCAGGGATCACTGACCAGTCCCCTGCTCCCCAGGGATTCCTGACCATCCTCCTGATCCCCACAAATCCCTGACCAGCCCCTGCTCTCCATGGCTCACTCTTCCTTAAGGCTCTCCAACCATCCCCGGGATCCCCCACCCTCCCCAATCCTCTCCCCTTCTGCCCAGGGACCCCTCCCATTCCCCGAGGCCGCAGCCCCTCACCCAGGGGGTCAGTGGGGGTTCCCTTGAAGATGATCCTGTAGGTGGTGAGGAACACAGCTCCCTCAGCAGGGAGCAGGGCAGGGCCCCCGACGCTGCCCCCGGCCGCCTCCTCGCGCCCGTCGGGCATCAGGTACACACGGAGCCCCTCCATCACACACTCCTCCCCCAGCAGCAGGCTGGGCCTCAGCAGCTTGGGCTGGGGGGCAACGGGGGGCTCAGGCCATGGGGAGGGGCTCACAGCCCCCCCAGCCCTGCCCCCAGCCCTGCCGGGCAGCCCCTACCTTCTGGATGGGGGGGAGCCTCTTGCTCTCCCTGTGCACGGCGTCCAGGGTCTCGATGTGCATCTGCACGATGTCTGTGGGGCAGGGGTGAGTCCTGGCCTGCCTAATCCCATCCTATCCCTGCCCAATCCCATCCTATCCTTGCCCCATCCCGTCCTGTCCTGCCCCAATCCCATTTTACCCTACCCAAATCCTGCCCTCCCTATCCAAATCTCACCCTGCCCTACCCAGATCTCACCGTGTCCTACCCAAATCCTGCCCTGCTTTTCCCAAATCCACTCGGCCCTATCCAGATCCACTCTGCCCTACCCCAACCCCACCCGGCCCTCCCCAAATCTCACCCTGCCCCCTCCCTCTGCTCCCTGCAGGGTCCCCGCCGTGTCCTCACCCGGGATCATGACGTGCAGCCCCTTGAGGTGCTCGTTGGTGACGCCGCTCTCGGTGCACACCTTGTCCACGAAGCGGTTGATGAACCTCACCACGGAGTTGGCCACGTCCGAGCTCTCGGCGTCCTCGAAGCCGCTCTCGGTGTCGTAGCTCTCGGCCACGCTGCCCGCGATGCTGCCCGAGGGAAAGGGGCAGGGCTCAGCCCGGGACAGCCCCGGGCAGGGACAGCCCCGGGCAGGGGCCACTCCCAGCATGGACCCGGGAGAGCTCCTGATAAAAACCCAGGAGAGCTCCCATCTGTGACAGAAACCCAGGAAAGCTCCCACTCCCAGACACCCCCCTGGGCACCACAATCCCGACACGATCCTGGAACCCCAGCACGGCTGGCATTGGCAGGAACCCTGAGAGGCCATGAGGCCCAAGGCCCTGCAGTGAGCAGGGCCAGCTCTCCCTGCCGGGAGCCCTGGAGCTGTGTCCCTGGAGCTGTGTCCCCGGCGGGTGTCCCCGGGCCAGCACCTGTTGGTGACGAAGCTGTTGCTGACGCTCTCGACGTCGCCCAGGCCCGAGCTGCGCAGCAGGCGGTTCTTGCTGGTGTCCAGGGGCAGCAGCAGGTAGCTCATCCTGTTGGCGTAGTGGATGGCCTGGCTGAACACCGTGCTCTCCTCCTTCTGGATCAGCTCCTGCTGCTTCTCCCTGCTCATGGTGGGCCACAGCCGCAGCTGCTCCGACGCGATCTCCAGCGCTGACTTGGCCTCCTGAGGCTCCTCTGTGCTCTCCTGCAGCAGGGCAAGGGATGGGGTGGGTGCATGGACAGACCCACGGGCATCTCCCAGAACTGGGGTGCAGCCCCTCATCCTCATCGGAGCCACAACAGGAACGGAATTCCCAGAGCAGCTGTGGCTGCCCCTGGATCCCAGGCCGGACACTGGGAGGTGTCCCTGCCATGGCAGGGGTGGCACTGCAGGGGCCCTGGGGTCCCTTCCCACCCAACCATCCCATTCCATGATTCTATAACTGTGATGAGCCCCAGCCCTTTGGGAAGAGCCCTCCTGGGCCACCCTCCCACCTGCTCCGTGTGGTTCTCCTCGGCACTGTCCAGGTAGAGGGCCCGGATGTGGTTCTGCACATCACAGTAGAACATGGCCTCCCAGAACTGGATGTTGGTCCACACCACGTGCTCCTGCACGCAGCTGTAGGCGAACTGGGTGATGCCAGGGCTCAGTTTCTGTGGAAGGAGGTGGGGAAGGTCCATCCAAACACAGCCTTTGTGTTTAACCGAGCTCTCCACTCAGGTACCCCTGCTCCTCCAGCCGCCACTGGGAAAGCCCTGGGCAGGCAGGAGGGATGTCTGCCCCAGAGCTCCTCCAGCATGCCCTGAAAATTCTCTTGCTCAGAGCCCAGCCAGAGGCTCATCCCAGCCCAGCCTGACCACGGCATTCCAGAGCAACCCCCTGCCCACAGGTACTCCTGCTCCCTGGGAGCCTGGGGCCAGTCTGGGCTGGGTGGAAGGCTCTGGGCAGGAGCTGCAGGCTGACAGGTCCTGAGGGGACACCCCCCTGCAGCCGCAGGCAGCCCGGGGGACGCCGAGGGCTCCGGGCTGTGGCCACTCACCCTGCAGAAGGCGGTGACCAGCGGCAGCAGGGCGGCGGCGATGCCGTGCTCATCCATGGCTGTGCAGTCCTGGGCAGGGACAGAGCAGGGGTGACATGGGGACAATCCAAGGCTGTGCCAGGGCACGGGGAGCTCCCCCAGCCCTGCCCTGCCCTGCCCTACCTGGAGGCAGCAGTTCATCATGCGGATGATGAAGTCGAACTGCTGGTGGTCCAGCACGGCGCGGTTCTGCTGCACGTGCAGGTGCAGCTCCTGGGTCAGGCAGTGCCGCGCTGCCCGGCCCTTCATGGCACGCAGCACAGCTGGGAACAGCTGGGGGGAAAATGGGGTTGGTGGGCTGGGATGGGGGCTGCACGGCACAGCGAGCTCCAGGGGCTGAGAGGGTCTGCACCGGGGTCATGGGAGAGATAAACCAGGGCAAAATTCCAGGTGTGGCCAGCTGGACATGGCCAGGGAGGATGGGAGGAGCCCGGGGCCACTGGGACATGGAGCAGCAGAGGTGATGGTGTGGAGCCACCAGCCAAAATCCCAGGAACACCAGCAGGGGGACAGGGGGACACGTCATGGGTCAGTGGTGGCCACTGGGGGTGGGGAACGGTGGGACCTGATGGTCCCAGAGGGATTCCCAATCCAAACGGCTCCATGGTCCCATTACTGACGTGGGAGCAGGGCTTTGCTCCCAGGGAACAGGGACAGCACCAGAGGGAACAGGTTCAAGCTGTGCCAGGGCAGAGTCAGGTTGGATATCAGGGAAATTTTCCATCCTGGAAAGGGTGGTCAGGCCTTGGCAGGGGCTGTCCAGGGAGCTCTGGAGTGCCCATCCCTGCAGGGATTTAAAATCCATGTGGATGTGGCACTTGGGGACAGGGTCAGTGCTGGGGATGGCTGGACTCGATGGGCTCAGAGGGACTTTCCAACCTCAGGAACTCTGTGATCCCACAGAGTTTGACCCTAAGCCAACCGGCAGGGAACGTCCCCTCCATCCACAGAGGACACAGGGGACACTGACCCCCCAGGGCCAGCCCCCCTCACCTTTTTGGCCTCCAGCATTTTGTTCTCAAAGACGTAGGAGATGCAGTTCCTGACCACCTCCAGGCGCCGGGCACTGTTGGCCAGGGCGTTCCCATTGCGCTCCAGGATGGCAGCTGGGAACAGATCCGGGTCACTTGTGGGGTGCTGGGGACAGGGGGTGCCCCTGTCCGAGTGACCACGGGGCCCTCAGGGGAGCCCGAGGGGGTCGGAGCTGCTGTTTCTCCACGTTTTACCCCTGTGGGGTCAGCCAGGACAGAGTCCCCCATACCCCACACACCAATGGGGGTCCTAAGGGCACCATGCCCTCCCCCAGCCCCCCAGATCAGGGTCCCCCCGTGCCCCACACACCGATGGGGGGTCCCGAGGGCACCATGCACTTCTTCTCGGCCTTGACGGCGGGCGGGGCCGTCTGCAGCTTGGCCGTGGCCTGGTCGATGATCCACTGCACCGTGCCCTCGTCCAGGTGAGGGAAGGGCTTCTGGTGCAGCCGCAGGTGACAGCCCTCGGTGGGCTTCTGCACCTTGTGCATGGCCACTGCGGGGTACGGGTTCTCCTGCACAGGGACGACTCCTGCTCAGCCCCGAGGTCACCTGAGCCCCCAGCCCCAGTCTGTGTCCCCCCGGGATCTGCTCCCCCCCGAGCCGAGTGCCACCAGGAGCTCTGTGCCAGCCAGTCCAGGCTCCTGCCTTCAGGAAACCTCAGGCTGGGCCAGGGTGGGCATCAGCAGGGATTTCCCCATGGAAAGGGTGGTCAGGGATTGGAACTGCCCAGTGCCCAACCCTGGAGGTGTCCAAGGAATTCCCAGTGGTGGCACTGAGTGCTCTGGGCTGGGGACAAGGTGGGCATTGGGTACAGCTGGGACTGGATGACCCCGGAGATCTTTCCCAGCCTCAGTGACTCTGGGATTCTGTGATCCTCTAAACCCAGGGAATCCCACTGCCAGGAGCTCTGAGGATGTGCCTGACCACCCAAAACAGCACAAGGAGGGACACCTCCATCACCACGAGCTCATGGGGCCAGGACAGAGTGGCCAGGTCCCCACCCCAGGCTCTCCCTGCCCCACATCCCCCAGCACATCCCCCCTCCTGCCCGGGGGGCTCCAGCACTCACATTTTTGTAGAGTTTCTCTGCCAGCTCCTTGATGTGCCTCAGGATTTTCTGCTTGTTCCCCTCCTCTGCCTTCATGCGTTTCACCTCGTAGGCCACGAGCTGGGGAGGACAGGGGTGACAGGGGCAGCTCCAGAGCCCCTCCAAAGCCAGGGGGTGAGGGAACGGGAGCTCCCCTCCCCAAACCCGGGATGAGGGAAGGGGGAACTGCCCCATCCCAAACCCGGGATGAGGGAAGGGGGAACTGCCCCATCCCAAATCCAAGATAAGGGAAGGAGGAACTGCCCCCAGGGCTCACCTCGTCGAAGAGGTCGATGGGGCGGTAGGGAGCCCCGCGCTCGGTGACAAAGCCAGCAAACGCCATCCCCTCCAGCACTTTGGTGAGGAAATCGTCCTCGGTGAGGCCCCGCTGGCCCAGGAACGCCGCCTGCAAAGGGAGCCAGGGCCATCAGCAGAGCGGGTGACACCCAACCATGGGTGGATGGGCACCATCCATCCACTGCGACAGTGCCACCTCCTTCCCTGTGCCACCGGGGTGCAGGGACAGGGCTGGCTGAGCCTCTGGCACATGGCAGCAGGACAAGGGGCAAGGGAAGGGCTCTGGGGTCACCTTGGCATGCAGAGGCAGGAGACAGGGACACAGGGACATAGGGCATAGAGACACAGGGACACAAGGGCAAAGGAATGCAGGGATACAGGAACACAGGGACATGGGCACAGGAATGCAGGGACAGAGGGATACAGGGACACAGGGATACAGAGACATAGAGACACAGGAACACAAGGCCAGAGGCACTCAGGGACACAGAGGGACACAGGGACACAAGGATACAGTGTCAAAGGGACTCTGGGACATAGGGGCACAGGACACAGGGACGCAGGAACACAAGGCCAGAGGCACTCAGGGACACAGGGTCAGAGTGACACAGGGACACAGGGACACAAGGATACAGTGTCAAAGGGACTCTGGGACATAGGGGCACAGGACACAGGGACGCAGGAACACAAGGCCAGAGGCACTCAGGGACACAGGGTCAGAGTGACACAAGGACACAGGAACAAACACAAGGCCAGAGGACTGCAGCTGGTCCCTCAGCAGTGCCAAGACCTCCCAAACCCCCCCAGCTCCAGGCCTGGCTCCCTCCTCGCTGAGCTCTGCAGCAGCACCCGAACCCGCCGGGGCACGGGCAGGGAGCTGCTCTGGGACACCCCAAGGACAAACACGGGATGCAGCTGGGGCTGGCAGGGACAGCAGGGAGGCCTGGAAGTGCCAGGATTGTTTCCTCACCTTGTGGAAGCGGATGACGGGCTCGGGGTGGATGCGGATGATGTGCAGGCACCAGCGGTAGCCCTGCAGCAGCTGAGCAAACAGGCGCAGGAACACAGCCCGGATCTCCTTGTCCTGCAACGGGGAAACACAGCCTGGGCTTGGGGGACACGGCGTGTGGGACAGGGCAGCTCCCAGGGCAGTAATCTCCCCCCCAGCATGGGATCAGCCCGGGGAATGTGGCTGAGATTCCAGGGAAAAGGGACACGGCAGCTGGGATTCACTGCTCTGCCCCCCTGAGCTGCACAGGGAGCAGAGGCAGCTCTGGGAATGCTGGAAGACCAAACATTCCCTGTCTGCTCCGGCCTGGCTGTGAATCCAGAGCCCACAGCACTGCAGGGTCCAGCCACAGCTTGGATGGACACAGGGCTGGAATGGAGCATGGGATGGCCCTGGGGAACAGCCCTCACCTGCCCCAGGTGTCCCTGGGGAACAACCCCTCACCCAGGGTCCCTCTCCCTCCCACCACTCACCTGCATCTTGAGGGAAGAGGCAGAAATGGTGGAAGGGGGGAAGGCGAGGTCAGCCACCTCCAGCTCTGGGTCCAGGACCTGCCCACAGGGAGGACACTCAGCTCAGGCCCCATCCTGGCTGGAGAGGCCAAGGAGATTTCCCCAGAGCCCCCAGACCCCTGTGGACAAGGTCTGAGGGGCTTGGGGACAAACCATGGGGGATCAGGAATGCTCTGAACCTGCCTTGGGAACACGGCTGGCACTGGGATCCCTGGGAAGGGGGAGCCCCTCCTGCTGTGCCAGGGAGTCCTTCACCCCCCAGTGTCCCCAGGAGGAGCAGGAACAGCTCCAGCAGTGCCTCAGGAACACAGGAGCAGCCAGGCCACAGCTGCTTCCTGCCCTGGGCCCGGAGCCAGAGCCCCATTCCCAGGAACCTCTGCCAAAGGAACCTCCCCTGGGCACTGCTGGACATCACAGGCCACGGGACTGGGAATGGCCACTGGGACTGGGAATGGCCACTGGGACTGAGAATGGCCACTGGGACTGGGAATGGCCACGGGACTGGGAATGGCCACTGGGACTGGGAATGGCCACGGGACTGGGAATGGCCACTGGGACTGGGAATGGCCACGGGACTGGGAATGGCCACTGGGACTGGGAATGGCCACGGGACTGGGAATGGCCACTGGGACTGGGAATGGCCACTGGGACTGGGAATGGCCACGGGACTGGGAATGGCCACTGGGACTGGGAATGGCCACGGGACTGGGAATGGCCACGGGACTGGGAATGGCCACGGGACTGGGAATGGCCACTGGGACTGGGAATGGCCACGGGACTGGGAATGGCCACGGGACTGGGAATGGCCACGGGACTGGGAATGGCCACGGGACTGGGAATGGCCACTGGGACAGGAGCAGCAGCAGCCCAAGGCAGGAACCAAGGCTCACAGAGGAATCCCTGCTGCTCCACTCCCAGCTCCCACAGAAATGTGTGTCATTCCCAGAGCACTGGCCACAGGCCACTGGATCAGGAACGGTCCCTGGGACAGGACCCCAAGGAATGGACAGGACCCCAGTTTATGAACTGGACCCCAGTGCAGGAATCCTGGTGGCAGAGGAGCCCCAGCTCCATTGCCAGCTCCCTGGCCACGTGGGGAACGGGAGTGGATGCTGGGGAAGGGAATGCCCGGGCACTCACCATGGACAGCGCCTCGCGGGTCTGCTGGAGCAGCGGCTCTGGGAGCAGGGAGATGTGCACACACTCCGGGACATTCACGGTGCCACCGTCCAGGTCTGCGATCACCACGTCCAGCTGGGAGGAGGGACAGCAGTGGGACACGGCAGTGGGACACGGCAGTGGGACACAGCCCCCCTCTCAATCCTACACCCCACAGGTGAGGGGGAGCTGTCCAGGTGAGCTCAGGAAAGGGCTGGGGCTGGGCTCTGGCTCATCCCCACCTTCCCGGAGTGCTCGGCACTCCCTGTGTCCCATCCTGTCCCCAAATCCAGGGACACACTGGGATCCCTCACTGGGGGGACAGGGGGACACACCTGGCAGGAGAGGGACCCGGCCATTCCCACACGGCCTGGCCATTCCCTCTGGGCCCAGCCATTGCCCCTGGGTGCACCCCAGGCTGAGCACACGGTGCCTGTGGCCCTGGGCACCCCCAGGATGGATCAGGCTGTCACCCAAGCCTGTGACACCCACAGTGCTGATCCCTGGCCCCCAGACAGGGAACGAGGCCTCTCACCAGCTCCTGGGTCTCTGACTGGAAGATGGAGTGGACGCCGATGATGAAGGGGGTGGGGGTGCTCAGCACCTCCAGGAGCTGGGCAGGCAGGATGGGCACGTAGGTGAAACTGCAACCAGAAACAGCCTCAAAAGCAGCCCCAAACACAGCCCCAGTGCAGCCACCCCAGCCCTGCCCACATGCCAACCCTGTCCTGGCACAGCCTGACATGATCCTGGCTCTGGAGCTGTGTCCAGGGTGCCCCTGGCACCCCAAATGGCTGCCCCGTGCCCTGAGAGGGACTGGGGACAAGGAGGGACAGCACACAGGGAATGGCTCCCACTGCCAGAGGGCAGGGCTGGCTGGGATCTCGGCAATTGGGAATTGCTGGCTGGGCTGGAATTGCCAGAGCAGCTGTGGCTGCCCCTGGATCCCTGGCAGTGCCCAAGGCCAGGCTGGACATTGGGACAGTGGGAGGTGTCCCTGTCGTGGCAGGGCTGGCACTGCAGGGGCCCTGGGGTCCCTTGCCATCCAAATTTCCCTGGGATTCCATGATATGATCCCTGTCTGGCCTCGGGGTTATTATCAAAGTCTGACCAAGGAAAAGGTTTCCAGCAGAGCCATTAACTCCAAAAGAAGAATTTCAGGAAGAATTCTCCATGGAAAGGGTGGTCAGGGCTCCCAGCCCCAGCTCCTGGCCCTGCACAGACCCCCCAACAATCCCAGCCTGGGCAGCCCTGGCAGCGCTGTCCAAACACTCCTGGAGCTCTGGGGCCGTGCCCGTTCCCTGGGGAGCCTGGGCAGTGCCAGCCCCTCTGGGGGAGGGAAGAACCTTTGCTGACATCCAGCCTGACCCTCCCTGGCACAGCTCCAGCCATTCCTGGGTGCTGTCCCTGCTCACCAGGAACATTTTCCAGCACTGCCAGAACCCACTTTGCTTGGGAGGAGGGCAGGGCTGGGACATTCCCAGTTATCCCTGGGAGGCAGTGAGCGTGGGGCAGGGGCACAGCTGGCACAGCTGGCACAGCTGGCGGCTCGGGGACCCTCACCTGTACTTGAGGGGGAACATGAGAGCCAGGAGGGCCCGGCAGGCGTCCGTCAGCCTCTGGTAGCTGCTGGAGAGGAACAGGATCTTGTGCTCGGTCAGGGCAGCACAGAACAGGAACAGCACGTTGGTGATGCCTGGGCAGGGCACAGCAGGGGCTCAGGAATTGGGGGAATCCCCCTGACAGCCCTCAGAGACCCCTGACCCCACCCCTCATCCCTGCATCCAGCCCCGGGGAGGAGCTCAGCATCCCCCAAAGAGCCACTCCAGGTTCTGGTCACTCCAGGGGTGCTGCCCCCTTCCTGGAGATGCTCTGTCCCTCCTGGTGGCCATTCCTGGGGGACACGGCCTGGGGGACATGGGGTGGCCATTCCTGGGGGTACAAGTCCAGTGGCAGCCCTGGGCTGCTCCTCCAAACCCCAGCCCCAGTCCCACCCTCCTGGAACAGGGATGGCCCAGTGGGGCCAGGGCGGCTCAGAGCTCGAGCAGGAGGTGCCCCAGGGACCCTGGGTGCCCCGGGGACAGGGCGGGGACACACGGGGACAGGGTGGGGACAGTCTCACCCAGCTGGCGGAAGAGCAGGGCCACGCTGCAGCTGCTGACGGGCAGCGAGTCATTGATGGGGGTCTGGATCACCTGCCTGTCCCCTGCTCCCAGAGAGATCGTCCTCTGCAAGGCAACACACACCTGGTCACCAGGGCCACCCACACAGGGACTGGCACAGGCCCCCCCGCACAGGGCCAGGGCCACCGTGCCCCAGCACAACCCCCCTCTGCTGCGGGAACAGGGAAAGGGAAAGGGAAGGAGAGAAAGGAAAAGGGAAAGAGAGAAGATGCTGCCACAGCACCCACGGGGTGCTCGAGTGGGTCCCTGGGCTGAGGGGAAGGAGGCACCTCCTGCAGTGTCCCCACGGCCCCAGGACCCACACAGAGGCCTGGGGGACAGTGGCTCTACAGGACACGAGGCTCCCCAGGATTTGTGGGATCTCCAGGACGAGGCGTCCCCAGAACTCAATGGGTCTCTGGGACACGAGGGCTCTCTGGAATTTGAGAGATCTCCAGGACTGGAGGGCTCCCCAAGATTCAAGGACTCCCCAAGACATGAGGGGTCTCCAGGCCACGAGGGCTCCCCAGAACTCGAGGGGAGTTTGAGCCTCTCCTGGAGCCTTGGAGCTGAGGGAGCAGCTCCCCTGTCCCAGCCTGGCTGTGCCCAGGAGCAGCCCCAGCTCTGCAGCCTCTCCAGGGAAGGAATACCCTGAGGAATATCCTGGACACCCCCGGCACAGGATCCTGATACCACTGAATGCTGCCAGCCCTGAGCTCATTCCCAGGGACTCTCACACAGCCCCAGGCTGCCTCCAGACCCCTCTCCTGCTCTCTCCACTCCTCTCCAGGGAAAAGCTGCAAGAGCAGAGCTCCCACTGCAGCCACCTCCTGGCCAGAGCTCCCAGCTCCCAAAATCCACTGCTGAGCACAGCCAGGCCCCTGAGCTGGGCTGTCACAACCCCAGGGGACACCCAGAGAGGGATTCGGCCCTTCCCAGAGACCAGGGACACACAGGGACCTGAGAGACCACCAGGACCTGGGGCTGGGTCACAGCAATTAACAGAGAGGCTGCTAATGAGGGGACAGACCCAGAACAGGGACAGAAAAGGTGGAGAAAAGAAGGTGGGAAAGAAAAGGAGTTCGTACCACGGCTTCATCCTCCACGTCAGGCTGAGGTGGGACAGACAGAGAGCACAGTCAGTTAGGACACACAGACAGGGACAGAGGGGACACTGACACCAGCAGGGACAGCGGGACAGGAGCCCACAGACACAGACAGGGACAATAGGACAGGACAGGAGCCCACAGACACACACAGGGACACAGAGTGACAGCAATGCCTACAGCACTGGGAAGGAGCACTGCACACAGCAGGAGAGCAGGAAAACCACGGGAAGGGAAGTGCCAGCACCAAAGTGTCCCCCCTGTCACCCAGTCCCTGTTCCCACGGCACAGAGCCACCCTGGCCCAGCTGGGGGCACGGATCTGTGCCAAGCTCAGCGAGCCATGGTGGCAGCAGGAGCCGTCCTGCTCCTGGTGCTGCCGGGAGGGGCCGGATCCGGGCAGATCCCACGGGCAGGGACTGCAAACCCGGGAGCCTGGCACGGCCCTGGCATGGGCAGCACCTCGCTCTGCTCCCTCAACGGGCCTGGCTCCACTGCTGGCTTCCCTCGGTGCCACAGGGAGCTGTCCCAGTGCCCCACAGTGCTGTCCCAGTGCCCCACAGTGCTGTCCCAGTGCCCCACAGTGCTGTCCCAGTGCCCCCCAGCACCCACGAGAGATGCTGCTCAAGCCCCTGTGCTCCCTGCCAGGCCAGCAGCAGCCAGGCCATGGAAGCTGCAGCAGGAGCTCCTTGGCTCACTGAGGATGTGAGTGGGGCTTGTGCTTGGAAGCACTGGGGAAGGCAGCAGAGCCTGCCCACGGGGCCCAGTGGGCTCTGCCAGCGTGGGGAGCAGGACTGGGGGGCACAGAGTGAGGACAGGGACAGGGACAGGAGAGCAGGACCCCCACCTGTGCTCCCCCCGTGATGGGGATGGTGCAGGTCAGCAGGTTCCCAATGACGTTCTCCAGGGACACGCTCAGCCCGTCCACGTAGATGGTGTAGATGAGCCCCAGGCTGTTCTGGAGAGGGGAGCAGAGCAGGGATGAGCAGCTGGGGACACTCCCAGGGCTCGTCCCTGGCCACAAACACACCTGGCAATGCCAGCTCCAGGTGTGCCTCGTCCCCAGGGATGGGATATTCCAGGAGCAGGTCCCCATCCTGCAGCCACCCCAGCAGAGCAGCAGAGGTGTCCCCAAGGCCAGAGCTCCACGGCAGCAGCTGGGCTGCTCCAGCCTCCCAGCACTCCCAGCCCCACACAGGCCCCAAGGAAGGGATGGGAGGAGATCCTTTCCCAGATCCCACCCAAAATTCGGGTGATGCCCCTGATGGCACACTGGACTCTGGTCAGCCCTGAGTCCCTTCCCACAAAAACTGCCCATTCCAACTGGGAAGCAACAACAGCCCCAGCTCAGAGAGAGTCTGGAGGCAGCAGCACCAGCCCTCAAGACAAGCTGGGAATGAGGGATTTGAGGAATTTGTGTTCCAGGCACCCTCGGGGTGCTGTTTTCCAACCACCTCCCCATGGCAGGGAGGAAAAGGGAAAACACAAACGCTGGGATTCGGAGAGCAGGGCCAGGCCGAGTCTGGCACAATGGAATGGTGAGGGAAGAGCAGGATAAACCCCTGGAATAATGAGGGAAGATGAAGCTCAGATCCCTGGGCACTGGAATGAGGAGCTGGGAACTGTTTGTGTGCAGCTACCAGGACACCTCTGTCTTTGGGAACAAGTGAGGTGTCCCTGTCCCCTGGAGCTGCCCCAGATCCTGTATTTCAGGGAATTCCCACTCCAGGAAAGCCAGGGACACCTCCCACTGTCCCAATGTCCAGCCTGGCCTTGGGCACTGCCAGGGATCCAGGGGCAGCCACAGCTGCTCTGGCAATTCCAGCCCAGCCAGCAATTCCCAATTGCCGAGATCCCAGCCAGCCCTGCCCTCTGGCAGTGGGAGCCATTCCCTGTGTGCTGTCCCTCCTTGTCCCCAGTCCCTGTGCAGCTCTCCTGGAGCCCCTGCAGGCCCTGCCAGGGGCTCGGAGCTCTCCCTGGAGCATTTCCCTCTCCAGGCTGGACGCTCCCAGCCCCATCCCCATGGATACAATCCCCAGAGCTCCCAGCCCTCCCCAGGCTCACAATGCAGCACCTTTGGAGGCCGCAGAGCTGGCACAGACAGTGCTGCAGGAACTCAGGAACGGGCTGTTCCTCACGGCTCGGGGCTGGTGCCTGCCCCGTGCCCCAGCCCCAGAGCTCCGGGGTGCCAAGGGCAGGGCAGGGCAGGGCCAGGCTCCCCCGGGGCTGTGCCAGCCCCTTCCCACCCCACAGTTTCCCAGCACAGCTGCCCTGTCCCCGAGCAGCTCACCCGGAACACCTCGGCGTGGTCCAGCCGAGACACCAGCACCAGGCTCTTGGGAGCGAACAGCTGGGCAGGCTGCACGGGGGACGAGGCCTCCTCCTCCTCCTCCTCCTCACCCTCACCATTCCTGGAGTGGCTCTGGGGCTGCGGAGACACAAACCAGCCTGGGTGAGGGGCTAAGGGATGCTCTTGCCTGTCCCAAGCCGCCAGTGCCAGGCTCTGGATTCTTGTGGCACACGGAGGGCAGGAACCCGGCCAGAGCCAAAAGCAGCTGGATCCTTCCCAGTCAGTGCTGCCAGTCCCTGTCCCCATGTCCCTGTGCCCTCTGTCCCCCTGTCCCTATTTCCCCATCCCCCTGTACCCCTGTCCTCATGTCTCCCTGTGTCCCCACGTCCACTGTCCCTGTTCCCCCATCTTCGTGTCCCCAGGTCCCTGTCCCCCCGTCCCTCATCCCATCCTCCCCATATCCCCTGTCCCCATCCTCCTGTCCCCCTGTCTCTGTGTCCCCGTGTCCTCCTGTCCCCATCCCCTATCCCCATGTGTCCCTGTCCCCTTGTTCCCCCATGTCTGTGTCCCCATGTCCCCCGTGTCCCTGTGTCCCCATGTCCCCCTATTCCCCATGTCCCCCGTGTCCCCTGTCCCCCGTGTCCCCATGTCCCCCGTGTCCCCTGTCCCCCGTGTCCCCGTGCCGGTACCTGCGGGCTCTCCACAGCCTCCCAGAAGGTGAAGCAGGCACAGTAGTGCCGCTCGGAGTTGATGTCGGTCAGCACGGCCACGAAGAACGTGGGTGGGTTCCTCTCGGGGAACAGCTGCCACCCGCTGGGCTGGCAGAACTGCAGGGGGACAGCAGCGGGCTCGGGGGGCTGCCAGCCCCAGCCGCCCCCAGCCCGGCCCCTCCCGGCCCCACATCGGCCGTGCTGCACGGGCCGGGGGCAGGGAGAGCCCCCCGGGACCCTGGGACCGCCCGGCCCCGCTGGATGGGCTCTTTGGGAATTCCCAAATCCCCTCTGTGGGAACCAGTGCATCCCCTCCTGTGCATGCACAGCGACAGCAGGAGCTGCCTGGACAACCCTGGGATGGGGCAATGGGATAATGGGATAATGGGATAATGGGATGGGACAGCCCGGCCAGGCAGGAGCCTCCCAGCTCCTGGGGAAGCTCCCCCCATGGAACAGAGACCCCAAAGTGTGCACAGCCCCCGTGGAACAGACCCCAAACTCTGCACAGCCCCCAGACCCCTTCCATGGAGCAGGGACCCCACACCCCCAGCCCACCCCATGCACACAGAGCCCACAAGGAAAGGGGACACGAGGGACACGGGCTCTGGAGTGGCTCCAGGAGGTGGCACCACTCCCCTGGCACACAGCGGCCCGGCTGTGCCACTGTCACTGTCAGAAATATTTCTGTTGGGAATTGCCACTGGACACTGCCCACAGCCAGGAGCTCCAAATTCCACCTCCCTGCACACCCTGGGAACGCTTTTTTCCCCAAAAAGCTGCCAAGGAGGATCAGCCCTGACTGCAGAGTCACGTCCCACCCGGCCCCAGGGATGGGATCCTGTGGATTTCCCGAGCTGCCTGTGGATCAACCCCACGTGCTGCTCCCCCAGGACACTTGGAGAGCTTGTGGGAAGCCCTGGAGTCACCCCTGGCTCCCAACAGCACAGGGCTCCAATTGTTTAAATTCCAGGGATTTTTTGGCTGGACAGTTTTAACCCTTGGGGAAAAAAAGAAAAAAAAAAAAAAAGCAGCTTTGCTCCTGCTTGGGACAGTTCCCAAGTCCTTGCAGACACCAGGAAACTCAGAGCAGAAAAACAAAAACAAAAATAAATGCGTGTTTGTGCCTCAGATAAAACGGCACAGGAAGGTCCCAAACTGCACTGGAATTTTAGGGGACACAGGATGGGGAGAGGAGCTGGACACTGCCAACCCCAGCAACAATGGGATGAGGAGCCAGTGACCCCAGTGACCCCAGGGATGATGGGCAGGAGCATCCCAGTGTCCAATGTCCAGCCTGGCCTTGGATTTCCGGAGATCCAGGGGCAGCCACAGCTGCTCTGGCAATTCCAGCCCAGCCAGCAATTCCTTCCCAAATCCCACCTGAAAGGATGTCCCAGGTGCAGCCCCCATCCCCGCAGGGATTTCAAGGCCACGTGGATGTGGCACCTGGGGACATGGCCAGTGGTGGCCTTGGCACCACTCAATGGGCTCAGAGGGATTTTCCAGCCCAAATAAATCCGTGATTCCATGAACTCCAGGGGGAATGGAGCAGCTTGCAGAGGGTCAGCCCGGGGGTCTGTCCCAGCCCATCCTTCCCTCAGGGTCCCTGGAGCTGCAGGGCAGGGATTGGGAAGAGCTCCCACCCCAGATGAGCAATGAGGGGAACAACCCCCCGCTCCTGGATTGCCTGGAGGATCCCCACAGCAGCACGTCCCGGGAATGTCCCCGCTCTGAGGGGATCCCAAAGCGCTCCTGAGAGCTGTGACCGTGTCTGCAGGGCTGGGGGGACACCCAGACCCCAAACCTGGGATCCAGCCTCGGGCAGGGCACTGGGAAAGGCCTGGCCACGCTCCTGAGGGGGCTGTGGGCACTAAGGCTGCATCCATGTGGGGGAAATTAAATTAAAGCATTAATGGTAAAAATACAGAAGGATGTTTTGCCACGGCTCCCCCAGGAGGCATTCCAGATGATCCCAGCAGCTGATCCCAGCAAAGGAGGAGCCAGCACACTGATCCCACTGTTTCTGGAGAGTTCCAGAGTGGGACCCGCTCCGTCCTGGCCCAGGCAGAGCCCGTGGGATGTGTCACCGCGGGTCCCCAGGCACTCACCAGCTCGATGCCCTGAGGGAAGGGGTTGTCCTCCCAGTCCTTCTCCGGGAAGCGCTGCAGGATCTGCCCCTGCCCATCCCCGCTCCCTGTGGAGACCAGGTGGGATCAGAGGGCAGCGGGGACACCCGGGAACGGCAGGAACAACATCGGGCCGGGGCAGCACAGGACAGACCCCGGCCCGAGCACAGGGGAGCAGCATTGCCCTGCTCCTCATCCCCCTTTCCCAAACATTCCTGCCCGGGATTCAGCAGCTCCCGCCTCCCCGGGGCTTCCCGGAGCACCCCAAAGCCTCACTGCCCCCCGGCCCACACCACTGCACACCCCGAATCCCGCTGCTCCCCTGGACAGCCGGGAAAGGGCTCAGCAGGGCGGGCTGTGGGACAGCCCGAGGTGACAGTGGCACCAGCTGCTCCTGTCACAGCCCCTGGCAGGCTGGGAAGGGCTCCCACACTGCCCACAGGCACAGCCACTCCTGCATCCAGCTGGGAATCACAAACCTGGGATTCTGGCCCAGCCACCAAGGCAGGTGGGGAGAGGGGACATATTCCAGCCCTGGGATCCCAGAGGGATCATCCCATTGCCAGGGACCACCCAGGAGCCGGGGCCTGGCCACGGAATGGGGCTGGGAATGCAGGAGGAGCACCAGGGAAGGGCTATTTTGGGAGCCCAGACGTGTCCCCAGGGTCCTGCTCACCACCAGCAGCCACAGCTGGATTTAGCAGGACCAGCAGAGGGAAAGGGAAAGGGGCCATTTATAGCCCTGGGCCCAAAATGGAAAGGCTGGAGCCAAACTGGGCACCAAATATCCACAGGGATTGGGTTAACAGGGATGGGGTCAACCAGATCCTGCCTGGCCACGTGCTCTGTCACCACAGCCCTGCTCTGTCACCACGGCCCTGCTCTGTCACCACGTCCCTGCTCTGTCACCACGGCCCTGCTCTGCCACCACGTCCCTGCTCTGTCACCACGTCCCTGCTCTGTCACCACGTCCCCCTGGACACAGCCCTGGGCAAAGGCTGCCCACTCCCAGCGCCAAGGGCTGAGCTCAAGCTCCAGACAGGAAAATCCCTTGAGATCCCCACGCCAGGATTACAGCTCTGACAGCTCCAAGCTGTGCCCTGCACACTCAGCCCTGCCACTGGAATACCCTGAGCTAAAGGGAAACGGATACAAGATCACAAAATCCTGGAATGGTTTGGGTGGGAAGGGACCCCAGAGCCCCTGCAGTGCCAGCCCTGCCATGGCAGGGACACCTCCCACTGTCCCAATGTCCAGCCTGGCTTTGGGCACTGCCAGGGATCCAGGGGCAGCCACAGCTGCTCTGGCAATTCCAGCCCAGCCAGCAATTCCCAATTGCCGAGATCCCAGCCAGCCCTGCCCTCTGGCAGTGGGAGCCATTCCCTGTGTGCTGTCCCTCCAGTCCGCTTTAGAGACTGTCACCAACAGCCTGACTCAGGACACCCCCAGCACTTCCCTCAGCTGATCCCAGCTCTCCCACTTCCACCATTCAGCTCCATATCGGGATCAGCACGTCCCTTCCTGCCCCATCCATTCTCCTGCCATCCCAGCTTGGGAAAGCTGCAGATCCCTGGGAAAGCACGTGTGCCTGTGGCCCCCGGTCTGCCTGTGGCCCCCGGTGTGGCCCCCGTCCAGGCAGCTGCTGCTGCAGCTCCGTCCTTCCTGCGGGGCTGGGGGACACCTGGGCCAGCCCAGCCCCTCCCCGGGAAGGGCAGGGGATGTTGTTGTGATACAGGAAATTCTAAATAAGGCCCGAGTCAAACACGGGGCCGAGGCCCGGCACAGGATGAGCCCGGCTGGGAGCGCTGGCTCGCCGGGAACAGCCACGGCTCCGGACAGGGGTCACGGACACACGAGCACTGTCCCTCGCTCCCAGGGTCCCCTCCGTGACGGGACAACAGGAGCTGCTGTTCCTCTGCAGGCTGGGATACAACCCCCACACATCTGAACTTCAGAAATTTGGGATGAAATCATCCCGGGGAACCAAAGCTGGGACAACAGAGCTCGGCGTTGGAGCTGGCACAGGGTGCCCAGAGCAGCTGTGGCTGCCCCTGGATCCCTGGCAGTGCCCAAGGCCAGGCTGGACATGGGGACAGTGGGAGGTGTCCCTGCCATGGCAGGGCTGGCACTGCAGGGGCTTCAAGATGCCACCAAACCATTCCATGATTCTGGGATGTGTCACACCAACCTGAGGACAACCAGCCCATCCTTCACCCCTCTGCTCACCAGCAACCATCACCTGGGATATTCCAGCCCTGGCCATCAGCTCCTCCCTCCCGCAGAGCAGGAATAAGGCACAGCCAGGGATGAGCCATCCCATTATCCCATCCCATTATCCCATCCCAGCCCGGCCCTGCAGCCCCCCGCCCCCAAGCCCACCCAGAACAACACCCAGTGTCTGCTGTGGGGACAAAGCAGCCTCTGTTCCTGTTCCCTGTCCCCCCGGGGGCACGGAGAATGCCTTTTCTATGGAGGGAACAAAGGGGCGTTTGTGGGGCTGGGGGCGGCCCCGCTGCTCCGGCCACCCAGCCCAGGGTGAGCACACGGTCCCTGTCCCCACTGCTCGGGGTGGGACAGCCCTGTGCTGCCACACAGGTGCTGGCAGCTCCCCGTGCCAATCCTGGGATCCCTGAGGCTGCAAAAGCCCTCTGGGATCACCCGGTCCAGTCTGTGCCCGACGCCCACCTTGTCCCCAGCCCCGAGCCCCGAGTGCCACCTCCAGGAATTCCCTGGACACCTCCAGGGATGGGCACTCCAACCGCCCCTGGGCGATGAGATCCCTGTACTATGCTGGACAATCCTTTCCATGGAGAAATTCTTCCTGAGGTGGCACTTACTGGACCCCCAATGTCCCCAAGGCCACATCCCCCTGTGGCATGGCCGCTGTGTCCCCCACAACGGGGGAATGCAAAATCCCAAGGAATAAATCCCACTCGTGCCTCTGTCCATGTCTTAGGGCAATCCCACGGGACAAGGAGCTCGGGAAGGACAAAGCCCTTCCCAGGCAGTGGGGACATTCCCAGGAGCAGGGTGACAGGGCCACCTCTGGCTCCAAAGGCATTTGGAGGGGATTTAGGACAAAAGTCTCCACAAAGTCACACCCAGAACAGCAATTCCTGTCCTGAGTGCAGCTACACAAAGGGAAAAACTTGGGGACAAGCTCCTCATTGCGTGTTTAATGGTCACCAATGGTCACCGCGGCGATGTCCGAGCACACAGGGGAGATAAGGATCAGATCCCACAGCCTGGGACACCCAGCTGGGTGAGGAAGCAAACTGTCTGCGTGCAATTCCAGGCTGGAAAAACTCCATCCAGGCTGGAAAAACTCCATCCAGGCACGAACGGGAGGCAAACGCGTCCAGCCCGGGGTCACTCGCTGCCAGTTACAACATCCAGGAGCAGCACCAGGGGCTGCTGGCACCGGGGCCATGGAGCACGGCTCTCATTCCCGATGGAATCCCGGCTTTGGGAGGCTCTGGATCAGCCTGGCAGCAGCGGGGGTTTGCAGGGAGCTGCAATGAGGCAGAGGAAGGAGGAGCCAGCGCTGATCCCTCTCACCCCGGCTCACACCAGTGCTGTCCCGGGCTGTCATTATTCCTCAGACCTCTTCCTAATCCCTCTCAGCCTCTCCCTAATCCCTCTCCAGTTCAGGAGAAATGTTGGAGAGAGCCACCCCACCCTGGGCACAGCCTGGGGGCAGTGCCAGGTGCCCTGCCAGGACCTGCGGGTGCAGACTCCCAGGAACATTCCTGTGGAATGTGGGGTTCTCTGCCCTCCCACCACCCCAAACCCTGCAGGAAGATCCACTGGGATCCCACCACGCACAGCACTCGGGGATGGCACTCAGCCCATGCCCCAGGGGTCGGAGAAAACCCCAGGATCCAGGAATGGCCGGTGAAGAGGGATTGCAGCATGGAATCACCGCTGTCCTGGCAGGGGACAGACCCTGGGACATTCCCAGCAGCCTGGGGCTGGGAGCAGGCTCGGCACAGCCCGGGTAGAGCCCGGCTGCTCCCTGACCCCGTTCCAAAGGAGAGCCGTGTTTATCTTTGGAAACATTAAGGCCGAAGAGGAAGTAATTAAATGAAAAAAACCCCGCCTGCTTCCGAGAGGAAAGCGCTGCGGGCCCGGAGCGCTCCTGGCAGCGGGACCCGGCCACGGCCCTGCAGCTGCCCCGGGGCAGGAAGTCATTCCAAAATCCCTGGGGGACACGGCCCCACACCCCCCAAACCCCTCACACCACCACCCACACGGGGCAGCAGCCACAGGACCCTTGGGAGGAGCCCACCGGGAAAACTGGAGCCTGTGAGGGCCCAGGAGCTGCTTCAAGGGATCCCAGGTGACCCCTGACGGTCCCATTGGACCCCAAATCCTCTGGGAGGATCCCAGGTGACACCTGACGGTCCCATTGAACCCCAAATCCTCTGGGATTCTACCAAGAGCAGCCAGGGGACAGTGACACCCAGCTGGGGGGACAATGTGCAGGAGGGGCTCCAGGAGAGCTGCACAGGGACTGGGGACAAGGAGGGACAGCACACAGGGAATGGCTCCCACTGCCAGAGGGCAGGGCTGGCTGGGATCTCGGCAATTGGGAATTGCTGGCTGGGCTGGAATTGCCAGAGCAGCTGTGGCTGCCCCTGGATCCCTGGCAGTGCCCGAGGCCAGGCTGGACATTGGGACAGTGGGAGGTGTCCCTGCCATGGCAGGGCTGGCACTGGGGGACCCTGGGGTCCCTTCTGTCCCAGACATTCCAGGATTCCCAGGTTCCATGACCTGGAGCTGGGTGGGTGCTGTGGCTCAGCTCCCCCAGGAGCAGGATCCCAGTGTCCATCAGGAGCGTGGGCCCATGGCCAGAGCTGCTAAAAGCGTTTTGGGGAGGAACCTCTGCTATTTTTACCTTTTTTTTATTTTATGCCAAATTCCAGCTGCTTCCCTAGAGAGCCATTCCCAGCTCCACTGGCACCCCGGATGATAATTATGGGGTTGCCAACATTTACCCATGGCCTAAAAACAGCCCTGGCTGCTCCCATGGCCCCTCCTGCCCTGAAGGAAAAATATGTGGGAATTACGAAATGGTTTGGGATAGAAGGGACCCCAGAGCCCCTGCAGTGCCAGCCCTGCCACGGCAGGGACACCTCCCACTGTCCCAATGTCCAGCCTGGCCTTGGGCACTGCCAGGGATCCAGGGGCAGCCACAGCTGCTCTGGCAATTCCAGCCCAGCCAGCAATTCCCAATTGCCGAGATCCCAGCCAGCCCTGCCCTCTGGCAGTGGGAGCCATTCCCTGTGTCCTGGAGCCCCTCCAGGCCCTGGAATGTGCTGGAAGCTCTTCCTGGAGCCTTTCCCTGTCCAGGTGAGCACCCCCAGCTCTCCAGAGCAGAGCTGTTCCCAGCTGGCAAAGGGACACAGAGGGACAGTGGGACAGGATCCAGCCACAGCCACACTCCAAACTCCAGGACAAAAGCCCTCAGTGCCAGCCCCTGGCCCATCCCTGCCTGGCAGTTCCCTGAGAGCATCCAAGGACAGAGGGAAACCCCAAACCCCGATCCCAGCCAGGGCTGCTCCTCACGGGTCACACGTGGGTGCCCAAGTCCCTCCCTGCTCCGTGTGCCGGGGCCCAGGGAATGATCCAAGCCCTGCCTGCGTTTGTCCTGACCCTGCAGGGATCATTTCCACCCAGCCTCTGCCAGCATCAACATCTCCCACGAGGCCAGAAGGAGCTTTTTGTTCCCTGTGTCCCACACAGGGGCCGGAGCGTGGCACGTCCGGGGGGGACAGTGACAGGAACGAGGGGAGGAATGGAGAAGTGGGAACTGGGTCAGGTTCCACAGAGACCTCAGCTGGGCTGGGCAGCGCTGGAGCCACCAGAACCGACACGGCAGGAAATGTCACATCAATACGGGAACTCGGAGAAGTCCCCGAGAGCACCACTGACCTTGTCCCCAAGTGCCACCTCCACAGGGCTCTGAAATCCCAAAGGGATGGGGATCCAACCCGCCCTGGGCAGTTCCAATCCCTGCCCACCCTTTCCAAGGGGAAATTCCCCAAAATCCACCCTGCCCTCCCCTGGCCCAGCCTGAGCCCGTTCCCTCTCCTCCTGTCCCTGTTCCCAGATCCCAAATCCCCCCGGCTGTCCCCTCCTGTCAGGGACTTGTGCAGAGCCACAAGGGCCCCCTGAGCCTCCTTTTCTCCAGGCTCAGCCCCTTCCCAGCTCCCTCAGGGATTCTCCAGCCCCTTCCCAGCTCCCCCAGGAATTCTCCAGCCCCTTTCCCAGCTCCCCTAGACCCCTCCCAGCTCCCCGGGCCGCTCATCCCAGGATCTGTGCTGCAGAAGGGAATCCCCTCCATGAAGGAGAGCTCTCCCCGGGGATTTGACTCTCCTGGGGCAGCGGCAACAGCGCAGGGTGCAGGAAGGGGAGGATGAAACCAAGGGGAACTGAAACCCCACTGACCACAGACTGCTGTGGGATGGGGAAATAACGGGAAATAACCCTGCCCTGGAGCCCTCAGCTTCCTCATGGGCATTTCCAGAGAAGCAGGGATTTTTCTGAAGCACGTACAGCTCCCGTGGAGCACTGGCAGCCCTGGAGCCATGGCACGGGTGGCACTGCAGGGGCTCTGGGGGTCCCTTCCCACCCAACAGCTCCAGGATGCCCTGACCCCGAGGCACACCCACACCTCAGAGGCTCTGTTTGATGGGAAGGGCTGGGAAACGCAGCTCCATGGGATCCTTCCCAGAAGGAAACACAGCTCTGCTCCTCCACCCAAAGGCGACAGAGCCGGCAGGGGCTGGGCCCTCGGGAGCTGCCCTGGAAGGGATCCTGGGATCCTGGGATCCTGGCAGCAGAGGCTGGAAGGGGTTCCATGAGACTTGAGGAGTTCCTCCATCTCCACCAGCCTAAACACCCCCCATTTCCCAGAAGAACTCAGCTGGAATCCTTGGATCTCTTGGACTTGGAGGAAGCCAGGAAAGCCCTGCTGGAGTTTGGGAGATGAATCCCCCATTGTGTGGAGCAGAGGAAATCCAGCTGGAGCTGGAGTGCTCCTCATGGATGTGCCTGGCACATTCCACACGTGGAGCTTCCAGCCTTGGAGCCACAGGCCTGAGAGAGCCAGCATCCATCTCTGCTGCTGCTCTGCCACAAAACCTGACAACTGAGCAATCCCGGGATGGTTTGGGAGGGCAGGGAGCCCAGGGCCCCCCCAGTGCCAGCCCTGCCATGGCAGGGACACCTCCCACTGTCCCAGGTGCTCTGCCCCAAACAGCTTCACTTCCCCCACAGCAAAACCCTGCTTTCCCAGAAAAGAATAAAAACACTGAGTGTTTGACCCAAATAAAACCCATCTCTGGCGTAGGTTTAGGTTTTTCCAAACCCTCAACAAGTGACTGACCCCTCGTCCATGAAAAACATCTCGGGATTTACCAAGCTGGACAAAAAAAAAAACAACCCTTGAAACGTTCAAGAATAAAACAAACAACCCCAAACCACCCAGACGATACACGAGGGGTAAAACCAAGTCAGACATGGGATAAAGGTCAGGGAAAAACGAGAAACAAACTACTGAAAAACACAAAGAAATGGGAATTAACAATAAATTCGATAGAAATACCGAAAATTCAAACACTTTCTCCAATGTCAGCTTGGATTTTCAGGAATATTGAGTGATGTCAGTGCTGACCCCGTCTCCCTGGGGATTTCCAGACACAGCAGTCCCAGCAAAAACCACCTAAAACCCCCAAAACCACGGGCTCAGGGCCAGAGAACTGGGTAAACACACCATAAGCATCCCAAACTTGGACATGGATTAAGGATCAAGGCTGGTTTGGACGCACAGAGCTCAGGGGAGGAAGGACAGCAGGGACCCCCCCCTGCCCCATCCCAGAGCCAGGCAGAGCTTGGGATAATCCCTGGGATAAATCCAGGCCTGGATAAATCCCACAGACACATCCCAGGCGTGCTCAGCAGTGCTGGAAGCACGGAGTGATCCCAGTGTGAGCACACAGGGAATGGGAAGCCACCACTGACCCCGAAAGGCTCCATTCCAAGAGGATTCCGGGGTGATGTGGGTCAGGACAGGGGCACAGCCCCGTGTCCAGGGCTTCCAGAGGGAGGGAGGACACGGAGGCTCCTGATGGGATATCTGTGTCAACTGCAAAGTGGGAAAAACGCCCCAAATCGGAGCCAAATCTGCCCAGAATGAGACAAGGAGCACTGGAACTGCACTGGATGATTCCAGCTCCTCCATTCCCTCCATCCCAAACTGGAACTGCACTGGATGATTCCAGCTCCTCCATTCCAAACTGGAACTGCACTGGATGATTCCAGCTCCTCCATCCCAAACTGGAACTGCACTGGATGATTCCAGCTCCTCCATCCCAAACTGGAACTGCACTGGATGAGCCCAGCCCTCAGCACACCCCAGCTCCCCTTCCCCCTTTCCCCGGTTTTATTTGGAGCTCCAGCATCCCATGAGGGTGGGGAGGGGCTGGGCTGGAATTGCCAGAGCAGCTGTGGCTGCCCCTGGATCCCTGGCAGTGCCCAAGGCCAGGCTGGACATTGGGACAGTGGGAGGTGTCCCTGCCGTGGCAGGGCTGGCACTGGGGGGACTCTGGGGTCCCTTCTATCCCAAACCATCCCGGGATTCCATGTCACTGTTCTGTGACCACAGCAGGGTCCTGTCCCCTCCTGGGGGTCCCTGTCCGGGGCTGACCCCATCCCAGCCCCATCTCAGGCAGGAAACCCCAGTAAATCCCGGGATTTACTCAGAGCCTGGCGGGCTCCATCTGGCAGAAAGCTGCAAATCCCACGGCAGCCTTGCCTGGGATGGGACAGGTCCCCAGGCTGGCACTGCCCCCAGGACACCTCAGCAAGTCCCCAGGGCCCTCCTCACCCCCTGGCACGGGGCAGGACACGTTCCCTCCCCTCCCTGGGGATTCTGTCCTGTCCCCACCCATCCTTCCCCACAGATTTGGGGTTCCCCACCGTGCCAGGTGTGCTGGCAGCTGCTCTGCCCTGCAGCATTCCCAGGAACCCCAGCAATTTGGGGTAAAAGCCTTAACAAGGACGTGTCCAAGGGCTGACAACACCAGGGGGAACTGGGACTGGTTTGGGGCAGGTGGGGCTGTTTGGTTTGGGGTTTTTTATTTGTTCTTATAAATCCACAAAGATATGGATCCTCCCGGAGCTGCATCCAGGGACACAGACTGGAATTTCACCTCTCAGACTGGAACTGTCTCCTTGGTCAGGACGTCAGCCCCACATCCCTGCAGCCCCAATCCTATTCCCAGCCCCCCATCCCTGCAGCCCCAATCCCATCCCTGCAGCCCCAATCCCATCCCTGCAGCCCCAATCCCATCCCTGCAGCCCCAATCCCATCCCAGCCCCACATCCCTGCAGCCCCAATCCCATCCCAGCCCCACATCCCTGCAGCCCCAATCCCATCCCCAGTCCCACATCCCTGCAGCCCCAATCCCAGCCCCAGCCCCAATCCCATCCCTGCAGCCCCAATCCTATTCCCAGCCCCACATCCCTGCAGCCCCAATCCCATCCTCACATCCCTGCAGCCCCAATCCCATCCTCACATCCCTCCAGCCCCAATCCCATCCTCACATCCCTCCAGCCCCAATCCCATCCTCACATCCCTCCAGCCCCAATCCCAGCCCCACATCCCTCCAGCCCCAATCCCATCTCCCCATGGACACCTCCACCCCTTTCCCTCACCACCACACCCTCTGCAGACTCTCCCTCCTCGGATGTTTCCTTCTCCCACACCCTGCGGACTCACAAACACTTCTCACGAGGTGTGAAGGAGAAATTTCCCCTTTTATGGTGAAAGGCAGCAAATCCCAGCTGGGGGAGCTGCCCCCAGCGCCGTTCCTCCCCCCACACCCAGCACCATCCCCGCCATGGCTTCCACAGCTCCCAGCTGCTCGCCCTGCGCTTCCTACGGGCTCAACACATTTCTGCCAGGATGACTCAGAGCATCCCAGCCCTGTGCCTGTCTCATGACTTCACCCGGCAGGCTCCGGGCTGGATTGCTGCAGCTGCCGATTCATCCCCGCGTGCCGCCCGGGCTGGGATGATGGATCAGAGTCCTCCTGTGCTGGGACCACATTCCTCCTGTGCTGGGACCACATTCCTCCTGTGCTGGGACCACATTCCTCCTGTCCCGGGACACCACACTGCTCCTGTCCTGTCCCCCCTGGGACACCACACTGCTCCTGTCCCCCCCGGGACACCACACTGCTCCTGTCCTGTCCTGGGACACCACACGGCTCCTGTCCTGTCCCGGGACACCACACTGCTCCTGTCCTGTCCCCCCTGGGACACCACACTGCTCCTGTCCTGTCCCGGGACACCACACTGCTCCTGTCCCCCCTGGGACACCACACTGCTCCTGTCCTGTCCCGGGACACCACACGGCTCCTGTCCTGTCCCGGGACACCACACTGCTCCTGTCCTGGGACACCACACTGCTCCTGTCCTGTCCCCCCCGGGACACCACACTGCTCCTGTCCTGTCCCGGGACACCACACTGCTCCTGTCCTGTCCCGGGACACCACACTGCTCCTGTCCTGTCCCCCCCGGGACACCACACTGCTCCTGTCCTGTCCCCCCCGGGACACCACACTGCTCCTGTCCTGTCCCGGGACACCACACTGCTCCTGTCCCCCCTGGGACACCACACTGCTCCTGTCCTGGGACACCACACTGCTCCTGTCCTGGGACACCACACTGCTCCTGTCCCCCCCGGGACACCACACTGCTCCTGTCCCCCCCGGGACACCACACTGCTCCTGTCCTGTCCTGGGACACCACACTGCTCCTGTCCTGTCCTGGGACACCACACTGCTCCTGTCCCCCCCGGGACACCACACTGCTCCTGTCCTGCTGCCACCTGCATCCCTCCCAGCCAGGAAGAACGGCTGACACACGCTCATGGATGCTCAGGAACGGCCTTTGGGGAAAAGGAGCCGCTTTTTCTTGGGAAAAAAAACTTCCCTGACAAGGCCAGGATGGCAATCGGGGAATGCTGGAATGGTTTGGGTGGGAAGGGACCCCTGCAGTGCCAGCCCTGCCATGGCAGGGACACCTCCCACTGTCCCAGCCCCAACGTCCAGCCTGGCCTTGGGCACTGCCAGGGATCCAGGGGACGAAGGAAGGAGCTCCAGCAGCTCTTGGAGCTGCTCCTTGAAACCAGACCCCAAACACAGCAAACCTCGAGTTCTGCACCAGCATTACACCAAAGGACAAAATCCCAACAGCCTCGATGGAATTCCCAAGAGATCCAACACTTGTGGAAGGTCCTCGTATAAAACCAGGGTTGCCAAGGACAGCTCGGGAGTCAGAGGGAGAATCCAGAAGAAAATCCACATTCCCTCCCTGTGTGTTACTGATGGTGAGGGGACTGCACTGCCAGGATTTGGAGGGAAAAGGGAGAACAGGGACGCCACGGAGAGTGGAGGAATGTGGATGCAGCCTCCAAACACGGCCCAAACCCATCCAAAGGGTGGGGAGAGAAAACGTGAAGTGAAAACCTGGCCCTGAGTCAGGAGACCGAGAGGAACTCGGAGAGGGAGGAGGGAGAAGTTTAAAGGACAGAGAAAGGCCCAGGGGAGCCCCACTGTGCCGGGAGGGGCAGGGAATGGCTCTGGGACAGCCAGGGCTGTCTGCAGTGCCACTGTCCCCCTGCTGGGCTGGCACGTCACCAGGACAGCGCTGCGGCCAGAGGGACTTGGGACAGGGGGACGGCTTCCACTGCCAGATGGAATTCCATGGGATATCGGGGAGAAATTCTTGGCTGCGAGGGTGCAGAGGCCACACGGTGCCAGGGCTGGGGAAATCCCTCCTGGTGTCCACCCTGCCCCTCCCCTGAGGGCGTTCCCTGTCCCGTCCCCGTTCCCACCTGGATCCGCCCTCCTGCCGGGAGCTGTAGGAAACCACCTCCCCTTGGCTTTCCAAACACCTCTGCAGGAATTCCCAGGAGGAAGTCACCTCCCTGCGCTTTCTGAACCCTCTGCAGGAATTCCCAGCCCTGGGAACGCCCGACACACCCCCAGCACGAGCTGAGAGCCCAGCCCGATCCTGCACGCAATTCCTACAGGAATTCTGAGAGCCACACAATTCCTGCAGGGATCCCGAGAGTGTGATCCTGCTCACAATTCCTGCAGGGATCCCGAGAGTGTGATCCTGCTCACAATTCCTGCAGGGATCCCGAGAGTGTGATCCTGCTCACAATTCCTGCAGGGATCCCGAGAGTGTGATCCTGCTCACAATTCCTGCAGGGATCCTCTCCCTGCTCCTGCTCACAGTTCCTGGAGGGATCCTGTCCCTGCTCCTGCTCACAATTCCTGCAGGGATCCTGTCCCTGCTCCTGCTCACAGTTCCTGCAGGGATCCTGTCCCTGCTCCTGCTCACAGTTCCTGCAGGGATCCTGTCCCTGCTCCTGCTCACAGTTCCTGCAGGGATCCTGTCCCTGCTCCTGCTCACAGTTCCTGCAGGGATCCCGAGAGTGTGATCCTGCTCACAATTCCTGCAGGGATCCTGCCCCTGCTCCCTGAGCAGCCAGCTCGGCACTGTCTGACCTCCTTCCTGCCCGGGGCTGCTGAGCTCACCTTGATCCCATCCAGAGCTAATCCCTGTCCTTGCCCATCACCTGCCCGTCCCCGGGCTCCTCTCCTCCCGCTCCTCCCCAGGGCCAGCCCGTGGCCGGAGCAGGGCGAGGCTGAAGCCAGCGATTGTCCCGGGCTGGGCCCTGACAGAGCTGCTGTGTTTGCCAGCACAGCTGTGTCCCCAGAGCCCTGCACAGGGACAGCCAGGCTGGAGCAGCGCTCCCTGCCCTTGGAGAGCTCATTCCCAGCTCTTCCTGCTCAGGGATATCCAGGCTGGCAGGGCAGGTGCACACCAACACCGGGCTGGCACCTCCCAGCGCCTGGCTGGGCATCCTGACGGGAATTTGCTGCAGGGCTGGGACTGCAGGCGTCTCAAAAAACCCCAAATGCCAGGGCAAGGTCCTAAAAGCAGGGCAGAGGCTTTTCCCACATAAAGGAACAACACGATGGCAGCTTTGGAGCAGAGCTGACTCGGAATCAGGGAATTGTTTGGGTTGGAAAAGCGTCGGGTCCGACTGTTCCCAGCACTGACCCTGTCCCCAAGAGACTCCAGCCCTGCCCTGGGCAGCCCTTTCCATGGGGAAATTCCCCAAAATCCACCCTGCCCTCCCCTGGCCCAGCCTGAGCCCGTTCCCTCTCCTCCTGTCCCTGTTCCCAGATCCCAAATCCCCCCGGCTGTCCCCTCCTGGCAGGGACTTGTGCAGAGCCACAAGGGCCCCCCGAGCCTCCTTTTCTCCAGGCTGAGCCCCTTCCCAGCTCCCTCAGGAATTCTCCAGCCCCTTTCCCAGCTCCCCCAGGAATTCTCCAGCCCCTTTCCCAGCTCCCCCAGGAATTCTCCAGCCCCTTCCCAGCTCCCTGAGGAATTCTCCAGCCCCTTCCCAGCTCCCTCAGGAATTCTCCAGCCCCTTCCCAGCTCCCCCAGGAATTCTCCAGCCCCTTCCCAGCTCCCCCAGGAATTCTCCAGCCCCTTCCCAGCTCCCCCAGCCCCCTTCCCTGCCCTGGACAGGAGCACTGGGAGGTTTGGGAGGGACAATGTGCCACTGTCACTGTTCCCGTGGATGCAGGGCCAAGCCCCTCAGGACCAGGAGCTGATCAGACCAGCACAGCCCCAGTCCTGCCCTGGGGAGGCTGTGACAGTGACAGCGGCAGTGACGAGACACGAGTGGCCTTATCTGGGCCATCAGCAGAGGCCGGCTGGGCAGGAAGGTGCTGCAGAGCTCAGGGAGAAGCTGCTTTGCTGCACTTCCTGCAGCTGCCCACAGAAACACCTCAGCTGCACACACACACACACACACACACACAGCGAGCTCTTCCTCCCCAAAAACCCCCTCCTGCTGCCACACCACATCTCCAGCAGACAGCTCACACACGCCACAGTAACGGGCAAGGCTCTGCAGATCCCGGCCACGAGCTGCCAAAGGGGACACGTGGCACTGGGAGCCTCTCCATGAACAAAAACCTCTGGAACTGGTGCAGAGAGAGGGCCCTCGCTGCTGCTCTCCACTGCCTGCCCCTAAAACAGTCCCCAGGCCCTTCCAGAGGGTCCCACCAGTCCCTAAATGCTTCCACTGGGCCCCACTAATCCCTTCTCAGGATCCCACGAGCCCCCAGACCCTTCCACAGAGTCCCCAACACTCCCCAGACACCCCCCGAGCATCCCAGGTTCCCCTAAATCACCCCACAGCGTCCACACATTCCCCGAACTCCCCCAGAGGGTCTCACAAGCCCCCAAATCACCCCACAGAGTCCCACCACTCCCCAGGGACCCTGTCAGAGGGTCCCAGCAGCCCCCAAACCCCCAGGTGCCCCCCCCGAAGGGAGGAAGGCACTCTGGGTATGGGCAGGATGATTCCCAGGAGCAGGAATTCCCTGCCCCGAGGCCCACAGGCTCCCCAGCTCGCCTTGGCCACAAGAGCAGCATTTAGTGGTCAGGAGCTCCGGAGCCACAGAAGAACAGAGCAGCCCTGGGGGCGTCAGGGCCTGGATCCTGGAGAGAGGTGGGAGAAAAGCTCCTCCAGATCCCTCCAATCCCTCTGGATCATCCCTGCTCCGTCCAGGCGTCGCAGGGAACCAAACCAAAGGGGTTCTGGGGGTTAACTCCTCCCCCTGCAGCGATCCAAGTGGGGTTTGTTTGTGTTTTTAGCACCCATAAAACCGCAGCTGCTGCTCCAGCCCAGGCAGGGAATGGGAAAAGGGAGAGGCTGCAAGGAAAGGCTGCACAATCGGGGAAAAACACGAGCTGGGGTGAGAGAGACCAGAGGGAAAAGTGCTAAGTCCTCACTGGTAGCAAACAAAAGATCACCAAAAAACGGGGAAGGATCTGGGTACAACAGCTGGGTTAGGGCTGTGTGCCCACCCCACCTTCAGCAACCTTCCCAAAACAGGGACTGTCACACCCCAAGGAACACCAGGCACCCTCCCTGGTCACAGCAGCACGGAATTCTGACAAGGAAACCCAGCTGGACACGGGGATGTGTCTGAAGGGGGAGAAATGAGCAGCCCAGGGATTCATCTCTGCTTCCCCTGCTCAGGTGCTGCTCCAGGTCCAGCCTGACCCATCCCACACCGATAATAATAACATCCATTCCAGGATGGAAAAGGAGGGAATGGAGCTGGGAAAGGGGCTGGGGGAGCTGGGAAGGGGCTGAGCCTGGAGAAAAGGAGGCTCAGGGGGCCCTTGTGGCTCTGCACAAGTCCCTGACAGGAGGGGACAGCCAGGGGGATTTGGGATCTGGGAACAGGGACAGGAGGAGAGGGAACGGGCTCAGGCTGGGCCAGGGGAGGGCAGGGTGGGTTTTGGGGAATTTCCCCATGGAAAGGGTGGGCAGGGATTGGAAGTGCCCAGGGAGGGTTGGATCCCCATCCCTGCAGGGATTTAAAATCCACGTGGAGGTGGCACTTGGGGACAGGGTGGTGGTGGCCTTGGCAGTGCTGGGAACGGTTGGACTCGATGGGCTCTGAGAGATTTTCCAACCTAAACAACTCCACGATTCCAAGATTAATCTCTCTCCATGCACAAACACCTCGGTGGAGCTGCAGGAGCTCAGGCCCAGCCCTGGCACTGCCCAGGGACAGCTCTGACCTTGTCACTGTCACTGTTCCACTGACTCCCACAGCCCACAGAGCTGCTCCTCCCAGGCAGGAGTTGCAAGGGAAGGAGATGAGGTTGAATGGAGCAGCTGGGATGACAAATGCTGCAGTTCCCAGGCTGGATGCAGCTGGAAGCTGTGGAGGCCAGCGGGAGAGGTGACCCCTTCCAGAATCAGCCAGTGCCTGCACTTGGGATCATAAAATCCTGTAACAGTCTGGGTGGGAAAGGACCTTAAACATCATCCAGTGCCAGCCCTGCCACGGCAGGGACACCTCCCACTGTCCCCATGTCCAGCCTGGCCTTGGGCACTGCCAGGGATCCAGGGGCAGCCACAGCTGCTCTGGCAATTCCAGCCCAGCCAGCAATTCCCAATTGCCGAGATCCCAGCCAGCCCTGCCCTCTGGCAGTGGGAGCCATTCCCTGTGTGCTGTCCCTCCTTGTCCCCAGTCCCTGTGCAGCTCTCCTGGAGCCCCTTTAGGCTTTGGAAAGTTCTGGAAGCTCTCCCTGGATCCTCCCCTTCTCCAGGGGAACATTCCCAGTTTTCCCAGCCTGGCTCCAGCCCTGGAGCAGCTCAGGATTTGCCCCTCTCACATCCCCACCTTTCCCAGCACCGGGCACGTGGCCGGGAGCAGCTCTGCACGAGGCAGGGCCATTCCAGCCTCTCTTTCCCTGTGCAAATATTGACCCAGCAAACGGCTCCACGCTGCTGCCAACCCCAGGGGCTCTTCCAAGGCCGGGATTGTGCTGGACGCTCCCAGAACCCGGCTGAGTCAAACCCTGAGTCACTCGGCCACGGCCACGCACGACAGGGACAGAGCGACAGGGACAGAGCGACAGGGACAGAGCGACAGGGACAGAGCGACAGGAGAGCCAAAGCCAACCCAAAACACGGCTGGGACAGCAGCAGGATGAGCCCCGAGAGCCCTGCCCTGGCCTGTGGATCCACTGCAGCTTCTCCCACCAGGAACCAGCTCCAGGAGCACCTTGAGCAGGGCAGGACACGCCAACCCTCACAAAGAACCCCCCAAAACCTGCCCCAAACACCTCGTGGAAAGCGGCAGCTTCCTCCTGCCATGCCCCGGGCCGCCCACGGAGCCACCGAGAAACCACCGTGACTTCCCGAGGCCCCCGAGCAGCCCCGGCTTCCTGCAGAGCCAGCACGGCCCTCCGGGGATCAGCCAGGGATGGGATGGGATGGGGGAAAGGGACCCCAGAGCCCCCCCAGGGCCAGCCCTGCCATGGCAGGGACACCTCCCACTGTCCCAATGTCCAGCCTGGCCTTGGGCACTGCCAGGGATCCAGGGGCAGCCACAGCTGCTCTGGCAATTCCAGCCCAGCCAGCAATTCCCAGTTCCCGAGATCCCAGCCAGCCCTGCCCTCTGGCAGTTTAAACAGCCTGGGAAATCCCAAATCCATCCCAAGATGGGTCTTGGCTCCCATCATCCAGGCCATGCCCATCCAGTGCTCCCTATCCAAAACCTCCAGATTCCTTCAGCCACACGGTTTGGAATTGAGCTGTCCTGGACTCTCAGGGCATGGGGGATGCACAGAATAAAACACCCAGATCCTGAGGTAAAACCAGGCACAATCCCAGCACCAGGAAATTGTTATTCCCCGGTAAAACCAGGCACAATCCCAGCTCTGGGAAGTTTTTATTCCCAGGTAAAACCAGGCACAGTCCCAGCACCAGGAAATTGTTGTTCCCCGGTAAAAGCAGGCACAATCCCAACTCTGATAAACAGTTATTCCCAGGTAAAAGCAGGCACAATCCCAGCTCTGATAAACAGTTATTCCCAGGTAAAAGCAGGCACAATCCCAGCTCGGGGAAGCTGTCATCATCTGCAGCGATGGGAAGAGCCAGGAGAATAAAGCCCATCCATTTACAGGGAATAATGTGAGCAATCAGCACACAATAAAACAGACACTGGCGTGGAAGGATGTGATTCCCACTGCCAGGAGCATTCCCTGGAGCCCCTGTCCCACACAGCCCCACAGAGTGCTGGGTGCCTGGCACGGCGGGGGGACACGGGGACACCGTGCCAGGCAGGTGCTGCGTCCATGCCCTGCATTCCTGGACACATCCCTGCGGCTCCACAAAGCAGGAAAAGCATCTGGACGCCTGCCTGGATCCTGGACACCCCGTGCAGCCAGAGCAGCTCCAGGCGCGGTCCCAGAGCCAAAACCACGGCCCTTGAGAGAGTTCAGAGCCCTCTGCTGCCCCTGCCACAGGAGCAGGACGTGGTCCCTGCCCCACAGCCCCAGGTCACAGGGGACAGGGCTGTTCCAGGAAAGCCCAGGGACAGGGCGGCTCCGGCAGCAGCCCCCAGTGACCCCAGCACGGATCTGCTTTCGGTTTTGTTCCCACAAACTGCACTGAGGCACAGCAACATCACGTGGAGCCAGGCTGGGAGGGAAAAATGGATCCAGGGAGAGCTCCGAGCCCCTGGCAGGGCCTGCAGGGGCTCCAGGAGAGCTGCACAGGGACTGGGGACAAGGAGGGACAGCACACAGGGAATGGCTCCCACTGCCAGAGGGCAGGGCTGGCTGGGATCTCGGCAATTGGGAATTGCTGGCTGGGCTGGAATTGCCAGAGCAGCTGTGGCTGCCCCTGGATCCCTGGCAGTGCCCAAGGCCAGGCTGGACATGGGGACAGTGGGAGGTGTCCCTGCCGTGGCAGGGCTGGCACTGCAGGGGCCCTGGGGTCCCTTCTATCCCAAACCATCCCGGGATTGTCTCTCTGGAGATGCTGCAGAGCCACCTCAGCTCCCAGCACCCCACCAGACCCTTCCCTTTCACATCCCCAACTGCAAACCCGTCCCTGCCCCACCACAGATCCCACAGGCACGGAGCTGCAGCAGTGCCCAGGTCCATGCAGCCCAGCTTTGTTTCTAGGTGAGGGTTAGAGGGAAGGTGCCAGCCTGGCCCAGCCCAGCCTGGCACAGCCCACGGCTCTGGCAGAGCCACCCAACCTGTACAGCAATTAGTCACCGGCAGATGAGCGCCGCTGCCCTTCCTCCAGCGTTATCTAAGCAGGGAGGGGGGTGGGAAAACACAGCCGGGAACGCTGCCAGGCTGATCCCAAAAACCACAGAACCGGTGTCAGGACATCTCCCCAGCCCTGGGAACACGGGGCAGGACAATGCTCAGGCACCTCCAGTCCGGGATGGGAAGGGCTCGCTCGGGATGTCACAGAGATGCCACAACTCCTGCGTGCCTCATGGCCAGGTCACTCTGACTGCGCCATCCCAGCAGCCACGAGGCTCAGGCTGGTGTCCAGGACCCTCCGAGAGAATCCTGGATCCATCCCCCCAGGGCATCCTGGAGCCATCCCCATCTCCCCACAACATCCTGGGCCCATCCCCTCTCTGCAGAGGTGAGTTAAACCCAAAATAAAGTGAATATTTACATCACAGGAACATGATTTGTTCAGTGTGAGCTCTTCCCGTCCCAGAGGCACAGAATCACGGAGGGATTTGGGTGGGAAGGGACCAGAAAGTTCATCTTGACCCAGCCCTGCCATGGCAGGGACACCTCCCACTGTCCCAATGTCCAGCCTGGCCTTGGGCACTGCCAGGGATCCAGGGGCAGCCACAGCTGCTCTGGCAATTCCAGCCCAGCCAGCAATTCCTTCCCAAATCCCACCTAAACCTGTTCTTCCTTCTGGCTGTCCCACTCCAGCCAACCACATCACCCCACAGCATCACCCCTCTCCCCCAAACCAATCCCAAATGACCCCAGGCACACGTGGGACATTTCTCATCTCTTGGAAACTCGGGCTCTGGCAGTCACAGCAAGGAAAACCAGGCTCAAGGAACGCCAGGCCCAAGGAAAACCAGGCTCAAGGAACTGGTTCTTGATCCCCACCAGTCACCAACCAGTTCAAAGGTGCAGATCCCAGCTGCTGCACCCACAGGGAGGAGATGAGGAAGAAGATGAAGGAGGAAGCAGAACAAAGGGGGTACAAACACCCAGCATCGCTCCAGCTCCTCCCTCACTCCCAGATGGAATCCTGGAATCCCATCCCAGGCACAGACTGAGTCACGGGAGAGCAGCTCCTGCCCATCCCAGTCCCCCAGGAGCACGGGACACTGGGGGAAAACGCCTGCAAGAACAGCAATAACAACAATGACAACAACAATAAAACAGCACATGGCCAGAAAGGCCTCGGGAAACACCAAACTCTGAGCCAGCTTGCTCTGCTCTCCAGCATTCCTGACACACATCTCATTCCCCCTGCCTCCCACCAGGGACCCCTGGCTGCTCCAGGCTGGCAGAGGCAGCGGATGGGGCTGGGATCCACGCTGGGATGGTGGAGCTGAACCCAACTCCCAGCCCCAGCATCCCTGATAACCAAACCCACGTCAAAACGAGGATTCCCTTCCCCAGCTCCCGGCACAGGCTCGGAATAACCTCAGCTGACAGCTGGGAATGTGCCAGGTGGGAAGAGATGAGAGATGCTGGGGGGAGTTCTGCACCAAAGCCCTGATTTTAGGTCACTTCCCCTCCTTTGTGATGCTGCCAGAGCTCCTTCTCCCCAAAAGCTGCTGGGGGCAGGAAGCAGAGGGAAACACAATGGGAAGAGACACTAAATCCCAAACAGGGAACACCCCACGACCAAAACAACCATCAGCATCACCTGACTGCGAGCAGGGACGAGGGAGAGGACAGAGGAATGAGATCTGGGGGACAGGAGCGTCTGAGGGAGCAGCGAGGGCACGAGGACCTGCCTGAAGGGGCTGTGGGTGTGCAGGGAACGGGGCTGGGGGTCCAACACCCATCCCAAGGGCTGTGGGTGTGCAGGGAACGGGGCTGGGGGTCCAACACCCATCCCAAGGGATGTGGGTGCGCAGGGAACGGGGCTGGGGGTCCAACACCCATCCCAAGGGATGTGGGTGTGCAGGGAACGGGGCTGGGGGTCCAACACCCATCCCAAGGGCTGTGGGTGTGCAGGGAGCGGGGCTGGGGGTCCAACACCCATCCCAAGGGCTGTGGGTGTGCAGGGAACGGGGCTGGGGGTCCAACACCCATCCCAAGGGCTGTGGGTGTGCAGGGAACGGGGCTGGGGGTCCAACACCCATCCCAAGGGCTGTGGGTGTGCAGGGAACGGGGCTGGGGGTCCAACACCCATCCCAAGGGCTGTGGGTGTGCAGGGAACGGGGCTGGGGGTCCAACACCCCATGCCAGCGGTTCTGGATGCCCGCTGGAAGCGGGATGGGGAGCAGCATGTGCCATGCCAGGGGATGCGGATGCGCAGGGGGACAGGCCCGGGGACATCCCCGGAGAACAGCAGTGCCGCCCCTGCCAGCCCAGCCGATGCTTCCGGAGCGGTGACAGCTCGCGCATGGCGGGGGAGGGGGACAGACTGAAAACACCCAAAGCGTGAATGCGCTGAAGCGCGCAGGGGCGGCTGCGGCTGCCGGGCGCTTCCCGGGGGGCTGAGAACTGCCCGGGGCTGCCCGGCCCGGCACCGGCTGCGGCCCCGCAGCCCCGGGACGGCTCCGCTCCCCCGGCCCGGCTCACCCCGCACACCCGGGCCGGCCCCACGGCCTCGCCCGTGCTCCAGGAACACCCTGTACCCCCCGGCCCCGCCTCACACCGCGCCCCCGGCCCGGCCTCACCCCGCACACCCGGCCCCGCACCGCCGGCCGGGGCGGGCCCGGCCCCCCCGCGTCCCTCCGCAGCTCACCGCGTTTGCCGGGGTCGTATCCCACGAGCACGAAGTAGTCAGCCAGGCGGGCCATGGCGGCGGGGGCGGCCCGGGCCGGCCCCGGGAGCCCCGCGAGGCCGCGCTCGGCTCCTCAGGGCGCCGCCGCCCGCCCGCGCCCCCCGCCCGCCGCCGCCGCCATCTTGGCCCCGCGCGCACCGCGCCTGCGCCAGCGCCGGCCGCCGCGGGGGGCGGGGCCTCGCCTCCTATTGGCTGCGGGCGGGAGAGGGCCGCGCTCTCCATTGGCTGAGAGTGTGAGAGGCGTGGCCTGGCGCGCAGGGGGCGGGGCTGGGGCGAGGGGCTTCCCCGAGGGGGGGGGCGGGAAGGGGAGGGTCCGAAATTGGGGTGGGGGGACATGGGGACATCCCCGGGGTGCGGGGACATCCCGGGTGTGAGGGACATCCCGGGTGTGGGGGACATCCCCGGGGTGCGGGGACATCCCGGGTGTGGGGGACATCCCGGGTGTGCATGGACCTCTCAGGTGTGCGGGGACACCCTCGTGCGTACATGGACACGCGAGTGGGGGGACCCCGCCCCCCATGTGAGCACAGACTCCCCCCCAGGCGTGCACGGCCCCCAGGGTGCCCAAGCCACTCAGTTGTACTCGACCCCCCCCATTCCACATCATCCCCCTGGAAAGAACCCCACACATGTGTGACGCTATACAGGTGTGTCCCCACACACAGATGTGTCCCCACACACAGGTGTGATCCCCAGGACACGATCCTGAGGTGCTCCGTCCCCATCCCGTGGGGTGCTGGCACTCGGGGGTTCCGTGCCACCCCTCACGCAGGGACGGCGCGACCCTCCCGGAGCCTCGGAGGGTGGCTACTCCTCCGGGATTTGGGATCCATCCTGTCCTCGCTGTCCCCCAGCAGCCACACCTGCACCGGCACACCTGGGGACAGGGCTGAGGTGGCAGCGTGCCCTGGCACAGCCCGTGGTGGCCCTGGCACGGAGCAGAGCCCGCAGGGCCGGGGTGGCCATCCCGTTAAATTCTGTTCCGTTCCTTCCGTCCTGTCCCGGAGCTCGCTGTGCCAGGACCGGACCCGCCCCTGGTGCCCCCGGCCGGGCACACGCCGGGGCACAGCCGGGAATAATTCCCCGGGAAAATCCCCATTCCCACTCCCACGCGGACGTGGGGTGCGTGCGGGATGGGGGGGCAGCTCGGGGGGCTCGGGGGGTCCGGGCAGAGCCGTGCCAAAGCCACGGGCACCAGCGGCACCGGGAGCTCGCCACGGCCGCAGCCTTGGGGTCACCGCCCAGTGTTTCCGGGGTGTCCCTGGGGTGTCCCCGCGCTGGCAGGGGGACCCGGGGGACAGGGCATGGACAGCCCAGGCCATCCCCATCCCCCGGCCTCGGGGTTCACCCCCTCCCTGGCTGGGAGGGGTCCCCGGGATGTGCAGCCGGCCCCAGCCCCCCAGATTGGGGTTCCCCCGCCCCCCAAGCCCCGGCCGGGGGTGATGCAACCATGCCCGTCCCTTGCACCTCCTTCCCGGCCCCTCCGGCCGCCGCGTGTCGGGACATGTGCGGCGTCGGGACATGGCTGGCTCCGTGCCGGGCACGGGCACCGTCCCCGGTGACACCGCTGCCACACGCCGGGCACGGCTGGGGGGGGGTCCCACAGCACGGGCGGCTCCTGGGGTCACCCGCAGGTCCCACGGTGCTGACAGGTGGCACGGAGCCGCAGGTGTCCCTGTGCCGTGTGGCCATTCCGGCACGGCTCGGCCATCAGCTGCGGGCCGCTCCGGGGGCTGGGGGGGCTGGCACCGGGGTGGCCGTCCCCATGTCCCCACATCCCCCGTGCCTGCACGGCTGTGTCCCCGCGCACGGGCTGGAGCCACACCTGGGCACACGGAGCAGGGGACACCCGGTGGGTGCGGGGTGTGACCCCATGGGGTCGGGGATGAGCCAGGGTGGCCACCGGAGCAGCAGCAGCAGGGTGACAGCCCGGGGACAGCCCGAGGGACGGGCACCCAGCAAAGGGTGACAGCGAGGATGTGGGACCGGAGCGGAGCCGGGGGTGGGAGCAGGAAAACCGGGCTGATGTAGCCTGGAAGCGCCGGGGCTGGGCGGGGTGTGACCTGTCCCCTGCCTGGGACGGGCACGGGGACACCGCTGGGATCTGCTGGGATCGGAACCGCCGGGGATTGGCACCGGCACGGCGGGGATGGCACCCGTGGGGACAGCGGGTGACACGGGAGCTGGGGCCGTGCGGGACCCGCAGTGGCCGCAGCGGGCACAGGGAGCCCCGTGGCACAGGACACGGGGAGGGGACAGGAACGGGGCCGCGGGCACGGGGACACCAAACACGTGCAGAGCCCAGCGGTGCCGTGTGCCCGGGATCCTGCCGGGCAAGAGCTGCTGCTGGGGACACTGGGGACACTGGGGACACTGGGGACCCTGGAGATGCGGGGGACACTGGGGATGCTGGGGACGCTGGGAACACTGGGGACCTCGGGGACACTGGGAACACTGGTGGCGCTGGGGACACTCACGTGTCTGCAGGACGCGGTTCCTTCCCTCTCCTGGCACTTCCCGGGAGAATTCCCGGTGTTCCCCGGACACGGAGCCCAATGTCCCAGGGCAGCTCTGTCACCGCAGCGGGACGCGGCTCCGGGGCCGTGTGCGGCCACTTTGGGGGTCCCGGCGGGCTCAGGGAGGGGGTAGCGGCCCCTCGGTGTGGGGGTCCTGGCTGTGCCCCCCGGCCCTGCTGCTCCTGGACAGGGTGGGCAGCCCTGGGGGCTCCCAGCACCCAGAGGCGCTTTTTGGGGAGCGGGTGACCCGAGCGGGGCTGCGGGTGCTGCTCCCAGCCCCCGCCCTGCCCCGGGGCCTTAGCCAGCAGGCAATTAAGCTAATTAAAACTTCTCCTGGGTTCCCAGGGCCGGGAGCCAGCAGAGAGGAAGAGGGAGAGGGAAAGTGCTGGCGGGCCCCGGGGACAGATGAGGTGACCCGGGGACGGCAGCCCCGGGGTGGCACCGGCGGATCGTGAGGCAGCGCTCGGGATCCTTCCCAGCGCCCCAGGAATGGTGATCCCTGAGGAGGAGGAGGGCACGGAAATGGGTTCTGCCCCCGTGGGGCTCAGCTGGACCCCTACCATGTCCCCAGAGCCCCCTCCTCGTGCCCAGGCGTATTCTGGTGACACTGATCCTGGTGACGCGGTGGTTTTGTCCCTGGGGGTGACAGCGGCTGGCACTGCCCCACACGGGGAGCCGCACAAGGTCCTGGCAGGGGAGCCCCAGCCTGGAGCCCGGAATGGCCCTGGGGTCGCTGTTGGGGCGCTGGGTGACAGATGTCACCTCGGAGATCCACACCCCACATCCCACAGGGTGACACAGCCGTGGGGACACGGCGGTGGCTCAGGGGGGCCCAGGGTCCCGCGTACCCCACCCGCGGCTCTCGGCGCTGTTTCGAGCCGGGATTTTCTCTCTGGCTGGGGCGATCCAGCAGCAGCGCAGCGGAAGAGCCCAGCACGCCGCAGGAATTCCCCGGGATCCGTGCGGGTCCGTGCGGGCTCCGGGGGTCGCGGTGCCCGCAGCCGTGCCCAGGGCTGCCCCCGGCCTCTCCCCAGCCCCCCGGGATCAGGTGCTGCCCCGAATCCCCCCGCTCCGCGCGCGGGTGTGTGGAGCCTTTGTGTCCCGATAATGCGGAAGAATCCCAGCGATTCCGGGCACGCAGAGGCCCCCGGCCCCTCGGCCCGGGGAAGCCGCGTCGGGGGGAGAGGGTACCCCCGGTCCTGGGTACCCCCGGTCCTGGGTACCCCCGGTCCTGGGCTCCGGGCCGGTTTGGACGCCCGGGGGTGCTGGGGGTCCTCGCCCCAACCCCACCGGGAGCACCGGCCCGGAGCAGGGGTTGGGGGTCCCGGCCAGGGAAGCTGTGGGGACCCCTCCCCTGCCCAGCTCAGGAGCGGCCCCCCAGGAGCCCCCTGCCCCCCCGGGAACCCCAGCACCCGCAGTCTGGGGGAGCTGCTGCCCGGCAGGAGCGGGACCGTTCTGATCCCTGCGGATTTACATTCCTTAATTGTTTTACAAGGCCCCATGTGATGCTTGAAAATATGGAATGGGCCCCGGGAGAAGCCGGGGGGGCCGATGGGGCTGTCCATACTGGGGGCACTGGGCTGCACTGGGTGGGCTCTGCCCCCGCCAAGGTCCCTGCCAGTGCAGGGGGGATGTCGGGGTGCCCGGGGGTGCCCGGGGGTCCCCGCTGCCCGGCGGTGCCAGGCGGGAGGACACGGCCGGGCTTGGCAGGGCCCGGCGCGACGTGGCACGGGTGGCACGGGGCACCACGGGCCCGGCCCCGCCGCCACCGGGGCTGCGGGGGGGTCCGGAGCCCCCGGTAGCCCCAGCCCAGCCCCGTTCCGCCGCCCCCCAGACGGGTCCCCAGCCCGGCCCAGCCCCGGGGCCGCTCCCCCGGCCCCGCACCGTGAAGGTCCCGGGGGCAGCGGGGCCGAGCGGGGCTGAGCGGGGCCGGGGGATGTGCGGGACCGGGGAAGTTTGTGGTGGTACCGGGGAAGTTTGGGGTGGTACCGGGGAAGGTGCGGGGCCAGGAGCGGTGCGGAACTGGGAACAGTGCGGGGCTGGGGAGCCGCGGGATTGGGGAGGGCACGGGGAAGGTGCGGGGCCGGTGCGGGGCTGAGGGGGCAGCGAGGGGCGTGGGATGGGCGGTGCGGGGCCGGGGTGCTGCAGGATTTGGGGGTTTGTGGGACCGCTGCGGTGCCGGTGCGGAACCGAGGGTGGTGCGGGGCTGCCCCCGCCCGCGACTCCTCCCGTCCCGTTGAGCTCCTCCCGCCCGCCGGCCCCAGCGATATTTAACCTGGGCCGGGGCGGGGAGCGGCAGCGCCGAGCGGGGACAGAACCGGCCCCGAGCCCGAGCCCAGCGCACCCCGAGCCCGCTCAGGTACGGCCGGGACCCCGCGCCGCCCCCCGGGCTGCGGCTCCGGCAGGGAGCGGAGCGGGGCGGGGGGAGGACGGGAGGGGGGCCGGGATCTGCAGCCGGACCCCGGCGCGACCCCCCCGGCCGAGCCCCCCCCCAACACCCGCCCCGTTTCTCCCGCAGCCGCCGCCGCTCCCGTCCCGTCCCGCCCGGCCATGCGAGCCCCGGCCCCGCTGGCGCTGGGTTGCGTCAGCTTCGCGCTGTGCCTGCTGGAGCTGCCCCACGGCCGGGCCCTGCCGGCCCGCAGGTGAGGGACCCTGCCCGCACCCCCTGCCCTGATCCCCCTGCCCGCACCCCTGCTCGGACCCCTGCCCCCATCCCTGCCCGAACCCCCTCCCCGCCCACACCCCCTTTTCCCGCACCCTGCCCTGCCCCTCACTCCCTTTTCCCGCACCCCCTCCGGGCCCTCCCCGTACCCCCCACGCCCCCGCAGGTGCCCGGAATGGAGACCTGGGGGGTCCCGGGGTCTCCTGCCGGGCCCTCACCCCGCGGTGGAGTCACAGAGTCCGGGGGTGCCAGGTGTGCCAGGTGTGCCAGGTGTGCCAGGTGTGCCAGGTGTGCCAGAGCCGTCGAGGGCTGGCACACACCGGGATAGAGATTTTGTGTGTGCAGGAGCTCGGGGGTGCCCAGGGCCGCTTTGGGTGCCGGGGGGGGGTCCTGTGGGGTGCTGGGGTCGGGACAGCCCCCCCAGGTGTGAGCGCGCCCACCCCGCACGTGCGCGCGCGCGTCCCGGCTCGGGGAGCGCGCCCGGGCCGGTCCCGGTGCCCGCGGATCCCCGTCTGGCTCCGGGGGCACGGGGGGGGCACGGCCGTGGGTGGGGGGCACTGGGGCACCCCACGGGGCTGGGCTGGGGTCCTCTGGGACACGGGACGAGGGTTAAAATGAGGAAGAAATATTTTTTTAAAAGAGAAACAAGAATGACGGGATTAAGAAAACTCGAGTTGCTTGGAACTCAGGAGGGGTGCCCTGAGGAAAGGGCGTCCCCAGGACAGGGGGGCACAGGGGGGCTCTGTGGCACTGGGGGGGTGCCTGAGGCCGGACCCCCCCGCCGTGGGAACGGGGTGTGGGGAGCGGGGGGGGCCGGGGGGTGCCCGGGGGTGTCGTGAGTGCGGGACACGTGTCCGTGCGCTCGGGGTACGTGTGTCCCTGCAGGTAGCGGCTGCTCCCGTGCTCCGGCTGCTTCCTCCTCCTCCTCCTCCTCCTCCTCCTGCTCCTCCTCCTCCTCCTCCGGAAGCCGCGGGCACCGCGCTGGCTCCGGGCTCCGGAGGTGCCAACCCCCTGACCGTGTCCCCTGTCTCCCCCAGGGCCCCCCCGGCGCGGAGCCCCCCGGAGCGGATCCCTGCTCTCCCCGGAGCCCCCCCAGCCCCGCAGCCCTTCGGGACCCTGCGACACCGAGCCCTGATCGCCCGGCACGGCTCTTGGGTCGCCCCCCGGCACCGCCCGCTCGCTCCTCGCCCCCCTCCTTGGCACGACCCCCGGCACGACCCCCGGCACGACCCCCGCCCCCCCCGGGGCCGCCGCCACGCCGGGGCTCACCTGGTGCGGGTGGGCTGCGTGCTGGGCACCTGCCAGGTGCAGAACCTGAGCCACCGCCTGTGGCAGCTGCGGGGACAGTCGGGGCGCCGCGACTCGTCCCCCATGAACCCCAACAGCCCCCACAGCTACGGCTGAGGGGGGGGCGCGGCCCCGCCCCGCGGGACCCTCTGAAGCTCTTCCACGGGCGCTCGTGGCCGGGCTACCCCGCGCTGCCCGCTGGCCACCGCCACCCCGGGGGGCTCCCGTGGCCACAAGCCCGCGATGGAGCGCGGAGCACCGGGGGCTGCGAGCCGGTGGCCAGCGGTGGCCCGCGATGTCCCACAGGAGCTGGCGGCGGCACCACGGGGACTGGTGGTGGCCCACGGCGACTCACGGCGACCGGCGATGGCCCACAGTGACTCTTGGTGGCTCAGAGTGGCCCCTGGTGGCGGCCCGTGGTGACCCGGGCTGGCCCGTGGTGGCCGGCAGTGGCCAGTCTGTCCGGGCCGGGTCCAAGGGCCACCGGGAATCCCGCTGACCGCAGCAGCACCGCCACTTGTGCAAGACCCTGCTGACTCAGCATTCCCCGGAGCCCCCCGGGGCACCCCCGGCACCCCAGGGTGACACTGGGGCTGTGGGGGTGCAAGGACAGAGCACAGAGACCCCGAGGGGGGAGGGCGGGGCAGCCCCCAGCACCTCGGGGGTCCCTCTTGGGGGTCCCGGTTGGGGTTGGCACCTTCCTGGGTGCTGGGAGGGGGGGGTCCTGTCCTCCTCAGCATGAACATTGTCCCCTCCCCTGGCGCCTTGTCCTGTGTCCCCAGGCTGCGTCACCCACAAATGTGTCCCCAAATGTGGGGGGCAGGGGAAAGGTTGGGGTCCTGTCCCGGACCTGTCCCCACTCCTGGCCCTGTCCTGTCCAACCCTGTCCCCTGCTGCACCCTCGGGGACAGCCCCACGTCGTGGCCCCGCTCGGGGTGCTGGCCCATGGGCACAGGGGGACACGTGTGACATCCCTGTCACCCCGGAGTGCCGCTGCCACCCCGGGATGGGTGACCCCAGGTCCTGTCCCACCTCTCCCACCCCGGGAGAAGCTTGAGCGGCCCCAGGAGCAGCAACCGCCATTCCCAGGAACACCCCCATTCCCGCAGGAGTACCCCAAACATTTCAGAGCTCCCCCATTCCCGGGAACAAACACCCCCATTCCCATAGGAACACCCCCATTCCCGGGAGCGCCCCAGCCCCACAATTCCCCAGAGCACCTGGGTGTCCCGCGATGTCCCCTGGGTGTCCATCCTCTGGGAGCTTTGGGGACAGGATGTCCCAGGAGTGTCTCAAGGTGTCCCGGGAAGTTCTGGGATGGGATCCCCATGGGTGTCCCAGGACTTCCCAGCCCCGCTGGAGCTGCCGAGGGCCGCGGGGGGTCCCCAGGCCTTTGTCCCCTCCCCTGGTGTCCCCATGAGCCGGACCCACCCCGCCCCAGGTCACGGAGCGTCGCTGCTTCCCGGGAATCTCGGTTTGTGTGGAATAAACAAAGAGTGTGAGGAGGGGCCGGGATGGAGCGTGGTGTCCTGTGGGGAGGGGACAGGGATGGGACACGGTGATCCCACAGGGATGGAAAATCAGGGATGGGGAACGGTGATCCCACAGGGATGGGACACGGTGATCCCACAGGGATGGGGACACGGTGATCCCACAGGGATGGGGACACGGTGATCCCACAGGGATGGGACAGGGATGGGGAACGGTGATCCCACAGGGATGGGACACGGTGATCCCACAGGGATGGGACAGGGATGGGGACACGGTGATCCCACAGGGATGGGGACACGGTGATCCCACAGGGATGGGGACACGGTGATCCCACAGGGATGGGACACGGTGATCCCACAGGGATGGGACAGGGATGGGACACGGTGATTCCACAGGGATGGGACAGGGATGGGGACACGGTGATCCCGCAGGGATGGGACAGGGATGGGACACGGTGATCCCACAGGGATGGGACAGGGATGGGACACGGTGATTCCACAGGGATGGGACAGGGATGGGGACACGGTGATCCCGCAGGGATGGGACAGGGATGGGACACGGTGATCCCACAGGGATGGGACAGGGATGGGACACGGTGATCCCACAGGGATGGGACACGGTGATCCCACAGGGATGGGACAGGGATGGGGAACGGTGATCCCACAGGGATGGGACAGGGATGGGGACACGGTGATCCCACAGGGATGGGACAGGGGGTGGCCGAGTCCAGGGACAGACACCGGGTCCCTCGGGGGCGGGAGGTGGCAGGCGGGGATGTGGGGACAGTGGGGACACACCCACGTGTGTGACGCCCCTGCCACATCCCCGGGGGGACGTGTCCGTGCCAGCCGTGTCCGTGCCCTGTCCTGGCCGTGCCCGCACGTGTCCGTGCCCACCCGTGCCAGCCGTGCCCGTGCCCCGTCACACCCGTGCCCATCGCGCTGTCCCCGCCCCGGGCAGTGCCAGCCCGGTGTCCCCCATCGTGCCCCGTGTCCCCAGGGCCGGTTCCGCTCCCCGTGTCCCTGCGGGGTCACTCCGCACCCGGGGGGTCACCGGGGCTCGGGTGCCCATCCCGGGGGTCCCCCAGCCCCCTCCGGGAGCCGCAGCCCCCCAGGCGGGCGCGGGGTCAAACATTAACCGGGCCGGGTTAACTGGTCACCGATTGTCCCCTCGGGGCCGGGCGGGCCCCCCGCGCCACCCCCGCCATAAAACCGGGGGGTCCCGCGGCCCCGGAGCCCCACAGCCACCATGAGCGGCCTCCAGGCGGTGAGTGCGGCCAGGGGGGCTCGGGCACTCACCTGGGGGGGGACAGCCACACCCCAAAGCCGGGGGGCAGGGGACACCCCTCGGCCATGTCCTCCCTGCTGGGGGTGCCACCCCACGGGGGACCCCACCCCGAAGGGTCCCAGCCTAGGGGACACCCCTGCAGGCAGGGGGGGTGTCCCGAGGCCATTGGGAGCCGCTCCCCACCCTGGGCGGGGTTGGGGGGTCAGGGCCAGCCCGGGGGGGTCCCACAGCACCCGTGGGGCAGAGCAGGGACCCTCACATTGTCCCCGACAGGGACCCCCGGACTGCTGTCCCCACCCAGGGACAACGTGGGCTGGACCCCCAGGGAGCGGGGACAGCACCCCCAGGTCCGTCTGTGCCCCGGGGGGGACGCGGGACAGTGTGTGGTGATCTGTGACACCGTGTGACACCGTGTGACATTGTGTGATTGATTGCGTGTGACACCGTGTGATTGATAGTCTGTGATTGTGTGTGACAAGGTGTGACATTGTGTCATTGTGTGACACCGTCTGACAAGGTGGGACCCCTCGCATTGGTGTGTGACATTGCCACCCCCTGCCACGGTGTGATCCCACGCCACCAGGTCCCTCCTTGGTGCCAGTGTCCCCCTGTCCCCAACCTCCTGTCCCTGTCCCGCAGTGCCTGGGCCAGAGGAGCAGGACAGGACCCCTGATCCCCCCTGTCCCTGTCCCCTGATCCCCCTTGTCCCTGTCCCCTGATCGCCCCTGTCCCTGTCCCATGTCCCTGTCCCCTGATCCCCCCGTCCCTGTCCCCTGTCCCTGTCCCCTGATCCCCCCGTCCCTGTTCCCTGTCCCTGTCCCGCAGTGCCTGGGCTGGGGGCAGGATGGGACCCTTGCGCCACTCCCGTCCCTGTCCCCTGTCCCCTGTCCCCTGTCCCTGTCCCCACCCGGGTCCCCCTGAGTCCCCGTCCCCCCGCAGGGCCCCGACTCCTCCGAGGAGCCCAAACCCGGCAAGGCCAGGACCGAGCTCCGCAACTACACCGTGAGTGGGGGCGGGTCCCGGGAGCCCCAAAACCGGGCGGGTTTGGGGGGTTCGGCTGCACGGGGTGGGCGCTGGGGGTCTCGGGGGTCCCGCCCTGCTGCCGGGAGCGGCCCCGGGGGTCTCCGGCACCCCGAGGTGGGCGGGGGGACACGGGGGGATCCCCCCGGAGCCCCCCCAGCCCCCGGTGCTGCCCCGCAGGAGGGGAAGCTGATCGACCGCGTGTACAACACCTACCTGCTCATGCACACCCACCAGACCGTGGAGTTCGTCCGCAGGAAGGTGGGGACCGGCCCTGTGTCCCCCGATGTCCCCCTGTGCCCCCCGATGTCACCCTGTGTCCCCTTGGGCCACCACAGCGTGGGGTGGGGGTGTCCCAGCCCTCCCACCCCGCCCCCCAAATCCAGCCCCGCTGCCCCATCCCAGCCCGTTTGGGGGCACGGGGAGGGTGTCGGGGTGGGGATGGCGTGTCCCCACCGTGTCCCCACCGTGTCCCCACGTGTCCCCAGAGCGCGCAGTACGGCTCGTGCTCGCTGCGGAGGATGAGCGTGATGGAGGCGCTGGAGCTGCTGGACCAGCTCGTGGACGAGTCGGACCCCGACGTGGATTTCCCCAACTCCTTCCACGCCTTCCAGACGGCCGAGGGGATCCGCCGGGCGCACCCCGACAAAGGTAGGGCCACCCCCCGCCCCTGGCCCGCCTGGCCCCGCCGAGGTCGCCAGCCCCGCGGGTGACACGGCCCCGCTCCCCCCAGACTGGTTCCACCTCGTGGGGCTCCTGCACGACCTGGGCAAGGTGCTGGTGCTGTTCGGGGAGCCCCAGGTGAGCGGGGCGGTGGGGAGGGGGCTCGGGGGGTCCCCCCGCAGGCAGGGGGTCCCTCGGGGGGTGCTGTGACCCCTCCACCCCCCGGCAGTGGGCCGTGGTCGGGGACACCTTCCCGGTGGGCTGCAAGGTGCAGAAGTCGGTGGTTTACGGGGACTCCACCTTCCACGATAACCCCGACACCAAAGACCCCCGGTACAGGTGAGCGGGACCCCCGGGGGGGGTTGGGGGGGCAGGGGAGGGGGTCCAGCCCCTCACCCCCCCCATCCCATCCCCAGCACCGAGTACGGGATGTACCAACCTGGCTGCGGCCTGGACAACGTCCTCATGTCCTGGGGCCACGATGGTGAGTTTGGGGGGGCCGGGGGGGGCCCCCACCCCCAAACCGGGCCCTGGTGCCCCCGGGGGGGGCTGCACTGACCCAACCCCCCCCCCCCCACTGCCCCCTTTGCAAGGACAGGGGCTGCTCCTTTGGGGGGCTGCAGCTCCCGGGGGGGCTCTGGGGGGGGTCTGCAGCTTTCGGGGCCCCCCCGGTGGGGGTCCAGCCCCTCCCACGCCCCCTCCCCCATTTTCAGAGTACATGTACCAAGTGATGAAGTTCAACAACTTCGCCCTGCCCAAGGAGGTGAGCTCAGCCTGGGGGGGGCTCAGGGACCCCCGGGAGGTTTTGGGGTGCGGGGGGAGCACCCTAAACCCGTGCCCCCCCCCACCCCAGGCCTTCTACATGGTTCGCTTCCACTCCTTCTACCCCTGGCACGCCCACGGCGATTATGGCCACTTGTGTTCCGAGGAGGACGAGCGCATGCTGCCCTGGGTGCGAGAGCTCAAGTGCGTGCCCGGGGGGGTTTGGGGGCTCGGCCGGGTGTCCCCGCGGGTTTGGGGGGGGCCAAACCCCCTCCCTGACCCCCCCGTTTGTCCCCGCAGCAAGTTCGACCTGTACACCAAGCAGGAGGAGCTGCCCGACGTGCAGCAGCTCCGCGCTTACTACCAGGGGCTCATCGACAAATACTGCCCGGGGCAGCTCTGCTGGTGACCCCAAAAACCCTCCCGGTGACCCCCCAAAACCCTGCCGGTGACCCCAAACCCCGCCGGGCCCCTCCATACCCTGCCGGACTCCCCACAGCACCCCCAGACCCCGCCCTGGGGCTCCACAATAAATCTGCTTCTGCTGCACCCCCCGTGCCAGTCCCCCCCACCCCCAAAATGGGGGTCACCCTCCCCAGGACCCCCCAAATCCCAGGAGAGCTGCGGGGCTGGAATGTCAAAGGCTTTAATTAGAAAATTATAGGAAACCTCTGGGTTTGGGCTGAGCTGGGGCGGGACGGGCAGAGCCCGGGGGGTGCGGGGGGAGCACCCCAAAGTGCCGGGGGGGACACCCCAAAGTGACCTGAAGGGCTGGGCAGGGTAACCAGAGGGGCTGGCACTGCCCGAACTGCTCCAGCCCGTGGGCACAGAGCCCCCACCTGCCCTGAGCCCCTGACCTGTGCTGAGCCCCCTCCCCAGCAATGTGGGGCCTGGTGGGGTCCCCAGGGGGTCCTGGGGCGGTGGGACAGGGTCCCCAGGCAGCGGGGCCGGGTCCCCAAGGAGCTCCTGGGCGGTGGGGCAGGGTCCTCAGAGAGTCCCCAAACACCGGGGAGGGGTCCCCAAGGTGTCCCCAGGCAGTGGGAAGTGTCCTCAGGAGTCCCCAAACACTGGCGAGGTGTCCCCAAGGTGTCCCCACCCCGTGCTGAAGGCACTGGCCCACGGGCTCCAACAAGCGCTGCCCCCCCACCCGGGGACTCGCCCCCTCCCCTCGTGGTTTTTTATTTTTGGGGGGGGGGGGGGATTTTGGGGGCTACTTCTTCCTCTTGTTGCCGTGCCGGCCCTCGGGCCGCGCCCCCTCCGTGCCCCTCACCCCGTTCCTCTCGCCCCTGTCCCGGGGCCCTTTGTGGCGAGCTGGGGGCGCCGCCCCCCGCGCCCGCCGGGCCAGGGCTCGCAGCAGCCCCGCGGTGGCGACCACCAGGTAGAGGGACCAGAGCAGGGTGGGGCCCGAGAAGGGCCGGCACAGGCGGCGCACGGAGCCCAGGAACCGCGGCAGCAGGGAGTCAGCCCGGCGGCGAGCGGGGGGCTTGTCCTGGGGGGAGAGGGGGTTTGGGGGGGCTCATCCTGGGGTTTGGGGGCTGGTCCTGGGGGGAGAGGGGGTTTGGGGGGCTCATCCTGGGGTTTGGGGGCTGGTCCTGGGGGGAGAGGGGGCTTGGGGGGCTCATCCTGGGGTTTGGGGGCTGGTCCTGGGGGGAGAGGGGGTTTGGGGGGGCTCATCCTGGGGTTTGGGGGCTTGTCCTGGGGGGAGAGGGGGTTTGGGGGGCTCATCCTGGGGTTTGGGGGCTGGTCCTGGGGGGAGAGGGGGTTTGGGGGGGCTCATCCTGGGGTTTGGGGGCTGGTCCTGGGGGGAGAGGGGGTTTGGGGGGCTCATCCTGGGGTTTGGGGGCTGGTCCTGGGGGAAAATGGGATTTGGGGGGAAAATTTGTCCTGCGGGAAACAGGGTTTGGGGGGGATTTGTCCTGGGGGGAAAATGGGATGTGGGGGGCTTGTTCTGGGGGGAAAGGGAGTTTGGGGGGTTTGTTCTGGGAGAAAAGGGGTTTAGGGGCTTGTCCGGGGGGGAAAATGGAATTTGGGGGGCAAACACAAAATCGTTTGGGTTTGGGGGGAAAATTTGTCCTGCAGGAAACAGGGTTTGGGGGGTGGGGGTTGTCCTGGGGAGAAACAGGGGTTTGAGGGGCTCATCCTGGGAGGAGAGGGGGTTTAAGGGGGGGCAAACCCAAAACCAATTTGGTTTGGAGGGCGAATTTGTCCTGGGGGGAAAATGGGATTTGGGGGGGGCCTTGTTCCGGGGGAAATGGGATTTGGGGAGGGGGCTTGTCCTGGGGGAAATGGGAAAGTGGGACAGGGGACAGGATTTGGGGGTCGGGGCTGACAAAGGGGGTCAGGGTGAGGGGATGGGGTCAGGGAGGGGACTCGGGGGGGATCAAGGTGAAGGAATGCAGTGGGGTCAGGGGAAGGGGGGTCAGGAGCAGGGAGGGGAGGGGTCTCCCCATGCCCACCTTGAGGCCGTGCTGGCTGAGCAGGGTCTCCAGCTTGGGGTCTCCCAGGGACACGGCGGGGAAGAATTCCTGCACGTGCTGCCGCCGCCACCACGGGGCCGGGCCCGGGCTGGGGACACAGCAGGGCTCGGGTGACCCCAGAACCACCCCTGAGGGTGGGCTGGGGGTGCAGGGACCCCTCCCCGCTCACCTGGCCTCGCTGGCCGATGTGAACCAGTACTTGTAGAGCTGGGCCCGCAGGAAGGTGGGAGGGCGGGCGTGGAACGGGTACCGGGACTCGTCTGCCTGCACCAGGCGGATCACTGCGGGTGGGACAGGGTCAGAGCCCGGGGACAGCCCAAACACAGCCGGGACACCCCAAATCCAAACAGGGACACCCCAAATGGACCCCAAACACAGCCGGGGACACCCCAAATCCAAACAGGGACACCCCAAATATACCCCAAACACAGCCGGGGACACCCCAAATGGACCCCAAACACAGCCAGGGACAGCCCAAATACAGCCGGGACACCCCAAATGGACCCCAAATACACCTGGAACAGCCCAAACACAGCCGGGACAGCCCAAATCCAAACAGGGACACCCCAAATATACCCCAAACACAGCCGGGGACACCCCAAATGGACCCCAAACACAGCCGGGGACACCCCAAATGGACCCCAATTACACCCGGAACAGCCCAAACACAGCCGGGACACCCCAAATCCAAACAGGGACACCCCAAATGGACCCCAAACACAGCCAGGGACATCCCAAATACAGCCGGGACAGCCCAAACACAGCCGGGACAGCCCAAATCCAAACAGGGACACCCCAAATATACCCCAAACACAACCGGGGACACCCCAAATATACCCCAAACACAGCCGGGGACAACCTCGGGGCTATGGGAACACCCCAAACCCAATCAAGGACACCTCCAAGGCTGTGGGAACACCCGCCCCCCAAATCCATCCGGGGACACCCCGAACCCAAACAGGGACACCCCAAGCCCACAGTGGCAGCGATGCTGGGGAGAGCCCACCCCGCCCTGTGCCCCCAGAGCCCCCCGGAGCCCCCCAGCCCTGTCCCACCCCCCGTGTCCCCGTCCCTGACCGTCGGGCTGTCCCTGCAGCAGCCGCAGCACCAGGGCACTGAACCAGGGGCTGCCCTGGTGGGGCCCCAGCGCGGCGAACCAGAGCTGCCAGTCCAGGCGGGGCTGGTGCGGGGCCACCACGGCCGGGGCAGCGCTCACATTGCCGGGCTTGTACATGAACTCGATCTCCTGTGGGATTGGGAATGGCTGGGATGGAAATGGGGACCCTGACACAGCCCGGGGCTGTCCCACATTGCCGGGCTTGTACATGAACTCGATCTCCTGTGGGATTGGGAATGGCTGGGATGGAAATGGGGACCCTGACACAGCCCGGGGCTGTCCCCACATTGCCGGGCTTGTACATGAACTCGATCTCCTGTGGGATTGGGAATGGCTGGGATGGAAATGGGGACCCCGACACAGCCCGGGGCTGTCCCCACATTGCCGGGTTTGTACATGAACTCGATCTCCTGTGGGATTGGGAATGGCTGGGATGGAAATGGGGACCCTGACACAGCCCGGGGCTGTCCCCACATTGCCGGGCTTGTACATGAACTCGATCTCCTGTGGGATTGGGAATGGCTGGGATGGAAATGGGGACCCCGACACAGCCCGGGGCTGTCCCCACATTGCCGGGTTTGTACATGAACTCGATCTCCTGTGGGATTGGGAATGGCTGGGATGGAAATGGGGACCCCAACACAGCCCGGGGCTGTCCCACATTGCCGGGCTTGTACAGGAACTCGATCTCCTGTGGGATTGGGAACGGTGGGGATGGAAATGGGGACCCTGACACAGCCCGGGGCTGTCCCACATTGCCGGGCTTGTACAGGAACTCGATCTCCTGTGGGATTGGGAATGGCTGGGATGGAAATGGGGACCCTGACACAGCCCGGGGCTGTCCCACATTGCCGGGTTTGTACAGGAACTCGATCTCCTGTGGGATTGGGAATGGCTGGGATGGAAATGGGGACCCCGACACAGCCCAGGGCTGTCCCACATTGCCGGGTTTGTACAGGAACTCGATCTCCTGCCAAAATTCTGGGATTCTGAGGCAGGGACACATCCAGAACCTGATCCAACCAAGTGCCTGGAGTCACTTCAATCCCCGGGGAAAGGACGTACATTCCCACCCAAAACCCCGGGATTTTGGGGGCAGGACGTTTCCAGATGCCTGTGCCCAGCTGTGCCCATCCCAGCTGTGCCCAGCCTCACCGTCCAGCTGTGCCCATCCCAGCTGTGCCCATCCCAGCTGTGCCCAGCCTCACCGTCCAGCTGTGCTCAGCCCAGCTGTGCCCAGCCTCACCGTCCAGCTGTGCCCATCCCAGCTGTGCCCTGCCCAGCTGTGCCCAGCCTCACCGTCCAGCTGTGCCCATCCCAGCTGTGCCCATCCCAGCTGTGCCCAGCCCCACCGTCCAGCTGTGCCCATCCCAACTGTGCCCAGCCTCACCGTCCAGCTGTGCCCATCCCAGCTGTGCCCATCCCAGCTGTGCCCAGCCTCACCGTCCAGCTGTGCCCAGCCCAGCTGTGCCCATCCCAGCTGTGCCCACCCCAGCTGTGCCCATCCCAGCTGTGCCCATCCCAGCTGTGCCCAGCCTCACCGTCCAGCTGTGCCCATCCCAGCTGTGCCCACCCCAGCTGTGCCCACCCCAGCTGTGCCCACCCCAGCTGTGCCCATCCCAGCTGTGCCCACCCCAGCTGTGCCCAGCCCCACCGTCCAGCTGTGCCCATCCCAGCTGTGCCCATCCCAGCTGTGCCCACCCCAGCTGTGCCCACCCCAGCTGTGCCCAGCCCCACCGTCCAGCTGTGCCCATCCCAGCTGTGCCCATCCCAGCTGTGCCCATCCCAGCTGTGCCCAGCCTCACCGTCCAGCTGTGCCCATCCCAGCTGTGCCCAGCCCCACCGTCCAGCTGTGCCCATCCCAGCTGTGCCCACCCCAGCTGTGCCCACCCCAGCTGTGCCCAGCCCAGCTGTGCCCAGCCTCACCGTCCAGCTGTGCCCATCCCAGCTGTGCCCATCCCAGCTGTGCCCACCCCAGCTGTGCCCACCCCAGCTGTGCCCAGCCCCACCGTCCAGCTGTGCCCATCCCAGCTGTGCCCATCCCAGCTGTGCCCATCCCAGCTGTGCCCAGCCGCACCGTCCAGCTGTGCCCATCCCAGCTGTGCCCAGCCCCACCGTCCAGCTGTGCCCATCCCAGCTGTGCCCACCCCAGCTGTGCCCACCCCAGCTGTGCCCATCCCAGCTGTGCCCAGCCTCACCGTCCAGCTGTGCCCATCCCAGCTGTGCCCAGCCCAGCTGTGCCCAGCCTCACCGTCCAGCTGTGCCCATCCCAGCTGTGCCCAGCCTCACCGTCCAGCTGTGCCCATCCCAGCTGTGCCCATCCCAGCTGTGCCCATCCCAGCTGTGCCCAGCCTCACCGTCCAGCTGTGCCCATCCCAGCTGTGCCCAGCCCAGCTGTGCCCAGCCTCACCGTCCAGCTGTGCCCATCCCAGCTGTGCCCAGCCTCACCGTCCAGCTGTGCCCATCCCAGCTGTGCCCATCCCAGCTGTGCCCATCCCAGCTGTGCCCAGCCTCACCGTCCAGCTGTGCCCATCCCAGCTGTGCCCAGCCCCACCGTCCAGCTGTGCCCACCCCAGCTGTGCCCATCCCAGCTGTGCCCATCCCAGCTGTGCCCAGCCTCACCGTCCAGCTGTGCCCATCCCAGCTGTGCCCAGCCCCACCGTCCAGCTGTGCCCATCCCAGCTGTGCCCACCCCAGCTGTGCCCACCCCAGCTGTGCCCATCCCAGCTGTGCCCAGCCTCACCGTCCAGCTGTGCCCATCCCAGCTGTGCCCATCCCAGCTGTGCCCAGCCTCACCGTCCAGCTGTGCCCATCCCAGCTGTGCCCAGCCTCACCGTCCAGCTGTGCCCATCCCAGCTGTGCCCATCCCAGCTGTGCCCATCCCAGCTGTGCCCAGCCTCACCGTCCAGCTGTGCCCATCCCAGCTGTGCCCATCCCAGCTGTGCCCAGCCTCACCGTCCAGCTGTGCCCATCCCAGCTGTGCCCAGCCTCACCGTCCAGCTGTGCCCATCCCAGCTGTGCCCATCCCAGCTGTGCCCAGCCTCACCGTCCAGCTGTGCCCATCCCAGCTGTGCCCAGCCCCACCGTCCAGCTGTGCCCACCCCAGCTGTGCCCATCCCAGCTGTGCCCATCCCAGCTGTGCCCAGCCCCACCGTCCAGCTGTGCCCACCCCAGCTGTGCCCATCCCAGCTGTGCCCATCCCAGCTGTGCCCAGCCTCACCGTCCAGCTGTGCCCACCCCAGCTGTGCCCATCCCAGCTGTGCCCACCCCAGCTGTGCCCAGCCTCACCGTCCAGCTGTGCCCATCCCAGCTGTGCCCATCCCAGCTGTGCCCACCCCAGCTGTGCCCAGCCTCACCGTCCAGCTGTGCCCATCCCAGCTGTGCCCACCCCAGCTGTGCCCAGCCTCACCGTCCAGCTGTGCCCATCCCAGCTGCCCTCCAGGATGACCTCGGGCCGGCCGCCCAGGCCGGTCATCCTGCGGAAGAGGCCGTAGGAATTGACCACCTGGAACCGCTCCACAGCCCCGAACATGCGGTGGATGCCCGGCCACAGCTTCCCGTTGGACTCGTGCTCGATGTAGGTGAAGGGCACCTGGGGGGGCAGGGGGGCTCTGTCACGGCCTGGGGGGGTGGTTTGGGGGTCCCCAGGGTCCCCCCTGGCCCCCAGGCCTCACCAGGCTGACGGCGAACAGGCCCACGGTGGCCGTGGCCATGATGGCCCACTGCAGGGTGGCCCAGAGCTTCCAGAAACATCCCCGGACACAGACACAGCTGGGGGGGCACAAATGGGGCGTTAAGGGGGGAAAAGGGGTTCAGTCCCCCATTGTGGGGGGGATCCACCAGTGGGTGAGGGGTTAAACCTCCCCCCACGCTGTGTGTGACTGCTCAAATCCCACAGCGGGGTCACCCCTTCCCAGTGTGTCACCCCAGTGTCCCCTACACCTCTGGAGACTCCCCAGTGCCCCTGGGGGCATCCCAGTGTCCCCAAAGCCCCTAGGGGCACCCCAGTGTCCCCCCACACCCCTGAGGACTCCCCAGTGTTCCCCCAAGTCCCTGGGGACTCCCCAGTGTCCCCCCAAATCCCCGGGGGCTCCCCAGTGTTCCCCCAAGTCCCTGGGGACTCCCCAGTGTCCCCCCACACCCCAGTGTGTCATTCCAGTGTCCCCTCACACCCCCGGAGACCCCCCAGTGCCCCCCACACCCACCGGTACATGGCCACCAGGATCTCCCAGGACAGGGACAGGAACGCCACCCCCACCAGCGGCAGCGTCACCGTCCGCAGCCACGTGGTGAACTCGTGGTAGGTGAAAGCTGCAGGGAGGGACAGCCCTGGGGTCAGCGAGAGCCCCCCCAGCCCCACAGGGAGGTGGGGGGCACACAGCCCTGCCCCCCAGCACGTACCCACTTTGGAGTCCAGCAGTTTCTTGTCCCAGTTGAGCTCCAGGCTGAAGTAACGCACGGTCCAGTAGAGCAGGAGCCCGTAGGTGCTGAGCTCCAGCAGCGTGGCCAGCACCGAGCCCAGGCTGGGGGGCCAGGCTGGGGCAAGGAGGGGGCTCAGAGCCTGCCTGGGACCCCCCCCTCACAGCCCTGGGGTCACCCTGTGCGGCCTGGAAAGGACCCCCCACTCCAAAAGCAGAGATGCTGGGGGTGCCACTGCTCCCAGCACTGCAGGGGAAGGGAACGGGCAGGGAAAGGCCCAGGAGCAGCACAGGCACAGTGGGATAGGGAATTCCAAAGGGTGGGAATGAGCAGGGAAAGGCCCAGGAGCAGCACAGGCACACTGGGATAGGGAATTCCAAAGGGTGGGAATGAGCAGGGAAAGGCCCAGGAGCAGCACAGACACACTGGGATAGGGAATTCCAAAGGGTGGGAACGAGCAGGGAAAGGCCCAGGAGCAGCACAGGCACACTGGGATAGGGAATTCCAAAGGGTGGGAATGAGCAGGGAAAGGCCCAGGAGCAGCACAGGCACACTGGGATAGGGAATTCTAAAGGGTGGGAACGAGCCCTTTGTGGGGTGACAACAACCCCAGGAGGGATGGCCTCAGATCATTTATCCTTCTTGAATTCCCTGATTTCAGAGGGAAAATCCCAGCTCTGAGTCAATGGAGCTCCAGCCCCAACACCAGGGAGGATTCAGGGAATCCCGGGATGGTTTGGGATAGAAGGGACCCCAGAGCCCCCCCAGTGCCAGCCCTGCCACGGCAGGGACACCTCCCACTGTCCCAATGTCCAGCCTGGCCTTGGGCACTGCCAGGGATCCAGGGGCAGCCACAGCTGCTCTGGCAATTCCAGCCCAGCCAGCAATTCCCAATTGCCGAGATCCCAGCCAGCCCTGCCCTCTGGCAGTGGGAGCCATTCCCTGTGTGCTGTCCCTCCTTGTCCCCAGTCCCTGTGCAGCTCCAGGATGGGTTTGGAGCCCCCTGGGACAGCAGGAGGTGTCCCTGCCCCATGCCCTGGGGGCTGGAATGGGGATGGGATTGAAGTCCCCATCCCACCCCAACCATTCCCGGATTCCACAGCTGAGCCCCACATCCCTGGGGTCCCCCCACGAGCACAGCCCCTGCCCTGGGGCGGGTGCGGGACCCCCATTTCCACCATCTCCCACATCCCCAGGCCCCCCGGGAAGGCCCCAGCCCCAAGTGGGGTCTCACCAGAGCCGTGCCTCCTGCGGGGCCGGCCCAGCCAGCGCCCCACGTGCTCCTCATCCAGCAGGGACAGGGCCAGCACGATGGTCAGCACGTTGAAGAAGTTGTAGTTGCCCGTGAGGATGATGAGGACCTGCAGCAGCACCTGGAGGGGGGACACGGTGAGGTTTGGGGGTGTCGGGGGACACCGGGCACACCCCAACCAGCACCACCAGTGTGGGCACCTCCTCTCCCAGTGCCCAGAGCGAGGAGCCAAGCCCAGCCCCAGAGAGACCCCTTGGGGACACCCCTGGCACAAAGGGGACACAAAGGGACCCATGGGGTCACAGGGATGGTCACATGGGGCACCCCCCACCTCCAGCACCCACAGAGCGAGGAGCCCACCCCCTGAGAAGCTCCCTGGGGTCCCCCCGGCATGACAGGGGGCACAGGGTGTATGTGGGGGCGGTCACAGGACTGGGATGGCCACAGGGACTGGGATGGACACAGGACAAAACTGGGGAGGAACTGGACACACCCCACCCGAAATGCAGAGTGACCACCAGCCCCAGGAGCCCCCCAGGACCCCCCCAGCCCCAGGAGCCCCCTCCCCACCTGGCAGTAGAAGGCGAAGAGGCGCAGGCGGCGCAGGGGAGCGAAGAACAGCAGGGGCACGGCCACCTCGATGACGTAGGTGGCCACCACGCTGAGCTTCTGGAACCACACGGGCAGCTGGTGGGCGAGCCAGGCCCCCGGCGTGGGGATGCACTGGGTCTCGTAGTGGTACGTCAGGGCTGGGGGGCACAGGGGAGGGGGCTTTGTCAAAATTCACCCCAGCTCTGGGTCAATGCTGATTTTTGTCACCCCACAGCAAAGCCAGAGCCAAACAGGGAAAATATTGGTGCAAAAACGTTCCCAAATGAAGTGGTACCTCAGGGCTGGGGGGCACAGGGGGTTTCAGTGGGGTTTTCCATAATCTACTTCCCAACAATTCCCTGGAATTCCAGGAATGGAAATTTTCCCCATTATGGAATTAAATCAATGCTAAATTAGGAGAGGCTTCCTTGCAGAAAACTCCAAATAAAACGGTACCTCAGAACTGGGGAGGGGGGCTTGAAGGAGAACTTTGCATAAACCTACTTCCCAATAATTCACTGTAATTCCAGGTGAAGGCCTGAGCCCCCCAAAGCTGCACCTGAACCCCCAAACCTGCAGCCCCTCCCCAACACCCGAACCCCCAAACCCCCTCACCTGTGAGCCCCCCAAACCTGCCCCCCTCACCTGTGAGCCCCCCAAAGCTGCCCCCCTCACCTGTGAGCCCCCCAAAGCTGCCCCCCTCACCTGTGAGCCCCCACCACGTGGGGCAGCGGCTGGTGAGCTTCACCACGCCCGAGGCGAACATGAGGCGGAAGAGCAGCCAGCGCACGGCCCAGAAGGTGACGGCGTCGTGGGGTCTCCAGGCCGGGGACCCCCATCTCAGCAGGCGCAGGGGGGCCACCAGCACGGCCAGGAAGCCGGCCTCCAGCAGCAGGCTGTCCCTGGGGGGGGGGACACGGGCTGAGACCCCCACCCTGCACCCCACAGGGGCTGGGGGCACTGTCACACCCCACACAGGGGATGGGGACACTGTCACACCCCACACAGGGGGATGGGGACACTGTCACACCCCACACAGGGGGATGGGGACACTGTCACACCCCACACAGGGGGCTGGGGACACTGTCACACCCCACACAGGGGGATGGGGACACTGTCACACCCCACACAGGGGGATGGGGACACTGTCACACCCCACACAGGGGGCTGGGGACACTGTCACACCCCACACAGGGGCTGGGGACTTCATCCTGCTGAGCCCCCACTGTCCTGAAGTGCTCCGGTCCCCCGAGCCCCCCACTCCAATGTGCCCCAGTCCCTAGAGTCCCCCACAGCCCACCCTTGTCCCCAGAGCTCCCCACACTCCCTGTCCTGCTCCCCAGAGCCCCCAGTGTCCCCTGCACCGTTCCCAGAGCCCCCAGTGTCCCCACCCCAGTCCCCAGAGCCCCCAGTGTCCCCACCCCAGTCCCCAGAGTCCCCAGCCAAGTCCCCAGAGCCCCCAGTGTCCCCACCCCAGTCCCCAGAGTCCCCAGTGTCCCCTGCACCGTTCCCAGAGCCCCCAGTGTCCCCACCCCAGTCCCCAGAGTCCCCAGTGTCCCCTGCACCGTTCCCAGAGCCCCCAGTGTCCCCACCCCAGTCCCCAGAGTCCCCAGTGTCCCCACCCCAGTCCCCAGTGTCCCCACCCCAGTCCCCAGAGTCCCCACCCCAGTCCCCAGAGCCCCCAGTGTCCCCACCCCAGTCCCCAGAGCCCCCAGTGTCCCCACCCCAGTCCCCAGAGTCCCCAGTGTCCCCTGCACCGTTCCCAGAGTCCCCAGTGTCCCCACCCCAGTCCCCAGAGCCCCCAGTGTCCCCACCCCAGTCCCCAGAGGTCCCCACCCCACTGTGCCCCATGGGGAGCCCCTGTCCTGCTGTGCCCCCTGTCCCAGACCCCACAGACCCCGTGTCTGGTCCCCAGAGCCCCCCGTGTCCCCAGTCCCAGTCACCAGAGCCCCCTGTCCCACTCCCAGAACCCTCTGTGCCCCCCGCCCCACTGACCGCCCTGGATGGCTCCCCCAGCCCCGGTGAGGGGCTCGGACTCACCACTGGAAGTACAGGAACACCTGTCCCACCTGCGGAGAGCGAGCGGGGAGGGGGCTCAGCCGGGGGGGCTGACACCCCAAAACCTTTCCCACGGGGAGAGGGGAGGGCAGAGACCCCCTGAGCCCCCCTGGGAGTGTGGGCCAAAGGCAAAGAGCAGTGGGAGGTGACATCCACCCCTGAGAGGGATGGCCTCACACAAATAATATTATAGTTCCTTAATTCCTCAATTTCAGCGGGAAACAAACCCATCCTTCTCCTCCCCCCACACCCGGCTGTGACTCATTCCCAACACCAGGGAGAATTCAGGGAATCCTGGAATGGTTTGGGTGGGAAGGGACCCCAGAGCCCCCCCAGTGCCAGCCCTGCAGGGACACCTCCTGCTGTCCCAGGGGGCTCCAAGCCCATCCTGGAGCTGCACAGGGACTGGGGACAAGGAGGGACAGCACACAGGGAATGGCTCCCACTGCCAGAGGGCAGGGCTGGCTGGGATCTCGGCAATTGGGAATTGCTGGCTGGGCTGGAATTGCCAGAGCAGCTGAGGCTGCCCCTGGATCCCTGGCAGTGCCCAAGGCCAGGCTGGACATGGGGACAGTGGGAGGTGTCCCTGCCCCATGCCATGGGGGCTGGAATGGGGATGGGATTGAAGGCTGGAATGGGGACGGGATTGAAGGCTGGAATGGGGACGGGATTGAAGGCTGGAATGGGGATGGGATTGAAGGCTGGAATGGGATGGGATTGAAGGCTGGAATGGGGATGGGATTGAAGGCTGGAATGGGGACGGGATTGAAGGCTGGAATGGGATGGGATTGAAGGCTGGAATGGGGATGGGATTGAAGGCTGGAATGGGGACGGGATTGAAGGCTGGAATGGGGACGGGATTGAAGGCTGGAATGGGGATGGGATTGAAGGCTGGAATGGGGACGGGATTGAAGGCTGGAATGGGGATGGGATTGAAGGCTGGAATGGGGATGGGATTGAAGCCCCCATCCCACCCCACCATTCCCTGATTCCACACCCGCGCCATCCCCAGCACAGCAGGAGCCCGTGGGACCGCGCCAGCCCCCCCAGGACCCCCGTACCTGGTAGAGGGACAGGTAGAACACCCTGAGCAGGGCGAACACCACGCAGTCCCGCATGGCCTCGCAGAGCAGCGCCCCGAAGGCGGCCGCCATGCCCAGCAGGCACAGCAGCTCCATGCCCTGCTCCGTGTCCAGCCCCACGCGCGGCCCGAGCCACAGCAGCGTGGGCGAGTCCCGCAGCTGCTCCCACAGCCCCTTCCCGCTGAGCCGCAGCACTCGCCGCGCCGGCAGGATCCCCTCGCGCCCGTACAGCCCTGCGAGCACAGCCGGCCCGGCGGGCGGTGACCCCGGGAAAACACCCGGACCCCCCGGGAAAGCTCGGTATTCCCGCCGCAAACCCGGTATTTTCACGGAAAAACACCCGGACTCCCCGGGAAAGCTCGGTATTCCCGCCGCAAACCCGGTATTTTCACGGAAAAACACCCGGATTCCCCAGGAAATCTCGGTATTCCCGCCGCAAACCCGGTATTTTCACGGAAAAACACCCGGACTCCCCGGGAAAGCTCGGTATTCCCGCCGCAAACCCGGTATTTTCACGGAAAAACACCCGGATTCCCCAGGAAATCTCGGTATTCCCGCCGCAAACCCGGTATTTTCACGGAAAAACACCCGGATTCCCCGGGAAATCTCGGTATTCCCGCCGCAAACCCGGTATTTTCACGGAAAAACACCCGGATTCCCCGGGAAAGCTCGGTATTCCCGCCGCAAACCCGGTATTTTCACGGAAAAACACCCGGATTCCCCGGGAAATCTCGGTATTCCCGCCATAAACCCGGTATTTTCACGGGAAAACACCCGGATTCCCCGGGAAATCTCGGTATTCCCGCCGCAAACCCGGTATTTTCACGGAAAAACACCCGGATTCTCCAGTAAACTCCCCCGGTATTCCCCGGGGAAAACGTCGGTATTTCTGGGAAAAAAACTTGGCATTCCCGAGAAAAACCTCGGTATTCCCGGGAGAAATCCCGGTATTCCCCGGAAAAACCTCGGTATTCACCGAAAAAAAGTAAAACAGCATACCCGGGAAAAACCTCCGTATTTCCCGGAAACACCTCTGTATCCCCGGAAAAAAAAAAAAACGTATTCCCGGGAAAAACTCGGTATTCCCAGAAAACCCCCGGCATCTGCCGGGATAAACCTGGTGTTCCGGGAAAAGAACAAATCCCCGGCATCTCGCGGGAAATGCAGCCCCCGGGGCAGCAGGACTGGCATCCCGGCTGTCCCTGCCCCCAGCCCGGCGTTCCCGCTGGGAAGAGCCCAGGTGCCACCCGGGAGCTGCCAGGGCCACGTGCAAGGGACGGGAGGTGATGCCGGGGGGTTCCGGGGCACCGGAGCCGCTCCCGGTACCGCCGGTGTTCCCGGGAGGGGAGAAGTGAGGGAAGCGGGGAGGAGGGAAAATGATAACGGGGATACGGAGAGATGAGCCCGGCAGCGGGACGGGGACGGCGACGGTCCCGGTCCTGGCTCCGTTCCTGCTCCACCGCTTCCCTTCCCGACCCTATCCCGGCCCGGCTCCCCCATCCCCATTCCCGTTCTATCCCGGTTCCCCCATCCCCACTCCCGGCTCTGTCCCGGTTCCCCCGGCCCCACTCTCGGTTCTGTCCCGGTTCCCCCGGCTCCATTCCCGGCTCTGCCCCTGTTCCCCCATCCCCATTCCCGCTTCTATCCCGGTTCCCCCATCCCCACTCCCAGCTGTGTCCCGGTTCCTCCATCCCCATTCCCGGCTCTGTCCCTGTTCCCCCATCCCCACTCCCGGTTCTATCCCGGTTCCCCCATCCCCACTCCCGGCTGTGTCCCGGTTCCCCCATCCCCACTCCCGGTTCTGTCCCGGTTCCCCCATCCCCACTCCCAGCTGTGTCCCGGTTTCTCCATCCCCATTCCCGGTTCTGTCCCGGTTCCCCCATCCCCATTCCCGGTTCTATCCCGGTTCCCCCATCCCCACTCCCGGCTGTGTCCCGGTTGCCCCGGCTGTCCCCGCCGCGGTACCGGGGATCTGCACGTAGAGGGAGCCGAAGGCGGCGATGTAGACCGCGGCCAGCCCGGCCAGGAACAGCGCCCGCGGCCGCGCCGCCTCCCCCATGGCGACCATGGCGGCCCCGGGCCCGGCGGCGCGCCGCGGTGACGTCACGGCGCACTGACGTCATCAACACGCGGGCGCGTCACGGAGCGCGGGAAGGACGAAAATGGCGGCGGCTCTCGGGGGATGAGGAGGGGCCGGTGAGGGGCGGGGAGCGGGGCCGCGATCACGGGATTGACGTTTGGATCGGGACTGGGATCGGGACCGAGGTTTGGATCGGGACCAGGGTTGGGATCACGGTCGGGATTGAGATTTGGATCGGGACAGGGACAGGGACTGGGATCGGAATTGGGGTCAGGAATGAGGTTTGGATCAGGACCGGGATCGGGATCATAGTCAGTGTTGACGTTTGGATGGGGACCGGGATTGGGGTCAGGACTGAGGTTTAGATCGGGACCGGGACTGGGATCATGGTTGGGATTGAGGTTTGGATCGGGATTGAGGTTTGGGTCGGGACCGGGACTGGGATCATGGTTGCGATTGAGGCTGAGAGCGTGGTTGGGGTAGGGATTGGGATGGGAATTGGGATCGGGGTCTGGATAGGGATAAGGATCAAGATGGGAATTGAAGTTGGGGTTGGGATCGGAATTGGGATTGGGGTTAAGGTTGGGATGCTGCCCGAAACCCCAAGTAAAACACAAACCAACAGAGTGTCAGTTTATGCGGTGCTTTATTCGGGGCCCGGGGACCTGCGGACTCGCGTCCAAAGTCAGGATCCCACTGGTTCCCTTTTTTAGAGGGTTTTTATACCCTTTTTACAAACGGTTTTCGTGCAGAGGTACATATTCGTCTAAACAATATAGATACATTCACTTTGTAGATAACATTTTACGTCATAAATCCTTCAAGGTTGTTTATCCTAGGACTATAGTGTTCTCCCCCTTAATCTCTCTCTCTCGCCCCTACTCACCACCAGTACTTTATTTATGATTATACCTTAACCTTATCACTAGCAGTTCTGCATTCTCTGCTAATTGTTTTCTCAGCACAGCACATTCCTAAGTTGGTTTCCCAGGGCCTACTCTGCAGTCTCCAAGCCTTAGCATTACTACTACTATTATGGTTTATACACTTTATATTTTAATATTCAGGATTTCTAGTCCATACGGTAACAGGGATAGGGGTGAGAATCAGGGCTGGGACTGGGATTGGTGTTGGGATTGGGCTCCAGACTGGGATTGGGTTTGAGGTCGGGATCAGGGTTGGGACTGAAGCTGGGATCAGGGTCAGGATTGGGATCATGGTCAGAGTCAGAATCAGGGTCAGGACAGGGATTGGGGTTGGGGTTGGGGTTGGGGTCAGGATTGGGGTTGGGATCACTATTAGGGTCAGGATTGGGGTTGGGATCACTATCAGGGTCAGAATCAGGACCAGCCTTGGGAGCGGGGTTGGGATCTGTGTGTTGGGATTGGGATTGGTGTTGTGATGGGGCCAGGGCCCGGGCTGGGGTCGGGATTCTCCAGCCCACACAATTCCCCATTTCCATGCAGCCCAGCCGTGATTCCTGCAGAGCTCCCTCCCGGGCTGTCCCCTGCCCTGCACCCCAGGACATCCATTCCCTGTGGGGTCCCTCCTCCTTCCCTGGAAGGTTCCAGGCTGCTTTTGGGGCTCTCTCCAGCCAGGACCCCACCATGGAAGTGGATCCCCGTTTCCTGCACCTGCACCAGCCCATCCGTGACCTCACCAAGAACTGGGAGGTGGATGTGGCCACCCAGCTCGGGGAGTACCTGGAGGAGGTAATGGGGTCACCCCTCAGCCCTGTCCCTGGGCCACCCCAAATCCTGCTGGGCTCAGCCTCTCCTCCTGCCTTTCCCAGCTGGATCAGATCTGCATTTCCTTTGACAACGGGAAAACCACCATGAACTTCATGGAGGCAGCGCTGCTGATCCAGGGATCTGCCTGCATCTACAGCAGGAAGGTGAGGACACGGGGATCCCTGCCCCATCCCAACTCCATTCTGTGATCCCTGCCCCATCCCAACTCCATTCTGTGATCCCTGCCCCATCCCAACTCCATTCTGTGATCCCTGCCCCATCCCTGCCCCATCCCAACTCCATTCTGTGATCCCTGACCCATCCCTGCCCCATCCCAACTCCATTCTGTGATCCCTGCCCCATCCCTGCCCCATCCCAACTCCATTCCGTGATCCCTGACCCATCCCAACTCCATTCTGTGATCCCTGCCCCATCCCAATCCCATCCCAATCCTGTTCTGTGATCCCAGTCCCATCCCAACTCCATTCTGTGGTCCCTGCCCCATCCCAATCCCACCCCAACTCCATTCTGTGGTCCCTGCCCCATTCCAACTCCAGTCTGTGATCCTTGCCCCACCCCAATGCCATTCTGTGATTCCTGCCCCATCCCAATCCCGTGCCAGGCCCATTCCATGATCCCTGAGCTGCCTCGAGTCCATGGGGCCACCATGGAATTCCCCCTTGGCCCCAAATCGCTGATGGGAGTGAAGGGATTTAAATTCTTCGTTCCTAAATTTGATCCCTCTGTGGGTGTTGGCAGCCCTGGGGCAGATCAGGAATTTTGCTGTTCTCCAGGCTTTTTCTCCAGAGTGGGATATAAAATCTGATTTCATCACAAAATCATGGGATGTTGGATCTTTTTGACCACAAAATCCTGGAATGGTTTGGGTGGGAAGGGACCTCAAAGCCCATCCAGTGCCACCATGGGCAGGGACACCTCCCACTGTCCCAGGCTGCTCCAAATTCCTTGGATTTCCCCAAGTCTGGCCTTGGAATGTCTGAAAAAAAGGGAAAAGAGCAACAAACCCGTTCCAGCTGCCCTGGGATAATGGGAAGGGGGAGTCCCTGGGGTGGAGGGGCTTTCCCAGGAGCTGCTCCCCCCTCTCCCAGCTCCAGGTGCTGTTTTCCAGGTGGAACACCTGTACATGCTGGTCTGCCAGGCACTGGACTGCATCTCCAACAAAAAGTGAGTTGGGATTTTCCAATCCCAAAATCCCATAATCCCAGAGGGGAATTTTCCCTTCCCAGAGGGGAATCTGTCCTGCACAATCCCTGCTCTGGGGATCGCCCTGGTCCTGCTCCAGGGCCATCCCCACTCCCATTCCTGCCCTGGAAGTGCAGCCCAGGCTTAGGAATGACACCCCAGGGATAACAAACAGGACCAGGGATGCTTTTCCTTCTGGCTGAGGGAGAGTTCAGAGTCCAAAGGAGCCTGAGGGAGCTTTTCCCAAAAGGAAAATCCCTTTTGTGCTGCCAGCTCCTTTGGGCTTCCACACTGACACGAGCCAGAGGGAAAACCCCATTAATTCTTTTTGGAGGGATCGTGGCAGGGTCCGAGGGACCCTTTCCCACCATCCCATGGATCCTGGGGCTGTTTTTCCCCAGGAAGCAGAAACTGCCCAGCTCCCTGGGCCCCGACGGCCGCGACGCCGACGCCACCTTCACGGACAAGGAGGTGGAGGTGAGCCGGGCTCCGTGCTCCCTGTCCTGCTCCCGGGAGGCCCTCGGTGTCCCTCGGGGCTGGGGTGACACTGGGGGGCTTTTCCTGGCAGCTCCTGTCCCTGGATGACATCCCAGAAACCAGCCAGGCCAAGGTGGACGCGAGGAGGAATCAGCAGATTTCTGTAAGAGGAACCATTGTTGTTTTATGCCTCCTTTTATTTCTCCTTTTATTCTGCTGTTTATCACTCATTTTCCTCCTTTTATTCCTCTCTTTATCCCTCCTTCATCCTTTTCTCATTCTTTTTGTCCCTCTTTTTCTCCATTTCCTCTCTTTTATCCTCCCTTCTCCCTCCTTTTGTCCTTCCATTTCCTCTTTTTATCCCTCCTTTTCTCCCTCTTTTTCTCTCTCCTTTCCCTTCCTTTTATCTCTCCTTTTTCTCCTTTTCACTCTGTTTTTCCTTCCTTTTATTCCTCTTTTTATTCCTCCTTTTTTCCTTTTTTATTGCTCCTTTTTTCCTCTTTTATTCGTCTCTTCCTCCTCTTTTTCTCTCTTTTTTTCCTTTTTTCCTTTTTCTGCCTCTTTTTGTCTCTCTTTTTCCTGCTCCTTTTCTCTCTCCTTTTTCCTCATTTTCTTCCTTCCCCCCCTCTTTTTATCCCTCTTTTTCTCCCCCCCCATGGCACCATTTCCCAGGTGAATCCAGCCGGGGTGGTGGCCTTGGGGACAATGACACCTTTCCCAGGCTCTGTCCCACCTCCCTGTCCCTTCCCAGGCCGTGAACATCGTTCCCCTGACCCCGATGTCCCTGGAGGCCCCGGAAGAGGGGGAGAAGGAGGAGGACCCCCTGATGAGGTGACACTGCTGGGATTGTCCCATGTCCCCTGCTCCTGTCCCTGGCTGGGATTGTCCCGTGTCCCTGCTGGGATTGTCCCTTGTCCCTGCTGGGATTGTCCCGTGTCCCCTCCCTGCTCCTGTCCCTGGCTGGGATTGTCCTGTGTCCCTGCTGGGATTGTCCCTTGTCCCCTCCCTGCTCCCGTCCCTGCTGGGATTGTCCCTTGTCCCCTCCCTGCTCCTGTCCCTGGCTGGGATTGTCCCATGTCCCCTGTTCCAGTCCCTGCTGGGATTGTCCCTGTTGGGATTGTCCCTTGTCCCCTGCTCCTGTCCCTGCTGGGATTGTCCCGTGTCCCTGCTGGGATTGTCCCTTGTCCCCTGCTCCTGTCCCTGCTGGGATTGTCCCTTGTCCCCTGCTCCTGTCCCTGGTAGGATTGTCCCTGGCTGGGATTGTCCTATGTCCCTGCTGGGATTGTCCCATGTCCCCTGCTCCTGTCCCTGCTGGGATTGTCCCATGTCCCCTCCCTGCTCCTGTCCCTGTTGGGATTGTCCCTGTTGGGATTGTCCCATGTCCCCTGCTCCTGTCCCTGCTGGGATTGTCCCTGTTGGGATTGTCCCTTGTCCCCTGCTCCTGTCCCTGCTGGGATTGTCCCTGTTGGGATTGTCCCTTGTCCCCTGCTCCTGTCCCTGCTGGGATTGTCCCTTGTCCCCTGCTCCTGTCCCTGCTGGGATTGTCCCTGCTGGGATTGTCCCTTGTCCCCTGCTCCTGTCCCTGCTGGGATTGTCCCGTGTCCCCTCCCTGCTCCTGTCCCTGGCTGGGATTGTCCTGTGTCCCTGCTGGGATTGTCCCATGTCCCCTGTTCCAGTCCCTGGTGGGATTGTCCCTGGCTGGAATTGTCCTGTGTCCCTGCTGGGATTGTCCCATGTCCCCTGCTCCTGTCCCTGCTGGGATTGTCCCGTGTCCCCTGCTCCTGTCCCTGCTGGGATTGTCCCGTGTCCCCTCCCGTGTCCCCTCCCGTGTCCCCTCCCAGGGTCCCTCAGTACACACACACAATCTCTGCTGGGATCTGTGGAGGAGCAGGAAGTTCCCAAGATATTCAGGGACATCCAGACCAGTCCCGTGCTGCAGGGAGGGCCGGGGTGGCACTGGGCTGGCCCAGGGGACACTGTGGCCACGCTGGGGACAGTCCCCTGATGGAATTCCCGGCATTCCCACAGCCGGCAGGGTGAGGTGCTGGCGGGCCGCAAGGATTTCCGGATGAACGTCTCCATCCAGCACGTCTCTGGCACCTTCCTGCAGGACCTGGCCGGGCAGGAGCAGCACCTGGGCACGGCCACAGGTACCTGGGGGGCTCCGGGCGTCGCTGTCACTGTCACTGCCGCCAGCTCAGCTGTCACTGTCCCCTGCAGCAGCTCCGGAGTCCCGCCCTGCAGAGTGGCCCAACGCTGGCTCCACCGCGGCCGTGGTGAGGGCACTGAGCTTCTGCGAGGAGGCAGGTGAGGGGTGGCACCTGCCCAGGGCTGTCCTGGTGTCCCTGGGGTGTGTCCTGGAGTCCCAGGGCTGTCCTGGTGTCCCTGGGGTGTGTCCTGGTGTTCCAGGGCTGTCCTGGTGTCCCAGGGCTGTCCTGGTGTCCCTGGGGTGTGTCCTGGTGTCCCAGGGCTGTCCTGGTGTCCCTGGGGTGTGTCCTGGTGTCCCTGGGGTGTGTCCTGGAGTTCCAGGGCTGTCCTGGTGTCCCTGGGCTGTCCTAGTGTCCCTGGGGTGTGTCCTGGAGTCCCAGGGCTGTCCTGGTGTCCCTGGGGTGTGTCCTGGTGTCCCAGGGCTGTCCTGGAGTCCCTGGGGTGTGTCCTGGAGTCCCTGGGGTGTGTCCTGGTGTCCCTGGGCTGTCCTAGTGTCCCTGGGGTTCCAGCTGTCCCCTGGTGTCCCTGGGGTGTGTCCTGGTGTCCCTGTGTCCATCCAGGGTGCTGCAGAGGAGGGTGAGGGGTGAATGATTTCATCCCTGACAGGAGGGGCTCTGCTCCCAGGGAACAGGGACAGGAGGAGAGGGATTTTGGGGAATTCTCTCCTGGAAAGGGCTGTGCACTTGGGGACATGGGCAGTGGTGGCCCTGGCACTGCTGGGAACGCTTGGATTTGGGTTCTGAGGGACTTTCCAACCCAACCAACTGCACCATTCCCTGCTCCTGCCCTCTGCTGCCTGGCAGGAGAAGCTCCTGGGGGGATTCCTTGGCAGACAGGGTGGGAATGGGGGGTCCTGGAAGCTTCTCCACCCATTCCCACCCCTCCAGGTGCTGCAGGAGCTGACGATGATGACATTCCTGAGGCCCTGGGGGATGACATGGAAGTGACTCCGGTCCCTAAGGAACACATCGAGGCCCAGAGGGTCTGTGAGGGCAGGGCCTTGGGGGCTGCCTGTGCTGCTTCCCTGGAGCCCCCCACTCCTTCCCTGGAGCCCCCCACTCCTTCGCCAGCCCCCTGGATCCCCCCCAGCCCCTCCCTGTCCCCCAGTCCCTCACTGCCCCTCTCTGTGTCCCCCCAGAGCACGCCCCGGACCCGGGGGTACATCCTGCGGGAGAGACCCCCCAGCCAGGACCCCAAACCCCACAGCAAGGTAAGGGGGGGCCTGGAGATCCCAAATCCGGGCAGGATGGGAGCCCTGGGCTACCCCAGACCCCCTGCCCATCCTCACCTGTGTGCCAGGAGGAGCCAAATCCGTGGCAGAGCCTCGACCCCTTTGGAGACTCCGAGGAGAAGCCTTTTAGGAGAGGTATTTTGGGGGAAAACTGGGGGGCTCTGGGGCAGCAGGGACAGCACAGCCCCTGGTGGGTCATTCATCCCTGGCCACTTGTCCCTCAGTGTCCCCAGCCCCATGGGATGGTCACTCCTGCTCCCACAGGGGGACATTCCCAGCCCCACTGGACATCCTCAAGTGTCCCTGTCCCCACCTTGGGTCATTCCCAGCCCCGTGACATCCCGAGGGGCCCTGTCCCCTTCCCAGCCCCTCGTGGTGGCCACACACCCGGTGTCACCCGTGTCACCTGCAGGGAGGCCCTTCCTGGTGCCACACGGCCTGGATGACATCGTTGGGGGCAAGAGGAAGAGGAGGGGCCCGAGGAAGCTGCAGGATTTCATGAGATGGTTCTCTGCGGCCTGTGAGTGATTCCCACGGGATCCTGAGGGATCGACATCCAGAAGGATTCCCAAACCTTTAACAGGGATTTAACAGCCCTGGGCATGTGGCACTTGGGGACACGGGCAGGGGTGGCCCGGGCAGTGCTGGGGGGGGACTCGATGGGCTCAGGGGGCTTTTCCAATGTTCATAAATCCATGGAATTCCCACCCAATGATTGTTCCTGATCTGCTCCCCCCAGACAACAACGTCACGGAGGGGAAAAGCAGGAGGAGGGGCCCCACGTTCGCAGGTGAGGGGGACACGGGCGGGGACACCCCAAAACTGGGGGGGACAGCAGGGACTGGATCCTGCAGTGGGGTAGGACACCCCAAAACGGGGGGGAAGGGCACCCCAAAGCCAGGAAAGGGGAGCCTGGGATCCCTGCGGGGGGGGTCCCTGCTTTTGGGGAGGTGCAGAGGGGCCATCCCACATCCCCCGTTCCCAAATCCCCCGTTCCCAAATCCCCCGTTCCCAATCTCCTGTTCCCAATCCCCCAATCCCATTCCCAGACCTGGAGGTGCTGTACTGGCGCCACTTCAAGGAGCGGATGGCGGCGCACAGGAAGCTCCACAGCTCGAGGGTGAGTGGGGTGGGGTGGGGTGGGGGCTGTGGGGGTCTGGGGAGCTCCAGCACCCCCTCCCCACGCTCTGGGGGCGCTCGGGGGGGCTCAGGGCTGTTCCTCCCCCCAGGAGCCGCGGTGGGAGCCGGAGCAGGAACAGGAGCAGGAGCAGGAGCATGAGGCCGACAGCGAGGAAGGGGCAGGTGCTGGAACCCAAATCCCCAGATCCCTCCTGCCTCCCTGCTGGGGGCACTGAGGGGGTCCCAGGGGGCACTGAGGGGGTCCCAGGGGGCACTGAGGGGGTCCCAGGGGGCACTGAGGGGGTCCCAGGGGGCACTGAGGGGGGCCCAGGGGGCACTGAGGGGTCCCCATCCCAGCAGATGACGATTTTGTGGAGCACGAGGAAGTGGAGCCCGAGGCGCCGGAGGAGCTGGGGGGAGGATCCCTGAGGGGTGAGCTGCTGAGCCTTCCCTCCCGAATTCCCCACCCCATCTGTCCCTGAGGGACCCCTGTCCCTGTCCTCTGGGTGCTGTTCCCCGTTTTGGTGACCCCCTTTTCCCACAGACCCCCCCGAATCCGGATACGAGGAGCTGGTGCGCAGGAACGTGGTGGGTGCTGGTGTGGGGATGTGGGGGTGACTCCAGAGGGTGGGAGTGTCCCCAGGAGAACTGGGGTGTCCGCAGGGGTGCCAGGGTGTCCCCATTCCTGTCCCTGTCGTCCCCAGGAGCTGTTCATGGCCAGCTCCCAGAAGTTCGTGCAGGAGACGGAGCTGTCCCGGCGTATCCGGCACTGGCAGGAGCACGTGGAGCCACTGCTGCAGGAGCAGGCAGGACCCCCGGCCTGGGCTGGGACCCCCGGGATGGGCTGGGACCCCCGGGATGGGCTGGGACCCCCGGCCTGGGCTGGGACCCCCGGCATGGGCTGGGACCCCCGGGATGGGCTGGGCACTGCTGAGCCCCTCTGCTCACACCTGAACACCCTGTACCTGCCCCCCACCCTGAACCCTCTGCCCTTCCTTGCCCAGCCCTGAGACCCCCATACCCCCTGCCCATCCCAACCCCTCCCCGTCCCCCCACACCTGCAGGAATCCCGTGCATTCCATGTCCGTGGGAACAGGCTGGCACTCCCTGACCCTCCCTGTCCCCTGCTGTCCCCAGGAGCCCCGTGCCCCATTCTGTGTCCGTGGGAACAGGCTGGCACTGGCTGGTGGCACTCCCTGACCCTCCCTGTCCCTGTCCCCTGCTGTCCCCAGGAGCACCGTGCCTCCTTCGATGTCCGAGCCTACGGGGTGGCGCTGACCGAGCGCTGTGCCGAGCAGGGCCAGTGGCACTCGCTGGCCAGCCTGGTGGCCGGGCAGCCCCCGTTCGAGGTGTGCCGCTACCTGCTGGCCTCGCTGCAGCTGGTAAGGCTTTGGGGGGTTCCCTGGGGGGGTCTCTGGCTGTGCCAGGACCCTCGGGCCACCCCCTGTCCCCTCCTCAGGCCAACGACGCGGAGGTGGAGCTGGCGCAGGACGCGGGGCTGGAGGAGGCGCTGGACACGGTGCGGCTGCGGCGCCTCTCGGCCCGCCCGGCACACGAGAGGTTCCAGAACCTCCAGCTGCCCTCCCAGAGCAACCCCGGCCCCCAATAAACACCCCCACTTTGATAAGGAAAGGTCTCTGCTCTGGGGGATGGTGGGGGGTCACTTCAGTCACCTGCACAGGGACCCCCAGCCCATGGGGAGGGGTCTGGGGGACTACAAGGGGATCCCTCTGGCCACTTACCCTTTGTCTCCTTTCTTTTGGGGGGGGTCTGGGGTCACTTCAGTCACCTGCACAGAGACCCCCCACCTCATGGGAGACTCCTAGGGGGCTGTCAGGTGCCCCTTCCTCCCATGTCACACACCTGGAGGGTGTGGGCTCTGTCAGGGCTCTGTTCCTCCTCACCATGTGACACACCTGCGGGGCACTGGGGGCTGTCAGGTGTCCTCTCCGTCCCATGTCACGCACCTGGAGGGTGTGAGCTCTGTCAGGGCTCTGTCCCTCCGCACAGGACACACGTGGGGGCTGTCAGGTGTCCCCTCCCTGCCATGTCACACCCCCGTGACACACCTGGGGGACACTGGGTGCTGCCAGCTGTCCCTCTCCCCCACATACCACCGCCGTGCCGCCCCAAATCACCACAAACCCCGCTCCGGGTGGGCGCCACCGCCGTTTATTCCCCTCCCGCGGGGGGCAGCGGCTCGTACGTGTCCATGTGCGCCCTGACGCTCCGCGCCAGCTCCTCGGCCGTGCGCGAGCGGCCGTAGCAGTCCCGGAAGATCCCGTCGGGATCCACGAGGAACGTGAGCACCGAGTGATCCACCACGTAATCCCCGTCGGCATCGCGGGGCCCGGTGCTCACGTAGACCCGGAATTTGGCCGCCGCCTCCCGCACCTGCTCGGCGGTGCCGGTGAGCCCCAGGAGGCGCGGGTGGAAATCCCGCAGGTACCGCGCCAGCGCCGCCGCGTCGTCGCGCTCGGGATCCACGGTGACAAAGAGCGGCTGCAGCGGCGGCAGCGCCGGGTCGCGCTCCAGCAGCTCCACGGCTCGGCTCAGCTTCTCCAGCTCCTCGGGACACACGTCCGGGCAGTGCGTGAAGCCGAAGTAGAGCAGCACCCACTGTCCCAGGAAATCCGCCTTGCGCCGCGGTGTCCCCGACGTGTCGCACAGCTCGAAGTCGCCCTGGCCCAGGGACAGCTCGCGGAGCTGGCGGAGGCGGCGGGCGCGCTGCTGCTGCTCCTTTTGGTGCCGCAGGTACAGCCAGCCCGCGGTCGCCACGCCCGCCACGGCGCTCGCCACCGCCAGGCGCTGCGGCAGCGGCAGCCGAGGGCTGGGTGGCGGCACGGAGGACAGGCGGCGTTTGGGGTGGCACAGGGCTGGGCACAGCTGCGGGATGGGGCGCAGGGAGCGCAGCATGGCTGGGGGGTGCGGGCAGGGGGACGGGGGGTCAGGGGGGTGAGCTGCCCCTGTGTGTCACCCCCGCCCCAGGGGGGCTTTTGACCTCAGGCCTGTGCCCCGAGTGCACTCTGAGCCCTCGTCCCACCCCTCTTGCTGCTCTTGGACCCCCCATTCTGTACCCCAAATGTCCCCTAACCCCTCATCCCACCTCTCCTGATGCTCTTGGGACTCCCCACTCTGTCCCTCAAATATCCCCTGTGCCCCACCCTGTGTCCCGCAGCTCTCGGACCCCCAGACCTTCACCCCAAATATCCCCAGACCCCCACCCTGTGTCCTGCTCCTCTCGGACCCCCAGACCTTCACCCCAAATATCCCCAGACCCCCACCCTGTGTCCTGCTCCTCTCGGACCCCCAGACTTTCACCCCAAATGCCCCCGACCCCCACCCTGTGTCCTGCTCCTCTCAGACCCCCAGACTTTCACCCCAAATTCCCGCAGCTCTCGGACCCCCAGACCTTCACCCCAAATATCCCCAGACCCCCACCCTGTGTCCTGCTCCTCTCGGACCCCCAGACTTTCACCCCAAATTCCCGCTGCTCTCGGACCTCCAGACCTTCACCCCAAATATCCCCAGACCCCCACCCTGTGTCCTGCTCCTCTCGGACCCCCAGACTTTCACCCCAAATATCCCCTGTGCCCCACCCTGTGTCCTGCTCCTCTCGGACCCCCAGACTTTCACCCCAAATATCCCCCGACCCCCACCCTGTGTCCTGCTCCTCTCGGACCCCCAGACTTTCACCCCAAATTCCCGCTGCTCTCGGACCTCCAGACCTTCACCCCAAATATCCCCAGACCCCTACCCTGTGTCCTGCTCCTCTCGGACCCCCAGACTTTCACCCCAAATATCCCCTGTGCCCCACCCTGTGTCCTGCTCCTCTCGGACCCCCAGACTTTCACCCCAAATATCCCCAGACCCCCACCCTGTGTCCTGCTCCTCTCGGACCCCCAGACTTTCACCCCAAATATCCCCAGACCTCCACCCTGTGTCCTGCTCCTCTCGGACCCCCAGACTTTCACCCCAAATATCCCCAGACCCCCACCCTGTGTCCTGCTCCTCTCGGACCCCCAGACTTTCACCCCATATTCCCGCTGACCGCACCTCCTGCGGCCCTTTGGGCCCCCATCCCTGTCCCTGCTATTCCTGTACCCTTCACTCTGCCCCTTAATCGCCCCCTGCCCCCTCACCCCCCCCCCCGCCATGTCCATTCCCCGCTGACCTTTGCCCTGTGACCCCTCGCCCGTCACCGCCCGTCCCGCCCGGAGCGCCCGCGCCGCCGCCGCCGGAACCGGAAATAACGAGAAGGGGCGGAGCCAAGGCTCGAAGGGGCGTGGTCTTTGTTTAACCCCGCCACGGTGGGGCGTGGTCAAAGAGGAAGGGGCGTGGTCGAATTGTGTCGTGGCCTCCCTGCGCACCCCCCGCTTCCACCACTAGGTGGCGCCACCGCCACGCGCGGCACCCTCAGACTCGAGGGGCGTGAATCGCGACAGGGCCCCGGTATCGCGACACGGCCCCGGTATCGCGACCGTCGCGGTTTATTGTGAGTCCCGGAGGGGTCCCGAGGGCAGGATGGTCTCGGCCACCAGCGGCGGCAGGTCCCGGGGGGGCTCCGGGCCGAGGCACAGCGCGTCCTGCAGCTCCCGCCGGCCCTCAGCGCTGAGGGTCCCCTCGTGGTGCACCCGCAGCCAGGGCTGGCCTGAGGGAAGGGGACACAGGGGTCATCGAGGGGCTCTGATCCCCCCCAAATATCATCCCACCCAACCGGGGTGCACCCCCAGACAGGGCTCGTTTGGGGAAGGGGACACGGGGGTGGTCGGGGGTTCTCCTCACCTGCCCGCAGGTGCTGCCCGGTGCCCACCAGCAGCTCGGCGCCCACACGGAGGTTCACGGGGTCCCCGGCCCGTGCCCGGCCCGCGCCCAGGTGGTGCAGGACCCGCGCCAGGGGCAGCGCCCGCACCTGCTGCACCCAGCCTGGGGGAAAGGGGGTCAGGGGGGACATGGGGGGGTCAGGGACATGGGGGGAGCACAGGGACATGAGGGGCACAGGGACATGGGAGGGGCACAGGGACATGGGGGGGCACAGGGACATGGGAGGGGCACAGGGACATGAGGGGAGCACAGGGACATGGGGGGGCACAGGGACATGGGGAGGCACACGGACATGGGGGGGTCAGGGACATGAGGGGCACAGGGACATGGGGGGGCACAGGGACATGAGGGGCACAGGGACATGGGGGGGCACAGGGACATGGGGGGAGCACAGGGACATGGGGGGCACAGGGACATGAGGGGCACAGGGACATGGGGGGCACAGGGACATGGGGGGGTCAGGGACATGAGGGGCACAGGGACATGGGGGGGCACAGGGACATGGGGGGAGCACAGGGACATGAGGGGCACAGGGACATGGGGGGAGCACAGGGACATGGGGGGGGCACAGGGACATGGGGGGGCACAGGGACATGGGGAGGCACAGGGACATGGGGAGGCACACGGACATGGGGGGAGCACAGGGACATGGGGGGCACAGGGACATGGGGAGGCACACGGACATGGGGGGAGCACAGGGACATGGGGGGCACAGGGACATGGGGGGAGCACAGGGACATGAGGGGCACAGGGACATGGGGGGGTCAGGGACATGGGGGGGGCACAGGGACATGGGGAGGCACAGGGACATGGGGGGAGCACAGGGACATGGGGGGGCATAGGGACATGGGGGGCACAGGGACATGGGGGGTAACCCCAGCCTGAGGGGCACTTGGGGAGCAAGAGGACACAGGGAATTGGGGAGGGGACATGGAGTGGGGTGCCCCAAACCTTGGCGGGACAGGGACGTCACGGGAATGCCCAATATGGGGGCGTCAGGGACATGGGGGGCACAGCCCGGGGATGTGGGACAAGGGGCACAGGTGAGGATCCTCAGAACACGGGATTGGGAATCAGGGACCCCCGAGGTGCAGGGTCTGGGGGTTTGAGGACCCCCAAGCACAGAGGATGCGGGACAGGGGGTGCAGGTGAGGACTCCCAGGGTGGGAGGAATAATCCAGGGGAGCCTTGAGCATCCCGGGGAGGGGTGAGGCTGGGAAGGGTAGGAGGGGATGGGAATGGATGGGGACAGTGGGAATGGGGGGACCCTCAGCCCCCGGGAGGGATACGGGACGAAGGGAGGGTGGGGGGTTTGGGGTGGGGGGTTTGGGGTGGGGGTCCCCCCTGACCTTCCTGCGGCGCGGGCAGCTCCTCGCAGACCTTGGCTTCACCCAGGAGCTGGCGGCGCTGGGCGGGGGTCCCGGCACAGAGGTCCCGGGCGGTGTCGGGGGGCACCCCCTGCGCCCCCAGCATGGCCTCGAACTTGCCCAGGGCCGAGCCATCGTCCAGAGCCCGGGCCAGGCGCTCACGGCCCTGCTCGGCCTCCTGCTCCAGCCCGCACTGCCACAGCAGCACCCCGCCTGCACCCCGAAACCGGACACGGGCTGGGACCCCCACAGGGACCCCCAAACACCGCCCCACAGCCCCCCTGCCCCATCCCGCCTGCACCCCAAACCGGGACACGGGCTAGGACCCCCACAGGGACCCCCAAACACCGCCCCACAGCCCCCCTGCCCCATCCCGCACTGCACCCCAAACCGGGACACGGGCTAGGACCCCCACAGGGACCCCCAGACACCGCCCCACAGCCCAGTGACCGGGTGTCACAGGTCGGGGGGCCGCCCCCTTTCCTTGTCCCCCGTGTCCCCCAGTGTCACACTGACCCAGGACAGTGACCAGGTGTCACAGGTCGGGGGGCCGCCCCCTCTCCTTGTCCCCCGTGTCCCCCAGTGTCACACTGACCCAGGACAGTGACCAGGTGTCGCAGGTCGGGGGGGCCGCTCCCCTGCAGGCACTCGAGCGCCTCCAGCACCTCCAGCGCGTTGCCCACGGCGCGGCCCAGCGGCTGCTCCATGCGGGTCAGCAGGGCCGCAGTGCGGATGCCCAGGTGTGTGCCCACCTCCACCTGCGCGGGGACACGCACGGGCTGCTGGGGACAGCGAGCGGGCACGGACAGGGGCCAGGGACAGAGACAGAGGGCAGGGACGGGGACAGGGATGGACAGGGACAGGGGAGGGATGGGGACACGTGGGGATAGGGACGGCAGGCAGGGATAGGGGACAAACAGGGACAGGAGCAGGGACAGGCAGGGACAGTGGGAAGGAGGACAGGGACAAGGGACGGCGAGCAGGGACAGGGACAGCAGGCAGGGAGAGCAGGGACTGGGACAGGACACGTGGGGACACGGACAGTCAGGGACAGCGGGCAGGGACAGGAGCAAGGACAGGGACAGCGATGGGGCAGAAGAGAGGACAGGGATAAAGACAGTGGGAGGGGACAGCGGGCAGGGGTCGCGGGGGTCCCCGAGGTGTCACCAGGCTCCGCGCCAGCTCCCGCGCGCTCTCCTGGGTGGGGTACAGAGCTGCGCCCCCGAACTTGACATCGAGCACCAGCGCCGAGAGCCGCTCCGCCGCCTTCTTGCTGAGGATGGAGGCTGGGCCGGCAGGGGGGGAGCGGTCACCGCCTGCGCCCCCTCCCCGCGCCCCGCCTGGCCCCGTGTCCCCGTGTCCCCGTACCGGTGATGAGAGGCAGGCTGTCCACGGTGGCCGTGACATCGCGCAGCCCGTAGAGCACCCGGTCCGCGGGCACCAGCTCCGTGCTCTGCCCCACGATGCAGCAGCCCACCCGCTCCAGGATGTGCCGCATCTGCGGGCACCGGCGGCACCCCGTTGACACCCCAGGGACACCGCAGGGACGCCCCATGGGCATCGCACCCCACCGGCACCCAAAACTCACGGGTACCACATCAGCACCCATCCTTCCCCTTCAGACACCATCAGCACCCCACGGGCACCCCACATCCCATTGCCACCTCGCCAGTGGCACCCCATGGACACCCCCACAACCCACGGGCACCCCACATCCATCCCATTGCCACCTCGCCAAGGTGCCCACGGGCATCCCACATCTCCTCCTGCGCCCTTTTAGGACCCCGTGAGAGCCCACAACCCATTGGCACCTGTACCCCACCAGTACCCCAGAGACACCCAAGCCCCTTTTCGGACCTCATGACACCCCATTGTCACCCCACACCCCATGGACACCCCACCGGTACCGCCACCACCCCTCTATTGTCACCCCCGCCCCTCTGCAGCCCCGGTGCCCCCGAGCCCGGTTCCTGCAGGGTGTGGAGGTGCCCGTGGTGTCCCCGTCCCTCACCCCCCTGGGGTCACCTCCTCGGGGCTCTGGGAGACGCGGAATCCGGGAATGGCCTCCAGCTTGTCCAGGGTGCCCCCGGTATGGCCCAGCCCGCGCCCGCTGATCATGGGCACCTGCGGGAGGGCACAGGTGGGCACAGGGACTCGGGGACCTCCCTCCGTCCCCGCCCCACCCCTGGGTCCCCCTCACCTTGCAGCCGCAGGCGGCCAGCGCGGGGGCCAGGGCCAGGCTGACCTTGTCCCCAACGCCACCGGTTGAGTGCTTGTCCACCACCAGCCCTTGCCAGGCGGGCGGCCAGGCCAGCGTCCGGCCAGAGGTGGCCATGGCCTGGGTCAGGGCCAGTGTCTCACCCGCGTCCATGCCCCGCAGCCGGATGGCCATCAGCATGGCACCTGCGGTGACAGCGACCGGCCACATGTCACCTCCCCGCTCCCCTCCCCTGTCCCCAGCCTGACCCGTGCCCGCAGTCAGATGCCCCCAGCATGGGACCTGGCGACACGCGGGGCCACCTCAGTGCCCTCCCCAGGACTCCCGCCCGCCCACAGCCCCTGGCCGTGACCCTCCGCCACATCCTGGGCACCCCCCCGGCCTTGTCCCTTGCCCAGGACCCCCCGGCACATCCCGGGGTTTTCCTTGCTGTCCCTCGCACTGCTGGGACCGCCCCTGCCCCCGTGTCCCCTTGAGCCATGCGTGGCACTTCCTGGCCATGTCCCCCCGGCTCTGTCCTCGTCCCTGGCCGTGTCCCCCCTCCACGCCCCGTCCGCTGTCCCCCTGTCCCCGGGGTGTCCCTCCCGCACCGATCTGTCCCTGCTGCGCGGTGCCCTCGGTGACGCCGCTCACGAAGCTCCGGATCTCGGCGTCCTCCAGGCGCTCCCCGTCCCGCTTCTTGCGGATCAGGGTCGGGAGAGGGGTCGGGGCGTCCATCCCTGTCCCGGTTTGGGACAGCTGGCAGCGCGATGTGGCAGCCGTGACACCCCGAAGTGACACCGATGGCACCCGAACCCACACGGCCGCGCCCCGGTTGCTCAGAGCCGTCACCCCGCGCCCGCACGGCCACACCCGGTTCCCGCACGGTCACTCCCGGTTCCCGCACGGTCACACCCGGTTCCCGCACGGTCACTCCCGGTTCCCGCACGGTCACGCCCGGTTTCCGCACGGCCGCGCCTCCCCCGGTGCTGCCGGGACCTGCCCGTGCCTGTGCCCGTGCCCGGCCTGGCCCCGTGCCCGGTGCCCGCTGCCCGCGAGGCGGCTCCGACCGTGGACTTTGAGCCCCGGGCAAGGAGCGGGGCACGGGAGAGGCCGCGGCGAGAGGTGACACGGGGTGAGGGTGACACGAGGGGTGGCCCCCCGGTCACTGTGGACACTCGCAGGTGGTGCCCGGGGTCTCTGCCCTGCCCAGCCCACAGATCCCTCAGAGCCCGGAGGAGTCCCCAAGGCGCGGTGATGACGCGTGTCCCCTCCCTGGTCGGTGTCCCCAGAGCCCCCAAAGCCCCGAGGTCCTGGCTGGGATGGGATAATGGGATAGTGGGATGGGACTGGAGAAGGGAGAGGGTTGGTATCACATCCCTCTCCCCTGGCACGTCCCACCCCACCTCGGGTCTCCCTCGGGATGGGCAAGGGGAGGTTTTAGGGGGACCCCCGCCTCCCCCATGCGACGCAGCGGGACAGAAGGAGAGCGAGCGAGCGAGTGCTGCTGCAGTTCGTGTTTGTCACAGGCTGGCAGTGTCGCCCACGGCCCCGCTCCCCTACAGGAGCGAGTCCCTCACGGGGATCACATTTTCCGAGTGGCGCACGCCGAAGGTCTGTCCTTGTTTCTGGCCCTGCGGGGGGACAGAGGCGGTGTGAAGGTGAGGGGCTGTGGGTCGCTGTCCCCCAGCCCTGTCCCTGTCCCCGTCCCCGCTCACCTGCTTGGGGCTGTAGTCGCTGGGGCCGGGGGTGTGTAAGATGGGGCGGGGGCGGCTCCGCCCCGCCATGGTACAGCGCGGGGCCCGCGCCATGTACACATTGGTGTCCACCGTGCTGTATCTGCTGGGTCCTGGGGTCTGCGGGGACAGGAGCGGCTGACGCCACCTCCTGGATCCCAGTACCCCGGACCCTCGGTACCCGGACCCCCTGCACCCCACAGCCTTGGTACCCCAACCCCCCAGACCCCTAGCACCCCAACCCTCGGTACCCCAGCCCCCCCGGACCCTGATACCTCAGATCCCAGCCCCCCTGCACCCCAGGCCCTTTGCACCTGATCCCCCTGCCCCCCAATCCCCCGGGGCACCCCCGGTCCCCACCTTTCTCTTGTCTTCGAACATGCTGGGGCCTCTCCCTGTCATGGTGCACTGGGGGGCCGATCTCTTGTTCACCAGGTGAGGGCCCATCACGGGTGGCAGCTGGTAGCTGGCAGGGCCTGGGGGCGACACGGCTCAGGGGGACACGGGGGCTTCCCCCTCCCACGGGCGGGGAGGGAGGGCTCAGCCCCGGGGGGCTGGGAGGGTCAGCCCAACCAGGCCTTGCTGGGGAGCCCAGTCTGGCCCAGGGGGATGGGGGGTCCGGCTCAGGGGTGAAATGGAGGAGGAGATTAGGGGGTCCTGGCCTAAGTGGGATAATGGAGTCCCAGCCCAGGTGGGATAATGGGGGTCCCAACCCCGGAGGAGATTAGGGGATCCCAGCCCAGGTAGGATGTTGGAGGTCCCAGCCCAGGAAGGATAATAGGGGTCCCAGCCCAGGTGGGATAATGGGGTCCCAGCCCAGTCCAACACAGGGGCAATGATGGGGATCCCAGCCCCAGGGAGATGACGGGGTCCCACCCCGGGGGACGCGGGGGTCCCATCACGCCCCCCATCCCTCACCTGGTGTCTGCGGGGGTTTGTCCTGGCGGCCGCGGGACCCCACGGAGCAGGCGGGGGCCGAGGGCAGGGTCATCCTGTCGGCCAGCTCGGGGGAGTAATGGGCTACAAAGGGCGAGCGGGGGTCAGCGCCACGAGCCCATGGCGGGGGGGGGGGGTCCCGTTCCCGGGACAGCCGCCCCTCACTCACCTGGCCCAGGTGTGTCGCTGGCCCGGCGCTGGCGGGCCCGGCCGCCCATGGTGAAGGCGGGGGCGCGGTCCCGGCCCCGGGCGGTGACGCCGGTGGGCACCAGGTACTGGGGCCCGGGGGAGCGCGGCTGCTCGGGACCCCCCAGCCTCAGGCCGAAGCTGTAGGCGGGAGCGCGGGGCGTGGAGGGGTCGCGGTGCTCGGAGCCTGGGGGCGGGCAGCGGCTCGGTGGGAGCGGGTCCTGCCGGCTCCGGTCCCCCGCGGGCCCCGCCGTGCCGCACTCACCGATGCCGCTGGGCAGCCCGTACCGGGGCCCGGGGCTGCGGGACGGGGCCGACACGGGCGCCCGGGGCCGGTGCGGTCTCCAGGGGCCCACCCAGCTGTCGTTTGACATGGGGGGGGGATTCTGCTGGTGCCGCCTCGGCCTCGCCCCCCGCGCCAGTGCCCTCGGGGGGAGATGTGGGTACCCCCAGCTGCCCGGGGTGGCGGCAGCGGCCTCGGCGTGCGGTGGTGGCGCTGGTGGTGGCAGCGGCGCCGTGGTGACAAGTGACACTGCCGCGGGGCAGAGGGTGCCAGCAACGGCGGCGTGGTGGCAATGGTGTCACAATGGTCGCGGGGTTCCAGCGCTTTGTCGCCACCACCGCGGGGTGACAACAGTGAGAGCGCCGGGGAAGGAACGCCGGGAACCCCGTGGATACACCCCAAAAGTATACCCCATAAATACACCCCAAAAATATACCCCAAAAATACACTCCATGGATACAACCCAGTGGACACATCTCAAAAATTCACTCCATGGATACACCACAAAAATCCACCCCATGGATATAACCTATTGGATACATCTCAAAAATCCACCCCAAAAATCCACCCCGTGGGTACACCACAAAAATACACCCCAAAAATTCACCCCATGGGTACATCCCACAGATACACCCCCAGCACCCCATGGATGCACCCACCATACCCTATATCTGACCCCCCAGAACCCCATGGAGAGGACAGAAGGGACACGGAGACACAGGAGCACAAGGACGGAGGGACAGGAGGGGACAGGGGGGACACAGGAACACAGAAACTGTCTGAGACCCCAGGGGCTGCTCCTTCTCTTGGGGACACCTCTGTCCTGGGGACACCCCTCCCCTTGGGGTCACTCTTCTTGGGGACACCTCTGTCCTGGGGACACCCCTTCTCTTGGGGACACCCCATCTCTTGAGGTCACCCCTTCTCTTGGAGACACTTCTGGTCGTGTCCCCCCTCCATCCCCCTGTGCGGAGCTTGGGGGTCACGCGGGGCTGGGGGTCCCCGTCCCCTGTCGGTGTCACCCGCGGGGCGCAGACACAGCAAAGGGACACGGGGGGCTCCCGGTGCTTCCGTCACTTTATTGGGGGGTCCCGGTGTAGGGGGGGGCTGGGGCTGCGGGGTGGGGGTGGTCCGGGGGTTGGGGGACAGGGGATGGGAACTGGGGTGCAGGACAGGGCTTTGGGGCCCTGGGTTTGGGGGAGGAGGTTGAGGGGGCAGGGTTTGGAATGGTGGGCAGGATTTGGGGTTGGGGGGGCTGGAGGTGGGATTGGGGCTTGGGGGCAGGACACAGGGTTGGGGGACAGAGTGTGGGGCAGGGATGTGGGGGGTCGGGGGCAGGAGGTGGGATTTGGGGACAGGAGGTGGTGTTTGAGGGGCAAGACAGTGGGGGCAGGACTGGGAGAAGGGTTTGGGATCTGGGATGGGGGTTTGGGGGACAGGAGGTGGGATCGGGAGAAGGGTTTGAGATCTGGGACAGGGGTTTGGAGTTTGGGGACAGGAAGTGGGATTGGGGGACAAGAGTTGGGGTTTGGGGGGCAGCGCAGCAGGGGCGGGGTTGGCAGCAGGGACTGGAGTCTGGGACAGGGGTTTGGGGTTTGGGGACACGAGTGGGGTCAGGCCCCAGGCTCGGGGGGCAGCACAGGGGCTGGGGCAGCCGTGGCGCCCCCCTAGGCCGCGTATTTGCAGACGAAGGGTTTGCGATCCCCGCAGGCCTCGCCCTCCCAGGCCATGAACCCTGCAAGGGGGACACGAGTTGGTGCTGGGACAGGGGACACGCGGGACACTGACAGCCCCGGAGCCCCCCGGACACCCCCTGACCCCCCTTGTCCTTCCCTGACCCCCCAACCCTCGTGCCCCCTCACCGCTGGTCCCCCCAGTGTGGCACAGGGCTGTCCCCAGCGCCATTGTCCCCAGCCCCGGCTCCCCAGTGTCCCCTCACCTGCCGAGTCCTCCAGGGCGATGCAGGGATGTCCCTTGGGGCCATCGTCCCCCTCCCAGGCCCAGTAGTGCCGCGGGGACCCGTCAGCCCAGAGCCAGCCCTGGCGCTGTGACAGGGGAGGGACACGCGGGTGAGACGGGGGGACAGGGGGACACACGGGACAGGGGGACAGGGAGGACAGGGGGACACACGGGACAGGGGGGACACACGGGACAGGGAGGGACACACGGGACAGGGGGGGACACACGGGACAGGGGGGGACACACGGGACAGGGGGGACAGGGGGACACACGGGACAGGGGGAACACACGGGACAGGGGGGACAGGGGGACACACGGGACAGGGGGACACACGGGACAGGGGGAACACACGGGACAGGGGGGACAGGGGGACACACGGGACAAGGGAGGGACACACGGGACAAGGGAGGGACACACAGGACAGGGGGGACAGGGAGGACAGGGGGACACACAGGACAAGGGAGGGACACACAGGACAAGGGAGGGACACACGGGACAAGGGAGGGACACACGGGACAAGGGAGGGACACACGGGACAAGGGAGGGACACACGGGACAGGGGGGACAGGGGGACACACGGGACAGGGGGGACAGGGGGACACACGGGACAGGGGGACAGGGGGACACACGGGACAAGGGAGGGACACACAGGACAAGGGAGGGACACACAGGACAAGGGAGGGACACACGGGACAGGGGGACACACGGGACAGGGGGACACACGGGACAGGGAGGGACACACGGGACAGGGAGGGACACACGGGACAGGGAGGGACACACGGGACAGGGGGACACACAGGACAAGGGAGGGACACACAGGACAAGGGAGGGACACACAGGACAAGGGAGGGACACACGGGACAGGTGAGACAGGTGACAGCACACGTAGGGACAGGTAGCGCTGCAGGGAGGGGCCAGCCAGGGGTCAGGCAGGGGACACCAGGAGGGGACATCCCGGTGTGGCAGACAGGTACAGACACAGCACGCCCGGGTCACGCACCCGCCGGTGCAGGCCGATCCAGACGCTCTCCTCCCTCTCCCTCTCCTTCTCCCCCTCCTCATCGTCGTCTCCCCGCCGCGGCCGCCGGGCGATGAAGGCGGCGAGCGCCCGGTGCTCCTCGGGGCTGTGCAGCGAGGCCAGGTGGCCCCCGCGGGTGGCCTGGCACCACGCCTGGGGACAGCGACACGTCCAGGGGGGCCCGGGGGGTTTGGGGGACCCTCAGAGCCCCCCATTGCCCCCAGCACTCACCTCAGCCCTCCTCCAGCTCAGCTGCTGCCCGAAGTAGCCGTAGCAGTGTCCCTCGAAGGACAGCCAGCCCCGGGGACATCTGGTGGCCTGAGCCCCTGGGGGGGCAGGGGTGTCACCGCGACACCCCCAAACCCAGCTGGAGCCCCTCGGGGGCGGCTTTTGGGGGGGTCAGGGCACCCCCGGCCCTGTTTGGGGGGCTGAGGTTGGGGAAAACGGATGGGGGGAGGACAGGGGGCAGTTTGGGGGTCTCAGGGTGTGGGTGGGGGATCTGTGTGAAATTTGGAGGTTTCAGGGTGCAGTCTGGGGGGATCAGGGAGTATTTTGGGGTCTCACCCGGCAGGGAGGGGGGCAGCACCAGGCATCCCAGCAGGCAGAGCCCCAGGAAGGCGGCGGGACCCATCCTCACCTTCCTGCAATGGGGGGGCTGCAGGGGGCGGGGGGCGGCCGGGCAGAGACCCCTGCCCCAGCACCCCCCACCCCACCCCCGCCTCCAGCACCCTCAGCCCAGCACCCCCAGGATTCCCACAGCACCCCCAGAACCCCCGGCACCAGCACCCCAGCACCCCCCCAAGATTTCCCCCAGCACCTCCAGGACCACCCCAGACCCCCAATAAACCCCCCAGGACCCCCCCAGAACCCCCCCGGCACCTCGCAGCTCCCGCAGCGGCCCCGGCTGAGCGGGACGGGGACCCCCCACCCCTTTATAGGCCCCGGGGGGGTGGGGTGCGGTGCGGGGGGGCCGGGCCGGGAGCACCCACTCGTGGAGCCCCGCTGGCACCGCATCAAAGGGACGGGTGACGCTGGCACCCACCTGCGCCACTGCCCTGGCACTGCCCGGGCACCCCCGGGTGCCGCCCCCGCTCTTGGGGTGCCACGGCAGGGACCCCCGAGGGGACCGGACACGGGGGGACACAGGAGGGGACAGGGGCCATCCCCGGGGGGTGCCCCCCATCCTGAGTGCGGACAGGGGGGTGAAGGTGCCGGGGGGGCCGGGCTGGGGTGCGGACAGATCAGGGGTCTGATACGGGAGGGGGAGCGGCCGACACGGAGCGAGGGACAGACAGACAGACGGACACGGACCGAGGGACACGGACTGAGGGACAAAACAAGGGACAGGCCGAGGGACACGGACGCCGCCCAGCACCCAGCGGTGACCCCGGGGTCCCCACGGCACCCGGGACAGTCCCAAGGCCAGCTCCGAAGGGGACACGGCCCCAGCATGGGGACAGCGGGAACCCCGATATGGGGTCGGGGTGCGGGACACAGTGACAGTGACCCCATGGGACGCTCCCAAGGCGGGGGATGCCCGCGGGGACGGGGTCTCTGTCCCTGTCCCTCTCCCAGAGGGGTCTCTGTCCTTGTCCCCGGTCCCTGTCCCTTCTCCCGGGGGTGTCTCCGGTCCCTGTCCCCTCTCCCGGGGGTGTCCCCGGTCCCTGTCCCTTCTCCCGGGGGTGTCTCCGGTCCCTGTCCCTTCTCCCAGGGGTGTCCCCGGTCCCCGTCCCTTCTCCCGGGGGTGTCCCCGGTCCCCGTGCCCGGCCTGGCCCCTCGCCCGCCGGTGGCTCCGGGCTGGCGGCGCCGGGCGGCTGCGGGTGGCGGCGGGGAGGGAGGGAGGAGGGGACGGTGCCAGCGCGGTGCCACCCGGGGCGCGGCGACCCCCGGGCCGGACACGGCCCAAGGGCTCTGCGCAGGAGCCGTCCGTGCCGCCGTGCCCCGCTGAGCACCCCCGTCACCGGAGCGGGGGCGGCAGGACCAGCGGGACGGGCGCGGATCACCGGGAGGGGAGTGGGTACAGATCCGGGGATGGGAATGGGTACAGGGATGGGAATGGGTACAGGGATGGGGATGGGCCGGGCACAGGGATGGGGATGGGCCGGGCACAGATCACTGGATCACGGATCTCCGGGATCAGCCCCAGCGATGGCGATTTTGATGCCTTCGCAGTGCCCACCGCCCCTCCTGAGGACACCCCATGGATGAGCCCCACGGACGCCCCCGGGGGTCCCAGCCCGTGGCACAGCGGGGTCACACCAAGAGCTTTTATTGGCAACAGGTCCAGGGCAGCGACCCCCAAACCCCGGGGGCGCCGCGGCCCCCCCGGTCACTTCCCGGCCGCGGGGGGGGGTTTGTCGAAGAGCCCCGCGATGTCCAGCATGGCCTGGCGGATGTTGCGGGCGAAACGCTGCGAGTCCTGCGGGCGGCACCGCTCAGAGCCCGCCCGGACCCCCCAGAGCGGGACCCGGACCCCCCGAGTGAGACCCGGACCCCCAGAGCGGAACCTGAACGCCCAAGGTGAGACCCGACCCCCCCCCTTCCCCCCCATGCCCACCCTGGGGCACCCCCTGAGCTGTGGGACCCGCGGTGGGGTGGGGGGGGGGTCCCAGAGGAGGGGACTGGGATGGGGTGGGGGTCCCAGAGGAAGAGTGGGGGGCAGGATGTAGCAGGGTCAGGATCAGGGGCTGTCTCAGACCCACAGGTGACCCCACAGGTGACCCCACCCACGGACAGCGACTGCAGCTCTGGGAGAGCCCCCCTCGCTGTCCCCCTGCCCGGGGACGCCCCCCACCCCCCGTGCCCCCCTCACCGTCTCGGGGCTGGAGAACTTGCTGGACACGTGGAAGGTGATGAGGTTCTCCCCGGCGATGATGTAGGACACCCCATAACCATCGTCTGCCACCTGCGGGGGGGGCGAGGGGCCATGGGGCACCTGGGGCCACCTGGGACCCACCTGGGCCACCCACCCGGCCCGTGGGGCTGGGGGCTCCTGGTGTGGGGCACCCCCTGCCCAAATCCTCGGGGGGAAGGGATGCAGTGCAGACCCCCAGAGCCACCCCCGCCCCCCCTGCCCCCCCTCCCGGTGCCCCCCGGAGCTCACGGGGCCGAAGCCGCCGCCGCTGGAGACGTGGTCGGGGAATTTGTTGAGGTCGAACATCTTGAGCTGCTGCTGCGGGGTCTGGCTGGTGGAGAGGCGCCAGGGCTCTGCCAGCACCTGTGGGACCGCTCGCTGCACCCTGGGCACCCCACGGCACCCCAGGGCACCCCACGGCACCCCACGGCACCCCACGGCACCCCACTGTGCCCCAGGGCACCCCACTGCTGTGCCCTTGCCCCAGACTGGGACTCCACGTGCGGTGACACCAGGGCTTGGGTGGCAGTTCCCCCTCGGACCACGCTGTGCCCTCCCGTGCCCCCCCGGTGTCCCCTCCGTGTCCCCCCATGTCCCCGCATGTCCCTCAGTGCCACCCTCGTGTGCTGCTCCCACACTGCCCCCTCGTGTCCCTGTCCCGTGTCCCCTCAGTGTCCCGTGTCCCTCAATGTCCCTGTCCCCTGTCCCGTGTCCCTCAATGTCCCCTGTCCCGTGTCCCTCAATGTCCCTGTCCCCTGTCCCGTGTCCCTCGGTGTCCCGCGCTCACCTTGGCCAGGAAGGGGCTCTGCATGCCCAGGTATCGCGACATCAGGTAGAGGCAGAAGAGGTGGCGGTCGATGCCCGCGCCGGTCATGGCGAGCCGGTAAAGCTGCTGGTGCTTCTCGGCCGCCGCCTTGAACAGCCGCTGCCGCTCCGAGCGCTGGGGGTGAACCCCAAACTGTACCCCAAACTGACACCCCAAACTGGACCCTGACACCCCCCCCAAATCTGCACCTTGAACAGCCGCTGCCGCTCCGAGCGCTGGGGGTGAACCCCAAACTGTGCCCCAAACTGACACCCCGAACTGGACCCTGACACCCCCTAAACCTGCACCCCAACCTGTGCCCCAAATCTGCACCTTGAACAGCCGCTGCTGCCCCTCTGCGCACTGGGGAAGACTCGGTGGGGCTGAACCCCAAATCTGCACCCCAAATCTACACCCCAAATCTGCACCCCAAATCTGCACCCAGCACCCCGTGAGGGACAGGAACCTCTGGGAGGGATGGGGACACCCATGAGGGATGGGGACCCCCAGGAGGGACGGGGACCCCCGGAAGGGTGAGGACGCCCCGGGGTCGGTTCCCTGGGTGGGGTCAGGGCTGCTCCCGAGGCCAGCTCGGTGTCGCCGCTGTCCCCCGGTGGCACTCACGCTGCCGCGGGGGTCGGCCATGCTGCGCACGAAGGCCGTGGACTCGGAGGTGCAGGAGCGCACGGTCTCGGTGCGGCCCTCGCGGAACAGCCGCGTCATGGACGCCTCGTAGGTCAGGCAGAAGCTGCCCTTGTCCTGCGGGATCGGCCGGTCGGGATTATGGGATGGGCCTGGACTCATCCTACTGGTCACACCCCATGGCCCTGCCCTGGGCCCTGCACACATCCCATCCCATGGATCCCATCCCATCCCATCCCATCCCATGATCCCATCCCATCCCATCCCATGGATCCCATCCCATTATCCCATCCCATCCCATCATCCCATCCCATCCCATGGATCCCATCCCATCCCATGGATCCCATCCCATCCCATGGATCCCATCCCATGGATCCCATCCCATCCCATCCCATCCCATCCCATCCCATCCCATCCCATCCCACTATCCCATCCATGGATCCCATTATCCCACGATCCCATGGTCCCGTGGGTCCCGTTGCCCACCCGGAAGTGTGCCAGCTGCAGGGCGATCTGGATGAAGGCGTCGGGGCTGGTGCGGCAGCGTTTGATGAGTCCCTTGCCGAAGGTGGAGAAGGGGAAGCAGCAGAAATCCACGTCCTCGGCCAGAGCCCGCGCCACCCGCAGGGACGCCTCGATGGCCGCCACCCCCTGGGGACACGGCATGGCATCCTCACCTGTACCTGTGCCACACCTGTGCCACCCCCTGGGGACACGGCATGGCATCCTCACCTGTGCCCTCACCTGTACCTGTGCCACACCTGTGCCACCCCCTGGGGACACGGCATGGCATCCTCACCTGTGCCCTCACCTGTACCTGTGCCACACCCCTGGCACCCGCAGTGACCCCCCCGATGGCCGCCATGCCCTGGGGACATGGCACAGCACGGCACTCTCACCTGTCCCACCTGTCACCCACCTCGGCGGGGATGTCCCACCGCAGGCGCTGGGGGGGGCTCAGCTGCCTCCTGGGGTCCCCCTTGCAGTGCCCCCCCTCCGTGTACCCCAGCTGGAACTTGTCGGTGGCCAGCATGAACTGGGGGGGGACAGGGGGGCATTGAGGGGGGGCAACGACCCCCCGAAACCCCCATCCCCGCAATCCCATGAGCCCCAGAACCCCAAATCCCCGAATCCTCAACCTCCATCACCACTCCAAGCCCGAATTCCCAGACCCCTGATTGCCCAATTCTGTGCCCCCAGACCCCAAATTCCAAGGCCCCCCAACCCCTGAGCTCCCCAAACCCCAAACCTCCCGAACCCAAATTCCATGACCCTCCAACATCCAAATCCCCAAATCCCATGGCCACCAATTCCATGCCCCCCCCTCCACCAAATTCCCAAATCCCCTGGTCCCCCAATCCCATGACGCCCCTCATCCCATATCCCCGAGCCCCCTGGCCCTTCACCTCCCAATTCCACGACCCCCAGACTCCCCCGACCACTCCCAGCCCCCCAAACCTCTTGTCACCCCAACTCCCTGGGCCCCTCAGCCCCCCAAAATTCCAAGTCCTCACAGCCCCCCCCAGCCCCCCAGAATCCCGACCCTCACCCCACAGCCCCAGGCAGATCCCCCCACATCTTCCCCCCTTCCCACCCCAGACGAGGGGTGCCCAAATGGGGGTCCCTAAATGGGGGTTCCCAACATGGACGTGCCCAAATTGGGGTCCCCAGCCCTTGGGGTCCCCAACTGAGGGTCCCTAAATGGGGGTCCCCACCTCTGGGGTGTCCCACTGGGGGTGTCCCCTGTCCCCGGTACCTCCCAGAGGTGCCCCACGATGGGGGCGTCGGCCCAGGAGTGCTCGGCGTTGGCCCCGACTTTGCCGTTCTTGTAGACCACGAGCGTGAAGGACTTGTCGAACCAGCTGGGGGGCGGCACCGGGCATTTGGGGGGGTTCGGGGGGGAATTTGGGGTGCCCGTGAGTACTGGGGGGAGGTCTTGGGGGTATTTTTGGGGCACACACCGGTCGTAGCAGCGGCCGTGCAGCAGGGATAGGGCTGGGCGGGGAGTTGGGGTGTCTATGGGGGTTTGGGGTGTCTGTGGGGGTTTGGGGTGTCTGTGGGTGCTGGGGGAGGTTTTGGGGTGTTTTTGGGGCACACACCGGTCGTAGCAGCGGCCGTGCAGCAGGGACTGGGTTGGGTGGGGATTTGGGGTGTCTATGGGGGTTTGGGGGGAGGTTTTGGGGTGTTTTTGGGGCACACACCGGTCGTAGCAGCGGCCGTGCAGCAGGGATTTGGCGTAGGCGTCCAGGCAGCCGGGCCGGGCGGGCTCCTGGCCGTGCTCCTCCTCGTCCAGGGTGAGGAAGAAGGCGGCGCGCTCGATGGCGTCCAGGGCCGCCTTGTTGGGGCCGCGGCTGAAGAACCGCGCCCGCGCCTCGGCCCACGGCACCCTGAGCACCCCCGGTCAGGGCAGGGGCACCCCGAGACCCCACCCCAAAAACGGGGGACGCCGATGGTCCCTCTGAGCCCCCCACCCATGGTATTCCCAGAGTTCCTGGTGTTGCCGTTATTCCCGGTGTCTTCAGTGTGCCCGTCATTCCCAGAGTTCCCAGGAGCCCGTTATGCCCGGTATTCCCAGTATTCCCAGTATGGCCATTATTCAAGGTGTTCCTGGAGTTCCCAGGAGCACAGTATTCCCATTATTCCCAGTGTTCCCAGGTGCCCAGTGTCTCCAGTATTCCCATTATTCCCGGCGTTCCCAGGAGCCCGTTATGCCCGGTATTCCCAGTATGGCCATTATTCCCGGAATTCCTGGTGTTCCCATTATTCCTATTATTCCCATTATCCCTGGGGTTTCCAGGAGCCCTTTATGTCCATTATTTCCAGTGTCCCCATTTTTCCTGGAGTTCCCAGTGTTCCCATTATTCCCAGTGTCCCCATTATTCCCAGTGTCCCCAGTATCCCCATTATTCCTGTGATTCCCGTTATCCCCGGAGTTCCCAGAGTTCTCAGATGCCCAGTGTCTCCAGTATCCCCATTGTTCCCATTATCCGCATTATTATTCCTGGAGTGCCCAGTATCCCCAGTATCCCCATTATTCCCGTTACTCCCGAAGACCCCTCCCACCATTCCCACCCTTCATCCCCGTCGCTCCCGGTTCCCCTCCCACCTTTCCCCGGCCGTGAGCGCCGCCAGCCGCTCCTCCCCGGGCTGGGGCGGGGAGGGATCATCCAGGATCCTCTGGAATTGCATCTCCAGGTCCGCGGGGGGCAGCAGCTGCCCCCCATAGTACAGCCACACCTTGTAGAAGCGGCCCTTGTGGTACACGGCCAGGTGCTTGCTGTCCGCCAGGTGCAGCAGCGTGTCTGGGGGGGCACGGGGGGGGTCAGGGGGGCGGTGTCACCTCCCCCCCGTGCGGTGTCACCCCCCTGTCCCCGTACCTGTCTCCTTGCCCGGGATGCGGGTGGTGTTGAACATCCGCTCCGACTGGTACGAGCACATGGGGACCACCCCCAGAGCCATCATCTGGGGGGGACAGGTTAGGGGGGGTCAGGGGGGGTCAGAGGGGGTCGGGGGGGGGCTGTGTCCCCATCGCTGTCACCCCCCTGTTTGGGGCCCCCGACAGCCCCTTGGGGACCCTGCCCTGTTTCTGCCCCACAAAGTTCTCCCTGCTCTCCCAAGGATCCCCAAAACCCATGGGACCCCCCAAGTCTCTCAGTCCCATGGGATCTCCCAAACTCCCCATCCCCATGGGACCCCCACCCAGGACCCCCCAGCCCCATAGGATCCCCCAACCCCCCCAGCCCCCCGGGATCCCCAAAACCTCCCCCAGCCCCCTGGGATCCCAAAAATCCCCCAGCCCCCCGGGATCCCCAAAACCCCTCAGCCCCCTGGGATCCCTCCAGTCCCTTCAACCCTAAAGGGCCTCCCACAATCCTTCCAGTCTCATGGGAACCCCTCAGCCTTCCCAGCCCCCCTGGCACCCCCAGAGCCCCCTCACCGGGGGGATCTCGCCCCGGTCCAGGCGCCGCCGGTAGAGGATGAGGGCGTGAACCACATTGGCCGCCCGCGCAGCCTGGATGGGGCTGGGGGTCACGTACAGGAAATCCTGGGGACAAGGGACACGCCGCGGCTCGTGGGGAGTGCCGGGGGTCCCCGAGAGGGGTTTGGGGGTCCCCCAGCACCCCCCAGCACCCCCTTACCATGGCGTAGTAGTTGCTGTTGACCATGAGGGGGCTGCGGCCGCGCAGGTAAATGTACTCCTCCCACCAGTCACTGACCTGCGGGAACGGGGACAGGGACAGGGATGAAGAGAGGGAACAGGGAGGGGGACAGGGATGAGGACAGGAACGGGGACAGGAGATGGGGAGACGGGACAGGGATAGGGGACAGGGACATGGGACAGGAATGGAGACCAGGAACAGGGACAGTGATAAGAATGAAGGGACGGGAACGAGAACAGGGGACAGAGGAGAGGAACAGGGATAGGGGACAGGGGTAGGAATAGGGAACAGGAATGGGGGACAGGAGACAGGTGAAAGGGACAGGGATGGGGATGGGGACAGAAAACAGGGACAACGCCGGGTACAGGACCCTCTGCCCCTCCTGCTCCAGGAGATGCCAAATCCCTTCCCATGCTGCCAGTGGGGGCTCCCATCCATCAGTTCCAAGGTCCCCAGAGGCTGCAGGGTGTCCCCAGGGCCCCCCGGCTGTCCCCACACTCACGTAGTTGGTTGTCCACCAGGATTTGAGGCGCAGGTACCGCTGGAGCCGCGGCGCCGTCTTCTCCTGGAACTCCTCGGCCAGCGCCGCCATCTCCGCGTACTTGTCATCGTCCAGGAGCGGCCGCACGGACTCCAGGTACTGCGGGGAGGGGACACGGGGTGAGCCCTGCCACTGCCACCCCACTGTCATCGTCACTGCCACCCCACTGTCATCGTCACTGCCACCACACTGCCACCCCACTGTCATCGTCACTGCCACCACACTGCCACTGCCACCCCACTGTCATCGTCACTGCCACCATACTGCCACCAGCACTGTCACCGTCACCCCACTGCCACCCCACTGTCATCGTCACTGCCACCCCACTGTCATCGTCACTGCCACCACACTGCCACTGCCACCCCACTGTCATCGTCACTGCCACCATACTGCCATTGCCACCCCACTGTCATCGTCACTGCCACTGCCACCCCACTGCCACCGGCACTGTCACTGCCACCCCATTGTCACCCCACAGCCCCCCGGCCCCCGGCCCCGCGTACCCGGGCGACAGTGGCTTTCACGGGGGGCACGGGCAGCTTGGGGAGGGAGCTCTGGAAGCTGTAGAGGAGGGGCTTGCGGATGGACATGATCTTCATCAGCATCTGCGGGAGGAGGAGGAGGGATGGGGTGAGGATCCGCGGCTCGCAGCGCTCAAAAAACCGCCAGGCACCCACAGCTCCCAAAGCAGCCACGGATCCCAAAAAACTCCAGGTACCCACAGCTCCCAAAGCAGCCACGGATCCCAAAAAACTCCAGGTACCCACGGCTCCCAAAGCAGCCACAGCCCCCAAAGAAATCCCAAAGCACCCAGGGCTCCCAAAGAACTCCATCCACAGCTCCCAAAGCACCCACAGATCCCAAAAACCTCCACGTTCCCACAACTGGAGATGCACCCACAGCTCTCAAAAAACTCCCAGGTACCCCACAGCTCCCGGAACACCCACGGATCCCAAAAAACCTCCATGTTCCCCATCTCCCGGTGCTCACAATCCAGAGGCGGGTGCTGCGGCTCATGTGCCCGTGCGGCTCGAACATCCAGCCGTGGTAGGAGAGCAGCAGGCGCAGCACCCTCCGGAACAGCAGCACGGCCGCCAGCCACGCCCCGGTGGAGAACAGCACCGTGCTGACCACGGTCTGCGCCTGGGGGGTCAGCGCCTCGCTGGGGACACGCGGGGGACACGGCGTGAGGGGCGGCCATGTCCCCAAAGCGGGCCCGGGTGGGACTGCCGGGGAGTGTCCCCAAGTGGGGCCGTGCCTGTGGGACATCCCCAGGGAGTGTCCCCAAGTGGGGCCGTGCCTGTGGGACATCCCCCATCCCCAGGGAGTGTCCCCAAGTGGGGCCGTGCCTGTGGGACATCCCCAGGGAGTGTCCCCAAGTGGGGCCGTGCCTGTGGGACATCCCCAGGGAGTGTCCCCAAGTGGGGCCGTGCCTGTGGGACATCCCCAGGGAGTGTCCCCAAGTGGGGCCGTGCCTGTGGGACATCCCCAGGGAGTGTCCCCAAGTGGGGCTGTGCCTGTGGGACATCCCCAGGGAGTGTCCCCAAGTGGGGCCGTGCCTGTGGGACATCCCCAGGGAGTGTCCCCAAGTGGGGCCGTGCCTGTGGGACATCCCCCCATCCCCAGGGAGTGTCCCCAAGTGGGGCTGGGCACTGTCCCCACATCCTTGGGGATGTCCCTGAGTGGGGTCCCCTGAGGGACATCCCCACATGGAGATGTCACACACGTCCTGCGCCTTCTGGGGGTTGGGGTCCCTCCGTGGGACCCCTTGGGGGATTTCCCCAAACGGGGCGGTGCCCACGGGGTGCGGATGTGCAGGGTGGGGGCCCCACAAGTCCCCATGGCCACACTGGGTGAGGGGGAGCTCTCCATGGGACAGTGCAGCTGGGGGCTGTCCCCCCCCGGTGTCCCCCCCCCGGTGTCCCCCCCCGGTGTCCCCCGTGCCCACCTGTGGGGCAGCCAGTGCTGGATGCGGGCGATGAGCCCCAGGGACGGATCCACCTGGCAGTAGCAGGAGCCGGCGGTGGCCATGACCACCACCATCCAGCTGGAGGGCGACGCGGGGTACACGCCGGTCAGGAAGATGTTCTGTGGGCACAGGGGGTCAGGGGGGTGACAGCGGCGCTGGCGGGGAGGGGACAGCGGTGGCCCAGCCCACCTTGGCGCGGACCAAGCGCTTTTTCCAGGAGTGGACGGCGGCCAGGTAGAGCTGGCGCACGGCCTCGCGGCTCAGGTGGAAGTCCAAGCCCTCGGGGGTGACCGTGAACTGGAAGGCCACGGCCTGGTGAGCCTCCGCCATCCTGGGGACCCTCTGGTGACACCTGCGGCGGGGAGGGGACGCCGGGACGATGGACACCGGGGTGCCGCCCGCCGCCGGCACGGAGCTGGGGACCCCGCCACGAGGGGTGGCACAAGGGAGGGGTGGCACGGTGGGTGCCCTCCCTCCCCGGTGTCACCCCGGGGCGGTGCCAGCCCCTCGGGACCCCCCCAGCCCGTGTCCCCGCGGTGGCACAGCAGCGTCACGTGGAGCTGGCGCGGTGCCCACTGAGGGAAGGGTGAGCGCTGCCACCGCCGCCAGCGCCGGCCCCAGAGGCGACATCGGGGAGGGCACCCCAGCCCTGCCCGGAGCCCAGCCCGGAGCCCGCCTGTGGCACGCGCTGTCCCCTGTGTCCCCTGCACTCGCTCGTCCCCGTGTCCCCTGCGGGAATGCGGGACAGGCGGCACGGACACAGCCGGGGGGCCCCGGGGTGCCACAAAGTCACTGTGTCACCACGGGGGTGGCACAGCCGAGGGTCACTGTCACCACGGGGGGGCACAGCCGGGGGGCCTGGGCTGTCACTGTGTCACCGCGGGGTCCCTGGAGACCCTCCCCACTCCAGGGGCGCCCCAAAACCCCCCCAGCTCTGGGACCCCCCCGGTGTGGGCACAGCCAGGGCCAAGCCCAGGCAGCGCCGGGGTCAGGGGGAGGTGACACTCCTGTCCCCAACACAGGGTAGCGCCTTTCCCACGGGTGGCCTCGGGCTGAGGGTGACAGCCACGGCTGGGCAGGCCCCGGTCACACCGGGGTGGCATCACCTGGCACTGATGGCACCGGTGCCACCCCCGCCACGGCCTGGCCTGGCACAGCACGGCTCGGCCTTAACCCAGGTCCCCCAGCCCCGCAGGGCGCTGTGGCACTGCCCGGTGGGTGCCACCACCCCGTGTCACCCGCCTGGCACCGCGCGGTGTGGCACGGATGGCACTGCCCACCGTGTCCCTGCCCAGCCCCCGCGTGTCCCTCCGTGGTCACCGCCCCGGTGTCCCCCCGGTGTCCCCCCCGTGTCCCCCCCGTGTCCCCCCCGCTCAAGGTCACCGCGTGGGGCCGGGCCCTGCTCCCGGTGGGGGGCGGCGGGGCCGGGAGCCCCGGAGGTGACACCCGGAGGTGACACCCGGAGGTGACACCGGGGGGACCCCCGGCCACGCGGCGGGGCGGGGGGCGCGGGGGTCGCTCCCTACGGACACGCGTGGGGGTCCCGGCACCGGGAGCGACACCACGGGAAGGGACCGGCGGGGTTTCGGGTACCGGGGGTCCCCGTGCGCGCCCCCTCCCCGGGCCCGGTACCTGCGTGGGGGGCGCGGGGGCGGCGGCTCCGCGGGACGGCGGCTCCTGAGGCCGCGGCTGCGGCCGCCGGTAACCGGACACCGGCGGGGCGGGCGGCAGAGCCCCGCCCTCGGGGGGACCGCGACACCCGGGGGGACCCCGACACTCCGGGACGGGGACGGTGACAGCAGGGATGGGGACCCAGATCCCGGAACGGAGACCGGGACAGGGACAGCGACACCCGGGATGAGGATCCCGACAGACCGGGACAGGGACAGCGACACCCGGGATTAGGATCCCGACAGACGTTTGGGGATCCCGACAGACCGGGACGGGGACCGCGACATGCGGGGACCCCCGGACCCCGGGGCGGGACGCGAGTCCCGGGATACGGGGCGGTGTCCCCGGGATAGCGACAGGAGTGGCCGGGCTTGGGGACACCGACGTGTCGGGACAAGGACCGGCCACCCGGGACACGGACCCCGACATCCCCCGGGGGTCCCATCCCGGGATGGGAACGGGAACAGGGACACGCGGGGATGGGGTGTCACCAACAGCCCGGGCACGGCGGGGGGACAGCGGGGACACCCCGGGGGACAGCGGGGACAGTGAGGGACAGTGGGGACACCCCGGGGGACAGCGGGGACACCCCGGGGAGAGCGGCAGTCCCGGGGGGATCCCGACATCCTCGGGGGGATCCACATCCCGGGACAGGGACACGAACCCCGCACAGGGACCAGGGACAGGGACACATCCCGGGACAGGGTCACGCACCCGCTGCTGTCCCCGTGCCCCGCCTGGCACCTGCTTGGCACCTGGTTGTCACCTGCCCGACCTCTGGCCCCTGTCCCGGCTGTCACCTGCCTGTGCCCCGCCCAGTGCCCTGGCTGTCCCTTTGTCCCCTGCCCCCACCCCGAAGGGACATGGGGAGGGGTCCCCAGCCCCCCAAAGTCACCCCCCGTGTCCCTTTGTCACCCCCCAGCCCTGCGGCGATCGGGGGGCTGGGGGGGCTGGATGGGAATTTGGGGAGGGGGCGATTTTTGGGGTAGGACTTGGGGGGTGGGAAGGAAGAGGAGGGAATTTGGGGATGGGATTTGAGGGGCGGGATTTTGGGAGGGGGAATTTGGGGAGGGGTGGATTTGGGGGGGCGAATTTGGGCGGGGAAACTTGAAGGCGGCGGAGTTTTGGGGCGGGATTTTGGGGTAGGGAAATTTTGAGTGGGTGAGATTTTGGGCAGGATTGTGGGTGGGGGAATTTGAGTGGGTGGGATTTTGGGGCAGGATTTTGGGGAGGGGGAATGTGAGTGGGTGGGATTTTGGGGACAGGATTTTGGGGAGGGGGAATTTGAGTGGGTGGGATTTTGGGGCAGGATTTTGGGGCGGGATTGGGGGCAGGATTTTGGGGGCAGGATTTTGGGGAGGGGGAATTTGAGTGGGTGGGATTTTGGGGACAGGATTTTGGGGCGGGATTTGGGGCGGGATTTGGGGAGGGGGAATTTGAGTGGGTGGGATTTTGGGGACAGGATTTTGGGGCGGGATTTGGGGAGGGGGAATTTGAGTGGGTGGGATTTTGGGGTCAGGATTTTGGGGCGGGATTTGGGGGCAGGATTTTGGGGGCAGGATTTTGGGGAGGGGGAATTTGAGTGGGTGGGATTTTGGGGACAGGATTTTGGGGCGGGATTTGGGGAGGGGGAATTTGAGTGGGTGGGATTTTGGGGTCAGGATTTTGGGGAGGGGGAATTTGAGTGGGTGGGATTTTGGGGACAGGATTTTGGGGAGGGGGAATTTCAGTGGGTGGGATTTTGGGGCAGGATTTTGGGGCGGGATTTGGGGAGGGGGAATGTGAGTGGGTGGGATTTTGGGGGCAGGATTTTGGGGCGGGATTTGGGGAGGGGGAATTTGAGTGGGTGGGATTTTGGGGCAGGATTTTGGGGCGGGATTTTGAGTGGGTGGGATTTTGGGGACAGGATTTTGGGGCGGGATTTGGGGCAGGATTTTGGGGAGGGGGAATTTGAGTGGGTGGGATTTTGGGGACAGGATTTTGGGGCGGGATTTGGGGCAGGATTTTGGGGAGGGGGAATTTGAGTGGGTGGGATTTTGGGGACAGGATTTTGGGGCGGGATTTGGGGCAGGATTTTGGGGAGGGGGAATTTGAGTGGGTGGGATTTTGGGGACAGGATTTTGGGGCGGGATTTGGGGAGGGGGAATTTGAGTGGGTGGGATTTTGGGGACAGGATTTTGGGGCGGGATTTGGGGAGGGGGAATTTGAGTGGGTGGGATTTTGGGGACAGAACTGCAGCGCCGGCCCCAGCGCGGCTTTATTGGTCTGAGTTTTACATTCCGCTGTCGAAACTGGGGGGACCCCGGGAGCCCCCCCAGAGCTGCGGGGGGGACAATGAGGTACAAACAGGGGACCCCCACCCCCCTCTGCGACACCCCAAAAACCCCCAAAACTCCCCCCAAAAAACCCGTTACTGGCCAGGGGTGCGGATTTGGGGACCCCACCCCCCAAAATCCCTTCCAAGTGGGGGTGGGGTGGGTCCCACCTCTGCTGCCGAATCCTGGGGTGCCGGGGGGGGGGGGTGGCAGCCCCCCCAAAACCGTTCCGGGCCCCCCAAAACTGTTCTGGGCCCCCCAAAACCGTTGTGGTGCCCCCCCAAAACCGTTCCGGCAACCTAAAACCGTTATGGTGCCCCCCGAAAACTGCTCCGGGTCCCCCAAAACCGTTTCCAATCCCCCCCAAAAGTGCCCGGGGGGATCGGGGGGGTCCAGGAGTTTTGGGGATCCCCTCAGGAGCAGCGGGCCTTGTGCTGGAAGTAGGCCTGGAAACGGCTCTGGGCGTAGTCCTGGGAAAAATGGGAATAAAGGGAGGAAAAAAAGGGAGGGAAAAGGGAAAATGGGGGGAATAATGGGGGGAATAAAAAAGGGGGAATAAAATAAAAAGGGGGGAATAAAATAAAAGGAGGGGGGAATAAAATAAAAGGAGGGGAATAAAATAAAAGGAGGGGGGAATAAAATAAATAAAAAGGGGGGAATAAAATAAAAAGGGGGGAATAAAATAAATAAAAAGGGGGGAATAAAATAAATAAAAAGGGGGGAATAAAATAAATAAAAAGGGGGGAATAAAATAAATAAAAAGGGGGGAATAAAATAAATAAAAAGGGGGGAATAAAATAAATAAAAAGGGGGGAATAAAATAAATAAAAAGGGGGGAATAAAATAAATAAAAAGGGGGGAAATAAAATAAAAAGGGGGGAATAAAATAAATAAAAAGGGGGGAATAAAATAAATAAAAAGGGGGGAATAAAATAAAAGGAGGGGGGAATAAAATAAAAAGGGGGGAATAAAATAAAAGGAGGGGGGAATAAAATAAAAGGGGGGGAATAAAATAAAAGGAGGGGGAATAAAATAAAAAGGGGGGAATAAAATAAATAAAAAGGGGGGAATAAAATAAATAAAAAGGGGGGAATAAAATAAATAAAAGGGGGGGAATAAAATAAATAAAAAGGGGGGAATAAAATAAATAAAAAGGGGGGAATAAAATAAATAAAAAGGGGGGAATAAAATAAATAAAAGGGGGGGAATAAAATAAATAAAAAGGGGGGAATAAAATAAATAAAAAGGGGGGAATAAAATAAATAAAAAGGGGGGAAATAAAATAAATAAAAAGGGGGGAATAAAATAAATAAAAAGGGGGGAATAAAATAAAAAGGGGGGAATAAAATAAAAGGAGGGGGGAATAAAATAAAAAGGAGGGGGGAATAAAATAAAAAGGGGGGGGGAATAAAATAAAAGGAGGGGGAATAAAATAAAAGGAGGGGGGAATAAAATAAAAGGAGGGGGGAATAAAATAAAAGGAGGGGGGAATAAAATAAAAGGGGGGAATAAAATAAAAGGGGGGGAATAAAATAAAAGGAGAGGGGAATAAAATAAAAAGGGGGGAATAAAATAAAAGGGGGGAATTAGGCAAAAAGGGAAATAAAAGGGAGATAAAAGGTGAAGGAAGGGGGTCAGGGGGTCGTGGAGCCCCCAAAGCCCCCCAGGCTCACCAGGTACCCGAAGTGGATGGTGGAGATCTTGGCCTGCACCATGGACCAGAGACCCCAGAAAAAGTGAGAGGCCAGGACGAAGCTGGGGAGGGGGAAAAAGGGGGGGGTGAGACCCCAAAACCCCCCTGTGCACCCCAAAAACACCCACGGGAGAGGGGGGTGGGGAAAAGGAGCCAGGAGGGGGCTGGGGGGCACAGGGAGCCCCAAAAGTGGGCACAGACCCCGAACAGGAACAGAGACCCCAAAAATGGCACAGAAACCCCCAAAAGTGGCACAGAAACCCCTAAACAGCACAGAGACCCCAAGAGTGTCCCGGAGCACCCCAAAAGTGACACAGAGACCCCAAAAGTGATCCCAACCCCCCCCATACACAGCACAGAGCCCCCAGAAGGGTCCCGGAGCACCCCAAAAGTGACACAGAGACCCCAAAAGTGGCACACAGCCCCCCAAGTGGCACTGAGACCCCAAACAAAAGCAAATAGTCCCCCAAAAGTGGCACAGAACTCCTGAATAAAAGCAAATAGCCTCCCAAAAACGGCACAGAACCCCCCAAAAACGGCACGGAAACCCCAAATGTGGTCCCAACCCCCCCTCCCAGCCACAGCACAGAGCCCCCAGGATTGCCCCGGACCCCCCAGGCCCCCCCGGCCCCCCCAGACCGGTCGATCTCCCGCAGCATCTCCTCCTCGAGCCGCTGCTGCTCGCGCTGCCCGCGCTGCCCCGAGCCCTCGGCCAGGTAATGCCGGATGAAATGGAGCTGCAGGGAGGGCAGGGCAGGGGGCTGCGACCGGGCCCGGACCCCCCCGGGACCCCCCAGGACACCCCCAGCCCCCAGGGACCCCCCCAGGACACCCCCAGCCCCCAGGGATCCCCCCCAGGACACCCCCAGCCCCCAGGGATCCCAGGGACCCTCCCCAGCCCCCAGGGACCCCCCCCAGGAACCCTCCAGGACACCCCTGACCCCCAGGACCCACCAGGGACCCCCCCAGAGATCCCTGGAACATCCCTAGGGATCCCCCCAGGACCCTCCCGGACCCCAGGGACCCCCCCAGGACACCCCCAGACCCCAGGGATCCCCCCCAGGACCCTCCCGGACCCCAGGGATCTCCCAGGACACCCCCAGACCCCAGGGACCCCCCCAGGACCCTCCCGGACCCCAGGGACCCCCCCAGGACACCCCCAGACCCCAGGGATCCCCCCCAGGACCCTCCCGGACCCCAGGGATCCCCCCCAGGACACCCCCAGCCCCCAGGGATCCCCCCCAGGACACCCCCAGCCCCCAGGGATCCCCCCCAGGACACCCCCAGACCCCAGGGATCCCCCCAGGACCCTCCCGGACCCCAGGGATCCCCCCCAGGACACCCCCAGACCCCAGGGATCCCCCCCAGGACCCTCCCGGACCCCAGGGATCCCCCCCAGGACACCCCCAGACCCCAGGGATCCCCCCCAGGACCCTCCCGGACCCCAGGGACCCCCCCCAGGACACCCCCAGACCCCAGGGATCCCCCCCAGGACCCTCCCGGACCCCAGGGATCCCCCCCAGGACACCCCCAGACCCCAGGGATCCCCCCCAGGACCCTCCCGGACCCCAGGGATCCCCCCCAGGACACCCCCAGACCCCAGGGATCCCCCCCAGGACCATCCCGCGACCCTCCCCCCAAGGATCCCCCCGGACCCAAGGAACCCCCCAGGGACCCTCCCGGACCCCCCCCAGGACACCCCTGGACACCAGGGACCCCCCGAGACACCCCAAGGACCCTCCCCAGCCCCCAGGGACCCCTCTAGGGAGCTCCCGAGGACCCCCGCCGCCCCCAGGACCCCCCGGGACCCCCCAGGGACCCCCAGACCTGCTGCTGGCGGCTGGGGTAGTGCTCGGGGCGTGCCTGGAAGAAGGGCCAGGAGTCGTGGCTGTAGCTGTAAACCCACTCACAGAAATGATTGCCCAGGTCAAAGCCCCTGCAGTGGGGAGGGGGCGTCAGCAGGGACCCCAAAATCATCGGGACAGACCCCAAAACCACCGAGAGAGACTCCAAACAAACACACCAGGGAGAGATCCCGAAACCACCGGAGAGGGGACCCAAACACTCCGGGAGAGGGACCCCAAATCCATCAGGAGAGACCCCAAATCCCACCGGGAGAGGGACCCCAAATCCATCAGGAGAGACCCCAAATCCCACGGGGATAGGGACCCCAAATTCATCAGGAGAGACCCCAAATCCCACGGGGATAGGGACCCCAAATTCATCAGGAGAGACCCCAAATCCCACCGGGATAGGGACCCCAAATCCATCAGGAGAGACCCCAAATCCCACGGGGATAGGGACCCCAAATCCATCAGGAGAGACCCCAAATCCCACCGGGATAGGGACCCCAAATCCATCAGGAGAGACCCCAAATCCCACGGGGATAGGGACCCCAAATTCATCAGGAGAGACCCCAAATCCCACGGGGATAGGGACCCCAAATTCATCAGGAGAGACCCCAAATCCCACCGGGATAGGGACCCCAAATCCATCAGGAGAGACCCCAAATCCCACCGGGATAGGGACCCCAAATCCATCAGGAGAGACCCCAAATCCCACGGGGATAGGGACCCCAAATCCATCAGGAGAGACCCTAAATCCCATCGGGAGAGGGACCCCAAATCCATCAGGAGAGACCCTAAATCCCATCGGGAGAGGGACCCCAAATCCATCAGGAGAGACCCCAAATCCCACCGGGAGAGGGACCCCAAATCCATCAGGAGAGACCCTAAATCCCACGGGGATAGGGACCCCAAATCCATCAGGAGAGACCCCAAATCCCACCGGGAGAGGGACCCCAAATCCATCAGGAGAGACCCCAAATCCCACCGGGATAGGGACCCCAAATCCATCAGGAGAGACCCCAAATCCCACGGGGATAGGGACCCCAAATTCATCAGGAGAGACCCCAAATCCCACGGGGATAGGGACCCCAAATTCATCAGGAGAGACCCCAAATCCCACCGGGATAGGGACCCCAAATCCATCAGGAGAGACCCCAAATCCCACCGGGATAGGGACCCCAAATCCATCAGGAGAGACCCCAAATCCCACGGGGATAGGGACCCCAAATCCATCAGGAGAGACCCTAAATCCCATCGGGAGAGGGACCCCAAATCCATCAGGAGAGACCCTAAATCCCATCGGGAGAGGGACCCCAAATCCATCAGGAGAGACCCCAAATCCCACCGGGAGAGGGACCCCAAATCCATCAGGAGAGACCCTAAATCCCACGGGGATAGGGACCCCAAATCCATCAGGAGAGACCCCAAATCCCACCGGGAGAGGGACCCCAAATCCATCAGGAGAGACCCTAAATCCCATGGGGAGAGGGGATTAAAGCCCCAAATCCCACCGGGAATGTGGACAGGGGAAAGGGGGTCCCAAATCCCACAGGGATCGTGGAGGGATGAAGGAACCCCTAAATCCCAGCAGGAGCAGGGAGCCGTGACTGGGAGATCCCAAATCCCACCAAAACCACGGAGCAGGAGGGAGAAATCCCCAAATCGCAGTGGGACCCAGGAGTGTGAGGGGCAGCAGGGACCCCCCCAAAATCCCCCAGGAGCAGGGACTTGTGAGGGGGAGCCCCTAAATCCCAGTGGGGCCACGGAATACGAGCGGGAAGCTCCCAAATCCCAGCGGGATCAAAGAATGCGAGGGGCAGCAGGGACCCCCAGGGACCCCCCAAACCCCCAGGGACCCCCCCAAACCCCCAGGGACCCCCCCAAACCCCACACCTGTAGTTGTAGCTGCTGTACTCGAAGTCGATGAGCATGAGCTGGTCCGAGGAGCCCTCACGCCCCGCCAGGAGCAGGATGTTCCCTACGGGAATTGGGGATTTTGGGGGGATTTGGGGGAATTTTGGGGGAATTTTGGGGACAGGGCCACCCCCCGGTGGGTGACACTCACCCTCCTGCACGTCGTTGTGGCAGAAAACCACCGGGGATGGGGTGGACTCCAGCAGGTCCCTGAGGGACAGAGAGAGGACAGGGAGGGGACAGGGGACACATCAGGGACACCCCAGGGACATGGGGACAGCCCGGGGACACACCAGAGACAGCCTGGGGACAGCTCAGGGACATGGGGACAGCCTGGGGACACACCAGAGACAGCCTGGGGACAGCTCAGGGACATGGGGACAGCCTGGGGACACATCAGGGACGTGGAGAGACACCAGGGACAGCCTGGGGACACCTTAGGGACACCGGGACACATCAGGGACACGGGGACACCAGGGACAAGGGAATAGAGGGGGACAAAGGGACAGAGGGACACAAAGGCGAGGACAGAACCACGGACACCCCAGAAGGCTGCCCTGGGGACCCCCCGAGGCCGGGAGGGGACAGGGGACAGCCGAGCTGGGTGACAGGTGACATCACCTGAGGCTCCTCATCTCCTGCTCCAGGTTGTAACCCCGGAGCTGCTCCAGCTGCTCCAGCTGTGCCTGATCCGGGAATGTCAGCTCGGAGATCTGCTCCAGGTACCTGGGGACGTGGGGACAGCGTGGGGACAGTGGGGACAGTCCCCCAAAGCCCCCCTGGCCACCCCAGGGCCACCCTGTGACCCCTCTGTGCCACGGGACCCGCTGGAAGCAGCCAGGGAACCCCCGGGGAGCTGGGCCCGCTGGGATTTGGGTCCCCACTCCCTGATCCCAGTGGGATTTGGGGTCCCCACTCCCTGATCCCAGTGGGATTTGGGTCCCCACACCCCATTCCCTGTTCCCAATGGGATTTGGAGTTCTCCCACCCCAATCTCTGCTCCCAGAGAGATTTTGGGTCCCCGTTCCCTGATCTCAATATTCTGGGGCCTCCACTCCCTGTTCCCAGTGGGATTCGGGTCCCCATTCCCTGTCCCCATTAGGATTTGGTTTCCCCCCTCACCACTCCCTGTTCCCATTAGGATTTGGGGTCCCCACTCCCTGCCTCCATTAGGATTTGGAGTTCTCCCACCCCATTCTCCACCCCCCATTAGGATTTGGGGTCTCCCCTCATCACTCCCTGCCTCCATTAGGATTTGGGGTCTCCACTCCCTTCCCCCATTAGGATTTGGTTTCCCCCCTCACCACTCCCTGTTCCCATTAGGATTTGGGGTCTCCACTCCCTGCCTCCATTAGGATTTGGAGTTCTCCCACCCCATTCCTTGCCCTCATTATGATTTGGGGTCTCCCCTCACCACTCCCTGTTCCCAGTGGGATTTGGGGTCCCCATTCCCTGCCCCCATTAGGATTTGGGGTCCCCCTCACCACTCCCATCGGGATTTGGGGTCCTCCTCACCACTCCCTGTTCCCAGTGGCATTTGGGGTCCCCACTCCCTGCCTCCATTAGGATTTGGGGTGCCCCTCACCACTCCATGGTCCCATTGGGATTTGGGGTTCCCCTCACCACTCCATGGTCCCATTAGGATTTGGGGTTCCCCTCACCACTCCCATTAGGATTTGGGGTTCCCCTCACCACTCCATGGTCCCATTGGGATTTGGGGTTCCCCTCACCACTCCATGGTCCCATTAGGATTTGGGGTGCCCCTCACCACTCCCATCGGGATTTGGGGTCCTCCTCACCACTCCCTGTTCCCAGTGGCATTTGGGGTCCCCACTCCCTGCCTCCATTAGGATTTGGGGTGCCCCTCACCACTCCATGGTCCCAAAAAGCCACTTGGGCTCCTTGTTGAAGGGCATGGCCATGCCGTGGAACCTCGCCATCTTCTCGGCGATCTCGGCCGACACTCGCGGCTCCCGCAGCTCCTCCGTGCGCAGCCGGCGGCTCTGGGGGGACACGCCGAGTTTTGGGGCGCCCCTTGGGGTGGGGAGGGGGTCGGGGGGGACCCCGAATCCTACCGGGATGTACTGCTCCAGCCGGCCCTGCGGGAACACCCCGAAGAGGCGCGGCCCCAGCGCGCGCTCGGCCAGGATGGCGAACATGACGCTCTCCAGAACCAGCGAGTCCATGCCCTGCGGATGGGGGACACCGGAGACCCCAAAACCCGGAACCCCGAAATGGGGGGCAAATAGGGACAGGAAAATGGGGGGGGCAACAAAATGGGGGCATGAAAATGGGGGCACGAAAATGGGAATGCAAATAGGGACAGGAAAATGGGGGCAACAAAATGGGGGGACAAATAGGGACAGAAAAATGGGGGGGCAACAAAATGGGGGCACGAAAATGGGGGCAACAAAATGGGGGGACAAATAGGGACAGAAAAATGGGGGGGCAACAAAATGGGGGCATGAAAATGGGGGCAACAAAATGGGAATGCAAATAGGGACAGGAAAATGGGGGCAACAAAATGGGAATGCAAACAGGGACAGAAAAATGGGGGCAACAAAATGGGGGGACAAATAGGGACAGGAAAATGGGGGGGCAACAAAATGGGAATGCAAATAGGGACAGGAAAACAGGAAAATGGGGGCAACAAAATGGGGGGACAAATAGGGACACGAAAATGGGGGCATGAAAATGGGGGGACAAATAGGGACACGAAAATGGGGGGCAACAAAATAGGGACACGAAAATTGGGGCAACAAAATGGGGGGACAAATAGGGACAGGAAAATGGGGGCAACAAAATGGGGGCATGAAAATGGGGAGACAAATAGGGACAGGAAAATGGGGGCAACAAAATGGGAATGCAAATTGGGACAGGAAAATGGGGGGGCAAATAGGGACAGGAAAATGGGGGGACAAATAGGGACAGGAAAATGAGGGCAACAAAATGGGGGGACAAATAGGGACGGGAAAATGGGGGCAACAAAATGGGGGGGCAACAAAATGGGGGCAACAAAACGGGAATGCAAATAGGGACAGAAAAATGGGGGCACAAATGGGAAAGGAAAATGGGGGCACGAAAATGGGGGCAACAAAATGGGAATGCAAATAGGGACAGGAAAATGGGAATGCAAATAAGGACAGAAAAATGGGGGCAACAAAATGGGGACACGAAAATTGGGGCAACAAAATGGGGGGACAAATAGGGACAGGAAAATGGGGGCAACAAAATGGGAATGCAAATAAGGACAGAAAAATGGAGGCACGAAAATGGGGACAGAAAAATGGGGGGACAAAAACGGGAACCCAAAACGGGAATGCAAATAAGGACAGAAAAATGGAGGCACGAAAATGGGGGGACAAATGGGGACAGAAAAATGGGGCACAAAATAGGAACCCAAAAACGGGACACCGAAAATGGGATCGCAAAAACAGGACCCTAAAAACAGGAACCCAAAACGGGGTGACAAATAGGGACAACAAAATGGGGGCACAAAAACGGGACCCCAAAAACGGGGCCATAAAATGGGAACCCAAAAATGGGGCACCAAAAACAGGACCCCAAAATGGGACCACAAATAGGGACACCAAAAAGGGAGCACAAAATGGGACACAAAAAACGGGACCCCAAAATCGGGAACCCGAATCAGGACTACAGAAACAGGGCCACAGATCAGTACCCCAAAACGGGACCAAAAACAGGGACCCCAAAAACGAAGACCTCCAAAACAGGACCCCAAAAAAGGGACCCTAAAATGGCACCCTCAAAATGGGACTCCAACAGCAGCATCCCAAAAACGGCACCCCTAAAACAGGACCCCAAAATGGGACCCAAAAACGGGACCCCAACCCAGGATCCCAAACCCAGCACCCCCCACCCCAGTGGGAGAGCACCCGAAAATCCCCGATCCCAGTGGGGTTCCCATGGGGTTCGGGGTTCCCGTGGGATTTGGGGTCTCAGGGGCTTCCCTTGGGGCTCCCATGGGGTTTGGGGTTCCCTTGGCTTTCCCTCGGGGTTTGGGGTCTCGGGGGTTCTCGTGGGGTTTGGGGTCCCCGTGGGGTTCCTTATGGGGATCTCATGGGGTTCCCTTGGATTTCTCGTGATGTTTGGGGTCCTGTGGGGGTTCGCTTGAGGCTCCCACGGGGTTCCCTTGGGTTTTGGGGTCTTGGGGGCTTCTCATGGGGTTCCCTTGAATTTCCCATGGTGTTTGGGGTCCCCGTGGGTTTCCCGTGGGTTTCGGGGTTCTCTTGGGGTCCTCGTGGGTTTCCCGCGGGGTTTGGGTCCCCGGGGGTTTCCCGTGGGGTTTGGTTTGGGGTCCCCGTGGGTTTCCCGTGGGGTTTGGGGTTCTCTTGGGGTCCCCGTGGGTTTCCCGTGGGGTTCGGGGTCCCAGTGGGGTCCCCGGGGGTTTCCCGCGGGGTTTGGGGTTCTCTTGGGGTCCCCGTGGGTTTCCCGTGGGGTTTGGGGTTCTCTTGGGGTCCTCGTGGGTTTCCCGTGGGGTTTGGGTCCCCGGGGGTTTCCCGTGGGGTTTGGGGTTCTCTTGGGGTCCTCGTGGGTTTCCCGCGGGGTTTGGGTCCCCGGGGGTTTCCCGTGGGGTTTGGGGTTCTCTTGGGGTCCTCGTGGGTTTCCCGTGGGGTTTGGGGTTCTCTTGGGGTCCTCGTGGGTTTCCCGTGGGGTTCGGGGTTCTCTTGGGGTCCCCGGGGGTTTCCCGTGGGGTTTGGGGTTCTCTTGGGGTCCTCGTGGAGTTTGGGGTCCTCTTGGGTTTCCCGTGGAGTTTGGGGTCCCCGTGGGTTTCCCGTGGGGTTCGGGGTCCCAGTGGGGTCCCCGTGGGGTTCCCGTGGAGTTTGGGGTCCCCGTGGGTTTCCCGTGGGGTTTGGGGTTCTCTTGGGGTCCCCGTGGGTTTCCCGTGGGGTTTGGGGTTCTCTTGGGGTCCCCGTGGGTTTCCCGTGGGGTTTGGGGTTCTCTTGGGGTCCTCGTGGGTTTCCCGCGGGGTTTGGGGTTCTCTTGGGGTCCTCGTGGGTTTCCCGTGGGGTTTGGGGTTCTCTTGGGGTCCCCGGGGGTTTCCCGTGGGGTTTGGGGTTCTCTTGGGGTCCCCGTGGGTTTCCCGTGGGGTTTGGGGTTCTCTTGGGGTCCCCGTGGGTTTCCCGCGGAGTTTGGGGTTCTCTTGGGGTCCCCGGCGGTTTCCCGCGGAGTTTGGGGTCCCGGGGGTGTCGCTGTCCCCTCACCTGCAGGATGGCCCCATAGACGCGCAGCAGCACCTGCCGGGGCTCGTCGCCCACGCTCGAGATGTGCTCGGGCAGCGCGCACTTGTACAGGAGATTACTGAGCCCCCCGCTGCGGGATCGGGGGGTCAGAGGGGACACCGGGGGACAAGGAGGGACACCGGGGGGACACCGGCACCGGGGGGACACCGGGGGGACACCGAGCCACGCGCTTGTACGGGAGGTTCCCGAGCCCCCGGTGAGAGATTCTGGGGGTTCAGAGGGCACCGGGGGACACCGCGAACCGAGGGGACACGGGGGGACAGTGACATCCCTGCTCGGGATGTGCTGGGGCGCCTGGCAGGGGACGCTGGGGACAACGGATGGGGGACACTGGGAGAGGGACCGGGACACTGGTGCGGGTGTGACAATAAAGGGAAACTGGGGGACAGGGACGCTGGTCCAGGGAGCGACTGGGAGGGGACAGTGGGCGACAGGGACACTGGTTCGGGGTGGGGCAACTGGAGATACGGGGAGAGGGACAAGGGTCAAGGAAGGCAGCTGGGACAGGGACACCGGTCCGGGGGGCAACTGGGGCCACTGGGAGGGGCACTGGGCTATTGGCCACGGAGGCAACTGGGGGACGGGTCCGGAGGGCAACCGGGGACACCGGACACCGGGGACACCGGAACACCGGCGCGGGGAGCAGCTGGGGACACTCAGAGGGGACAGGGACACTGGTCCGGGGGCAACTGGGGCCACGGGGGGGGGACAGGGCGGGGGGGGGGGGGGCCGAACCCTGGGACGAGACCACTGCGAAGAGGGGGGGGGGAGCGCCTCTCGCCGGTTCCGCTTCCTACCTGATCGGCCAAATGCCGAACTCCTCCGGGCCGATGAGCTTCCAGGAGCCGGACAGGAACTCGCGGCACCAGGCGTAGGCCTGCAGGCGGGTGGCGGAGGGGACATCGCCGTCTTCGCTGCCGCTGCCCCGGCCCCCCGCCGCCGCCGCCATGGTCGCCCCCGCCCCGTCCCGCTCGGCCAGGGCGGGGCCCGCCCAGCTGCTAACCAATAACAACGCTCTTTTCTGATTGACGGCTGACTTAGCCAATAGAAAGGCGGATGTGTGAGGCGGCGCCTGCGCGGCAGCCAATGAGCGCACTCGGCGGGATGCGGCGGAACGTGGAGGTGAAGGCGCGGCTGAGGGCGCGGGAGGAAGCGCTCGGGGCGGCCCTCAGGCTGCAGGGGCTGCCCCAGGTGTGCCCCGGGGCGGGGCAGGGCAACGCTGAGGGACAGGTGTGCCCCGGGGCGGGGCAGGTGCTGCTCCAGACCGATACGTTCTTCCGAGTGCCGCGGGGGCGGCTCAAGCTGCGCAGGACACAGGTGAGGGGTGGCTGGAGGGGCTGGGCTTGGCCTTGGCCCCGCCTTCACCTGTCCCCGTCCTCACCTGTGCTCACCTGTCCCTGTGCTCACGTGTCCCCAGGACGGTCGGGGCGAGCTGATTTTCTACGAGCGCCCTGACAGCGCCGGCCCCAAACTCTCGAGTTTCAGCATCACCCCCACGGCCGACCCCGAGGGGCTGCAGGTGAGCGGGGGGCGAGGGCTGGGGGTGGCCCTGTCACCCTCCCTGTCACACTCCTGTCACCCGCTCTGTGCCTCCAGGCGGTGCTGGCACTGTCCCTGGGCACTGTGAGGTCCCTGTGTCACCCCTGTGTCACCCCTGTCACCCCCAGGCAGTGCTGTCCCAGTCCCTGGGCGTGCTGGGCACTGTGAGGTCCCTGTGTCACCCCTGTGTCACCCCTGTCACCCCCAGGCAGTGCTGTCCCAGTCCCTGGGCGTGCTGGGCACCGTGAGGAAGGAGCGGCTCCTGTTCCTGCTGGGCCAGACCCGGCTGCACCTGGACCGGGTGCAGGGCCTTGGGGACTTCCTGGAGCTGGAGGTGAGGGGACAGCGCTGGGGACACTGCCGGGGCAGGGGTGGCACCCCCGGGTGACCCCCTGGTGTCCCCTGGGTGTCCCCAGGTGGTGCTGAGGCCGGAGCAGAGCGTGCAGGACGGGCAGCGCCTGGCACAGGAGCTGCTGCGGGAATTGGGGATCGAGGAGCAGGATCTGATCTGCGGGGCCTACCTGGATCTGCTGCTGGCACAGGGACAGGACGGGGACAACGGGGACACCGCCCAGTGCCACCCCTCAGACGGGCAGGGACAGCAGGGCTGAGGGCAGGGGGGTGTGGTGGTTGTGCCCACCCCATAAACAAACACCCTGTGCCTTATCCTGTCCTATAAACACCCTGTGCCCACCCCATAAACAACCCCTGCCCCAAAACTCCCCCCAGAAACCCCATAACTGCTCCCAGTGCCACTCTGTCCCCCTCAGGGCCACCCTGTCCCTCTGTCCCCCACACTTGATCCCAAATAAACTCTGAGCCCACCCCGTGCCCGTGTCCAGCTCTGTCCGTTCCGATGGCCTCGGGCCACCCAGGGCCACCAGAGCCACCCCTGCCATCCCCTCCGTGTCACCCCCCGTGCCCGTGGTGACAATGGGGACAGCCCCGGGGGGGTGGCAGCGATGCCCAGCCCTGAGCCCGGATTATGTCCGGCACCATCCGGAGCCTGGGATGTGCCAGGGGTGACAGATGGGTGACAGGGGGGTGACAGGGGGGTGGTGGCATCAGTGCCAGCTGCTGCTGCCACCCCCAGCCTGCCCGGGGTGGGGAACTGAGGCTGGAAAATCCCCTGGGATCCGAGCGGCCGAGGCCACCGTGTGTCCCCAAGTGCCACAGTCCCTGCGGGGATGGGGATCCCGAACCTTTTCCAGGAGTTTCCTCAGATTTTCCACCATTTCCCAAATTTTCCAAAGGTTCTGGTGGCCCTGGTGAGGCCTGGACTCTGGAGAGTCCTGGAGGGGCTGGAACGAGGCCAGGGAAGGGAACGGAGCTGGGAAAGGGATGGAAAAATCCAGAGGGATTTGGGAATGGGGCTGGGGCAGGGCCCTGTCCTGGTGGGCAACCCCAAAACCCCAAAGGAACAAGGATGGGAATGGGAATGTTGGGATGGAAACTGGGGCTGGGAATGTTGGGGTGAAGATGAGATTGGGAATGTTGGGATAGATGGATGGGAATGTTGGAATGGGTACTGGGAATGCTGGGATGAAGATGGGAATGTTGGGATGGATGAGAATGTCTGAGTGAAAACTGGGAATGGGAATGTTGGGATTTAGATGGGACTGGAAATGTTGGGATGGATGGGAATGGGAAAGTGGGGTGAAAACTGGGAATGCTGGGATGGATGGATGGATGGGAATGTTGGGATGAAGATGGGAACGTTGGGATGGGTGGGAATTTCGGGAAGGAGCACAGGCCATGGGGGTGGCACTGAGGGATTTGGGGACACACAGGGGGTGACACTGAGGGAACTGGGGACACTGCGGGACCCCACATGGCACGGGTGGCAGTGTGCGGGTCCCAGTGCCCGCCCCCCAGACTGGGACCCCCGCTGGTGTCCCCTCCCCGCTCGCTGCGGCCACCAGCGGCTGTCACTGTCCGGTCCCATGGCCAGCACCAGGGACAGCTCCGCTCGCCCGCCCTGAGCGGCTCCGGGCCCGCGCCGTGACCCCGAGATCCCCCCAATCCCATTATAAAGACCCGATCCCCTATTGAGCCCCCGATCCCCTATAGTGCCTCCTATAGGGCCCCGGTCCCCTATAGAGTTCCTGATCCTCTATAGAGCCCCAGATCCCCTACAGACCTCCCTGATCCCCTATAGAGTTCCTGATCCCCTATGGATCTCCCCGATCCCCTAAAGAGTTCCTGATCCCCCTATAGAGCTTCCGGATCCCTCACAGACCCCCTGGGTCCCCTATAGACCCTCTGTCCCCCCCCATACATCCCTGTCCTCTCCACACATCCCCCTGTCCCCTTCTCCCGCCGTCAGCACCGCGGACAGCTCCGCTCCCGGCCCCTATAGAGCCCCGAGCCCCCATAGACCCCCTGACCCTCCTATAAACTGCCCTGCCCCACTACAGGACCCCCGAACCCCCCATAGACCCCCTGACCCCCTATAAACCCTCCGGCCCCATTATGGACCCTCGACCCCTCCTATAGACCCCCTGACCTCCCTCTAAAACCCCTGATGTCCTGTAGACCCCCTGTCCCTATAGACTCCTCCGTGTCCCCTATGGACTCCCTGTCCCCCCCGATCTGACCCCTTCCTGCCCCTCCCCAGCCCCAGCTCTCCCTCCTGATCCCACCCCAAATCCTTCCCTTCCCTTCCCTTCCCTTCCCTTCCCTTCCCTTCCCTTCCCTTCCCTTCCCTTCCCTTCCCTTCCCTTCCCTTCCCTTCCCTTCCCTTCCCTTCCCTTCCCATGGATTCCATCCTACCCCATCCAATCCCATGGATCCCACTCCATCTAATCCCATGGATCCCACCTCATCCCATCCCACCCCATCTAATCCCGTTGATCCCATGGATCCCACTCAATCCCATCTCACCTCGGCCCATCCCATGGATCCCACTGATCCCATGGATCCCATCCCATCTCACCCCATCCAATCCCATCGATCCCATGGATCCCACCCCATCCTATTGATCCAATCCCACCCCATCCCATCCCATTATCCCATCCCCATAACCCCCCCGCCCCCAGACTCCTCCTCTCCCTCTCCCTTTCCCCTCCCTCTCCCCCCCTCCCTCCCTCCGGCCGCCCCCGCCCCTCCCGGCTCCTCCCTCTCCCCCCGTTCCCGCAGCTCCTCCCGCCCCTCTCCCCCCGTTCTCCCGCAGCTCCTCCTCCCTCTCCCCCCCGTTCCCTCCCCGTTCCCGCAGCTCCTCCCGCCCCTCTCCCCCCCATCCCCGCGGCTCCTCCCGTCCCTCTCCCCCCTCCCTCTCCCCCGCCGCTCCCGCAGCTCCTCCCGCCGCTCCCCCCCCGCTCCCGCAGCTCCGCAGTCCGGCGCAGCCCCGGCCGGAGAAAATGGCGGATCGCGCCGAGATGTTCTCGCTCTCCACCTTCCACTCGCTCTCCCCGCCCGGCTGCCGGTGAGCGGGGTGCGGGAGCGGGGGGGATGCGCGGGGTGCGGGGGGGATGCGGGGTCTGGCCGCCCTCCCTTCCCCTCCCGCTGCTCCCCTTGCACCGGGCCCGCTCCTCCACCCCCCTCCCGCCGCTCCCCCCGCCCGTTCACCTTGGGATGCGGGACCGGGGGGGCTCCTCCCGCACCTCCCCCGCCCTTGCGGGGCCTTTCCCGGGATTAACGCGCTCCTTCCAGAGCCCCCGGAGCATCGCGGCCGCTCCCTGCGGGCGGGGGGCTCGGGGGGCTCCTCTGTCGCCTTCCCCTCAGCGCGGCTCGGAGCCCCCCCGGCCTCCGGGCCCGCCGCATCCCGGGGCCGCTGCGGGAGGAGCCGCCGCCGCCTCTTTGTCTCTCCCGAGGCGCCGCAGCGGCCCCGGGATGGGAACCGGGAATAGGAACGGGGATGGGAATGGAAATGAAGGGGGGGGTCGGTCCTGGGAGCGGGGGGTGGGGGTTCGGCTCGGCCTGGGGGGGGATCCCGGGGGGCTCCCGGGGGGTTCCCGGGATCGGTCACCTTCCCGCAGGGCCCCCGGGGGTCCCGCCCCGCGCCTGACCTTGGCTGGGTGCGGGGGCTGCGGGGTCGGGGTGCGGGGTCGGGGTGCGGGCCGGGCTGGCGCAGTGCGGGGCCGAGACACCCGGCAGGGGAATGGGAATGGGAATGAGAATGGGAATGGGAATGGGAATGGGAATGGGAATGGGAACGGCAGGAAGCGGCGGTGAGGGGCACCTGGGGGGCGCCGGGGATGCGGAGAGAGGAGCAAGGGGACAGCGGGGCTGCGGGACGTGTCCTTGCGTGGTTGTGGCCTGTGCTGGGCAGGGCTCCCCTTCGCCAGGATGTCCCCTAAGCCAGGATGTCCCTTCCCTGAACATCCCCTTGCTCAGACTGTCCCCTCCCTCAGCATCCCCGTCCCCAGGATGTCGCCTTCTCTGAGCATCCCTGTCCCCGGCCTGTCCCTTTCCCCGTCCCCAGAATGTCCCTGTCCCACTCCCCCCGTCCCCGGCCCGTCCCCTCCTCTGAGCATCCCCTTCCCAGGATGTCCCCGTCTCCAGGATGTCCCCGTCTCCAGGATGTCCCCGTCTTCACAACGTCTCTGTCCCCGTCCCCCCATCCCTAGCATGTCCCTGTCCCCGTCCCCCCGTTCCCGGCCTGTCCCCATCCCCAGGATGTCCCTGTCCCCGTCCCCGGCCTGTCCCTGCCCGCGGTGGCGCAGGGAGGGGACGCCACAGCCTCGCTGGGCCCCGGGCCCAGTGCGAGGAGCGGGATCCGTGCCCGGAGCCATCCCAAAACCCGGGGCCGATCCCTGGGGATGCTGTGGCTGCGCTCGGGTCTCCCTGAGCATCCCGAGATCCATCCGGGAATGGTGACGGAGAACCCAAAGCCGGCTGAGCCTTCCCTAAAGAACCGCGGGGAGGGAGGGAGGGAGGGGGTGCCCAGCCCGGCTTGGGGGTGTCCGGTGGGGCGGGACCCCCGGCAGGGAGAGGGAGAGGCCGAGAGGGCGGGAAGGGGCTGGGAATGCTGGATGTCTGTGGGGATGTCTGTGGGGATGCTGGATGTCTGTGGGGATGCTGGATGTCTGTGGGGATGCTGGATGTCTGTGGGGATGTTTGTGGGGATGCTGGATGTTTGTGGGAATGCTCGATGTTTGTGGGGATGTTTGTGGGGATGCTGGATGTCTGTGGGGATGTTTGTGGGGATGCTGGATGTCTGTGGGGATGTTTGTGGGGATGCTCGATGTTTGTGGGGATGTTTGTGGGGATGCTGGATATGGGAATGCTCGGGCTGGGAATGCTCGATGTGGGAATTCCAGGCGCACACGCAGCCGGGCCTCGGGATGGCTCCCACATCCCTCTCGAGCCGTGGCACTCCCAGGTGCCAGTCAGGAGCCCCAGGTGCCCAATTTGGGGTGACCACAGGGTCCGACCCGCTCCGGGCACGGCTCGGGTTGGGGTCCCGGCCGTTTTGGGGGTCCGGAGCCCCTCGCGGGCAGCGCGCAGGGAGCGGGGCTGGCAGGGATGAGGAAATTCCATCCGCCCGCGGCTCCCCGGGGAGCCCGGCCCTGGCAGCGCTGGCACCGCCGCTGTCCCCTCCCCTCCCCAGCCCTGCCCGGCCCCTTTGGGGTCCCCTCCGGCCCATCCCGGCTCGGGATGGTGGCTCTGGGGTCACTGGGATGCTGTGGGGGGTTGGTGTTGCTGCTTCCAGCCCTTCCCGATCCCCTCTGGGTGTGCGGGGCTGGGTGGGACCCCCTGGCCCTGTCCCCTCCCTCGGCTCCGCTCCTGTCCCTCGGTGCCAGCCGGGCCCCGGAGTGTCCCCAAGGTGGGACGGGCACTGTCCTTGTCCCTGCTGCCGTGGCCAGGGCGCTGCTTTTGGGGTCCCAGCGGGGAGATTGTGGGACTGGATTGGTTGTCACCGCTGGTTCCATCCCATCATAGCGTCCCCATCCCACTGTGACCATCCCACTGTGTCATCCCCATTCCACCACAGTGTTCCCATCCCACTGTGACCATCCCACCCCAAAGCAGTGTCCCCATCCCTGTATCCCATCCCTGTATCCCATCCCTGTATCCCATCCCTGTATCCCATCCCTGTATCCCATCCCTGTATCCCATCCCAGTTTCTCCCCCACTGAGGAGGGTCCAGGGGTGCAGGAGTGAATCCCGAGGTCCCCACTCCCAGCGGACTCAGCCCCACTGTCCCCCCCCCAGGTGGCCACGGGACCCCCTAAGAGCCCTGGGAGAGTCGCGGGGTTCTTCCTGCAGGGGGGCAGATCCCAAAATTGTGTGGGGTTGGGGAGATGGATCTGCACCCCATAGGGCTGTGCACCCCAAAATCCTGGGATCTGCACCCCGATATCCTGGGGCTCTGCATCCCAAAACGTTTCTGCTCCCCAACACCTCGGGGCGAGTTCGACACCCCGAAACCCCAAAGGGCTCTGAACCCCAAAGATTTCCGCACTTTGACATCCCATTGCTCTGCACCCCAAAGGCTTCTGAACCCCACAATTCCTGTTCCCCTACACCCCAAAGCACTTTACACCCCGACATCCCAGGGCTCTGCACCCCAAAACCTCCTCTCCCCAACACCGCGGGACCCTTCACCCCACAGCCCTGGGGCTCCCCTGTCCTTTGGGGTTTTGGGGTTTTGGGGTCCCGTTCCCACCGCAGCCCCGGTCCCGTCTCCGTTTCTGCCGCTTTTGCCCCAAATCTGCGCGGATTCGGCGCGGCCGTGCCCTACTTGTGGGAATTATGGGATTAGGGGAATCTTCCTGCCGGGGGATCGGCAGCAGGCGCGGGGCCCCGTGCGGGGGACAGGAGGGGGACAGGGGACACAGGGGACGGCCCTGACCCCCTCTGGGGTGTGCCACACTCCGGGATGAGCACCCCGCACCTGCAGGAGCCCACCCGGGGGTCCCCAACCCCATGGAGGGTGGGTACAGGGTCCTGCTGGTGACTGGGTGCTGTCACCACCCCTGGGGACAAAGTCGGGGTCCTGGGTGTCCCCAGTCCCATGGAGGGTGGGCACAGGGTCTTGATAGTGACTGGGTGTTGTCACACCCACCTGGGGACAAGCTGGGGGTCCTGGTGTCCCCAGCCCCGCACCTGGGTGCTGCCACATCCCCCTAGGGGACAAACTCGGGGTCTTGCGTGTCCCCAACCCCATGGAGGGTGGCAGAGGGTCCTGCTGGCACCCAGGTGTTGTCACCACCCCTGGGGATGGTGTTGCATGTCCCCAACGCCATGGAGGGTGACCAGAGGGTCCCAGCGGCACCCAGGCCATATCTCCCACCTCACCAATCCCTCCCAAACCCCCAAATTTCTGTTTTCCGACCCCAAATCCCTCCGGGATTTCTCTCCGTTCCCGTTATTCCCGCTGGTTTCCATGGCACCCCCGTTCCCCGGGAATGAGCTCCGGGTGTCACAGCCCGGGTCCCCTTTGTCACCCCCAGCCGTGCCCGTGTGACACCCCAGTGTCCCCCCAGCAGCACAGGACACCCCAAAGCTGGCGCTGGTGACAGTCCCCTCCCCAGCTCGGCTCCGGGGACTCTGCTGGGCCGGGAATTTGGGACGTGTGGTGGCCTCGGCACCTCCGCCCAGCCGGTGCCACCGCGTGGTGACAGCGGCGTGGTGACGTGGCACTGTGGCTGTCCTGTGCCAGCACCCAGGGGTGGCAGGGGAGTGGTGACATGTCTGTGTGATCGTCCTGTGCCAGCACCCAGGGGTGGCAGTGTTTGGTGCCATGTGCATGTGGCACCTGAGGGTGACAGTGTTCTGGTGCCATGTCCGTGTGGCACCCAGGGGTGACAGTGTTCTGGTGCCATGTCCGTGTGGCACCCAGGGGTGACAGTGTTATGGTGACACGTCCGTGTGGTTGTCCTGTGCCAGGACCCAGAGGTGACAGAGTCATGGTGCCATGTCCATGTGGCACCAAGGGTGACAATGCTTTGATGAAATGTGCATGGGACATCCAGAGGCGGCAGAGTCGTGGTGCCATGTCTGTGTGGCACCAATGTTCTGCTGCCACGTCCATGTGGAGAGGGAAGTGAAGTGAGTGTCTGGTGCGCCTAGAGGTGACAGGGTTACAGTGCCATGTCTGTGTGGCACTAGAGGTGACAGGGTTACAGTGCCATGTCTGTGTGGCACCAATGTTCTGCTGCCACGTCCATGTGGCACCCAGAGGTGACAGTGTTACAGTGACGTGTCCCTGTGTTTGTCCTGTGCCAGGACCCAGAGGTGACAGAGTCGTGGTGCCATGTCTGTGTGGCACCCAGAGGTGACAGAGTCGTGGTGCCATGTCTGTGTGGCACTCAGAGGTGACAGAGTCCTGGTGCCATGTCTGTGTGGCACCCAGAGGTGACAATGTCCTGGTGCCATGTCTGTGTGGCACTCAGAGGTGACAGTGTCCTGGTGCCATGTCTGTGTGGCACTCAGAGGTGACAGAGTCGTGGTGCCATGTCCGTGTGGCACTCAGAGGTGACAGTGTCCTGGTGCCATGTCTCTGCTGCTCCCATGCCGAGGGTGTCACCCATACACGCACGGATGTCCCCGCGGTGCCACTTTGCTCTCACGGTGCCATCGAGGCCCTGCCGCTCTGTCCCTGAGCCGTGTCCCCGCTGTCCCTGAGCCGTGTCCCCGCTGTCCCCAGGCCCCCCCAGGACATCAGCCTGGAGGAGTTCGATGACGAGGACCTGTCGGAGATCACGGACGATTGCGGCATCGGCCTCAACTACGACTCGGACCACTACGAGAAGGTGCGGGAGCCTGGTGGCCCTTGGGGACACCGTGGGGACACCGGGCTGTGACACAACTCACCTGCAGCGCTGCCACCGCCGTGCTGGCTCCGCTGGCAAAGCGGGTGACCCGGGAGATCCCTTGTCCCCTCTTGGTGGGGGGTGTTGGGGACACTGCCACTCCCTCGGTGGCAGGGACGGTGTCCCCAGCGCTGTCCCCGTGTCCCTGAGCCGGTGCCACCCGCAGGACTGCCTGGTGCTGGAGCGCGGGGAGCAGCCGCACCCCGTGTGCACCTTCCAGGACGACTTCCAGGAGTTCGAGATGATCGACGACAACGACGACGACGAGGAAGAGGAGGAGGAGGAGGAAGGCAACGAGCTGGAGGCGCCGCCGTCCCCTTCGGCCTCGCCCATCCCCTCGCCAGCCCTGGAGGAGACGCAGAAGCACCGGCCCACGACCCTGAACCTGACAGCCCCGGGCACACAGGTGAGGCGGGCGTGGCTGCGGGTGACGTGTCCTTGTGGCGTGGTGTCCCCTTCCCCCGGGCCACTGTCCCCTTCCCCCTGGAATCACTGTCCTTTCCCGCCATGTCACTGTCCCTTCCCCCTTTGGGTCTGTGTCCCCTTCCCCCCCCCGGGTCACTGTCCTTTCTCCCCCGGGGTCTGTGTCCCTTGTCCCCATCCCCATCCCCGTATCCCCCCTTTCCTGCACTGGGGGCTCCCCGGGGGTGTCCCCCTCGGGCCGTGTGGCCGCAGGGATGTCCCTGTGTCGCTGGGTGGCCGCAGGGATGTCCCCTCAGGCCGTGTGGCCGCAGGGATGTCCCCGTGTCGCTGTGTGGCCGCAGGGATGTCCCCCCGGGCCGTGTGGCCGCAGGGATGTCCCCGTGTCGCTGGGTGGCCGCAGGGATGTCCCCCCGGGCCGTGTGGCCGCAGGGATGTCCCCGTGTCGCTGTGTGGCCGCAGGGATGTCCCCCCTGGCCGTGTGGCCGCAGGGATGTCCCCCCTGGCCGTGTGGCCGCAGGGATGTCCCCGTGTCGCTGGGTGGCCGCAGGGATGTCCCCCCGGGCCGTGTGGCCGCAGGGATGTCCCCGTGTCGCTGTGTGGCCGCAGGGATGTCCCCCCTGGCCGTGTGGCCGCAGGGATGTCCCCGTGTCGCTGGGTGGCCGCAGGGATGTCCCCCCTGGCCGTGTGGCCGCAGGGATGTCCCCCCTGGCCGTGTGGCCGCAGGGATGTCCCCGTGTCGCTGGGTGGCCGCAGGGATGTCCCCGTGTCGTTGTGTGGCCGCAGGGATGTCCCCCCTGGCCGTGTGGCCGCAGGGATGTCCCGTGTCGCTGTGTGGCCGCAGGGATGTCCCCCCGGGCCGTGTGGCCGCAGGGATGTCCCGTGTCGCTGTGTGGCCGCAGGGATGTCCCCCCGGGCCGTGTGGCCGCAGGGATGTCCCCCCGGGCCGTGTGGCCGCAGGGATGTCCCCGTGTCGCCGCGCACGCGCCGCCGCAGTGTGTGGGATGCTCAGCGGCTGCAGCCGCCGGCGTTGCCGGGGGAACCGCGGGCCCTCGGGAATTTCGGGGGGGGCCCCCCCCGCTTTTCCCGGGGGGGCACCGCGCTCTGCTGGGCTGGGGGGGGCTCTGGGGGGTGGCGGTCACCGCGAGGGGGACAAAGGGACAAAGCCCAGGGGTCTGGGCGGGCCGGGACCCCGCGTTGCTCCGTCATCCCTTGGAGGAGGGAGGGGTGGAGCCCCTGGATCCGCTTGGATCTGCCCCATGGGGGGTCCTGAGAGGAGGTGACATCCTGGTCCTGTGTCCCTGTGTCCCTGTGTCCCTGTCCCCCCCTGCAGCCATCCCTGTGTGCCTTAGAACCCATCCTTGTGCCCCCCAGAACTGATCCCTGTGTGCCCCCAGAATCCATCTCTGTGTGTCCCCTAGAGCTCATCCCTTCCATCCCCCATTCCCAATCCCCCATTCCCATCCCGGTCCCCTCGGTGCCCCAGTCCCCGTCAGGGCCGCCCCGGTTGGTCCCGGTGGCTCCGGCCGCGCTCCCTAATCCCTCCCTAATCCTCCTCCCGCCGGGATCCGCCGGGATTAGCGCTGCCCGCGCTTCCCGGCGGGACAATCCGCAGCTGCCGCCGCCACATTCCCAAAAAATCCCGGAGGCTCCCGAACGTTCCCGGGACTCCCGAACGTTCCCGGGGGCTCCGGGGGCGGCCCGGGGGTCCCTCTGCGGGGTGGGGCCGTGCTCCTGGGGTCTCACACGGGTGCCGTGCCGTGCCGTGCCGTGCCAGGCTCCCGGCGCGCGTCTGGCCGGGCAGGGGATCCAGGGATGGATGTGGATCCGTGCCCTAATCCGGATAAACCCCGCGCATGTGGCACGGGGGCTGCCAGACCCCTCCGAGCCCACTCCCGGTGTCCCCCCGGAGTCCCCAGACACCCCCCGGGGTCGGGGGTCCCCCTCTGAACCCCCCTCCCCTCTCCTCTCTCCCCCCAGGATTCCCTGAACAACAACGGCGGCTTCGCTCCCGCCGCGCCCCGGCCCAGCTGGCAGGACGCGCTCCTCCACTCCTCCTCCTCCTCCTCTTCCTCACACACCGGTGAGCGGCAGCGGGAGGGACAGCGCGGGGGGACGGTGACACTGGGACGGTGACACTGAGACGGTGACACTGGGACAGCGGGGTGTGACAGTGGCACTGACAGCGGGCTGTGCGGGTGTGGCAGTGGGCTGTGACAGTGACACTGTGACAGTGGGGCTGTGCCAACGCGGGTGTGACAGTGACACTGACAGCGGGGTGTGACAGCTGAGCTGTGCCAATGGGCTGTGCCGACGCGAGTGTGACACCGGGGTGTGACAGTGACACTGAGACAGCGGGGTGTGGCAGTGGGCTGTGACAATGGACTGAGACAGCGGGGTGTGACAGTGACACTGTGACACTCGGGGTGTCCCCGCGGGCTCACCCCGGCCCCGTGTCGCCCTCCCCGCAGGACACTCGTCCCCCCACGCCTGCATCCTGGACGGACCCTGCCTGGAGAGCCCGCCGGGCCCCGGGGGGGCCCCCCCCTCGCTGCCGCCCTCCCCCCTGGACTCGCAAGGCAACAGCCCCGAGTCCCTGGCACATGGTAACCCATCGCCCCCGAGAGCCGCGCCCGATTTTAACATGAACCTCATCTCCGCTGCGCTCCGAGCTCCGCTCTCCCCGCCGCGCCCCCGCCAGCCGCCCCCGCCTCACCCCTGTCTCTCTCCAACAGGGCCGGCCGCTCCCCCCGGCGCCCCCGACGCCGCCCCCCCGCCCCAGGCCGCCCCCCAGGCCCCCACGCAGCCCCAGGGCGGCGCCAGCCCGGGGTCCCCCCGCCCGCAGCCGCAGCCGCGGCCGCAGCCCCGGCCGGAGCGGGACGGGGCTCCCGCGGAGCCGCTCAGCTCCGACGGGGAGGGTGCCCGGTCCGGCCGGGCCGCCAGCGTGCGCGGCCACCCCTCGGGCTCCTCGGAGACCACCTCGCCCTCCTCGGACCCGGGCATCGAGGCCGACCTCACGAGCCGCACGGCCAAGCCCTTCCTGCCCGGCGGGCGGCGAGGGGACGAGCTGAGCTCGCCCGGCTCTGACTCGGACGTGGACGGGGAGCTCGAGGCGGCTTTCGCCGGCGGGCGCCTGGTCAGCAACATGATCTCATCCATCTCGGAGACCGAGCTGGACCTGAGCAGCGACAGCAGCAGCGGCCGCTCGTCGCACCTCACCAACTCCATCGAGGAGGCCAGCTCGCCCGGCTCCGAGGGCGAGCTGGAGCCCGAGCTGGAGGCGCCCGGCCTGCTGGGCATCAAGGACTCGCTGCTGCTGGACAAGGGCAAGGAGGACGAGGAGGAGCCGGCCGAGAGGGGCCCGCCGGAGCGCGGCGTGGTCAGGAGGGAGAGCCTGGCCGAGCTGAAGATGGACGCCTACTACGACAGCCTGGACCCGGCCGACGGCCCCGCGCCCGAGGGCCAGACCGACGTGTCCAGCGCCAGCCCCCCGGACCTGAAGATCGACCCCGACCACAGCCTGGAGAGCATCCGCCGCTCCTTCTACCTGCCCGTGGGGCCCAAGCTGATGCCCGAGGCGGACGAGGAGGACAACAGCGAGTACGACTCGGACTCGGAGTCGGAGCCCGACCTGAGCGAGGACTCGGACTCGCCGTGGCTGCTCAGCAACCTGGTGAACAAGATGATCTCGGAGGGCTCGTACCCCATCAAGTGCCCGGACGAGTGTTTCCAGAACAGCCACTCGCTGTGCGACACCATCTCGCCCGCCTCCGACCTGGAGCCCGAGATCCTGAGCGAGGCGCTGGACGAGGAGCCGGGCCCGCGGGACTCGCCGGTGGCGCTGGGGGACGCGGCGGCGGTGCCGGCGCGGTGCCCGCGCGGTGCCATCGAGCTGGTGGACATGGAGACGCTGCGCTGCTCCCTGGCCGAGGCCGAGCACGCGGCCGCCGAGCCGCCACCGGAGCCGCCGGCCGAGGAGCCGGGGCCTTTCCTGTTCCTCAGCAACCCCACCAACGACACCATCGCGCCCGTGTGCCCCGGCCGCCCCGTCGCCCTCGGCCGCCTGGACGCCTCCGAGGTCTTGGCCACCTTGGGTTGCCGCCCGGTGGCCCCGCCGCGGGTGTCCCCCGGCACCGAGCCCGCTGTCACCGGCGGCGGCCCCCAGCGCTGGGACCTGGACTCGGGCGTGCTGGAGGCCGACTCCATGATCGACGACGTCCGGTTAGCGCCCGACGCCGACCCCGCCGCGCTGGACGTGTCCACGGCCAAGACCAACCGCGGCTTCGCCATGGCCCTGGAGGAGGCCGAGCCGCCCTTGGTGGCCCCGTGCCACCGGGGCAGCCCGGCCGGGGAGGGGCCGCTGGCACCGGAGCCGCCGGCGCTGGACGAGTCGCTGGCCTACGACTCGGTCAAGTACACGCTGGTGGTGGACGAGCACACGCAGCTGGAGCTGGTGAGCCTGCGGCGCTGCACGTCCGTGCTCAGCGACGACAGCGACATCCTGAGGGCCTGCGACGACGAGGTGGCCTTCGGCGACGGGCTGGTGGCCCCCGACGCGCGCAGCTCCTCCGAGGACTCGTCCCCCGAGGCCGACCTGCAGTTCTCCAAGAAGTTCCTCAATGTCTTCGTCAACAGCACCTCGCGCTCCTCCAGTAAGTGGCGGTGCCGTGACGTGTCGTGACGTGTCGTGACGTGTCGTGACGTGTCGTGACGTGTCACGGTGTCCTGGGCTGCTCTGGGTGACCTTGGCACGCCGGCTGCCCTCCGTGTCCAGCCCCAGCCATTCCTGCTGTGGCATGTCACGATATGTCACGGGATGTCACGATATGTCACGGGATGTCACGAAATGTCACGGGATGTCACGAAATGTCGTGCCATGCCGTCCTGGCTCTTCTCACACCAGCTGCCCTCCCTGTCCTGTCCCAGTCATCCTGGCCATGGCACCATTCCCGCATGCCATGTCGTGTCACGATATGTCACGACATGTCTGGGATGTCACGGCATGTCGTGACATGTCGTGGGAGACGGGGCAGGCTCACAGTGACCACAAGGCTCTGCTGGGCAGGGTCCAGGTGGGACCCTCCAGGAGGGTCCTGACCCCATGAGTGTCCCTCAGGGACAGGGGCAGGATGTCCCCATGGGAGTGTCCCCAGCTGTCCCCTGTGCCCCCTGTCCCCGTGGGGGTGTCCCCAGCTGTCCCCTGTGCCCCCTGTCCCCGTGGGGGTGTCCCCGGCTGTCCCCTGTGTCCCCTGTCCCCATGGGAGTGTCCCCAGCTGTCCCCTGTGCCCCCTGTCCCCGTGGGGGTGTCCCCAGCTGTCCCCTGTGCCCCCTGTCCCCGTGGGGGTGTCCCCGGCTGTCCCCTGTGTCCCCTGTCCCCATGGGAGTGTCCCCAGCTGTCCCCTGTGCCCCCTGTCCCCATGGGAGTGTCCCCAGCTGTCCCCTGTGCCCCCTGTCCCCATGGGAGTGTCCCCAGCTGTCCCCTGTGCCCCCTGTCCCCATGGGAGTGTCCCCGGCTGTCCCCTGTGCCCCCTGTCCCCGTGGGGGTGTCCCCAGCTGTCCCCTGTGCCTCCTGTCCCCGGGGGGGTGTCCCCGGCTGTCCCCTGTGTCCCCTGCCATGGCTGTCCCCACAGGCACAGAGTCCTTCGGGCTCTTCTCCTGCATGGTGAACGGCGAGGAGCGGGAGCAGACCCACCGCGCTGTCTTCAGGTGAGGCCACCCCAGGTGACACCCCCGGGCCCCCCAGGGCCACCCCCGGGCCCTCTGCCCACCCTGGTGCCCCCGGGGCGATCCAGATTCAGTCCCTGGGCTCTGGGGGTGTCGTGTCCCCAGGGCAGGCACCCCATGGGTGCCACAGGGGGGGGGTTTGGGTTGACCACGACATCGGGGGGTGAGGAGGTGATGAGGGGCACAGGGGTGGGGGTTGGATTTGGGGGTGATCAGGAGGTCAGGGGTGAGAGGTTGGGTTTTGGGGGTGACCAGGGGGTGTGGGGGTCACTGTCCTTTCTTCCCCTGGGTTCTTCCAGCCCCCAGTTGGCTTTGGGGCTGACCAGAAGGTGAAGGATGTGGGGGTGTGGGTTTGGGGGAGTGACCAGGAGACGAGGGCAGTGGATTTGGGGTGACCAGAAGGTCAGGGGAATGGGTTTGGTGCTGACCAGAAGGTCTGGAATGTGGCTTTGGCTTCACCAGGAGCTCAGGGAGGTGACTTTGGGGGTGACCAGGAGCTCAGGGCAGTGACTTTGGGGGGTGCTGATGACCTGATGGGCACCGAGCCGTGTCTCTGCACCCCATCCCATTATCCCATTACCCCATCCCATTACCCCATCCCATTATCCCATTATCCCACCCCATCCCAGGTTCATCCCACGCCACGAGGACGAGCTGGAGCTGGACGTGGACGATCCCATCCTGGTGGAGCTGGAGGAGGACGATTACTGGTACCGGGGTTACAACATGAGGACGGGCGAGCGCGGCATCTTCCCCGCCTTCTACGCCCACGAGGTGGTGGGACACGCCCGGGACGCCATCGGTGCGAGCCCCGGGACCCCCGGGCATCTGGGGAGGGGTCCGGGGGCTTTGGGGTGCTGTGAGAAACGAGCTTTGATCTTCCTGTGATTCTGTGATTGATTCTGTGATTGTGGATTGTGTGATTGTGTGATTGTGTGATTCTCTCTGTGATTGACTCTGTGATTCTGTGATTGTGTTATTCTGTTATTCAGTAATTCATTCTATGATTCTGTGATTGATTCTGCGATTTGATGATTGTGTGATTCCGTGTGATTGATTCTGTGATTGTGTGTGATTCTGTGATTCTGTGTTTCTGATTGTGTGATTGTGCTATTCTGTTATTCAGTAATTCATTCTATGATTCTGTGATTCGTTCTATGATTCTGTGATTGATTCTGCGATTCAGTGATTGTGTTATTGTTTGAGTCTATGATTCTCTGTGATTCTGTGATTGATTTTATGATTGTGTGATTGATTCTGTAATTGATTCCATGATTCTGTGTGATTCTTTGATTCTGTGACTGTGTGATTCTTTCATTCTGATTCTGTGATTCTCTGTGATTCTGTGATTGATTCTGTGATTATTTGATTCTCTGTGATTCCGTGATTCTCTATGATGCTGTGATTCATTCTATGAGTGATTCTTTGTGATTCCGTGATTCCATGATTCCCTGATTGTGATCCTATGATTTCTAACACTCTCCCTGTGTGATTCTCTATGATTCTCTATGATGCTGTGATTGATGCTGTGATTGATTCTGTGATTGATGCTGTGATTGATGCTGTGATTGATGCTGTGATTGATGCTGTGATTGATTCTGTGATTCCGTGATTCCCCGACTGTGATCCGTGATTTCTGACGCTCTCCCTGCCCTTTCCCGGCAGGTCTGAAGAGGAACCCGTGCTGGGTGGAGCGCTTTAACGTGCAGTTCCTGGGCTCGGTGGAGGTCCCGTACCACCAGGGCAATGGGATCCTGTGCGCGGCCATGCAGAAGGTGAGGAGGGGGCGGGGCGGGGGTCCCGCGGGGCCCTGGGACCCCCCTGACACCGCTGGACCCCCCCAGATCGCCACCACCAGGAAGCTGACGGTGCACCTGCGGCCCCCGGCCAGCTGTGACCTGGAGGTGACACTGCAGGGCATCAAACTCATCCTGACCGTCACCGAGTACAGCCCCGAGCACGAGGTCAGCGGGGCCGGGGGCTGGGGGGCACCGGGAGGGGTCTGGGGGGGCACCGGGAGGGGTCTGGGGGACACCGGGAGGGGTCTGAGGGTGACCAGGATGTGATGAGGGGGCTCAGGGCTCTGGGTTTGGGGGGGCAAAAAGGAGATTTGGGGGTGACCGGGAATGTGGTGGGTGCAGGAATCTGGGTTTGGGGGGCAAGGAGTAAGGGGGTGACCACGGGAGGAGACAGGAGAAGATTTTGGGGGTGACCAGGATATGATGAGGGGTGCAAGGATCTGGGTTTGGGGGGCAAAAAGGAGATTTGGGGGTGATCAGGAGAGGAGGGGTGCGAGGGTCTGGATTTAGGGGGTGAGGAAAGGGTGGATGGTAGAGGGCTCTGGATTTGGGGGTGACCAGGAGGGGAGACGAACATGGGGTTGGGTTTTGGGGCTGCTGAGGGGCTCGGGGCTCTGGATTTGGGGGTGACCAGGAGGGGAGATGAACATGGGGTTGGGTTTTGGGGCTGCTGAGGGGCTCGGGGCTCTGGATTTGGGGGTGACCAGGAGGTGCCTGGTGCAGATTCGGGGCTGTGGGTTGGGGGGCTGCTGCTGAGGGGGGACACAGATTTTGGGGGGCTCTGACCCAGAGGCTCCTCTCTGCCCTGCCCTGCCGCAGTTCGAGCGCTGCAGCCACTTCTTCCAGATGAAGAACATCTCCTTCTGTGGGTGCCACCCCCGGAACAGCTGGTGAGACCCCCGGGCACCCCGAGACACCCCCACCAAATTCAGGGGCACCCCAAGGGACCCTCACCCCAGCCAGGGGCACCCCAAGGGACCCCCACCATCCATGGGAACCCCAAGGGACCCTCACCATCCGTGGGAGCCCCAAGGGACCCCCACCCTGCCAGGGGCATCCCAAGGGACCCCCACCATCCATGGGAGCCCCAAGGGACCCCCACCCTGCCAGGGACACCCCCGGAGCCCCCTGCCCGCTCCTGGTCGCCGCTGGCGTGGCTGTCCCGGGGCTCTGGGGGTGGTCTCGGGGCAGGTTTTGGGGTGCCCCCCTGAGCCCGTGCCCCCCTCCCCAAACCCATTTGCAGCTATTTCGGGTTCATCACCAAGCACCCGGTGCTGAGCCGCTTCGCCTGCCACGTGTTCGTGTCCCAGGAGTCCATGAGACACGTGGCCGAGTGTGTCGGGTACGGGACACGGGGACATGGGGGACACGGGGGGGACACATGGGGACACGGGGGGACGGGGACATGGGGACATGGGGGGCGCAGGGGACACATGGGGACACGGGGGGACGGGGACATGGGGACATGGGGGGCGCAGGGGACACATGGGGACACGGGGGGACGGGGACATGGGGACACGGGGGGCGCAGGGGACACAAGGACACGGGGGGTACGGGGGACATTGGGGGACAAAGGGGCACAGAAGGAGTATGGAGGGGTCAGGGGGTTACGGGGACACGGGGGACATGGGGGGGACAGGGCTGGGGGCAGGGGTTGGCCGGGATGGGGCTGGGGGTTCGGGGATTGGGGGTTCGGGGATTGGGGGTTCGGGGATTGGGGGTTCAGGGATTGGGGGTTCGGGGATTGGGGGTTCGGGGATTGGGGGTTCAGGGATTGGGGGTTCAGGGATTGGGGTCTGGGTGCAGCGTTTTGGGGTGCAGCGGCTCCGGGACTGGGGTCGTGGCACGCAGAGGTTTGGGGTGCCAGGGCACTGGGGGTGCTGTGCCTGCTCTGGGGGTGCCCGCAGGCGGTTTTTTGGGGTCTCAGTGGGTGCTGGGGGTGCTCCCTCCCCCCTCTGAACCCCTCCCCCCATTGCCCCCCCAGCCGAGCGTTTCAGGAATATTACCAGGAGCACCTGGAGTACGCCTGCCCCACAGAGGACATCTACCTGGAGTAGGGGTCCTGTGTCACCTCCCAGGGACCTGTGTCACCTCCCAGGGACCTGTGTCACCCCCCTAGGGACCTGGTGTGACCCCAGGGACCTGTGTCACCTCCCCAGGGACTCTGTGTCACCCCCCCCAGGGATCCGGTGTCACCCCCCCCAGGGACCCCGTGTGACCCCAGGGACTCTGTGTCACCCCCTAGGGACCCTGGGTGACCCAGGGACCGAGTGTCACCCACCCAGGGATTCTGTGTCACCCAAGGACCGGTGTCATCCCCCAGGGACCCTGTGTGGTGTCACCCCCAGGGACTCTGGTGTCACCCCCAGAGATTCTGTCTGACCCACGCCCCCCCCAAGTCCCCCCCGCCTCTGGGGGGCCCGGGGGTCCCCTCGGGAGGTGACACGGCCCAGCCGGGGGGTGACACAGCCCGAGTGGCCCCCCCTGCATGAGCACCGCCAGCCTTGGGGACAGCGGGACCCGCGACTTTGGGGACACTGGGGGGGGCTCAGGGCATTTTGGGGGGGTCCGGGGCCAGCTCGGGATGGAGGGGGGGGAAGGCGGACACCCCCAAATCCTCGCTGTCCCCCCCAAAGGAACGGGGGTCCCCCAGAGCTGCTCCCCCACCCCGGGTGTGCTGTCCCTCGTGTCGGTGTCCCCGGCTGTCCCCTCCCGCCACCGAGCTCGGGCCCGGGGGGGTCCCGGGGCCGCCCCCCCCTCACTGCTGTGCCTGGTGGTCCCTCGCTTCGGCCCCTGTCGCCCAGCGCTATCGTGACTATATCGCCACCGCCCGCTCGATGTCCCGATATTTATCTGTAACTCAGCAGCCAGAGGAGCCCCCGAGCCACTGTGCCAGCCCCGGCTGTCCCCACGCCGTTGTCACCCACTTGGTCTTTCAATAAAATATATGCTTGGTGTGAGCTGGGGACACCGCGGGGACACCGCCGGGACAGTGTGGGGACAGGGATGGGGACAGTGTGGGGACACTGCTTGGTGTGAGCTGGGGACACTGCGGGGACACCGCGGGGACACTGCGGGGACACCGCCGGGACAGTGTGGGGACAGGGATGGGGACAGTGTGGGGACACTGCTTGGTGTGAGCTGGGGACACTGCGGGGACACTGCGGGGACAGTGTGGGGACAGGGATGAGGACACTGTGGGGACAGGGATGAGGACACTGTGGGGACAGGGATGGGGACACTGCGGGGACAGGGATGGGGACACTGCGGGGACAGGGATGAGGACACTGCGGGGACAGGGATGGGGACACTGTGGGGACAGGGATGAGGACACTGCGGGGACAGGGGTGGGGACACTGCGGGGACAGGGATGGGGACACTGTGGGGACAGGGATGGGGACACTGCGGGGACAGGGATGGGGACACTGCTTGGTGTGATCTGAGGGCGCTGCGGGGACAATGTTGGGGACAGTGCTGGGGGACACTGCTGCGGACACCCAGGTGAGTTGGGGAGCCCCAGGTGAGTTGGGGACCCCCTGCCCCTTCCTTTGTCCCTTGTCCTTTGTCCCCCGAGGGTCCCCCCTGGCCGGGCCGTGGGTGCCACCCCCTGTCCTGGCACTGGGGACACCCGCGGGTGGCCGGGACCTGCTGGGTGTGACACTGGGGACAGCGGCGTGGTGGCATTGGGGGGGCACCTGTGGGAGCCAGGACACCCCAAAATTCAGTCAGGAAACCCCAAAACTCATCCCAGAATATCCCAAAATTCACCCAGGGACATCCCAAAATTCATCCGGGGCACCTCAAATTTCGGCCAGGAACACCCCAAAATTCAACCATGGACACCCCAAAATTCAGTCAGGAACATCCCAAAACTCATCCGAGGACACCCCAAAACTCACCCAGGGATATCCCAAAACTCATCTGGGACACCTCAAATTTCAGCCAGGAATATCCCAAAATTCAGCTGAGGCACCTCAAAATTCACCCGGGGACACCCCAGAATTCAGTCAGGAAACCCCAAAACTCATCCCAGAATATCCCAAAATTCACCCAGGAACATCCTAAAATTCTTCCGGGGCACTTCAGATTTCAGCCAGGAATAACCCAGAATTTAACTGAGGCATCCCAAAATTCAGTCGGGAAGCCCCAAAACTCACCCGGGACACCCCAAAACTCACCCGGGACACCCCAAAATTCACCCACCGGGCTCTATCCCTCCCATTTTCCCCCCTCGTGTCGAGCCGGGACCATCCCCGGAACCCCGAGCGACCACAGGACCAGACGGAGCTTTCTTATAAATTTATTACATAATAATAATAATAATAATTAATAATAATAATATAATATAAGAAACATAGATCTCTGTGGGGGATGTGTATCACAACGTCAAGGGCGGGAGGCGAATGGCCGCACCTCCGTGACTCCGGAGAAGGAGAAAGCTCCTCCGGGAAAAATCCATACAAAATTAAGGGTGAAGTCAAACTGACCCTGGGAAATTAAAAACGGAACGAAAACCCACAGGTGAGTCCGGCTTGGGGCAGGGGCTGTGGGGGAACGGAACCGAGAGTGTGGCGGGGCCGGGCTGTGCACATGCAGCGGGTGTGAGGGGGTGGCACATGCATGGGCAGTGAGGCCGTGGCCACGGCTGGGGCTGGCGAGGCCACCTGTCCCCCGCGCTCGGGAGCTGAGTGACCCGAGGGGGGTTTTTGCTTTATTTTTGTCACAGTCGGGGGGGGCTGGGGGGGTACGGACAGGCGGATGGAAGTTGGGGGGCTGTGGGGGGTGTGGTGATGGCGCCGGGCTGGACAACGGAAAAATATCGACAAGTTTTTTTTTTTTTGGGGGTGGGGGGGGAAAATTCCCTTTGGAAGCGGGAGGGAAAAGAAAAGGAAAAGTGTCTCCCTTTGTACAGCGGAAAAAACCGAGTGCTGGAGAAGCCATGGGAGGAATCACAGTAACCGCCGCGGCCGGGGGTGGCACGGCCCGGGGGTGACACTGCCCGGGGGTGACACGGCCCGGGGGTGACACGGCCCGGGGGTGGCACTGCCCGGGGGTGGCACTGCCCGGGGGTGACACGGCCCGGGGGTGGCACGGCCCGGGGATGACACGGCCCGGGGGTGGCACTGCCCGGGGGTGGCACTGCCCGGGGGTGACACGGCCCGGGGGTGGCACTGCCCGGGGGTGACACTGCCCGGGGGTGACACGGCCCGGGGGTGGCACGGCCCGGGGGTGACACGGCCCGGGGGTGGCACGGCCCGGGGGTGGCACGGCCCGGGGGTGACACGGCCCGGGGGTGGCACGGCCCGGGGGTGGCACTGCCCGGGGGTGGCGTGGCCGAGGGGCCAAGCGGTGGTCAAAGGGTCAGCACGGCCGAGGGGTTGGCGTGGCCAAGCGGTGGTCGAGGGGTCAGGGCGGCCGATGGATTGGCATGGCCGAGGAACTGGCACGGCCAGGATTGGCCTGGCAAAGGGGTGGTGGAAGGGTCAGCACGGCCGATGGATTGGCGTGGCCGAGGGGCTGGCGTGGCCAAAGGGCCGAGGGGTGGTCAAGGGGTCGGCACGGCCGAGGGGTTGGCCTGGCAAAGGGGTTGGCACGGTCGATGGGTTGGCATGGCCGAGGGCTCAGCGTGGCCACTGGCCAAGGGTGCTTTTAGGGTCAGTGTGGCCGAGGGGTTGGCGTGGCCACTGGCCAAGGGGGCCCGAAGGGTCAGCACGGCTGATGCGTTGGCGTGGCCGAGGGGTTGGCACGGCCAATGGCTTGGCATGGCCGAGGGGTCAGTGTGGTCAAGGGGCCAGCGTGGCCAAGGGGTTGGCGTGGCCAAGGCGTGGCCGAGGGGTCGGCACAGCCGATGGGTTGGCATGGCCGGAGGGGTCAGTGTGACCCCGGGATTGGCACGGCCGAGGGGTCAGCGTGGCCAAAGGTTTGGCATGGCCGATGTGTTGTTGTGACCGAGGGGTCAGTGTGACCCAGGGGTTGGCAGAGCCAGGGGGTGACCAAGGGGTCAGCACGGCCGGTGGGTTGGTGTGGCCGAGGGGTCAGTGTGACCCAAGGCCGGGGGTCAGTGTGACCCAGGGGTCAGTGTGACCCAAAGCCGAGGGTCAGTGTGACACAGGGGTCAGTGTGACCCAAGGCCGAGGGTCAGTGTGACCCGGGGGTCAGTGTGACCCGGGGGTCAGTGTGACCCAAGGCCGGGGGTCAGTGTGACCTGGGGGTCAGTGTGACCCAAGGCCGAGGGTCAGTGTGACACAGGGGTCAGTGTGACCCGGGGGTCAGTGTGACCCGGGGGTCAGTGTGACCCAAAGCCGAGGGTCAGTGTGACCCGGGGGTCAGTGTGACCCAAAGCCGAGGGTCAGTGTGACCCGGGGGTCAGTGTGACACAGGGGTCAATGTGACCCAAGGCCGAGGGTCAGTGTGACCCGGGGGTCAGTGTGACACAGGGGTCAGTGTGACCCAAGGCCGAGGGTCAGTGTGACCCGGGGGTCAGTGTGACCCAAAGCCGAGGGTCAGTGTGACACAGGGGTCAGGGGTCAGTTCCTGCTCTGCCTTCTCCTGGATGGCTTTTCCAAAGGCAAGGTGGCCCCGGCTCTGGAGGTGGCCGGACCCCGGGAATTGCTCCGTCCCCACGGGACAGGGACAGCAGAGCTTTGGGAATGGCCACGGGACCGGACCGTGGCCGGGGGACACCGTGGGGTCCCGGCGGTGGCACCGCGGCACAGGGTGAGTGACCCCGGAGCCGGTGGCACCACGGGGCACAGGCTGGGGGTGCCCGGGGGGACACGGGGGGGACAGGGGGGGACACGGGGGGGACACGGGGGGGCTGTGCTGGCAGCTGGAGGGGCCACCCCGGGTGAAACCAGTTCGCCCGGGGACCCTGATGGCCTTTTGGAAGTCCCTTGTCCAGCTGTGCCGCATCCCCGGGCAGCGCAGGGAACAGGGGTGGGAAGGGACAGGGATGGACAGGACAGGGGACAGGGATGGACAGGACAGGGGACAGGAATGGACAGGGGACAGGGATGGACAGGACAGGGGACAGGAATGGACAGGACAGGGGACAGGAATGGACAGGGGACAGGGATGGGCAGGACAGGGGACAGGATTGGGCAGGGGACAGGGATGGGCATAGGACAGGGATGGGCAGGACAGAGGACAGGGATGGGCAGGACAGGGGACAGGAATGGGCAGGACAGGGGACAGGATTGGGCAGGGGACAGGAATGGACAGGGGACAGGAATGGACAGGACAGGGGACAGGAATGGGCAGGGGACAGGGGACAGGAATGGACAGGGGACAGGGGACAGGGATGGGCAGGACAGGGGACAGGAATGGACAGGGGACAGGGGACAGGAATGAGCAGGGGACAGGGAGGGGCAGGACAGGGGACAGGAATGAGCAGGGCTGGGGACAGGGAGGGACAGGACAGGGGACAGGATGAGTGGCTCAGGGGACAGGAGTGAGAGGGGCTGGGACAAGGACGAACGGGTTCGGGGGACAAGGATGAGTGGCACGGGGGGATAGGGATGAGCAGGGCCAGGGACAGGAATTAATGGGATGGGGACAGGGATGAGCGGGACGGGGGATGGGGACGAACGGGACAAAGGGGACAGGGATAAACGGGACAGGGACAAAGGGGGCAGGGATAAACGGGACAAAGGGGACAGGAATGAGTGGCGTAGGGGACAGGGATAAATGGGACAGGGATAAGAGAGACAGGGACAAAGGGGACAGGGATAAACGGGACAAAGGGGACAGGAATGAGTGGCGCAGCGGACAGGGATAGATGGGACAGGGATAAGAGAGACAGGGACAAACGGGACAGGGATAAGCGGGACAAAGGGGACAGGGACAAACAGGCCAGGCGGCAGGGACAGCCCGGGGGGTTGGTGGCAGCCCCGGGCGCTCTCGGGACGGGCAGCGCGGCTGGAAGTCGCCTTCTCTGGCGTGGGGCCTGACTGGGACGAGCCGTGGTGTCCCCGCGGGGCGGGTGACACTCAGTGTTCGCCAACACAGGTACGGCTGCAGCTGCTTCAGCGGGAGCTGGGGGTGCCCGGGCGGGCACGGCCATTTCCTCCGTCCTTCCGAGGAGGAGGAGGGTGAGCAGGAGGAGGAAGGGGGCAGAGGAAGGCTCCTCCGAAATGGCGAGAAGGCGTCCAGCTCTCCCGGTCCCAGAGCGAGCTTGGCGCGGAGCGGTTGCGCTCCGCGGGGTTTTTGGCCTCTCGCGGCGAGAGGCGGCCGCGGGCGGGTCTCCCTCTCTCGGGGGGTGCCCCAAAAAACAGCTGCGGAAGGGGCAGGAGACCCGGGGACACCCGGCGGGGATGGCGCCGGGCTGCCCGCGCTCAGGCCACCACTGTCACCTTCCACCGCGCGCCCGGGTGGCCTTGGCGGAGCGGCCGCGCCCTGAGGGGACGCGGGGGTGGCTCCGCGAGGGGGGCACCGGGGCAGAGGTGCCACCGAGGGGACACCGAGGGCGCCGGGGGCTGCCGGGGGGGAGGGAGGGAGGTGGGGAGGGAGGGAGGGAAGGGGGTAGGGAGGGGCAGGGACAGGGCAGGGACAGGGCAGGGAGGGTGGGCAGAGAGGTCAGTGCCAGGCAGGCTGGGCAGTGCCAGGCAGGGATGGTCAGCCAGAGTGGTCAGTGCCAGGCAGGGTGGTCAGTGCCAGGCAGGGTGGTCAGTGCCAGGCAGGGATGGTCAGGGTGGTCAGTGCCAGGCAGGGTGGTCAGGGTGGTCAGTGCCAGGCAGGGTGGTCAGTGTGGTCAGTGAGGGATGGTCAGGGTGGTCAGGCAGGCTGGGCAGTGCCATGCAAGGATGGTCAGCCAGAGTGGTCAGGGTGGGCAGTGCCAGGCAGGGATGGTCAGCCAGAGTGGTCAGTGCCAGGCAGAGTGGTCAGTGTGTTCAGCCAGGCTGGGCAGTGCCAAGCAGGGATGGTCAGCGCCAGGCAGGGATGCTCGGTGTGGTCAGGGTGGTCAGGCAGGGATGGTCAGGATGGTCAAGGTGGTCAGCCAGAGTGGTCAGGGTGGGCAGTGCCGTCAGTGAGGGATGGTCAGTGTGGTCAGGCAGGGATGCTCGGTGTGGTCAGGGTGGTCAGCCAGGCTGGGCAGTGCCAGGCAGGGATGGTCAGAGCCAGGCAGGGTGGTCAGTGAGGGGTGGTCAGGCAGGGATGCTCGGTGTGGTCAGTGCCCGGCAGGGATGGTCAGGGTGGTCAGGCAGGGATGGTCAGGCAGGGATGCTCAGTGTGGTCAGTGAAGGATGGTCAGTGCGGTCAGCCAGGCTGGGCAGTGCCAGGCAGGGTGGTCAGAGCCAGGCAGGGATGGTCAGGGTGGTCAGTGAGGGGTGGTCAGTGCGGTCAGGCAGGGATGCTCGGTGTGGTCAGGGTGGTCAGCCAGGCTGGGCAGTGCCAGGCAGGGTGGTCAGTGAGGGGTGGTCAGGGTGGGCAGTGCCAGGCAGGGTGGTCAGAGCCAGGCAGGGATGGTCAGGGTGGTCAGTGAGGGGTGGTCAGGGTGGTCAGTGAGGGGTGGTCAGGGTGGTCAGCCAGGCTGGGCAGTGCCAGGCAGGGTGGTCAGTGAGGGGTGGTCAGGGTGGGCAGTGCCAGGCAGGGATGGTCAGGGTGGTCAGGCAGGGTGGTCAGTGAGGGGTGGTCAGGGTGGTCAGCCAGGCTGGGCAGTGCCAGGCCGTGCCGAGGGGCAGCACCGAGGGGACGAGGGTGGCACAGCCGGGACCAGCGGTGGCCGTGCAGGGGCTCTGAGGGGACCCCGTGTCCCCAAGGCGGGGACAGCCTGGCACACAGGTGCCAGGTGTGGGGTGGCGCGGCCACAACAGCCTCGGGAAGCGACAGCCAAAGGAATTCCAGGGAATTCTCATTTCCACAGCTTGGGAAGGAGCCCGTGCTCAGCCCGCCATGCGACATTCCCGCCGTGCGACATTCCCGCCATGCGACATTCCCGCCGTGCGACATTCCCGCCGTGCGACATTCCCGCCGTGCGACATTCCCGCCGTGCGACATTCCCGCCATGCGACATTCCCGCCATGCGACATTCCCGCCGTGCGACATTCCCGCCGGGATGCAGAGGGGCTGGGATGGGATCTGGGATCCCGGGATGTGCGGGACAGCACCGGGAAGGGGACGGGGACAGAGGGGACACGGAGCGCAGGTGGCACGGGAGACGCAGGGGGGTGGCACAGGATTGGATCGGGAATGGGGCTGGGACGGGAACTGGGATGGAACTGGGATGGATTTGGGGGGCACAAGTGGGAAGAGTTTGGGGGCACAGTTGGGATGGGTTTGGGATGGAGCTGGGATGGATTTGGGGGCACAGGTGGGATGGGTTTGGGGCACAGGTGGGATGGGTTTGGGGCACAGGTGGGGCTCGGTTTAGAGGGCACAGGTGGGATGGGTTTGGGGCACAGGTGGGATGGGTTTGGGGGCACAGGTGGGGCTGGGTTTTGGGGCACAGGTGGGATGGGTTTGGGGGCACAGGTGGGATGGGTTTGGGGGCACAGGTGGGATGGGTTTTGGGGCACAGGTGAGATGGGTTTGGGGCACAGGTGAGATGGGTTTGGGGCACAGGTGGGATGGGTTTGGGGCACAGGTGGGAAGGATTTTGGGGCACAGGTGGGGCTGGGTTTTGGGGCACAGGTGAGATGGGTTTGGGGCACAGGTGGGATGGGTTTGGGGCACAGGGGGAGGGCACAGGTGAGATGGGTTTGGGGCACAGGTGGGGCTCGGTTTAGAGGGCACAGGTGGGATGGGTTTTGGGGCACAGGTGGGATGGGTTTTAGGGCACAGGTGGGATGGGTTTTGGGGCACAGGTGAGATGGGTTTGGGGGCACAGGTGGGATGGGTTTTGGGGCACAGGTGGGATGGGTTTGGGGCACAGGTGAGAGGAGTTTTGGGGCACAGGTGGGATGGGTTTTAGGGCACAGGTGGGATGGGTTTGGGGCACAGGTGAGAGGAGTTTTGGGGCACAGGTGGGATGGGTTTGGGGGCACAGGTGAGATGGATTTGGGGGCACAGGTGGGGCTCGGTTTAGAGGGCACAGGTGGGCGGATTGGGACAAGGTGACCCTGGGGGGGTCTGGCACAGAGGATTTGGGGTCGAGGGTGACCCCGGTGACACAGCAGGGCTGGCAGGGCGGGTTTGGGGACACGGGCGCTGGCTTGGCTGGGGCTGGGGAGGGGACAGGGCCGAGGGGCAGGACCTGAGCTCGACATTCCCACCCCGGCGGCTGCGGGGGCACCCGCGGTGCCGCAGGTGAGGGGTCGGGGCTCACCGAGCCCGGCATTCCTGGGAGTTTTTTCTCCCGGGATTTTTTTTTCCCTGGGATTTTTTTTCCCCCGGGATTTTTTATATATATATATATTTTATTTTCCCCGCCTGGTCGCTCACCGGGCTGGCTCCAGACCCTTCCCCATTCCCGGCTGGAACAGCGGGATGGCAGCCGGGGATGGGGACAGGCCACGCACCGCCGGTGGCTTCCGGAGAAATCCCGGGTGTCGCCACGTGGGCGAGGGCTTGGGGACAAGGAGATGGCACCGGGGACCCTCCTGAGGACATCCCGGTGTCCCGGCCAGGACAGGGGACATCCCGGGGACATCCCAACGACATCCCGGTGCCCTGACACAGGGCAGGGACATCCCGGGGACATCCTGGGGACATTCCAGGGACATCCCGGTGTCCCGGCCAGACCAGGGGACATCCCGGGGACATCTCGGGGACACCCCAGGAACTTCCCAGTGCCCTGACACAGGGCAGGGACATCCCGGGGACATCCCGGTGCCATCCCGGTGCCATCCCGGTGTCCCGGGCCCTTTTCCCTGGCAAGGTGGGGAAGGTTCGGAGATGTTTGAGGGTCAGGACGAAGCTCCCTGTCCTCCCCTCTTAGCACCAGAAGAGTTTTTGTGTTTAATGCCTTCCTGGGGGCCTCGGCTTTTGGGACCACCGAGCCCTCCCCTCCCGGCCAGCCGGGCACGCCCTGGCCACCCCCGGCCCAGGGGACAAGCGGGTGGCACTGGGGACAATCCTGGCAAATCCCCGTGGCCACCGCCAGCCCCGGGACCCCCCAAAAATTGGGGACACAACCCTTGGGGACCTCCGTGCTGTGTGCCTGGAAGACTCGGTGTGTCCCAAAACGCAAGTTTTGTTTTTTGTTTTTCTTTTTTTTTTTCTTTTTTTTTTTTTTTAAGCTTTTTTTTTTTTTTTTTTAGTGATTCTCTGAATCTTTACAAATCCAGAGAGTCTGAAAGGAGATGGTTTTTTTTTGGAGGAGGGGGGGATTTTAGGGTTTTTTTGTGTGTGTTTAAAAAGACTTTTTCACATTCATTCAGTCGCTTAAAAACTCCCACGGGCGTCCCGGGAGCGTCTCCTCCAGTCCAGAGATAGGAATAATTATTATTATTAATTTTTTTAGGAAAATCCTAACAAAAATCAGGTGGCTATAGCTCTGGAGATATAGATATATAGATATTCTCTCTTTCCAAATATAGAGCTGCTTAAAAAGATGCAAAACGAGGGATGAGCAGGATTTTTTTTGGGGGGGAAGGGGGTGTGTGTGTGTGCGGGGGGAAGGATCCTGTAATTCGTTATCTCGTGGGGCTTATCAGCTGCTCTCTAGATAAATGCACGGAGATTAAATAATTTCCCATCAACGCTTCCCCCTTTTGGAAAAACAACCAAAAAAAACCCAAAACAAGACCCCAAGCCCAGAGGAAATCAAACCTTTCCCACCCCCCTCCCCCTCCCCTCAAAACGTTGGCAAAGCGATTTTTTTTTTGTTTTGTTTTTTTTTTGTTTTGTTTTCTGTTTTTTGTGGTTTTTTTGCTGCGGGAATTTGTCCCCCCCACCCCCCCAGCCTCCCGACATTCCCAAACATGCTTCGATCCATGCGCTCCTCGCTCCCTCCTCTCACCCAGCAGCTCAGAGTCCGGGGGGGTCCGGCTGGCGGGGGGGCTCTTCTGGCACGGCCTGGCACGGCCTGGCACGGCTCGGGGTGGCGCGGCCGCTGCTGGAGCCTTCCCGGCCCTTCCTTCTTCCTTTTTTTTTTTTTTTTCTTTTTCTTTTTTTTTCCTCCTTTTCTCCTTCTTCCCTTCTTTCTTTTTTTCCCTTCTTTCTTTCCTTCCTTCCTTTCTCCGGGAGCACCGCCGGGATGGCCCCGCTGGAGCCGCCGCCTCCGAGCCCTGCGGGGACACCTTGGGGACACCTGGGGGACACCTTGGGGGGACACCTGGGGCCACCTCCTGGCAGGGACACCTGGGGGGGGACACCTGGGGCCACCTCCTGGCAGGGACACTTGGGGGGGGACACCTGGGGCCACCTCCTGGCAAGGACAGGACCTGGGGCCACCTCTGTCCCCGCCAGGGACACTTGGATGGGTTCAGGACCTCGGGGTCACCTCCCGGCAGGGACAGTTCTGACCCTGCCGGGGACACCTGGGAGGGAGGGGGCGGGACCTTGGGTCACCTGTGACCCTGCCAGGGACACCTGGAGGGGTGTCAGGACCTGAGGCCACCTCCCGGCAGGGACACCTGGGTGGGTTCAGGACCTTGGGGCCACCTCTGACCCTGCCAGGGACACCTGGAGGGGTGTCAGGACTCGGGGTCGCCTCCTGCCAGGGACACTTGGGACTTGTCAGGACTTGGGGCCACCTCTGACCCTGCCAGGGACGCCCGGAGGGGTGTCAGGACCTGAGGCCACCTCCCGGCAGGGACACCTGGGACTTGTCAAGATTTTGGGCCACCTCTGAGCCTGGCAGGGCCACCCGGGAGGTGCCACCTCCTGCTCTCGCCACGCCGCCAGCGGCTGGGGCAGCTCGGGGGGGGCTCCGCGCCCCGCCTGTCCCCCGAGGTGCCACCACCGCGGCGCGTCCCTGCCTGTCCCCGCGGCCAGCCCCGGCCCGGTGCCACCCCCGGGGCAGGGCACACGGAGCGATTTACAGGCCGGACTCTCTGCGAGAAACGGGAACGAGGAGGAATTTCATGCAACATTCCTGGTCCGGAGGCGGCGCGGGGGGCGGGAGCGGGCGGGAGCCTTTTTGGGGAGGTGGGGCGGGTGGGTTGTGGGGTGGGGGGGCTCCACACCCTCAGTGCAGTGCTCGGAGGAGGAGAAGGAGAATCCGAGTGGGTTTTCTTGGCTTGGGAATAACGCCCCGCCCTTCCCACGGCGGCTCCGGGCGCGGTCAGCTGTCCACCAGCTGCTTGAGCGCCCGCTCGATGTTCATGCGGTGCCCCACGCGGGTCACCCCCAACTCCACGAAGTCCTCCTTGGTCAGGGCGGGCAGGTGCGTGCCCTCGATCTCGTGGTCCTCGAACTTATCCCGGTGCTCCACCAGGTTGATGCTCTCCAGCCAGTCCCCCACGTCGTACTTGTTCCACAGGTGCAGCGGCTTCTGCATGAAGGGCCGGGGCGGGTGCAGCGTGTGCAGCGCTGGCGACGGCGACGGCGACGGCGACGGCGAGCGGCTGCGGGCGCTGACGCTGCGGACCACGAAGCGAACTTCCTTGGGTTCGTGGGGGATGGAGAGGCTGGAGGATTTGAGGATGGTGGGGGGCGTGAGGCCGTAGGGCCGGACGGTGCTGAGGGGCTCGGGCCGCTCCAGCGCCGCGGGTTTGACGGGGCTGGGAGTGCGGCGGGTGACGGGGTAGCGGCTGCCGGGCCGCACGGTGAACGTGGTGCCGGAGCTGCGCTGGGAAATGGTGCTGAGCTCGCCTAAACTACTGAAAAGTCTGCGGAGAGAGCGGGAGAACGGGAGGAGAAAAGAGAGAGAGAGAGAGGAGAGGGAAGGGGTGAGGCCAGGTTTGGGAATGGGGGACACCAATCCAGCGTGGAGGGTTTGGGGTTGGGAGAATTTGGGACGCGGCTCGGGTGGGAGATCCCCGAGGGGGGGAATGTCCCGAAAGGTTCCGGCAGTGCTGCCAAGGGTGGGGATTCCCGGCCTGTCCTGCCCTCCTGGCACGGCTCTGTGTCCCCCCCAAAATGTCCCCAGCCCTGGGGACAAGGACCCTGCGCCTCGTCCTGCCCCGTCCCCCTCCCCTCCCCGCGCTCCCAGTGGAGAAAAGTTGGGATGAGAGGGAAAACCTTCCGGCGTTTTCCCGGGATCGGGGGGACCCTCTGGTGGCGGTCCCCTGGTGGCCAGGGGTGGCCGGGCCGGTGTCCCCTTGGCACTGGGGGACCCCCTGGCTGTGCCACCGTGGGAATCTTGGATGGGGACGCGGCTCCTGCCGCCGGCGCCGTCCCCTCGGCATTGTCCCCATCCCGCCATTGTCCCCATGGAATGGGCAGGGAATGGGAAAGGAAACGGAGCTGACACCCGGATGAATCCCAGGAAATCAGAGTCCTCCGCTCTGGAGAGGATGGGAAAACTGGGAATGTTCTCCTGGAGAAGGGAAGGATCCAGGGAGAGCTTCCAGCACATTCCAGGGCCTGAAGGGGCTCCAGGAGAGCTGGAATTTGGGAAAGGCGTGGAGGGACAGAACAGAGAATGGCTTCCCAAGGGGAGATTGGGGTGGGAATTTGGGAAGGAATTCCTGACTGGGCTGGAATTCCCAGAGCAGCTGTGGCTGCCCCGGATCCCTGGAATGTCCAAGGAAGGGTTGGAGCAGCCTGGGACAGTGGGAAGTGTCCTTGGATGGGTTTTGAGGTCCCTCCCATCCCATCCCAATTCCCTTGTCCTCAGAACTATCCCATAAAATTCCTGCATCCCGGTGCCTCAGTTTCCCTGCCCCTCCCCTGCTCGGGCTCCCATCTCAGCTCCCTCCTGGAAAACTGGGACACTGGAATGCTGCTGGGATCCAGCACTGCCTCCTGGTTTTGGGAATGTTGATGAGCTCCAAGGATCCCATAAATCCATGGGATGAGCTGGACTTGGCTGAAAATCCTCAGGATGAGCCGCATTCCTCATAATTCCCATTTCTGAGCCACGCTCCCGATAATTCCCGTTTTTCTGCTTCCCTGGCACAGCAGAGCAGGAGTCACCTTCGGGAAAGAGCCCGATGTCCTTGAGGAATGAGACACGGAACGGGAACTGCGGGCACGCGGCCGCGCCCCACCCGGACCTGGGATCTGCGAGAGAAATTTCTGGATCTGCTGGAAAACTCCGCGAGAAGCAGCTGGGAAGGAGCCGCCAGGGAAAATCCAAAGGATGCGGGTGTTCCTGGGGATGCGCCGCTGGGGCTGAATTCCCGTTTGGAATTCCCGGCCGCCCGTTTTCCCGCATGGGATCCCCTCCCTGCGCCGCATTCCCGGGTTCTCCCTCTCCAGCCAGGAATCCCCAACCCCGGCTCCAACGTCTCCGGATCCGAGCTGATTCCTTAGGGACCATCCCACATCTTGGGCTGCTGCTCTCAGGGACCTTTTCCAGGATTTTAGGGATCATCCGTTTTTCCTCGAGGCAATCCCGAATCCATGCCAGCTCCGTTTCCCGTTCCAGGGCTCTTTTCCAGGCAGCTCCAGGGGCGGCATTCCCGCTGCTCCAGGTTTCTCCAGGAGCTGGGATGGGGCAGCTCCTCCAGCGGGTTTTGATCCCACAAATCCCTCTTGGGGCAGCTCCCGAGCCCGGATCGGCTCTGGGATTATTTGGATCCTTCCTGGAATCGCTGGGATCATTCCTGGAATTATTGGGATCGTTCCTGGGATTATTTGGATCATTTCTGGAATCGCTGGGATCATTCCTGGACTTATTTGGATTGCTCTTGGGATTATTTGGATTGTTCCTGGGATCACTGGGATCATTTCTGGAATTACTGGGATTGTTCTTGGGATTATTTGGATTGTTCACTGGGATCATTCCTGGATTGTTTGGATAGTTGCTGGGATCATTTCTGGGATTACTCCTGGGACGGCTGGGATCATTCCTGGGATTGCTGGAATAATTTCTGGGGTTATTTGGATCGTTACTGGGATCACTGGGATGGCTGGGATTGCTCCTGGGATTCCTGGGATCGTTCCTGGGATCACTGGGATCATTCCTGGGATTGCTGGAATAATTCCTGGGATTATTTGGATCATTCCTGGGATCACTGGGATCGTTCCCTGGGATTGCTGGGATAATTTCTGGGATCGTTTGGATTGTTCCCGGGATCGCTGGAATAACTCCTGGGATCACTGGGATCGTTCCCTGTTCCTTGGTGAGGTTTTTTCTGAGGTTTCTGTGCTGCTGCTCCAGTGTTCCATGTTCAAATCCTCGGGATTGTCTCGGGTGATTCCCATGGCTGGGACCACACCCCCCTTCCTCCGGCCTCGGTTTGGGCCTTTTCCCAACTTTCCTATGGATCTTCCTGACATTCCTGTGGATCTTCCTCCAAATCTTCTCCCAGCCCTCCTATGGACGTTTTCCCAACCTTCCTATGGATATTCTCCTGCCTTTTTCATGGATCTTCCCCTCACCCCCTACAGATTTTCTCTGCCCTTCCTGTGGATTTTTCCAACCTTCCCAAGGAAATTTTTCCAGCCTTCCCGAGAATCCTCTGAGATCTTCCTTCCAATGGATCCTATGGATCTTCCTTCCTTTCTATGGACCTTCCTCAAATGCTGAGCCCAAACATAATCCTAACCCTGATCCTAACCCCAATCCCAAGCCTAATCCTAACCCTGTTCCCAACCCAGATCCTGACCATGATCCTAACCTTGAAACATAACCCTGATCCTGATCCTGACCGTGATCCTAATCCTGATTTTAATCCTGAACCTAAACCTGACCCTAACTTTGACTCGAAATTAATCTTAACCCTGATCCTAATTTTGATTGTGGTCCTAACCCTAAACCTGACCCTAATTTTAACCCCGATCCTAAACTGGACCATAATCCCAATCCAAATCCTACCCCTGCCCCTGGCTTTTCCTGGGAATCAGTCAGGGACTCTGGGGGCTGGGCCGGGATTTGGGGCAGGGATCAAACACTGTCTGAAGTTTTCCTGGTCCCTGTCACTCCAGTGGATGGGACACGGCCACCCCAAAGGATCCGGGATCGGGGCTGGGAGCAGGACACAGAATTCCCACTGTCCTGAACCCGGCAGCTGTGGGATGGACCCCGGGAGGAACTTTGGGATCAGCCTTGGGAGGAATCTCGGGGTGAACTTTGGGATCAGCCTTGGGATGATCCCCAGGATGAGGCCCTGGAGGAATTTTGGGATTAGCCCTGGAAGAACCTCGGGGTGAACTTTGGGAAGAACCTAGGGATTATCCCTGGGAGGAACTTTGGGAAGAGCCAAGGAAAGAGCCTTCGGAACAAACTTTGGGATGAACCTTGGGATTAGCCCTGGGATGAGCTCAGGAAAGAGCCCTGGGAAGAACCTTGGGAAGGACCTCGAGAGGTGCCCTGGGATGAACTTCGGGATGAACCTTGGGATTAACCCTGGGAAGAGCCCAGGGAGAAACCTTGGGAAGAACCTTGGGATGAACCTTGGGATTAACCCTGGGATGAGCCCAGGGAGGAACCTCGGGATGATCCACAGGATGATCCAGGCGCCCCCAGTGCCAACGCAGGGGACGGAGACCCCCTGGCGTCCCCCAGATATCCCAAATTTCCGTGACACCGGTGCCAGGACTGAGGGAGTGAATCCACGGCTGGATCCAACGGGATGAGCCCCCCACGGCCGAGAAGAGCCTCGGGAATGGCCCCGTTCCGGGTGTTCCCGGAAAATCCGGAGCATCCCACGCCTCCGCCCCAGCCGGGAGCAGAGCAAATCCCCGGGAATGGCATCCAGCAGCCGTCGGGAAAGCGGGAACGCGGCCCCGGCATTCCCGGAGCGTCGGGATCCGGCGCTGCTCTCCCGGGGCGGGGCCGCGGCCTCGGGAATTCAGCGCTTGGCAGAAAAGGACAAGGAAAAATCACCCGGGAACGGCTCCGGGAGCTGGGACACGGAACGGGACACGAGGACGGGACACGGGGACAACACGGAGGAAGCACAACCAGGAGCACGGCCATGCACGCTGGGAAATTCCCAAGGGGAACTGGAGATTCCCATGGATCCCAATCCCCCACCCTAATCCCATGGATTTCCCCTTCCAGCCCAAGGGAGCTGGAGTGGGAATGGCTTTTCCCGGGATCCCGCTGCTCTCCCAGCCGGGGGGGCCCTCCCAGCTCAGGAAGGGATTCCAGAAGCTCTGGAAGCCACTGGGATATCCTGGAATCATTGCTGGGGGAATCCCTGGATCCCGATTTTCCTGCTGTGGCCTCAGGTGAGTTCCCTGGGGGACCGGGATGGAGCAGGATCCCAGGAGCTCCCTTGGAATTTTTGCTCCAGAGGGAGACCTGGGATTCCCCCCGGCCTGGGGAATCACGGATGGATCCTGGTGCATCCATGGTTTGCCGGGATGGGAATGGGGATGCTCCACTCCCCTCCCCAGCGTCCTTCCCAGGGTCTTCTCCACCATTCCTGGGGTCCTTTCCCATCCCTCCTGGAATCCTTTCCCACTAACTGGGCTCTTTCCCATCCTTCCTGAAGTCCCTCCCACCCTTCCTGGGGTCTCTCCACCATTCCTGGTGTCCTTCCTTACCCTTCCTGTGGTCTTTCCCACCTTTTTTGGGATCCTTTCCCACTTCCTGGTGTCTTTCCCCTTTCCTGGAATCCTTTCCCACTTCCCGGTGTCTTTCCCACCTTTCCCGGGACCTTTTCCATCCTTCTGGGGTCTCTCCCACCTTTCTTGGAATCTCTCCCACCTTTCCTGGGACTCTTCCCCGATCTCTCCCACCTCCCCATCCCAATCCCCCCCCTCCCCTGGGGGATCCCGACGGGAATTTCCTCAGCGGGAACACCTCAGCGGGAAGAGCCGGACACGCCACCACAGCACAGGGACAGGGCCATGCTCCCGAAGGGACACACGCACATCCCGGAGCCGGCTCCGCTCCCGCCGCCTCCCCCCCCAAAAAAAACCCCCAAAAAAACCTCGGGAATACCGGCGGGAGCGGGGGGGGCCTCACCGGGGAAAGGGGAAGAAGACAGGTGAGGAATGGGACATTCCCGGTGGGATGGAGCTATGGAATGGGAACGTGCTCACTTACACAACTCGCCCACCCTCCGGAGGCCAGAGGCGGATCTAGGACAGAGCAGCGGGACATGCACATGGAAGCAGGAAAAGAGGCAATGAGAGAAATGTTAGCTCCGGTCCGGGAAGCGCCACACGGAAAAAAGAAGCCACCGGACGTCGATCCCGAGGGATTCAGGGCCGGGAGAACCGCGGGGAATCCGGCCTTGGGCGTCGCGGTGTTCCCTGAGTGGAGACCCCCAGGTTGGGTTTGGGGGGAGGTGGGGGTGGGAATTGGGAATGGGGGGGGATGGAGGAGGGAATGGGGATTTGGGGAGGGGGGCGGGAATTGGGATGGTTCCCGTGGGATGGGGGAGGGCGTGGCCGGCTGGGAATGGGGCGGTTGGAATTGCATGGATTCAGCCAAAGCCTGGAGGGGTGGACAGCGACAGAGCTGCTGGGAGGGCTGGGAAAAGAGGGAGCAGAGGGAAAGGGATCTGGGAAAGGCGGGGATTTGGGGAGGAACAGGGATTAGGGAAAGGCAGGGATTTAGGAAAGGCAGGGATTTGGGAAGGAGAGGAATTAGGGAAAGGAAGGGAAATGGGAATTACAGGGATTTAGAAAGGGAAGCGATTTAGGAAAGGCGAGGATTTGGGAAAGAGGAATTTGGGAAAGGCAGGGAAATGGAAAGAGGAATTTAGGAAATACAGGGAAATGGGAAGGAGAGAATTTGGGAAAGGCAGGGAAATAGGGAATGCAGGGATTTGGGAAGGGAAAGGGTTTAGGGAAGAGAGAAATTCGGGAAAGGTGGGGATTTGGGAAGAAACAGGGATTGGGAAAGGAAGGGAAATGGGAAATGCAGGGATTTAGAAAGGGGAGGGATTTAGGAAAGGCGAGGATTTGGGAAAGAGGGATTTGGGGAGGAACAGGGATTTGGGAAAGGCAGGGATTCGGGAAAGAGGGATTTGGGAAAGAGGGATTTGGGAAAGGCAGGGATTCGGGAAAGAGGGATTTGGGAAAGAGGGATTTGGGAAAGGCAGGGATTCGGGAAAGGAAGGAAACAACAAATGCATGAGAAAAATGCCCCACAGCCAAAACAACACCGAGCAGCCGACACAAAATTCCCAAGTTTTTCCATGTCCCCCCGGGGCTGGTGACAGTGACGGTGCCATCGGCCACCCCCAAAGGCCGCGGGGTGTTCCTGGGGATTCGGTGCTTCCCGGAGGGAATATCCTGTGGAATTTCCCCGGGATCCCTCGGCTGTGCTGTCGGGAAGGAGGGAACGGCCTCATCCCGCCTGGATAAGGACCAGCAGCTTCCAGGTTTGGAATGGCGGCCCCAAACCCCCTGGATTGTTCCCAATTTTATCCCTTTCTGCAGGGGAAGTGTCGGAGCTGTGCCGGGAGCGGGGACACCTCGGGAATGCCAAAAGTTGGGAGCTGCCATTGGAGCAGAGCCTGGGAACATTTGGGAATGCGGGTTTGGGAATTTTTGGGGAAGGACACGTAGTTATCCTTTGGGAAAAACATCCCAAGGGGACCACGCCGGGACAGGGATGGAGAGGAGACCCAAGGGGGTCTCAGGCTCCAGCTGGGATTTTTCCAGAGAAGTTTTGGGATTGGGATTTATCCACGAGCTCTGTCCCGAGCACGGACAATCCGGAGCAATCCCGGTATCCGGGAAGCTCCAGTGGGGAGGTCTGGCTGGGTCAGGGATGTTGTAACTAAAATTCCCTTTTTTCCTTCTCTGATCCCTTCAGGAAAAGGGAATTTAGGGCCAGAATGCACAGGAAAAATTCCCAATTCCTTCAGTGCTGGCCCTCGGCCTCCCCAAGCCAATCTCTTCCCATGAGAGATCCCGGGGAACTTCTGGAGCTCCCTCCTTCCCTGAACTGCAGCTGGAACGGATCCCTCTGGATTTCTCCAAGGAAAAGCCCTTCCCCCATGGTCTGCACCTCCAGGAAAAGGTGACAAATCCCTGGTGGATGGGAACGCCCCGGGCTGGGGACACTTCCCACTTTTCCCACTTGGAGGCTCCTTCAGGACCTGGAGCTCATCCCACGGAGCTCCAGCCACCCCAGATTTCCCAAAAAAGTCCCGTTTCCTTGGGATGAGGGTGATGAGGGTGAGGTTGGGATGGGAGAAGCCAGCGGAGCGGTGACGCGGGGACGCGGGGACACCGGGACAGGACACGTGCTGGGACCCTGTCTCCTTGTAGGCATCAAACCCTCCCCAGATCCCGCGGGATCACCTGGGATCCAGGGCCCCAGAATTCCCGGTTTTTCCACGGCTCAGCCTCCCTGAGCTCCCCCAAGGCTCTGCCGGTGGGAAGGGTCCCCGGCCTCAGCCCGATGTCCTTGGAAAATTCCAGGGAAACCCAGAGGGGAGGGGATCCAGGAGATCCCACTGTGCCTGGAGAGCTCTGGGGAAGCCTCTTCCCATGGGAAGTGAAATCCATGGAACCCCGGGGGAGGGAGGGTGGAGAACGCAGGGGTTGTGGCCATCAGCAGCGTGGCCACCTCATCCCCAGTCCTGGCCACCTCATTCCCAGTCCTGGAACCTCCATCCCAGTCCTGGTCACTTCCATCCCAGTCCTGGAACCTCATTCCCAGTCCTGGAACCTCAGTCCCAATCCTGGAGCCTTAATCTCAGTCCTGGAACCTCCATCCCAATCTTGCAATGTCCATCCTAATTAATCCTGGAATCTCCATCCCAATAGATCCTGGAATTAAATCCAAAGGGATCCTGGTCACCTCCATCCCAATCCTGGAACCTCCATCCCAATCCTGGAATCTACATCCCAATCAATCCTGGAACCTCCATCCCAGTCCTGGCCACTCCTTCCCGATCCTCGTCACCTTTTCCCAAACCTGGAACCTCCTCTCCAAACGTGGCCACCTCATTCCCACCCTTCCCTGCCAAACTCCCTCTATTCCCACCCTCCCTCACCCAGCCATTCCAATCCCCTTTTCCTTCCCTCCCTGCAGCCAATTCCCCCGATTTTCACCCCAAATCCCTGCTTCCCGTGGGAATTTCCCCGGGAAAGCCCCACCCAAGCCTACAAGGAAACAGGGGGTGCCTTTCCCAAGCTTTTGCTGGGATGTGACGCCACTTCCGGGACACGGAATTCATTTAGGATCGGAGAAAAAGAGGCAGCTTTACCCTAAAAGGAACTCAAACCCCAAAGGGCTCAAGTTTCTTCTTCTCCCTCAGATCTGCGGGAATACAAAGGAATTCGTGGAATTGCAGAGCAGCACCGGAAACGCTCCCTTTGGAAGCTCAAATTCCGCTTCCCGGGAGCCTTTTGGGGTTAAAGAGAAACAAAGGAACGAGCAAAGACACACAAAAAACCCTTGGAAAAGTTTCCCTTGGATCCAGAGCTCCAAACCGGGATATTTGGGATGTTTCTGGGAGTCTCCAGGAGCCAGAACTCCTTGGAAAATCTTTCCTGACCTCGGATCTGAAGCCCCAAACTCAACATTTGGGATTCTTCTGGGGAATCACCACGACCCCTTGGAAAAGATTCCCTGAGCTCGGATCCAGAGCCCCAAACCAGGACATTTGGGATGTTCCTGGTAGTCCCCAGGAGCCCTTGGAAAAGATTCCCTGATCTTGGAGCAGGAGCCCCAAACTCGATATTTGGGATTCTCCTCAGGAATCACCAGGATCCCTTGGAAAATCTTCCCCGAGCTTGGATCTGGAGCCCCAAACTGGGACCATTGGGACGCTCCTGGAAGTTCCCAGGAGCCAGAACCCCTTGGAAAATCTCCCCCCAAGTCCAGATCTGGAGCCTCAAACTGGGATATTTGGGATTCTCCTTGGGAATCACCAGGAGCCCTTGGCAAAGATTCCCTGAGCTTGGATCCAGAGCCCCAAACCAGGACATTTGGGATTCTCCTCAGGAATCACCGGGATCCCTTGGAAAATCTTCTCTGAGCTTGGATCCAGAGCCCCAAGCTGGGACTTTTGGGATGTTCCTGGAAGCTGCCTTGGAGATTTATCACTGCCAGGGAAAACTCTTGGAAAAGCTGGAAATCTGTGGCTGGGATTTAACTGGAAGAACCCTTGGGATGGGCAAAGCTCCCACAGTTCGGGACTTGGAGCCTCCTTCCAAATTCCAGAGGAAAACACAAAATACGAAAATGACCTGGACAGATCCTGGGCTCTCCACACCCCAAATTCCTGGGAATTAAAGCACGATGGGATCGTTCCGGTCGGCTGGAAAACACAAAGCAGCTGAGGCGGGGTTTTTGGGATGTTTGGGATGCTCCTGGTGAGTCCCAGAGGTTGGGAAGATGGATCCAGTCGGGATTATGGATGGCGGGAGCCTGGCAGGGCTGGGTGGGGCAGGGGACAGGGGGAGACGGGACGGGAACGTGGCGGGAATTCTGCGGGAATGTCGCCTGGAGCCGGAGGTGGCTCCGGGCGGGGAATGTGGCTCCCGAAAAATCCTGGGAATGGGCGTGTCCCCAATGACACACACACACCTGTCACGGTCACCGTCAGCTTTATTGGGGACACGGATGTCACACACGGAACACGCGCGGCTCCCGGCACCGGGAGCGGCTCCGGCACATCCCGAACCTCCCCCGCGGCTCAGCGGGGTTTTCCAGGATCCTGGGTTTTTTCCAGGATCCCGTCACCACTCCCAGGAATCCCAGACAGGAATTCCAGCCGGGGCAAGGTGGGCTCTGCTCCCAGGGAACGAAAGGGAATCACCTGGAGGTGAAGCTGGATTTTGGGAAAACTCCTTCCCGGAAAGTTGATGAAGCGTTGGAATGGGATGCCCAGGGAAGGGGCGGAGTCCCCGTTCCTGGTGGGATTAAAAGCCATGTGGATGTGGCACTTGGGGGACACGGGGCAGTGCTGGGAATGGTTGGACTCGGTGGGATCAGAGGGATTCTCCAACCTCAACAATTCCAGGATTTTGGGTCAAACACGAGGAAGCCGCTCTTGGACACGGCCACCAAGGGCCACCACGGATGAAGGGAATTGTCCCCTTGCTCCGCTGCCATTGTCACCGTCCCGGGTGTGGCCTGAGCCGTGGCCTGACGTTCCCAGTGTCAGAATTCCTTGGGCTCTTTCCCAGGCCCTCGGCTCAAAGGTCCTTCCGTGGACGCCCGGCTTGGGAGGAGACAGAGCCGGAGTTAGAGCGAGGGAAAAAGTCACGGATCGGGGATTCCCAGGGAGCATTCCCACAGGGATCGGTCAGGGAAAGGCGCCAGGGACTGCTCTGGAGCTGGGAATTCTCTGAGCATGGAATTGCTGGGAATTCAGCAGGAATGTGGGGAGGGAGGAATTCCAGCCTGATTCCCCAATGGCAGCTGCTCTGCCAATCCCATGCATCCAGAGCCATTGGAAGGGCTGGGAAGGATCAGGTGTGGGAACATCAGAGTCCCCGTCCCTGTGGGACTCCAGGACACCTCAGTGTCCCATTCCCAGATTCCAGGACACCTCAGTGTCCCCTTTTGGTGACTCCAGGACACCTCAGTGTCCCCATTCCCAGATTCCAGGACACCTCATTGTCCACCTTTGGGAATTCCAGGACACCTCAGTGTCCCCATTCCCAGATTCCAGGACACCTCAGTGTCCCTGTTCCTTGTGGGATTCCAAGACCCCCCAGTGTCCCTTTGGGGACTCCAGGTCACCTCATTGTCCCCATCCCTGCAGAATTCCAGGCTCCCATCCCTGTCCCCATCCCTTGGGATTCCAGGCGGCCTCTGGCTCCCGGCAGCTCTTGAGGGACATTCAGGTGACACTTCCCTTCTCTGGACAATTCCAGAGCCTGGAGAACACATCCCAAACTGGGTCACCCCCTCTTACCTAACCCTGCTCCCATTATTCCCTGAATTCACAGCAATTCCATAAAAAAACCACCAGGAGAGCTCGGACACTGCCACCATCCTTCAAAATTCCGTTCACCACCGAACTTTCACTTCCCGGGAAAAGTTCTGAGAGCCCAAAACTCGGGAGGTGAAAGGTAACGTGACTTTCCCCAAAGGGAAAAAACCGGGAATGTGGGACTCTGCGGGATGGCTGGAAGGGGGAGCAAGGACGGGATGTGCGGGAAAACAGGAGGCTCGGGGGGCCGGCTGAGGGGGGCACGGATCCCTGGGAATTGCAGGAATCACGGGGAAGGCAGGAAGAGAGGATGGAGAAGGGGTGATCCTTGAAATCGGTGAAATTGCTCCGGGGGAAAACCGGAGAGATTGGATGGACACGGATGGAAGGGATGGGGACGGGGAAAGGGACATTCCAATGTCACCAGGGACCAGAGGATTCCCAGCAGGGAACCCCAAACCAGGAGTGGAATTTTGTGGAATTCTGGCAGGGCTTGTAAAAGCCTGGAATTCCCAGGTTTCTGGCGCCGCTGGAGATGGGCACAGCCCTGATTCCAGAGGATCCCCAAACACCCTCAGCTCGGGATGAGGGAGGGGACCTCGGGTGACACCCTGGGGCAGGGAGACAGCCCCGGATCTGCTCCCAGTATTCCCAGTTTGGATCTGCTGGGATAGGCCAGGGTGATGCTCCAGGACACTTTGTCCCCAAGGCCACCACCTGAAATGTCCCCTCCTGTGCCAGCGCCGCGTGCAGGGAGCAGCCGTGGCCAGGATGGTTGGGTTGGAAAAGCTTTTCCCATGGGAATGGCTGCCCCTGATCCAGAGCTCCTGGCACCCACGGGTGACACTGAGTGACACCGAGTGACACCGGCTCATGGTGGCCCTGTGGGGCCACACCTGGAAGGGCAGGACAAGACTTGGATTTTGGGTCCCTTCCTGCTGGGATTTAATATTCCCAAGCTTTTTTAGGATCTGGGCTCTGATGTGGAAGGTTTAGGATCGTTTTAGAGCTGGGTGGGTGAGGCAGAACCAGGGTGGGGCTGGTGCCACCTTGTCCTGTCCAGGGGGTGCCACCGGCCACCTTTGTCACCTCCTGAGTGGGACAGAACCTGGAGGTCCTCGGAAATGGAAATCCTGGAAAATCCCATCCTTGGTGCTCGGCCAGGAGTGAACACGGAGGGGGTGACCCAGGACTCGACATTGTCACCGGAGAATTGGCATTGTCACCATGGCGTTATCATTGTCACCATGGCGTTATCATTGTCACCAGAGCATTGTCATCATCAACACAGTGTTGACAGTGTCACCATGGCGTTGTCATCGTCACCATGGCGTCATCATTGTCACCATGGCGTCATCATTGTCACCACAGCCTTGGCATTGTCACCACGGCATTGACAGTGTCATCACGGCATCATTGTCACCATGTTGTCATTGTCAGCACGTCGTCATTTTCACCACAGCCTTGTCACTGTCACCAAGGCATCGCCATTGTCACCAAGGCATCGTCATTGTCACCACAGCATTGTCATTGTCACCATGGCATTGTCATTGTCACCATGGCATTGTCATTGTCACCACATCACCACTGTCGTCACAGCATTGTCACCATGGCATCCCCATTGTCACCATAGCACTGTCACCACAGCATTGCCACCACACCGTTGTCATTATCACCTCAGAATCACCATTGTCAGCACAGCGTCATTGTCACCATGGCATCCCCATTGTCACCACAGCATTGTCATTGTCACCACATCATCGTCATCACAGCATCCCCATCCCCATTGTCACCACTGCATTGTCACATCAGCATTGCCATTGTCACCACAGCATTGCCACTGTCACATCATCAGTGTCACCACAGCATCCCTGTTGTCAGCACTTTGTCATTGTCACTACATTGTCATTGTCACTACATTCTCATTGTCACTATATCTTCATTGTCACCACGGCATTGTCACTGTCACCACAGCATTGTCATTGTCACCTCAGCATCCCCACTGTCACCACAGCATTGCCACCACTTTATTGTCATCGTCACCACAACATCATCATTGTCACCACCGCATTGTTATTGTCAGTATATCATCATTGTCACCACAGCATTGTCACCACAGCACGGCCATTGCCACCACAGCACGGCCGTTGTCACCACAGCCCTGTCACACAGGCAGGGCAGGACACGGCGCCACGGCAAAGGCGGAGCGGGGGCAGCAGCCACAACCACGACACGCCGGGCCCAGCCCAATCCTCCCGCAGCTCCGGGATGTCCCTCGAAGCCACACCCGCCCTGTCCCCGTCCCCGACCCCGGCCACGCCCGGCCCTTACCGTGCGGCCACCACCGGCGACTTCTTGCCGGGATCCAGCGCGGAGCCGGCCGGTTCCTCGCCCAAGGAGCGCGTGTCCTTGTTGAGCTGCTGGAGGCGGGAGCTCAGCTCGCTGATCACAGTTGGTTTGTCCTCTTCGGCCCCGTGGCCGGGCCTGCTCTCCATGGGGTCGCCCCATAGCTTGGACCTTCTCTGAAAGAGGTAGCGTGGCCGGGCCGCGCTGGTGGCCGCCAGCGTGGCCGCGTGGTGCTGGGAGATGAGCTCGCTGTCCGAAGACTGCTTCAAAAGTGGGTCCCTGAAAGTAACCGGCCCCTTGCTGAGCTGGGACTTGAGTTTGGGCTTTGGAGGCACTGGTGGCTTCTCGAGTAGAAAAGTTTGGCCGTCGGCGAAGGACGTGTAGGTGTCGGTGGGCTCGCCGCTCTCCGAGGACAGCGTGGACATGCTGGAGACCGTGGAGATGGTGCTCGTGGTCTCCAGGTGGTGGTCGCTGGAGCTCCTGGTGTCCACCTCTTCCACTCCCGAGTCCGCCGCCGACTCCGGGGCCGCGGGGGTGTCCGAGGGCTTCCCTGAGGGTGTCGCGCCGGGGGGAGAAGGTGCTACTGCTGCCGCTGGCAGGGACGGCGTGCTGGGCGCGGCCAGGTGGCTCACGGGGGTGCCGGGGGTGGTCACCAGCACCCCGTTGGCGAATTCATCCGGGGGTGGCACCAGCCCGATCTTGGCCAGCTCCTCGCGGGTCTCCTCGTCGCTGGAGGACAGCTGGGCCGGCGGGAGGGTCACCGTGTAGGGCTCCACCTCCTCCTCCGAGCTGCCCTGGCCCAGCGCCTTCTCCGAGGCCGGGCTGGCCGGCGGCTTCCCCACGGGGCTGGGCTGGGGCTCGGCCTTGGGGGACTCGGCCGGCTCGGCGCAGACCTCGGGCACGGCCGGGCTCTCCTCTTTGATCTCCAGGCCGATCTCGTCTTGACCGTTACTGGTGGCGTGGACCATGATGAGGCCGGCGGTCTTCTGCTGCGACGTGTCCACGATGCTGATGATCATGGACTTCTTGTCCTCGGGTTTCTTCTCCTCCTTGCCCGGCGGCTCCGCTCGCACCTCGGGCTCCTTCCGCAGGGTGGTCGGAGTCGCCCAGGGGCTCTTGGTGGGGGTCAGAGCGCCGGCGTCGGCCGCCATCACCGCCTTCCCTCCGGGGGAGTAGGCGGGGGACACCAAGCTCTCCAAGTCCCCCCTGTCCGGTTCTTTGGTTTGGATGTCCACAAACAGGGGCGCGGCTCTGTCCGAGTCGGGGCTGTGGATCGGGGTGGGCGACCGGGATGGGACTTGAGTGGACAGCGCCCGTTCCCTTGCGGCCAGCGCCAGCGCCAGGGGCGAGTTGGGATCCAGGGGCTTTCCCGTCAGGGGGTGGATGAAGGTCGAGGAGGAGCTGCTGATTAATGGCTTTAAAGCTGACACGGGGGACGGCAGGAGGACGTCCCGGCTGCCCAGGAGCCGCTCGTCGATGGAGCGCGACTGCTGCAGCGACGGCATCTCGCTGCCGCCCGGCGCCGGCCCCTCGATGGCTCCCACCGACAGGAACACCGTGGATTTCCTCCGCTCGTCCAGCCGCCGGTCCCGGTCCTTCATGACGCCGGCGGCGATGGCGGTGGCGAAGGGGAGGCCGGCGGCTTCCACCTGAGCGATGCCGGGGTGGTGCTGGTATTCCAGGCGGTGGCTCCGGCGCGTGGGCGACGGCTCCCGGGAGGAGTAGCCACCGGTGATGGCCAAGGCCGCCCGTTCCTGGGCATCCTCCACCTGGAGCTGCTTGACCAGGGGACTCTTCTTCCTCTGCGGCTTGGTGGGGGCGAAGAGGCTGACGTTGAACTGGCCCATGTTGGCGTAGGGGTTGTCGATGACCCTGCCCTTCCTCTTGAGCTTCTCCGGAGGCGTCGCCGCCGGGCCGGGCCGCGGGATCTCGGTGGGTTCCACGGGGAGGTGGGAGGAATCCTGGAGGATTATCATGGAGCGGGCTCTCTTCTGCCTCTCGGGGTAGGGCATGGAGCCCCGGGCCTGGTCGTACATCTCGGCCGCGCTCAGCACCTGCGGCAGCCCGTGGAGTTTGGCTTCCAAGCCCGGCTTGAAGCTGGAGCGGATGGTGTCGTAGGCCCGGCCCGGCGGCGGCGGCGGCGAGAAGGACGGAGGGGGGCCGGTGTCGAAGTAATAGGGGGAGGGGGGCGGGGGAGGGGCGGTCTGGGGGGGAGGGGGGATCCCGTGGCCTTCCCGGACCGTGTCCGTCATGGAGGTGCTCCGCGGGAACTTCCCGTCCAGCAAGGACGCGGCCAGTTTCTCGTCTTCCCCTGGAAAGAAGGGAGACAAGGGAGTCAGGGAGGAGCTCCTCGACTTCCCAAGGGAAACAAGGAAAAATTGGAATCAGGGAGGAGCTCCTTGTCTTCCCAAGGGAAACAAGGAAAAATTGGAATCAGGGATGAGTTCCTTGTCTTCCCAAGGGAAACAAGGAAAAATTGGAATCAGGGATGAGCTCCTTGATTTCTCAAGGGAAACAGTGGAATCAGGGATGAGTTCCTTGTCTTCCCAAGGAAAACGATGGAATCAGGGAGGAGCTCCTCGACTTCCCAAGGGAAAGGAAAAAGGAAAAGGAAAAGGAAAAGGAAAAGGAAAAGGAAAAGGAAAAGGAAAAAGAAAAATTGGAATCAGGGATGAGTTCCTTGTCTTCCAAAGGAAAATGATGGAATCAAGGATGAGTTCTTTTCTTCACAAGGGAAACAATGGAATCAGGGATGAGTTCTTTATCTCCACTTGGAAAACAAGGAGAGGAGTGGAGCCAAGGAGAAGTTTCTCATCTCCACATGGAAAACAAGGAAAACAAGGGAGTCAGGGATGAGTTCCTTGTCTCCAGCTGGAAAGCAAGGAGAGAAATGGAGTCAGGGATGCATTTGTTGTCTCCACATGGAAAACAAGGAAAAGAGCAAAGTCAAGGATGAGTTTTTTTCTCTCCACATGGAAAACAAAGGAATCAGGGATGAGTTCCTTGTCTCCACTTGGAAAAAAAAGAAAGAAGTGGAGCCAAGGAGAAGTTTCACATCTCCACGTGGAAAACAAAGAAAACAATGAAATCAGGGATGAGTTCCTTGTCTTCCCAAGGAAAACAAGGAGAGCAGTGAAGAGGACATTTCCAGAGAATTTCCAGAGTGGGACAAACCGGGAAGTGCTGGGGTTGTTCCTCACACCCCACTTCGTTCCCGAGACTTTTCCTCTTTCCAAGCCTCTCTTCCAGCGGAAGCTCCGAGACTGGAGCACCCAGCCAGAATTCCCAGAGCAGCCGTGGCTGCCCCTGCATCCCTGGAAGTGTCCAAGGCCAGGCTGGATCACCCTGGGGCCATGGGAGGTGTCCCATGGAAAGGCTGGGAGTGGGATGAGCTTTGAGGTGACCCCAATCCGAACCATTCCAGGATTCCACGGGAGCCTCCCCCCACAGCCACATTCCCATGGGATCAGCTCCCCCGGGAGCTGTTCCCGGTGACGGAAGTGCCGCCAACGTGCCAGACATCCAAGTGCCACCGGCACGGGCGCGGCTCCCGTCACACTTCCCGCTTTCCCGAGGGGTGACATCTGTTCCCGAGCGCCAGACTGAGCCCGGCAGGGTCTAGCAGGAATTCCTGCTTTTTCACGGAATACTCGGAGACTCTGTGAGGATTCGGATGGAAAAGCAGGAAAAAAATCAGGGCTGGATTGGGATGATTTAAGGGCCTTCCCAACCCCAGCCATTCCATGATCCTAAAATCCATTCACGCCACAATTCCCTCCCTCCATTCCCAGCTCCAGCCTCATTCCCGAGCCCGGATCCGCCGTGCTCACCCTTCCTTTGGGAAAATTCCTCCTTCCCAATCCCTGCTCCGCTCTTCCCAAGCTTTCAAACCGCTCCGGAGAGGATTTGGGCTTTTTCTTTCCTTTCTTTCTCTTTTTTTTTTTTTTTTTTTTGGCCTCTGGAGCTTTTCCTTTATGGAAAATGCTCTTCCAGTGGCACTGAAAGGCTCCGGCAGCTCCGCCCGGAATCCGTCAGCGATTCCACCCGAGGCAGAATCCAATGGGGACAAAAGGGAGGAATTTGGCACTGAAATTCCATCCCATGCTGTTGGTCGTGCTGGAAACTGGGCTATTTTTGGGAATTGGGGATGTGCAGTGGGAATAAAGAACCGGCAGCACGGAACAGGTTCAAAGGGAGCCTGGACAAAGCCATGGAAAATGTTCCTTTTCCAAGCTTTTTTTGAAATCCTGGGAGCCGAGGCCAGCAGGGGGAATTCAGGAGGATGATCCCATCCTTGCCCTTTTTTCCTTGGGAATCTGGGCTCCTGCTCTAGATGGAGCTGTGGAATGTTCTGGGAGCAGCAGGAAGATTCCCAAAAAAAACCCCCAGTCCTGCCTTTCTGGAGATTTCTGGGAATGGCAGGGAGGTGACACTGGGATATTTGGGAAGCTCTGAGCTCCATCCCTGGGCCTGGAATGTCCCAGGACACGGAATAGGAGAGCTCGTCCTGGGAATGTGGTGTCTGGCTGAGCTAGGGCAGGAATTCCAGTGGGAAAATGGGATCTTCCCTCTGGAATGTCCAGGGCGTGGCTGCCGGATCGGGGGGAAATTGGGACACCCAGTCCTTGGATCCAGCTCTCCTCCATTTTTCCCTAAATGAGGAGGGGACGCCATGGAAAACCACATCCAAGGAATTACTAAATGTAGGGAATAAATACCATGGAAAATCAAATCCAAGGAATTGCCAAATATAGGGAAAACCATGAAAAACCACATCCAAGGAATTGTGAAGGGCAGGGAATACCATGGAAAAATGACAACCCAGGAATTGCCAAAGGTAGAGAACACTATGAGAAACCACATCCAAGGAATTGCCAAAGGTAGGGAATACTATGGAAAACCAAATCCCAGGAATTGCCAAGGGCAGAGACACCACGGAAAAATCACATCCAAGGAATTGTAAAATGCAGGGAATGCCATGGAAAAAGCACATCCCAGGAATTGCCAAGGGCAGGGACACTATGGAGAATTACATCCAAGGAACTACCAAATACAGGGAAAATTGGAAAATCACATCCCAGGAACTGCCAAGTGGAAGGGACTTGGGAAATCCACACCCCAGGAATTGCCAAAAGTAGGGAATATGATGGAAAAACCACATCCCAGGAATTGCCATGTGCAGAGAATACCATGGAAAATCACATCCAAGGAATTGCCAAGTGGAAGGGACGCTGGAAATCCACATGCCAAAGGTAAGGAACACTATGGAAAACCAAATCCCAGGAATTACCAAGGGCAGGGACACTACTGAAAACCACATCCAAAGAATTTCCATGTTCAGGGAATACTGTGGAAAACCACATCCAAAGAATTGCCAAATGTAGGGAATACCATGAAAGAAACACATCCAAGGAATTGCCAGGTGGAATGGACACGATGGAAAGCCATATCCCAGGAATTCCATGTTCATTCCCAGCCACCATTCCAGGCTGAGCCACAGCCACGGGATCATTCCTGGATCATCCCTCGGTTTTCCAGCCCTTCCTGGGAGGAGTCACCTCGGGTGTCACCTTGGCAGCAGCTCCGCTCCCAGATCCTGGAATTTCCTCCTGGATCTGGGCAAGATTCCCTGGAAAAGGGAGCTCGGAGCCAGCGTGGAATGGGGGAGGAACCACTGGAGATGACTTTGGGAATGTTGCTCAGGGATGTGTCCGGCTGGATCGGGGATATCTCCAGGGAAGGAGATTCCACAGGCTGCACAGTCTGGACGTTCTTCCCGGGGAAAAATCATGGAATGGTTTGAGCGGGAAGGGACCTCAAATCCCAATCCCAATCCCATTCCAAGGCCAGGGACACCTCCATAGTCCCAGGGTGCTCCAGCCTTTCCCTGGACACTCCCAGGGATCCAGGAGCAGCCACGGCTTCCCTGGGAATTCCGGGACACGGCCGCCATCAAATTCCAGGGCTCGGGAATGAAGAGCCGGAATCCAAAGGGAGCCACCAGTAAGGACCAGTAAGGATCAACTCCCAGCATCCGGAATGACTTCCCTGGGATGGGGATGACGCTCCCGGTGTAGCCTGGCAACCCCCGGAGCCGTTCCGGGCGCGCTCCATGGAATTAATCTCCAAGGAAAACACAAAGCCTCGCACAAAAGCTCCCGGGGCCGTTGCCATAACAGCCCAAATCCCTGGAAAAACCTCATTCCATGCATTCCTTAGGGATGGATAAAGATCCCACTGCTCCCGGTGCTGCTTCCCACGGCTGGGATGAGGGAGCAGATCCCAAAAAAACACCTGGAGCAGGAGGGTGCAAATGCAGGAGTGAGAAGAGGGAGGGAATCGGAATCCTCTGGTGTCCAGAGATGGGAATTTCCATCCTTTGGTGTCCAGGGATGGGAATTTCCACCCTCTGGAGCCCAGGTCTGGGATTATTTGTCCTGTGGTATCCAGGGATGGGAATCTCCAGTTTTTGGTATCTGTGATTGGGAATCTCCGTCCTCTGGAGCCAGAAATGGAAATTCCCATCTTTTTTATGTCCAGGAACGGGATTATTTGTCCTATGGTATCCAGGGATGGGAATTTCCATCCTTTGGAGCCCAGGGATGGGAATCCCCAATTTTTGGTATCCAGGGTTGGGAATTCCCATCTTTTGGCATCCAGGGATGGGAATTTCTGTCCTGTCATGTGCAGGGTTGGGAATCTCCATCCTCTGGAACCCAGGGATGGGAATCTCCAATTTTTGGTATCCAGGGACGGGAATTTTCATCTTTTTGTGTTCAGGGATGGGAATCATCATCCTTTGGTATCCAGGGTTGGGAATCTCTGTCCTCTGGAGCCCAGGGATGGGAATTTCCATCTTTTGGTATCCAGGGTTGGGAATATTTGTCCTATGGTATCCAGGGATGGGAATCTCCATCCTCTGGCACCAAGGATTGGCCCAGAATTCCCAGAGCAGCTGTGGCTTCCCCTGGATCCCTGGAAGTGCCCAAAGCCAGGCTGGAGCACCCTGGGATAGCGAGCCGTGTCCCTGCCCTTGGAATCTGGGAATCCCGAAGATCCTTCCCACCTAAACCATTCCAGGATTCCGTTCCAGAAGTCACTTGAACACCAGGACACTTCCCAGCATTCCCAATATTCCCGATGGTCCCAAATCCCTCCCACCCCTCCGGAACCAGCGGCTCCACCCTCTGGAATTCTCTCCGGGATCCATGGCAGCTCCGCAGCCTCCGGAGCGTTTTTAACTCCTCTGCCGGAGCAGATGGCGCCGGCAGAAATCTTGGAAGTCTGACAGGAATCATCTTCCCTCCCCTTCCCCCCACTCCTTCCCATTTTCCTCCAAATATTCCTCCCATCCCGCTTTTTAATTTTTTTTTATTTCCCAGCAAGCCCGGGGTTAACCACCTTCATCCCGGGAATTTTTCCTGGAATCTTTTTGATCTTTTTTAACTTTTTTTTTTTTTTTGCCAGCGAGCAAGGGGTTAACCACTTCCATTCCAGGAATTTTTCCTGGAATCTTTTTGATCTTTCCTAACATTTCTTTCCCCCAGACAGCCAGGGGTTAGCCACCTTTATCCCAGGAATTTCTCCTGGAATCTTTTTTCCCATATTTTTTTCCCAGGCAGCCAGGGGTTAACCACTTTAACCTGGGAATTTTTCCTGGAATCTTTTTGATTTTTCCTCTCATTTTTTTTTTTTTTCCCAGACAGCCAGGGGTTAACCACCTTTATCCCAGGAATTTCTCCTGGAATCTTTTTTCCCATATTTTTTTCCCAGGCAGCCGGGGGTTAACCACTTTAACCCAGGAATTTTTCCTGGAATTTCTTTGATCTTTTCTCCCACTTTTTTTCCCCCAGCCAGCCAGGGGTTAAACCACCTTCATCCCGGGAATTTTTCCTGGAATATTTTTTGGGGTTTTTTTCCTCCTTTTCGTCCCCCAGCCAGCTAGGGGTTAATCACCTTCATCCCGGGAATTTTCCTCCCCCGGGAATTTTTTGATCTTTCCTCCCTGGGAATCCGCAGTGCTGCTGGAATACTGCAAATGCCAGGGAGCATTTCTTCCCGAAAAAAAAAAAACCAAAAAATCCCATCCGAGTTTTTTTCCTGCTTTTCCATCTCCTTCCCCGCCCGTGCGGGGATTTTTTTTTCCTCCTGGAATCAAGTGACTGCGCAGCTCCGGGCCGTGGGTGTGGAATGACAGCTCAAGGACTTCTAATTCCAGCCCCATTCCCACCCTCTCCGCCTCTTTCCCATCCCCGTTTTCCTGGAATTCCACGGGAATGGTTTCTTCCAGGAGCTGCTTTGGGTTTTGGGGTGGGTCCCCTCCATCCTGGGATTTTTCCCTGGAAATTTTTTTTTTTTTTTTTTTTTGGGATGTGCTGTGGCAGCTGCTGCCATTCCTGCTCGGAGCAGGGATTCTCCCACTGGGATTTGGAGCTCTCGTGATGGAGATTCAAGGAATTTCAAGGTTTTAATCCCTTTTTTTTTTTTCCCCGGGGAGTTTGGCCGAACAGGAATTGCTGGGAAGGTCAGGGATAACCGGGATGTGCTGGGAATTCTCATGGGGGTAGGAGAACAGAATTCCCAAATTATGGAGGCTGGGAAAGAATTCCCAGGTCACCAATCCAAGCTGGGCTCGATCCCCACCAGAGCCCTGAGTGGAATTCCAGGAATTCCTTGGATTCCTCCCAGGATGGCGACTCCAAACCTCCCTGGGCAGCCCCAGCCAAGGCCTGAGCGCCCTTTCCATGGGAAAATTCCCAAAAATCCCAGCGGAGCCTCCCCTGGGCCAGCCCGAGGCGTTCCCTCTTTTCCCGGGGCTCATTCCCGGGAGCAGATCCCGCTTTTCCCGCTTTTCCCTGCACGGATCCCTGGCAGCCCCTGGGCCCTTCCCGAGGCACTGCCGCCATTCCATGGGCAGGGATTCCAGAATTCCCCAATCCCGGCCTGCTCTGGGTTGGAAGGAGCTCCAAGCCCATCCACTTCCAACCCCTGGACACCTCTGGCTCTCCCAGGCTGCTCCAACCTTTCCTTGGACATTCCAGGGATCCAGGGGCAGCCACAGCTGCTCTGGCAATTCCAGCCCAGCCAGCAATTCCCAATTGCCGAGATCCCAGCCAGCCCTGCCCTCTGGCAGTGGGAGCCATTCCCTGTGTGCTGTCCCTCCTTGTCCCCAGTCCCTGTGCAGCTCTCCTGGAGCCCCTCCAGGCCCTGGAATGTTCTGGAAGCTCTTCCCTTCTCCAGGAGAACATTCCCAGTTTTCCCAGCCTGGCTGCAGCCCTTGGAGAATTCCATGGTTGCGTTCTCAGTGGATGATCCACCCTGGATAACGCCACCATTCCCACCCCACATCCCTTTCCAAGCCATTCCTGCCCTTGAACAGCTCCTCTTCCAAAGCTGCTTCCCAAAAATTCCCACCCAAGAACTCTGGACACGCTTTGGGAATTCCCTGGATCCTCCTCATTCCAACAGATCCACTTCCAAGACCAAAAAATGGGATAAACCAGGATAAAAGTCCCGGTTCCCCTCTGGACAGCACAGGTTTGGGAACTCTGGGATTTCTCCATGGATCCATCCTCCACCTCCCACACACAATCCCATTTTATCCCAGATCTTCCAGAGCCTTGGGAACATCTTGGGAATTCTTGGCAGAGCAGCAGCTGCACCAACACAATCCTTGAAACCTCCAATTTTCCTTTTTTTTTTTTTTTTAGGATCAAGGATCCCCCACAGCCAGGTTTGGGATTGGTGGCACCACGAACCTTCTGGAATGGGGTCAAGGAGTTCCCACGGCTGAGTTTGGGACTGGTGGCACCACGAACATTTTGGGATATGGTCAAGGAGCCACCACAGATGGATTTTGGGATTGGTGGCACCAGAAATCTTTAGGGACAAAAATCCAGGACACACCACAGATGGATTTTGGTGCCACCAATCCCCAAATTGGTGGCACCACAAACATTTTGGGATAAGCTCAAGGATCCACCACTGACAGTTTTGGGTTTGGAAACATCACAAACCTTTAGGGACAAGGTCCAGGACACACCACAGACAGATTTTGGGATTGGTGGCACCAGGAACCTTCTGGAATGGGGTGAAGGAGCCACCACGGCTGGCTTTGGATTCAGTGGCACCAGAAATCTTTAGGGACAATGTCCAGGACCCCCCAGAGATGGTTTTGGGTTTGGAGACTCCATAAATGTTCTGGGATAAGCTCAAGGATCCACCACAGACATTCTGGGTTTGGCGGCACCAAGAACCTTCTGGGATGGGGTCAAGGACTTCCCACAGATGGATTTTGGGATTGGTGGCACCAGGAACCTTTTGGAATGGGATGAAGGAATTCCCACAGGTGGATTTTGGGATTGGTGGCACCAGGAACCTTTTGGAATGGGATGAAGGAATTCCCACAGATGGATTTTGGGATTGGTGGCACCAGGAACCTTTTGGAATGGGATGAAGGAATTCCCACAGTTGGATTTTGGGATTGGTGGCACCATCAATCCTTGGGAACAGAATCAAGAACCCCCCAGAGATGGTTTTGGGTTTGGAGACTCCATAAATATTTCGGGATAAGCTCAAGGATCCCCCACATCCAGGGGCCTCCTCCAGACCTCGTCCTGCTCCTCCTAAGCCCCAGCTCTGGCATTCCCGGTTCCAGAGGTGCCATTCCCGCCGGGAATGCCCAGTGCTGCTGCTGGGGGTGGCAGAGCCGCCCAGCCCTCGGCACAGCCCATCCGGGAATTCCTGGAATTCTTTCCCAAAATTCTCTCTTGGAATTCTCCAATCCCACCTTCCGCTCCGAGCAGGACCAGGCATCCCTCCAAGCCAGAATTCCATGGAATACTCCAAAATCCAAGAGCTGGAGAGACCCGGGAAGGGCCGAGCCTTTCCCGCCCACTCCACACCCCGCAGGGCCCCGCCCTCCTCATTCCCGAGGGATTCTCCCGGGTTTTTCCTCACCTACAGACTTGGTCCGTGGGATTCCCTTCCGGAGGGACACGTGGGGCTTCTCCGTTCCCGCCAGGACCCCGGGATGCGCCATTCCCTGGCGCTCAAACAGGGACTGGAAGGGAAAAACAGGGAATTCCCGGTTTGGATTTGGCCGGAAGGACCCGACATTCCCACCTGAATTTCCAACTGAAACGGGAGCTCTTCCCGCCCTCCTCGCCTCCACCTTCCTGCTGCTCCACACAGTGCAATTCCAAACTTTTGGGATCATTCCCTGGCTCCCATCCCATCTCCTTGCCCGCTCCAGGCGGGAATCTTGTGAGGACGGCTCTGGGAATTCCTATCCCGCTTTTCCAGGAGCTGCCGCCCACCCGCAGCATTCCCGGCACAATCCCGAGCTCCTTCCTCCTCCTCTTCCACCTCCTCCCTCCGCGCTTCCCCTAAGAGGCAGCACTTGGATTCCAGCAGAATTCCAGCCCAGCTCTCCAGGCTCCTCCAGAGCTGCTCTTCCCGCATTCCCTGGGAAATCCCTGCGGATTCCCAGGCCTGGATGGGGATCAGGGCTCCCAGGTTCCACATTCCTGGGAATTCCACTCCTGAACCAGCTCCCCTTGGCACCACATTCCCTTCCCATCCTTCTCGATGGGCTCCCACCCCTCTCCTTCCATTCCCGTGGAATTCCACTCCCCAGTGACTCTCATCCCTCTCCATGTCCTGCCATCCCATTCCTCCATCCCGTTCCCACATTCCCAGGGAATTCCCGCAGGCTCACACTGATCTCTGCCGGGGTGACCCTGTGGATCCCACATTCCCATTCCCACATTCCCATATTCCCAGGGAATTCCCGCAGGCTCACACTGATCTCTGCCGGGGTGACCCTGTGGATCCCACATTCCCATTCCCACATTCCCACATTCCCCCATTCCCAGGGAATTCCCGCAGGCTCACACTGATCTCTGCGGGGGTGACCCTGTGGATCCCACATTCCCATTCCCACATTCCCAGGGAATTCCCGCAGGCTCACACTGATCTCTGCCGGGGTGACCCTGTGGATCCCACATTCCCATTCCCACATTCCCCCATTCCCAGGGAATTCCCGCAGGCTCACACTGATCTCTGCCGGGGTGACCCTGTGGATCCCACATTCCCATTCCCACATTCCCACATTCCCAGGGAATTCCCGCAGGCTCACACTGATCTCTGCCGGGGTGACCCTGTGGATCCCATTTCTCATTTCCCACATTCCCATTCCCACATTCCCACATTCCCAGGGAATTCCCGCAGGCTCACACTGATCTCTGCCGGGGTGACCCTGTGGATCCCACATTCCCATTCCCACATTCCCCCATTCCCAGGGAATTCCCGCAGGCTCACACTGATCTCTGCCGGGGTGACCCTGTGGATCCCACATTCCCATTCCCACATTCCCCCATTCCCAGGGAATTCCCGCAGGCTCACACTGATCTCTGCCGGGGTGACCCTGTGGATCCCACATTCCCATTCCCACATTCCCACATTCCCCCATTCCCAGGGAATTCCCGCAGGCTCACACTGATCTCTGCCGGGGTGACCCTGTGGATCCCACATTCCCATTCCCACATTCCCACATTCCCAGGGAATTCCCGCAGGCTCACACTGATCTCTGCCGGGGTGACCCTGTGGATCCCATTTCTCATTTCCCACATTCCCATTCCCACATTCCCACATTCCCAGGGAATTCCCGCAGGCTCACACTGATCTCTGCCGGGGTGACCCTGTGGATCCCACATTCCCATTCCCACATTCCCCCATTCCCAGGGAATTCCCGCAGGCTCACACTGATCTCTGCCGGGGTGATCCTCCGGCTCGTCGGGCGCTGTTTCACCGTCGCCGCTCTCGAATCGGCCTCCACCAGCTCCGCCCTCAGCGCCGGCTCCGCCGCCGCCAGGATCTCATCCAGCTTCTCTGGAATCCAAGGAAAACCGGCCCCGGGGTCAGCCCGGCCCGCCGGGATCGCTCCCTGCCCACAGCTCATCCCGGAGAAGGAATTTCCATGGATTTGGGGGGGCTGATCCCACTCAGCCGGGCGATTCCATGGGTGCTGCCCCGCCCACGTTCCAAGGAATTCTCTGACACCAACCGGCGAATTCTTCCCGGATTTTGGGTACTCGGGATGAGCCGGGTCCTGCCGGGAGGGTGGGAGATCCAGGGAATCCCAGGACACGGAGATGCCCGCGGGATCCACAAAGCTCCGGCACGTCCTGCCCGGATTCTTCCCTGTCCTACCCCCGCTGGATCCCACAGGAGGAGCCGATCCCACATTCCCAGCTCCGTGCTGGAACAGGGAATGGGAACGACCGGGACAGAAAATCCAGGACCGGAAAATCCCAGGATGGGTTGGGTGGGGAGGGACCTTCAATCCCGTCAAGATCCAACCCTTCCACTGAAAAATTCCCGGTTTTTCTCTGGCCCTCATGCGACATTCCCGGCACATCCTCAGAGTGGGAACAGTGGGATAATCCACATGGATCCGCCAGGAATATCGGGATAAACTGCATGAATTCACCAGGAATATCAGGATAAACTGCATGGATCCACCAGGAATAGTGGGAAAATCTTCCTGGAACTGCCAGGAATATTGGGATAAACTGAATGGATCCACCAGGAACAGAGGGATAAAGTGCATGAGTCTGCCAGGAATATCGGGATAACCTTCCTGCCACTGCCAGGAATAATGGGATAAACTCCCTGGATTTGCCAGGAGAGGCTTTGGCTATTTGGGATAAAGCCGGACACTGTCATTCCCGAGGATCCCACATGGGACATTCCCGTGGGGAAATCCCGGAGCAGGGATCACACCTGGGAATGGCAGGGTTGGGAATTCTGGGATAAATTCCATTCCAGCTCCCGGCTCTGCAATTCCTGGCATTCCAATTCCTACCGGAGCAGCTCCGGGTCACCGGAGCCCATCCCAAATTCCCAAATTCCTGCTGAATTCCCTGAGACGCTGCCGGGACAGCGACCCTCGGGATGCTGGGATTTCCCCCCGGTTTGGATCCTGCTGGATCCCAGCGGGAGCTGGAAGGAAGGGACAGAATCCCGGGAATTTCAGTTTCACTCACCCCCTTTCCTTCTCCGCATGGAGGCTTGGAATGGGAAACAAAACACAAAATCAACGGCGTGGAACAATTCCCACTCCCGTTCCCGGCTCTTCCCACAATTCCCGGCCTCTGGCATGCAGGATCCGGCCTGGGATGTGGGATTTGAGCAGGGAACCTTGGAATCCCGACATTTATCCACTGGGATCGTCCCTCCGAGCCGGGATTTGGGATTTATCCCAGCTCCAGGCTGGGATCATCCCCGGCTCTCCTCATGGATCCAGGGAAGCTGGAGCGGGGTTGGAATTCCATGCCATGGAAAAACTCTGGAAAAGCTCCCAAGGGCAATTCCCTGCATCCATGGATTTTGGCACAGGAGCGTCCTGCTGCTCCAAGGGGATGGGAATGGCAGGGAAAGGGTCGGGAAGGGCACGGGGGGTGGTCGGGATCCATGGAAAACGGGGCGGGAAGCACCCGGCAGAGTTTCTTTGGGAATGTCCCTTTCCCTGCCTGACGGTTCCTCGGGAAGCAGAGCGGCTCCAAGGCCAATCCTGGGAATGCAGATCCACAGCAAAACCCGGAGTGAAGGACGGGAAGAGAACGGATCTCCTGTTTTCCCTGGAATGGCCTCAGCCCATTCCTTGATCCATGGGAATGAGCACTACAATTCCCAGGGAAAATCACAGGAATTGTGGGATTAGAGCTGGAATTGCCTCCAGATCCTCCTCCCGGGATTGCTGCTCCCAATCCCTTTCCAGGCAAACTGGGAATTGCTGGGAGGGTGGAAGGAGGAATCCGAGGATCCGGGATGGGGAAGAAGTGGGAAAAAGGAGCAGGTCTGGTTTGCTCCCAAGAATTCCCAGAAAAAACAAAGAGCCTTTGGATTGGGAATAACGGTCTGGAAGCACTGGGAATCAAGGGTGGGAATCCAGGCAGAGGCTCAGGATAAAATAAATCCCGGCTGATCCAATC